>JALAZF010000024.1:22955847-23586266 GCA_022829125.1 Lathyrus tuberosus | reverse complement strand
AAAGTAATTCTCCTTTATAATCAGTCACCCCACAGTTGGGACAAACAGACCAAACATCCCTCTTTAGAGATGACAAATTCTCTCTAAAGTCAAAACCCTTCAACTTCACATCTTGGGCTTTGAACAAGACACAAACTGCCTTTTAGCTTCACATCTTGGGCTTTGAACAATATATAAATCACCTTTAGCTTCACGTCTTGGGCTTTGAACAAGACACCAAAACACCTTTTTCCTCCCGTAGAATAGGAGGAACTACGATCGCTCTGATTTTCCTGTTTCGTTAAACGAGAATACGTAGGCATAAGATTGCAAAAGAATGTTAGCAAGCACACTAATCAAAAACCCAAAATCCCATACATCAATCAATCTGGCACAGTATCCTATCCAAAATCCCCATGAATAGTCATAAGCAGAGAGAGCCCCACAACCACAATAGCATCTGTAAACTGACAGTCAGCTGTTTAAACTCAGTATGCAAGCAGGGTTAATTGGAAAAATCTATTTCCCTTCCTTAGTCAGCTCAATAGGATAAAAAATGAATCGAATTGTAGTACCCCAGAGCGACAGTGCTTAAGAACCACGTCCAAAATCGCTCGCTACAGCTAGGATGACTGATAACTTTGTTTAATTCGTTTGATTCATGCTTTATCTTTTGATTATTGTGATTTTGTGGAAGCATTAGAAATGATCAAGGCATTTGTTTATATTAAGCACAACCGTATCCAAAAGTACCTTACCCGTGAGTAGAGAGAATTCGTTAACCCCCTTTGAGCCTAAACAGTTTAGATCTCATTTTAGTGACGAACTTGGTTTATGTACATAATTTGAGAGTATAGTTCATCATTGAATTTTGTGAGGTTCTAAAAATTTCTTCTTGAACCTTTGAACATTGTTTTAATTTGATTTCCTTGCCATAAAAAGCAAGGAACATTCATTTTAGGTTTGGTTGAATTCAAGTTGGGGAGAATGAAAAAGAAGAATGGAAGGTTGCTAAAACTTTTGAAAATTTTCAAACAAACATGAAAAGAAAAAGTGTGAATATGAATGTGAAAAACAAAAGAAAAAGAATGCTTGTTTGAATAAGAAAAATAGAGAATGAAATAATTGTGCATAAGGAAGTTTGAGAAGGTTTGCAATAGAGGAAACAAAGTGGTGAATGAAGTTGAGATGCGTGAATACCTTGTATAGTGAATGTTCTTTTGCATCGGAAATTTCGATTCAATGGCCTTTAGAAATATCCCTTTATTGTTAACCCGGCCAAGCTACAACCTTTAAAGCCCTTAGTGATCTTTTTTCTTCCATGTTTTCATTTTTTATTGTTAGATGTTGTATGAATTGAGTTGTTATTAGCATTGTTTGTCAGGTGAGTGAAATTGCCCCGCGGTTGCAAACACGTTAATGTCTTCATTCTTATTCTGAAGAGGAGTGTTAGAGTGATTCAAGTATGAAAATTTAGTTGTTATTTGAAATATTCCATGATATTATTTTAAGAACTAAATTCTTTGTCATTGTTCGATTCTATTGAGTGGTAAACGTTGCTTGTGCGCATTTTCATGCTTGACTAAATCCTCTTATTTGAGAAAATTTCTCTTGTTTAAAGTTGTATCGTTAATATTTTCTTGGTTGAATTAAATGCTTGAGCAAATACTTTGCTTGAGGACAAGAAAAAATCTAGTTGGGGAGAGTTTGATAAGTGCAAATTTTGACTTAAAATGAACCATCTTTCTTGGCACTTTTCAACTCAATTCTCATCTTTTCATGATGTAATTCATGTTCTTGTGTGATTCTTCAATTATATTGCAAATACCTTTGGATTCTTTGATGTGTGAGTTATTGTGCAGAAAATAGGCATAAAACATCAATGAGTAAGACACTAAAGATTGGACAAGGATTGCCAAAGGAAGAGAAGAACTTCAGTAAGTTCGCTTTGCGAACTTGCCAGCGAAGGTTCGCTTTGTGAACGTCTGGCGATGCTCCAGCGAACGCTCCCAGACTTAAGTCAGTGGAAAAAGGGACCTAAGTTCGCATTGTGAACTTTCCAGCGAGTGTTCGCTGTTTCATCGCTCTAGTGAAGGCGTGGCGAAGGACATCATGAAAGAGTTAGTGGCGAAAGGCACCCAAGTTCGCAATGCGAACTTGAAGGCGAATGTTTGCTTTGCGAATAATCCTTCGCATTACAAACTTATGCAGAATTTCTGAGGCGGTTTAAGCAGATCAAAGGCACATCAGGTGCCTATTTTGATGTTCGCTTTGCGAATGAAAAGTTTACAGTGCGAACTTGGAAATTCCTGAATGTATTATATATATATTTTTCACACTTTTTAGAGTTAGTTAGATATTTTCAGCATAAAACTTTATCTCTCTTCATTTCAAGAATATTTTAGAGAGAGAAACTCAAACCCCAAGGGGGAGAAGGTAAGATCTTCAATCTCTTGTTGGGTTTGGATGTAATCTTTTGATACCTTATGTATTTCTTCTAATCAATGTTTGTGAACGAGTTTTGATTCTCTATTGTTGATTGTCTTTGATTACTTATTTGTGGGTCTTGACAAAACCTATTACAAATCCTTTATCTTAGATTTTCATCTATCAATGAGTAAGCTTTTTACATGGTTTTGTGATTTGATATTCATTTGCATCTTAGCTTTTTAGCATTGTGTTGATTGTTAGTTTGAATAACTTCTAGTAATTAATGCAATAAAGACCGCGATAACGCTTGACGAACGGTATCGTGAGGGTGCGTGAGAATATTGATGAATAACTTTGTTCACATCGATGGGGTAAATTAGTTGAATGCATGTAAAAAAGATTAATCATATGTACGTATTCTGATCATGGCTTTGTATATGAACTACTCATTAGTTTGATATGGATATTATAATAATATATGTTGGGTCTAGATGCCAGAAATGGATGTAGGCTTAACATTCATGTAGGTTTTAAATACTTTGTATTGATTGGTAATGTGCGAGAGCAATTATTGATCGGTACAAAATCACTCACAACATGCGGGGACTGAGAGGATATGTATGTCGTGAGTGATACGTGATGATGTTAGACGAACAAGTGATTTATGTATAAAATGATCTGAAAAATGCATGTGTTATCAATTGATGAGATCCAATCTCAGGAAGGCTCCGTTTATAATTTAGTCTTTACTTTATATTTTCAGTCTTTATAGTTTATGCCTTTAATTTTGGTTCCTTAAATCTTTTAAACCAAAAATTTTGCACCTTAAGCTTAGAAATGTAGAGACAGTTGAACGACATTCTTTCTCGCACCGATCCCTGTGGAGACGACAAAACTAGGTACTTAATTAATTTTTGCTTTCTGCTTTACCGCTCCAACACATGCTAAGCGGCCCATTAAGGCCGAATTCATCTCCTCGTCGGGCACGCCCAATGACATTATCCGTCGAGCGGATACTGCGCGTATTGGGGAGAGTTCACGCCTCTCCCCCCACGTTCTCCACGTGCTCCCCCCGCGGGGACACGTCATCAAGTAACTACCCACCTCTGAAAGAGCCGGGCTTCCCACTCTCCGGAAATCTTGGGATAGTTACTCTAGGGCGAAGACCACGTGCTGGTCTTCCCTACGCCACGTAAGCCCTAGCAGTTATCTACATTGGGCCTAGCAATCCAACCCAGTGTAGACGACCGTTGGCCCATCGCTGGGGGCACAATATAAATACCCTCTCTCACGAGAGGGCTGCGTATTCTATTCTATTCTCTCACTCACACTTTCTATACTTGCTTACTCCATTCTTGACTTTGGCATCGGAGTACCTTGCAGGTACACCCCCCACCTCCCCCTCTCCCCCGCCGTCTCATCACCACCGGAGTAGCGGAGTAGCGGAGCTCACGACATTTGCTGGCCACTAATCTCCTTTCTGATCAGGTACGATCACTTTCCCCCACACTTTTGGTCCCTAATACTAAAATCGTCGCTAAAATTGTCGTTAATTCAATTGTTAAGTTAAAAATCGTCGCTAAAATCGTCGTTAATTCTGTCATTAAGTTGTAAAAATCGTCGCTAAGTTGTAAAACCGTCGCTAAGCTACAGGAAGGACTAAAAATTTTAAGAGGACCATTTTTTGAAGAAAATATTTTGCAAGATTAAAAACGAAATTGAAATATTTATGAAAATTATAAACATATTTAACCCCATATAATTTTATAAACATTAAAATCTAAATTTTATTATACTCATGCCTAAAATATTTCCAAATATATTCCATTAAATATACTTGAATGCATATATGTGAGAGATTAAACTTGTCAAAGAAAACTATTACTAAACCACACAATACTTATCCTCGTCACATGATACGAAAAACTTTGTCTATAAAAGGCCAACACACACATAAACTCAAACACACAAAAACTATCATCCCATAGATATAATACTAAGCTTTCTAGTTTCAAAACAATGGCTTGCATCAATGTTTTATCATTCATGATACCACTTCTTCTTAGGGATGACAATTTGGCTCATCCCTAGTGGGTACCCACAAAATTACCCACAACGGGTAGGATAAAAACCCGCAAAAATGGATATGGGTACGGGCTCGGGTAATTACCCACATAAATAAGCGGAGATGGGCACCTTAGTACCCAGTCAGTCTCATACCCGCACAATATATATTTATATATTTTAATTTATATTATTATATAAAAATAAATGTTTATAAAATTTATAAAAAAAATCAATTTTAAACTACTACATATTTAATATAAGTGATCATTTATTTCATAATTCAACAATAAAATTTTTTAAAAGCTTTTTAATATTTTTAAAAACTTAAAATATTATGATATTTTATACTTAATATATTTAATTTTATTAAAAATACGGGTATAGGGTACGGGTACGGGCAATTATATACCCATAAGGTACGGTGACGGGTGTCAATTTTGATACCCAAGCGGGTATGGACTCGGGTACAGAGATTTTTTTCAACTGCAAATACAGAGATGAATACTATAATACCCTACATATACCCTGCCAATTGTCATCCTTACTTCTTCTACTCATAACATCTTCATCAATCACAAATGTTGCAGGATCACGTAACCTTCAAAACATACATCAAGTTTCCAAACTTACTCTACCAACACTTCCTACTCTACCTACTTTGCATACTGTTGCAACACTACCTACTCTGCCAACAGTAGCTACTCTCCCTACATTGCCAACAATTCCATTGCCTACTATTCCAAGTGTGCCTAAGCCATAAACAATTCCATTGACTATTGTTTTAGGTATTTTGATGGTGTTTCTCTTGAAGTTTATTTGTACTTTATGATTATGTGTATTGTATTGAAGCACATGTTGTGTATCTTTTCCCATCACGTGAAAACCATGGAGGAATTATGTGGTATCAAATTGTCATAATGACTTGTATTTGTCTAATAAGAGTGAATGTTTATTTTGGATTTTCTAATTATCACATAAATTGGATAATTAATGTCATAACGATCTTTTTGTTCAATTTTTAGGTTGCTTGGATGTCTTTTTATTACTATAATATATTGTTGATTGTGATTTGTATCATTGATTAGTGTGGCTTGAATATTTTCATGTATATGTTTTTCCATCATCTAAAGACTAGGAGGAATTATGTGGTATGAAATTGTCATCATGTTGTTAAATGTAATTCATAGCATGTCGAAGTCGAAGCATTCATAGCTTAGTGTCGTGTCGAATTGTTTTGGTTGTTTCGACAGAATCGTGTTAGATTTGATTGGATTCAGATTTGTTTAGATTAGATTTGATATTTTTGGCTTTCAATTTTTGGGCCTTTGCAAATCTATATCTATAAATAGGAAGTATCCTTGCATTGTAATCATAACGTTGTATTGTATTCACAGTTGCAGATTTAGCAGTGAAAGTGCAATATAATCAGAAATCCCACAGTTCGTGGGTAGAACACTTCTCCTCTAAATATTTCTCTTCTCTCTCTCTTTTCTTTCTTGCTGTTAGTTTGTTCTTCTTCTTTCTTTGTTCTTCATTGCTATTGCGTAGCGGGTTTGTGTACAATCTTGAGATCAAGATTGAAGTGGAATCACCATAGGGTGAGGTGCATTTCCAACATCTGGTATCTAGAGCTCCGGTAGCGATTCAAGGAGGAAAATCGTGATGGCTATGAATCATTCAAATGGGCATTTTCCGGCGACCCTACCAATTCTCAATAAAGATAATTATGAGAATTGGTGCAAGCAGATCAAGGTGATTTTCTGTTATCAGGATCTTTGGGATCTTGTGAAGGAAGGAGTAACACCGCTTGGGGAGAACGTGACAGATCAAGAAAAGGCTGCACACAAAGAATTGAAGAAGAAAGATTATAAAGCACTCTTTATAATCCACCAGTGTGTTGATCCAGATAACTTTGAAAAAGTTAGTGATGTAGAGTCAGCAAAGGAAGCATGGGAGATTCTTGAAAAGTCGTTTGGAGGCGCAGAGAAGGTGAAAGAGGTGAGGTTACAAACTCACAAGAGAACCTATGAGTTGCTTCAGATGGAAGACAACGAAAGTATTACAGATTTCTTCACCAGAGTTACAAAGTTGGTGAATCAAATCAAAGTATGTGGAGAGGTGTTGACATCAAAATCAGTTGTTGCAAAGATCTTAAGGTCATTGGCTCCAAAATTTGACCACGTGGTAGTAGCCATAGAAGAGTCGAAAGACTTGTCAGTATTGACGAAGGAAGAGCTTCAAGGGACTCTTGAGTCTCATGAACAAAGGATGGATGAAAGAGCTGCAGGAAAGTCAAAAAGTGATATAGCTTTGTAGGCGCAGTTAGAAAAGGAAAGGAAAGGTAAAGGAAGCTGGAATGGCAATAAAGGAGGAAACCAGTCGAATCAGAAGAAACCTTGGAACCAAGGCAACCAAAGAGGTGGTGCTGCAGGTAGAAGAAAAGGTGGTGATCGGAAATCTGACAAAAGTCACATTCAATGTTTCAATTGTCAGAAGTATGGGCATTATGTTAGTAACTGTCCAGAAAAGAAGAAAAATCTAGAAACTGATGCAAATCTGGGGAAGCATGAAGAAGAAGAGACGTTGCTGATGGTTGTTAGGTGTGAAAATGTGTTTATTTTTATAGTTTATTTTTACACCTTTTTAGCTCTTTTAAATGCTTTAATCGAAAAACGACTTATTATTTAAGCAAGTCTTGCATTTTTGTGAATATACGGTGCTTTGATGTGTTTGCTACTTTTTGCAGGTATTCTGGTTATTTTATCGCTAATCATTTCGACCTGATTTCGAAGTGGTGAAATTTCAAGATTTTGGTCCTGGGGCCTCTTGACCGCCCGGCGCTGCAGAGGCAGTTGGCAGCCCAAAAATTCCATTTCTTCATTTCAAGTTCCAGAGAGTTGGCACTGATGCACCTCTCAATTTCGCCCGGCGTTAGTATTGTTTCGCCCGGCGCTTGGGAAATTTCACCCGGCGCTCCACAGGCGCTGCTTCATCCTTGTTTCCTCAAATTTTCCAGCATAGTTCCAGAGAGTTGGCTTTCCTACGCCTTCTGCTTTCGCCCGACGCTCTTTGTCTTTCGCCCGACGCTCTTTGGTTTTCGCCCGGCGCTTTTGCAAAAATATCTTTGCACTTTTACTTTTTGGCTGGCACGTGAGTTGAAATGTGGGTTTCGCCCAGCGCCCCTTTCTGGGGAAAACCTCTATTTAGGCTAATGTTTGTATCATTTTGAGGGGACATCATACTACTTTTTCATCTTCTCACTTGTAACTTAGATATTTTGGAGAGAAAAACTCCATTAAAATCCATTTTCTAGCTTTCTTAGTTTTTATGCTTCAATCTTAGATTCTTGAAGATTGATGCTCCAAAAACTTTGTCCATTACTTGTTGTGCAAGCTACCATGAAGATGTGTAGCTAATCTCTCTTTTGTGTCAAGGTTAGATGTAGGTAAGCCTTTCCTTTGTATGTATATGGATTGATTCTAGTTTGTGAACTCTTAGATGATGAATGTATGGTGAAAAACCTTGTTTCTATGTTTATTCTTTGTGTTGGTTCATGATTGAGAAATATGCTCCAACTCTTTACCTAGGTTTTTCATCCATCAAATGTATATTGTCTAGAGATAGCAATGTGTGTTGATGTTCATAAATATTGAACGCTAATGTTGTCATTTTGATAGTTTGTGTGAGAAATCAACAAAGGATCAAAATGGTAAAGCTCACAATATGTGTTAGAGATAAACATATTGAGAGGATATGTGATTGTATTTATCATTTAACCGAGTTCATTAGCTTTATCGATTGTATACGTGCAAAGTGGTTTGTCAAACCCTAATCTTGACATATTTTTATAAACCGTTAAAACAATCCTTTACCGCTTTTAATTAAATTTGAATGCAACCTCTACGAAAACAACCTAAAACCCCTTGTTATTTTAAAGTTTGAAACGTTACGATTGTCGAATGGCGGTAATATCACGAATAATCTCTGTGGAACGATAACACAAAACCCGAACTCTATTTGTATTTCAACAAATTAGCGCCGTTGCCGGGGATTGTAAATTGATATTGCAAGCA
This sequence comes from Lathyrus tuberosus, assembly GCA_022829125.1. NCBI lineage: Eukaryota > Viridiplantae > Streptophyta > Magnoliopsida > Fabales > Fabaceae > Lathyrus > Lathyrus tuberosus. The sequence goes on along the minus strand of JALAZF010000024.1, from coordinate 23,577,717 downwards.
TTGCAATAGTTGTGAAGTTTTAGACTTGTTAGAATTTTTCTTGTGCTTGTTGATTTGTTTTGTTTAGTGTGCAGACTTGGTTTATGCGAGGGAAACTTCCGGCAGACCAACTTCTTTTCGATCCTGAGATTGAAAGAACCGCTCGTAGGCTCAATAGCAGAACTAGACGGAGGAGGCAACTTGCGAGACAAAGACAAGAGCAAGAAGGAAGTTCTACTACAACACCACCACCATTCCCACCAATCATGGCTGGAGCACCACCTCCACCTCCCGCATCCACACCTTGTGTGAATAGTCCACGACATACCGCTCAGTTTGCCAACAACAATCAAGGAAGGAAAGCCGAGATGAAAACTGGAACTTTGAACTTGTTGTATGGAAGTCCATTCACCGGAATGGACCATGAAGACCCTTTTGCGTTTCTCACAAAATTCTATGAGATTGCATTAGCGGCTGGTGTAGATCAAGCACAAGAGTTACCTCTCTTTAAAAGATTATTTCCGCATGCTTTGCTTGGCAAGGCAAAGGATTGGTACCTCGATCAAACTCCTGCCGTGATGACCGATTGGAACGTCTTGGAGGAAAAATTTATTGAACGATTCTTCTCTCATAACCATTTCATGGAGTCAAAAACGGCTATTTCAGTGTTCTCTCAAGGCACGAATGAATCCCTTAATGAGGCATGGGAACGATTCAAGTCCATGCTTCGCAAATGTAAAGGTCACGGGTTTGATGATCTAACACAAATTCATATCTTTAAGAATGGTCTCCAACCAAATTGCAAGACATTATTGGATGCCACTTCGGGAGGAAGTTTGTTGTCAAAGAGTGCCGAGGAAGCAACTGATATTATTAATAGAATGGCTCTAAACGATCTTCAAATTCAAAGCCGTGGCAACTCTCAAAAGAAGCCCGGTGTCCTTGAATTGGGAACTAACGATGCGATTCTTGCGCAAAACAAGCTTATCTCTCAACAAGTGGAGCTTTTGACTCAACAGATCAAAGAAATGAAGGAGCCGAGCAAAAGTAAGCAAGTAGCTTGTTGTGAACTTTGTAAAGGGGAGCATGACACCGGATTTTGTCCTCCTCCGGGTTTTGAAGAAGTGAACTATATGGCAAATCAAATGGACTATCAAGGTAGACAATAACAACCTTACCAACAACAACACAATTCTCAACAAAATTATCAAGGAAATCAAGGATTTCAACCGCGACCAAATTATCAGCATAATCAAGGTTATGGTGCCGGTCCTTCAAATCGGCAAAATCCATATCAACCTCCACCACCTCCGGTTGCTAGCTCTAAATTGGAAGACACTTTGACTCAATTCATGCAAATGTCTATGGCCAATCAAAAGAGTAGTGATGCGGCGATAAAGAACCTTGAAAACCAAGTGGGGCAGCTTGCTAAGTAACTTGTCGAGCAACAATCGGGTCCTTCATTCTCCGCAAATACTCAAGTGAATCCTAAGGCGGATTGCAAGGCGATTGTTACTAGAAGTGGGATGGAGTTGGAGAAAGAAAAGGAGAAAAAGGTGGAGGAAGAAAAACGTGATGGTCTTGTGGAGGATTGTGGTGATGAGGAAGTAGTTGAAAATAAAAGTGAAAATGAAGGTGTAGTTGAAAATAAAAGTGATGAAATGGTTGAAGTTGAAAACAATAGTGGTGAGGAGTTGAAGAAAAAGGAGAGAGTTAGGAGAGTTAAGAAGGGAAAGGATTTAGTGAGCGATACTCCGATCCAAAACTTACCATATCCTCATGCTCCTTCAAAGAAGGAAAATGAGAGGCACTATGCGCGTTTCATGGACATTTTCAAGCAATTACAAGTTAACATTCCGTTTACCGAAGCTTTGGAACAAATGCCAAAGTATGCAAAGTTTATGAAAGACATTCTCACGAAGAAGCGGAGGTATTCGGAACCGGAAACTATTGTTCTTGACGCGATTTGTAGCGCCATCATCCAAAGAACTCTTCCTAAAAAAGAAGTTGACCCTGGGCGTGTGACTTTGTCGGTCACCATTGGTGACGTCTATGTTGGAAAGGGCTTAATTTATTTGGGCTCAAGCATTAATCTTATCCCATTGTCCATTGTAAAGAAGCTTGGGAACATTGAGATGAAAGCCATTCGTATGACTTTACAATTGGCCGACAAGTCCACAACTCATCCTCATGGGTTAGCTCAAGATGTCTTTGTAAAAGTTGACAAATTCTTCTTCCCGGTTGATTTTGTTGTTATCGATATGGAGGAAGATGAAGATTCACCGTTAATTCTTGGCCGACCTTTCATGAAAACCGCCCGTATGATGATTGATGTGGATGACGGTTTAATGAAGGTGAGGGTTCAAAATGAAGAGGTTTGTTTTGATCTTTTCGAAGCTATGAAACATTCAAAAGATAAACATGATAGCTTTCGGATCGATGCAATTGAAGAAGCAACTGTGGAGGTTTCTAAGCATGTACATGAAATCTCTCCTTTGGAAATGGCTCTTAATGATTCTTTTGAAGTATTTTATGAAGAAGAAGAAAGAGCTCTCGATGAGTGTTTAAAAGAGCTTGAATCCCTCAAAGAGTTGCAACCATGGGAGGTAGAACCAGAAGAGTTAAAAAAGGATGTGAAAGATGAGAAGTCACAACTTGAATTGAAGGTTTTGCCTTCCAATTTAAAATACACGTTTCTTGATGACGGTGGTAACAATCCGGTTATTATTAGTAACGTGTTATCCAAAACCGAGGAAAGCCGTCTAATTCATGTTTTAAAGAAAAACCAAGATGCTATAGGTTGGGTCCTTTCCGATTTGAAAGGAATTATCCCGACTTATTGCATGCATCGTATCTTGATGGAAGAAGATTTCAAGGCGGTAGCCCAACCGCAACGCCGCTTGAATCCAACAATGAAAGAGGTGGTGAGAAAAGAAGTGGTTAAGCTATTGGAAGCCGGTATGATTTACCCGATTTCCGATAGCCCTTGGGTTAGTCCAGTCCATGTTGTACCAAAAAAAGGAGGAATGACCGTGATTCGTAACGAAAAAAATGAGTTGGTCCCAAACAAAACAGTGACGGGGTGGAGGATGTGCATTGATTATAGAAGGCTCAACACCGCGACAAGGAAATATCATTTTCCATTACCTTTTATGGACCAAATGTTAGAGAGGTTGACCGGGCAGCAATTCTATTGTATCTTGGATGGATATTCGGGGTATAACCAAATTGCGGTTGACCCGGCGGATCATGAGAAGACGGCCTTTACGTGTCCCTTTGGTATTTTTGCGTATCGTAAGATGCCTTTTGGTTTATGTAATGTGCCGGCAACTTTCCAACGGTGCGTTCAAGCTATCTTCTCCGACTTAATAGAAAAGACGATGGAAGTGTTCATGGATGACTTTTCGGTTTTTGGAGGTTCGTTTAATTTATGCTTGACAAATTTGGAAACTATTTTAGAGAGGTGTGTGAAGACAAATCTAGTGCTAAATTGGGAGAAGTGTCACTTTATGGTAACGGAGGGAATTGTGCTCGGCCACAAAGTTTCGTCCAAAGGCCTTGAGGTTGATAAAGCGAAAGTTGAAGTGATAGAGAAGTTGCCTCCTCCGACCAACGTGAAAGGGATTCGAAGTTTCCTTAGGCATGCCGGATTTTATCGGCGTTTTATCAAAGACTTTGCAAAGGTGGCTAGACCATTGAGCAACTTGCTAAGCAAGGACCAGGTATTTCTTTTTAACGATGAATGTCTTCATGCTTTCGAAATTTTAAAAGAAAAATTAGTTACCGCTCCAATAATAATCGCTCCAAATTGGACTTTGAATTTTGAACTTATGTGCGATGCGAGCGATTATGCTGTTGGAGCGGTGCTTGGTCAGAGGAAGGAAAAAAGTTTCCATGCCATACACTATGCAAGTAAACTATTAAATGAGGCACAAGTTAATTATGCCACAACTGAAAAAGAATTACTTGTTATTGTGTATGCGCTTGAGAAATTTAGATCCTACCTCATCGGGTCAAAAGTTGTTGTTTACACCGACCATTCGGTGATCAAGTATTTGCTTACCAAACCGGATTCGAAGCAAAGGCTCATCCGATGGATCCTTTTATTACAAGAGTTTGATTTAGAAATAAAAGATAAAAAGGGTTCGGAAAATTTGGTGGCAGATCACTTGTCTCGCCTTGTGAATGTTGAGGTCACCATTGCTGAAAAGGAAATCCAAGAGGAATTTCCTGATGAAAAACATTTTAAAGTCCAAGTTAGGCCTTGGTTTGCAGATTTTGCTAACCATAAGGCTACTGGTTGGGTGCCCGAAGACCTAACTTGGAACCAAAAAAGGAAGTTCCTTTCGGATGCTAGTTATTACGTTTGGGACGACCCGTATTTGTTTAAGTTAGGAAGTGACAACCTTTTGAGAAGGTGTGTCACGAGTGATGAGGCTCAAAGCATTCTTTGGCATTGCCACAACTCGTCGTATGGAGGCCATTTTAATGGTGCGAGGACGGCCACTAAAGTCCTTCAATCGAGCTTTTATTGGCCTTCTCTTTTTAAAGACGCACATCTCCACGCCAAAAGTTGTGACATGTGCCAAAGAACGGGTGGAATTGGACAACGTGATGAAATGCCTCTCCAAAACATACAAGAGGTAGAAATTTTTTATTGTTGGGGTATCGATTTCGTTGGTCCATTTCCACCATCTTTTGGTAATGAGTACATGTTGGTTGCAGTGGACTATGTTTCGAAGTGGGTTGAGGCGATTGCCTCACCTAAGGAAGATGGCAAAACGGTGATAAACTTTTTAAAGAAATACATTTTTTCCCGTTTTGGCACTCCTCGGGTGCTCATTAGCGATGGCGGGTCACACTTTTGTAATACACCTCTCGAAAATGTCTTAAAACACTATGGTGTATCACATAAGGTGGCAACCCCTTACCACCCGCAATCGAATGGTCAAGCTGAGGTATCCAACCGTGAGATAAAAAGAATCCTTGAAAAAACCGTGTCTAGTTCGAAAAAAGATTGGTCACAAAAATTGGATGAGGCTTTATGGGCATATCGCACGGCTTATAAAGCTCCAATAGGTCTAACTCCGTTTCAATTGGTTTATGGTAAAACTTGCCATCTACCGGTTGAATTGGAGCATAAGGCTTTGTGGGCCTTGAAAATGTTAAATTTTGACAAGGACTTGGCCGGTAACAAAAGAAAAGTGCAACTTCTTGAGCTGGAAGAAATGCGTAATGCCGCATACCACTCAAGTTGGTTGTACAAGGAAAAAGTGAAAGAATACCACGATAAAAAGCTCCGGCAAAAGGACTTCAAGGCCGGACAATTGGTATTGCTGTTTAACTCTCGGTTAAGACTCTTTCCGGGAAAATTAAAGTCCAAGTGGTCCGGGCCTTTTCGTGTGAAGGAAGTGAAGGACTTTGGAGCGGTTGTTATCGAAGACTTGGAAAAGAAGGACTCTTGGACCGTAAACAGTCAGCGCCTAAAAATTTACCTTCTAGGAAATTTCGATCGCGCTTCTAGTTCTGTTCTCCTTGATGTTCTTAATTGAGCATCTTGGACCGTCGAGCTTATCCAACGTTAAACAAGCGCTTGTTGGGAGGCACCCCAACATTGTAAGTATTCCCTTTAATTTCTTGATTTTTAGTGTTTTTGAGTGTTGCTTTACCTTGTGGTGTTGTGTAAATTTTTCTGCACTACTTAAGAAGGAGCTTTGGTGCACTTGTTGATCTGCTGCACCAAAGCAGAGAAAATTTTTCTGGTGTAAAGCGCCTGGCGCTTGAATCATGTCGCCCGACGGTTGTGTGGTTGATGGCCCCTCGTGGGCCAGGCGTGAGAATATGGGGGGGGGAGAGGAAATGTTTTGTCTTTTGAATTATTTTGCTGAGGTTTTTAATTTTAATTATTATGAATTTATTGGGGCTTTGACCATTGTGCCCCTCCCTGTTTTAAAACCCTTGGAAAGTGCTTTGTGGTTTTATCTCTCATTTGGAAAACCAACGTGTTGTCTCTCCCTCTGCTCTCAACAATTCTCCACAGCAGTTTTTTTTTCTCAGCACTCAAGGTATGCATGTTATTATTTTGCTTTGATTCATGTTATTTTCATCATTGTGTCATTAAAAAACTTTTGGGTTGTTTGATTTTGAAGATGACTTACCCAAACCCTCACTCAATTTCATTTTCTGATTGAGAAACAATTTGTTTTTGAAGCAAATTGCATGTTCTGAATTTCTTTCTTGATTCCTGCTAATTTTCTGGTGTGGGTTTGGGGTTTGATAAATTTCTGGTATGGTTTTGTAAAATTCTGCTGCTGCTGATGTGTTGAATTTTTTTTCTGGTTTTCGTGATGCCGCCCGGCGCTTTAGAGGCACTGCATCGCCTGTTTATCGTCCGGCGGTCTAGGGGCGTTTTGCCCAGTTCTGTCTTTGCATGATGTTCCATTCTTGTTGTCTGACAGGGCTGATGTCTTTTGTCTTTGCATGTTGTTATTGTTGTTTTTGTTGCAGATGGCTTCTTTTGGACCTCAACGGCGAAGAACAAAGAAGAGAAGTGTAGAATCCACATCAAATGTTCCAGCGGAATTCGACAGCTCCTGATTTATCTCCGCTTACCATGAGTCACGGATCAAGTCTCTAGAGGGCAGAACTGTCCTCTCTGAGAAGAAGTTTGCTATCAACCGAGAGGGGGATTATCGGCGAATTCAGGCCATATTTGAAAAGAAAAGGTGGGACGTTTTGTTGAACCCTGCTGATCGTGTTTGCTATCAGCTGATAAGAGAATTTTATGCAAACGCGATTCAGCCCGAAGATGAATTTTACAGGTTCAAAACCTACGTAAGGGGCAGGGAAATTAGCTTTAGCCGTGATGCCATCAACAAAATCTTGGGAAAGCCGAGTTCCTTGGGTAGCTTGCAAACCGATGAGTACTCGAAACTGTTAACAAATTTGCATGATCACCAGGCTGTTGGTAGTGTGCTTTTAAAACCAGGGTGCTCGGTGGATAAGAATGCTAAAGGGGAGCCGATTAAGTATAGTCAGAAGTACATGACTCCGGAGGCACAGGCCGTCCTCCTTTTGCTGTGTTACAATGTCAAGCTGCGACATCACCGTTCTTCTGTCCCGCTTGATGTTGCGCTCCTCATGTACTGTATTATGACGGATAAGGAGGTGGATGTTGCCAGGGCATAGCGGGGGAAATGAAAAATTTTGTTGAAAATACCCGGAGGCCTGGAGTTCATGATGATGCTCCTATTATTTTCCCTTGTTTAGTTCAATCTTTGATTTATGAAACTGATATCCTCATTCCAGGTGTCATTAACGAAAAACTGAAGTTTTTGGTTGATGACAATTATTTGGATCGTTTTTGTAAACCAAAGGACGAAAGAAAGAAGAAGGCAGCAGCAGAGAAAGGGAGTAGTTCTGGTGTCCAGGCAGATACGAGCGACTCATCCGTTTTTGATATGAAGGTGGCATTCAACTATACTTGGGACATGGGTGAGTCACTCAACAGGGCTAACCAATTTAATTTTGATTGTATGCAGCAGTTGTATCATTATCAGACGCACCCGGAGGAGTACCTTCCTTTTCCTACAAGGGAGGCGTACGACGCTTATGTAAATTGGCCTGGGGACGGGCGCCCATTCTTTCCGGAGGGGGCAAGCACTGGTGGTGTTGTTGCGGAGGATAATGATGATGATGATGATGACGATGGTGATGATGGCATGGATGAGATGCAGGATGATCTCAATGAGTTGATTAATTAGGCTTCAAAGTGAAGTAATTTAATTTTATTTTCTGTTTTAGTATGAACTTTTATTTTCAGTTTTAGTATGTACTTTTGGATCGCTGTTGCGAGTACATTTTCGGTGTTGTGAGCACCATAATTATAATATTTTAAGTTGGTTAATTTTGGTTTAGTATAAATTCTGTTTATATAGTGTTAAATTCTGTTTTTTTTTATGATGGTTGTCCTTGAAATGTTGGAGAATTTTGTGTGTTAACACAAGGAAGAGAAAAGAATACCTTGTTGGCTTTCAACATGGATGGTGATGATATTATTCTTGATGGTGTGCACAACCAAAGTTTGGAATTTTGTGTGGTAGAATCATAGTGTGAATGTGAAGTTTTTACTTTTCGTAAAGTTTGTCAATGCAATGTTTGGTAAACTCTTGTTCGATGTGATTCATTTAGGACATAACCATATATGTGAGTGCCCTCCGTTGTTCAAATAGAAAATTAATGAGGGATTTTAGTAATTGTTGCTTACTCAAACTTTTTATGTTTAATCTTACTTTTTGTTTTGAATTATGGAAACTTTAAAATGATCAAGGAAATTTTTGAGTATTATGAGTAGACCCACTTTTCCAAAAATTCACTTCAAGATTACCTTATGAGTGTGTGAACATTTGATACCTCTCTTGAGACTAAAATGAAAAATTTTGTTTTCTTGGAGCATGAACCCTTACTTTAACCGTTTGATTGAGCATTTTGAATTAAGACATAATATTGTTGAAGTTGGGGAGATTGGTGCATTTTGATAAGAGAAGAAGGAATTGTGGGCAATGCATTCTCAAAAGATTGAAATAGAAAAATTGATAATTAAAAAAAAAAAAAAAAAAGTGGGAAGAAAAAGATATAAATAAATAAATAAATAAATAAAAGTGTGAGATTCATAAGGAAGTGAGATAGAATGCATTGTGAGAAAAGTTGGGAAGTTTGAGCATAAAGGATAGTTTCGAAACAGAAAATGCTCTTCACTAAATTTACCACCACCTCCCCTTTCGTGTTCAATGGCCGTGTACATATGTCCCTTATTTCTTAACCCAGCCAAGTTTCAACCTATAAAAGTCCTTTAGTGATCATTGTTTCCATTTTTGCTTGATTAATTGTGAGATGAGTGCATAAATTGTTTTGGATGTGGCACTGTTGCTTTGAGTTTGTTTTGTCCTTTGTATATATTGAGCGAGGCTCATTTGAATAAGTTTGGATTCTTTTCGAACTTGAGGTTACTTTGTGTTGCATTGTTTGATTTTACGATTAGGATGATGTCATATTCATGTTTTGATCCTATGCATATTTTGAAAAATTTTGTGCGTGCATCTTTCGAGTTTGAACCATTTATGGTTTCGGTTAATTTGGTATTTGGAAATCTTGGTTGTGTTTGATGAACACTCACTTTTGTTTGAGGACAAACAAAGATGCAAGTTGGGGAGAGTTGTTAGGTGTGAAAATGTGTTTATTTTTACACCTTTTTAGCTCTTTTAAATGCTTTAATCGAAAAACGACTTATTATTTAAGCAGGTCTTGCATTTTTGTGAATATATGGTGCTTTGATGTGTTTGCTACTTTTTGCAGGTATTCTGGTTATTTTATCGCTAATCATTTCGACCTGATTTCGAAGTGGTGAAATTTCAAGATTTTGGTCCTGAGGCCTCTTGACCGCCCGACGCTGCAGAGGCGGTTGGCAGCCCAAAAATTCCATTTCTTCATTTCAAGTTCCAGAGAGTTGGCACTGCTGCGCCTCTCAATTTCGCCCGGCGTTAGTATTGTTTCGCCCGGCGCTTGGGAAATTTCGCCCGGCGCTCCACAGGCGCTGCTTCATCCTTGTTTCCTCAAATTTTCCAGCATAGTTCCAGAGAGTTGGCTTTCCTACACCTTCTGCTTTCGCCCGGCGCTCTTTGTCTTTCGCCCGTCGCTCTTTGGTTTTCCCCCGGCGCTTTTGCAAAATATCTTTGCACTTTTGCTTTTTGGCTGGCACGTGAGTTGAAATGTGGGTTTCGCCCAGCGCCCTCTGTACCGCCCAGCGCCCCTTTCTGGGGAAAACCACTATTTAGGCTAATGTTTGTATCATTTTGAGGGGACATCATACTACTTTTTCATCTTCTCACTTGTAACTTAGATATTTTGGAGAGAAAAACTCCATTAAAACCCATTTTCTAGCTTTCTTAGTTTTTATGCTTCAATCTTTGATTCTTGAAGATTGATGCTCCAAAAACTTTGTCCATTACTTGTTGTGCAAGCTACCATGAAGATGTGTAGCTAATCTCTCTTTTGTGTCAAGGTTAGATGTAGGTAAGCCTTTCCTTCGTATGTATATGGATTGATTCTAGTTTGTGAACTCTTAGATGATGAATGTATGGTGAAAAACCTTGTTTCTATGTTTATTCTTTGTGTTGGTTCATGATTGAGAAATATGCTCCAACTCTTTACCTAGGTTTTTCATCCATCAAATGTATATTGGCTAGAGATAGCAATGTGTGTTGATGTTCATAAATATTGAACGCTAATGTTGTCATTTTGATAGTTTGTGTGAGAAATCAACAAAGGATCAAAATGGTAAAACTCACAATATGTGTTAGAGGTAAACATATTGAGAGGATATGTGATTGTATTTATCATTTAACCGAGTTCATTAACTTTATCGATTGTATACGTGCCAAGTGGTTTGTCAAACCTTAATCTTGACATATTTTTATAAACTGTTAAAACAATCCTTTACCGCTTTTAATTAAATTTGAATGCAACCGCTACGAAAACAACCTAAAACCCCTTGTTACTTTAAAGTTTGAAACGTTACGACTGTCGAACGGCGGTAATATCACGAACAATCTCTGTGGAACGATAACACAAAACCCGAACTCTATTTGTATTTCAACAATGGTCACAACAAAAGATGAAGAAAGATTCCAAGATCAGTGGTACTTGGACTCAGGATGCTCATCACACATGACTGGGAGGAAAGATTGGTTTGTCAACATGAAGCCCTCGTCGAAGAACACGATGAAGTTTGCAAATGACAACACTCTAGCAGCTGAAGGTGTTGGTGATGTTCTGATTATGAGGAAAGATGGTAAAAGGTCAACAATTTCCAATATGTTGTATATACCAGGCATGAAGAGTAATTTGCTCAGTATAGGGCAGCTTGTCGAAAAGAACTACAAGGTAATTGTCGAAGACAAGATGATGAGAGTTCTCAACGCAGGTGGTAGGTTAATCTTGAAGGCTCCAATGTCTCAGAATAGGAGCTTCAAGATTGAACTCAAGGGGATGGAGCATAAGTGTCTAGCAACAGCAGCCAGCAGAGATGAATGCTTATAGCATTTTCGACTAGTCCATCTCAACTTCAATGACATCAGGGAGCTGAAGGGAAGAAATATGGTTTCAGGATTACCAGAAATCGACATTCCAATTGAAGTCTATGAAGAGTGTGTTCAGTCGAAACAACACAAGAATAGCTTCAGCAAGGATGCAGGAAGGAAGTTGAAGGCAATTCTTGAAGTCATATACTCTGATGTATGTGGTCCAATCCAGGTGGATTCGATTGGTGGCAACAGATATTTTGTCACATTTATAGATGATTTCAGTCGAAAGTTGTGGACTTACCTCATCAAGAAGAAAAATGATGTGATTGAGGTATTTTCCAGATTCAAATCCATGGTCAAAAGACAGAGTGGTCAAAAGTTGAAGATTCTGAGGACAGATGGAGGTGGAGAGTATGTGTCGAAAGAGTTCGATACATTATGTGAAAAAGAAGGGATTGTGCATGAGGTGGTGCCACCCTATACACCACAGCAAAATGGAGTTGCAGAACGAAAGAACAGAACCATCATGAATATGGTGAGAAGTATGTTGAATGGAAAGCATCTACCCAAAGAATTATGGGGAGAAGCAGTTTCGACAGCAACGTATATTTTGAACAGATTTTTGACGAAGAAGCTTGAAGGAATCACACCAGAAGAATGTTGGTCTGGTGTCAAGCCAAGCCTCAGTCACTTAAAGGTGTTTGGATCTATAGCACATAGACATGTGCCAGATCAGTTGAGAAGGAAACTTGATGACAAGTTGAATCAGATGATCTTGATAGGGTATCATTCGACTGGAGGTTACAAGTTGTTCGACCCAATGAATAAACAGGTAGTGATCAGCAGGGACGTGATCATAGATGAGCTTAAAGAATGGGATTGGAAAGAGAAAACCAAGAAGGATTCAGTGAGAATCTCTTGTGAAAAACCAGCCACTGAAGTCGAAAGAGAAGTTCGACAAGAACTAGTAGCAGATGAAGCAGGTTCAAGCAGACCTCGATGAACAAGACACATGCCTGCAAGGTTGGAAGAATGTGTAATTACATCAGATGATGTGGTCGATGAAGAGGGTGAGCTGGTACATTATGCTTTCTATGCAGATGTCGAACCAGTCAATGCAGCTGAGGCATTGAAAGATTCGAAGTGGGTGAAAGCGATGAATGAAGAGTTAAAGTCCATCGATGTCAACAACACCTGGTCACTTGTCGAATTGCTTCAAGGCAAGAAGGCAATCGATGTGAAGTGGGTTTACAAGGTGAAGGTAAATCCTAGAGGAGAAGTAACTCGACACAAGGCGAGACTTGTGGCGAAAGGATTTCTTCAGAAGGAAGGAATCGACTTCGATGAAGTGTTCGCACTTGTTACTAGTATCGAAATAATTAGGGCGGTTGTTGGTCTAGAAAATATGAACAATTGGCACACATGTCAGATGGACGTGAAGTGTGCATTCCTTAATGGTCCCCTAGATGAAGAAGTTTATGTCGCACAACCAGCTGGGTATGTGAAACGAGGCGAAGAAGGAAAGGTGTACAGGCTGCATAAAGCTCTGTATGGACTGAAGCAAGCTCCAAGAGCTTGGAATAAGAAAATCGACAGCTTCTTAAGGGAGAAGGAATTTGTGAAATGTACAACTGAGCATGGAGTATATGTAAGAAGAAGCAATGGCGAATTGCTTATACTATGCCTCTATGTCGATGATTTATTGATAACAGGGAGTTGCAAGAAGGAGATCGAAGATTTCAAACATGACCTGAGTGAGGAGTTTGAAATGTCAGACTTGGGAAATCTCTCATATTTCCTTGGCATCGAATTCTACAAGACGAGTAGAGGTTTGATGATGCACCAAAGAAGATATGCAGGCGAAATACTCAAGCGATTTGAGATGCAAGATTGCAACCCAACTTCGACTCCAGCTGAGGCCAGACTGCAACTGTCGAAGGATTTAGATGAAGATGATGTCGACCCAACCCAATACAGAAGACTTATTGGGTCACTTAGATACCTTTGTCACACAAGGCCTGACTTAGCATACAGTGTGGGTATGGTAAGTAGATCCATGCAGAAGCCAAAGGTATCACACCTAACAGCGACGAAGAGGATACTGAGGTATCTGAAAGGGACTCTCGACTATGGCATTTCGTTTCCTGCAGCTGATGAAGGGAAATAATGCAAGTTAGTAGGATACACCGACTCTAGTTGGTATAGTGATGCTGAGGATAAAAAATCCACAGCTGGATATGTGTTTATGTTAGGTGGTGCACCAGTTGCTTGGAGTTCGAGAAAGGAGCCAGTAGTGGCATTATCATCATGCGAAGCAGAATATATAGCTGCTTCTCTTTGTGCATGTCAAGCAACCTGGATGGTGAACTTGGTCGAAGAGATTACAGGGAAGAATCATGGAGCAATTACCATGAAGATCGACAGCATGTCAGCTATCAACTTGGTGAAGAATCCAATAGCACACGGTCGAAGCAAGCACATCGAAATGAGGTTCCATTATCTTCGAGAGCAGGTAGCAGAAAGGAAGATGAATTTGGAACACAGCAGAACTGAGAATCAGATTGCAGATATCATGACGAAGGGAGTGCAGGTCGAAGCCTTCAGAAGACTAAGAGCCATGATGAATGTAGATAGTTTATACACAATGAATTAGGTGGTGTGTTAAATGTAATTCATAGTGTGTCGAAGTCGAAGCATTCATAGCTTAGTGTCGTGTCAAATTGTTTTGGTTGTTTCGACAAAATCGTGTTACATTTGATTTGATTGGATTCAGATTTGTTTATATTAGATTTGATATTTTGGGCTTTCAATTTTTGGGCCTTTGCAAATCTATATCTATAAATAGGAAATATCCTTGCATTGTAATCATAACGTTGTATTGTATTCAGAGTTGCAGATTTAGCAGTGAAAGTGCAATATAATAAGAAATCTCACAGTTCGTGGGTAGAACACTTCTCCTCCAAATATTTCTCTTCTCTCTCTCTCTCTTTTCTTTCTTGCTGTTAGTTTGTTCTTCTTCTTTCTTTGTTCTTCACTGCTATTGCGTAGTGGGTTTGTGTAAAATCTTGAGATCAAGATTGAAGCGGAATCACCATAGGATGAGCTGAATTTCCAACACATGGCTAGTATTTTTCTAAGAGTGAATGTTTATTTTGGACTTTTAAATTGAAGAATGCAAAAATCAACATATCAACACATTTATTTGTGTGTAAATGATAAACAATTGTTGATTCTTTAACACAAAACGTGTAAAATGGGCAAACAATTCTAATGACTAGTGGCTATATGTGTGTCATGTATTTTGGATCTAAAAGGCTCTTCGACATTTCATTCTCATAAATCCAATCGACAGAGAACATGATATATACACACAATAAATAATATTTTTTCTATCACAAATTATAAATCATTTTATTAAAAAATATTGTCCTAAATTTTAAGTCATTTTACAATTTTATACAACATTAATGATATTTTCTCGACTCTATCGTTTATTATTATTTTTTCTTTCGATTCTTTGAATTTACTATATTTCCTCTATAATAAATAAAAAGCAATATTATAAAGTCATGCATAATTTCTTTTTCATCTTAATTCGTATAAAATTTCTAAAACTTCTTATACTTTAAAACGGATGAATATGACACATACACGGTTACATCTTTATTTATTGTGTCATGATCATGATATCTAACAATAAAATTTAATATAATTGAGGAAAGTTTTACAATTGCAAAAATAAAATTGCGGGTTCCTAAAAAATAATGACTAAATCAATCCATCTTTTATAGGAAGGTTTTGTTTCATACCTTTACAATTATATCTTTATCTAAAAAAAACATAAAAATATCAAATTTACTATTTTTTACGTTTAGAGTTTTTTCACTCTTGGACAAATTCGTTGAAATATTTTAAAAAAAAAGTTTTTGAGAAATTTACCCGCGGCTTATCCGTTGGTAAATTTAAATTTTCGTGGGTAAAATTATTGGTGAATTACACTCACCTCCCATGAAATTTATAAAGATGATAGTGATATACTCTAGTTTTAAAATATGCACTAATCTTACCTGAGATTCATTAAATTGACACTGACACCACTTTTAGTTTTTTGTGACAACAAAAAATCTTAGATACATATGACATTTTCCTACGATTTTTTGTATGTTACTAAAATCGTCCATAGGTATAAATAAGCTTAGCATACGTTAGTGTATATTTTCATATTAGAGGGGGTGTCAGTTTCATTTTAATATACCTCAAGAGAGGTGAGTGTAATTTTCGATAAAATTATTTACCTATCGCAAAACATTTTTAAAAGATTTGTATAAACTTACCCGCGGATTATTCGTGGGTAAATTTAAGTTTTTGTGGGTAACAAGTCCATGTTTAAAAATGCAACATAACTCTTAAAAATGGAAGCATTCATACTATAATAAGTCCAAATTTTTTGATTAAATTTGATCGGAGATTTGGCACCCGAGTTACGGACTATTGTTAATTTAGACATCATTGTATCACCTCTAGCTTTTTCCCCTTTTATAGTATAACACTCATTTGTATTAGTATCGTCGCTAGATGAATAATCCATCTATATTCATAACTACAACAAAACAAAAAACAACAACACATTAAATCAATCTAAACATCAATAACAACATAACCATCAATAACTCAATAACAACAACAACATAACCATATCATTAAACATTAACAACAACAATAACATAACCATATCATTAAACATCAACAACAACAAAATAATCACAACATATCTCAACAAAACAACATAATCACAACTTATCTAAAAAAACAACATAAACCATAAATAACTCAATAACAACAACAACATTAAATTGAACCATCATTTTACTCAATAATAGCAACAACAACAATAAACATATCATTAAACATCATCATCAACATCAACAACATAATCACAACATATCTCAACAAAACAACATACTCACAACATATCTAAAGAAAACAACATAGCCATCAATAACTCAATAACAACAACAACATTAAATTCAACCATCATTTTACACAATAATAACCACAAAAACAATAAACATATCATTAAATATCATTAATAACAACATCATCACAATTTATCTCAACAAAACAAATAAGATCTCCCTTTATTAACATTCTCACAAAAAACAATAATAAAACCATTAGTGTTTAGGCATTAAACAACAACAACAACAACAATATAATCACAATATATTTCAACAATAATACAGTTATATGCATGGTAGTGGTATTTTACATACCAAAAACGTAATGAAGAAGTCACAGAGCTAAATGGTATGAGTATTGTTCTTCCTTCTTGCAAGTATCACTCATGTTCCACTTTCGTATTTTCCTTCTTATTCTGTTGCCTTGTATAACCTGAAGCGATACTGATGGAATTTTTTCACGTTTACTAAAGATGAAGATATATGATGGTAAAGAAATGGAGATGACACAATGGTGAACGTGTTGGAGATGAAACATGTTTATGGTTCTCTTCGTTAATGGAAATGAAAAACTTGTTAGGGTACAAATGGTTTTCCTAAGCGTTGAGTGTGTGTTTTATAACGCAATAAAAACTGAATAAACATGATAGGGTAAGACGAGTTTCTGGAATAAGAATATAACATTTCACTACGGTTGGATAATCTAACAGTAATGATATACCATTTATTTAATTTAACTTTATCAAAGTGTCAATTTTTAATATTTTAAAAATTAAAAAAAGGAAAACATATCACCACGATTGGCATACCCAACTGTGGTGACATCTGACTGATATTTAGTTTAAAAATAAATTAAATAGAAAGGAGTCATATAATATTAAATAAATCACCAATTTGTTGACAATGAGATTCAAACCCATAAACTTTACGAGATTTTCCTGCAGTTGCTTTATACAACCATGTTAAAATGTAAATGTTTTTTAATTAAAAAATAAATAAAATGTTGGCGTCTGATTTTCAAGATGTCATCACAACCCTTCAATGAAACGTGGAGAAATGAACTACATAGTATGTAATTTTTGTAGTAATGTATGGGTTCCCAAGTAGACTCCAACCGAGGGTTGACACCTACAAGGAAGCCCTAAGTATTTAAAAGGAAGAGACTCAATCTTGCAATGAAGAAAACCATCTACTAAGGTTAAGAAGGAAGTATCAACATTAATCTCAATCAAATTACTCTTATGAAAGTTAATCGCAAAGCCTGAAGCTAACTCAAATATCCAAAACCTTTTTAATAGTCAAAAGATTGTCAACCGAAGGATTTTCCAAAATTAAGGTATCATTGTTGTACCGAAGGTGAGAAATCTTCAAATTATAGGAGTTAACTTTAAAATGTGAAAAAAGATTAAGATCAATGACCCTCTTGAACAATCCACTAAGGCCATTCACCACTAGGAGGAATATGAAATGTGCTAAAGGAAGATTCATGTTCAGATCCTTGAAAATCTTAATATCTTGGATTGGAGAACAGTTGACCAACATAGTCAAATTGCTAGCAAACTCACATAATCTAATCCAGAATCTCCATTTCCATTAAATTTTAACCTATTAAACATATAATTCAGAATGCTCCAACCTATCTAATAAACATGCTATAACACAATAAATAAATATAACACAATAAATGAATATCTGATCCTTAATTTAAACTTCACAAATAGTTCCTTAAACATATAGTTTTTTTATATTAGATTTTGGTTAATGTATAAAAAAAGGAGCATAACTCCTTACATTTTCCTCAACTAAATATATACAAATTTTATTTTTTGAGAGACATTACCACAATGGAGAGTCTATATAGCCTCTTTTTGGTAGACACTTTTTGATCTGGTTGGTGAGATTTAAAGGAAGGTGTTTCATGAGTACTTTTGCCTCTTTTTGGTTGATATTTTGTTGGAGTGTTTGGAGGAGTGGGAACAACATCGTTTTCAATGACAACATATGTAACGTCGACAACATTTTCCATTCCATTGTAGCTTCTTCTTGGAGGTGGTTAGCGGTTGGGGAGAATGGTAGGATAAAATGCAATTTATACAATTGGACTAAATTCCTTCTTGATTTCCTTTAATGGGTGGATTTGTTCTTATAGGTTTGGTTTTGCTTGATAAGCTGTAAGTTATTTTGTAGCTACTTGTTTGTACCTTTTTGAGGTTAGAGATCCTCTTAATCTCTTTTAATGATGTTTACTTATTAAAAAAAAAACATCTCTATATAATTGAGAAATATTTTATAATTTTTAGGACGAAATTCTTAATTCGTAAAAACTACTAATCTACTCCATTTTTTTTATCATATTCCATCAATCTAATAATAAGTAAAAATATCGTCAAACAAAAAAAAACTGATGGACAGTCCTGCATGCATGCAGAGTGAGTGACGTGATAGTTTGAAGATGTCATTGAAATGCTAAATGAATACTCGATTTATAATATTCAAGTAGCATTGTTATATTATATAGTACTGTATGAATTAATAATTGGTAGAAATAATTCACAATAAAGTAGTGTATCTTAACATATTGAGAAATGATTTTACGACACCATAATTTACACTCACACCGTACTTTATACATTAAATACATACCTATTATTTTTTTAACAATTTTTTATTTTACTTTGATAATTGTGCAACACAAACATTTAGATACATATACGGTGTAATTTGTATACGGTGTCACAGATTAGTGTAAACCTAGCAATGCTCTAACATATTTACCCACATGACTACAAAATACTAATCACATCACATAGCAATCTTCCACAAAAATCCAATTATATTTTTCTTTTTCACGTGATTACATTAGTATATACCAGTTTATTTCTGAGATGTTGATTTTTTCTTGAAATGCCAAAATACCTGTTGAGAAAATGCAAGTGCCCCTGCAAATTGATTAAATCTTCATTTGATTTTTTCTGCGATGTTTAATCTCTTAATTTTACTAGAGAAATATAAAACAAAAGATACTTGGAATCCATAGGTGCTATAAGCCATTATATATACTTGTGAAATGCTAAACTGACACCAATAAGTTACATTTACATCGTATATAGATACCATTATACATACATTTGTTTTTTTTAATAGTTTTCCTTTTGTCTTGATTTTTGTGCCAATGTTTAAATGTTTTAAAAAGGCTACGGTGTAGATACGGTGTAAGCAAATTGAGTGTAACCATAGCACACCTCTATATACTTTTATCAAGTTGAACTCTAGAAACGATTCGTAGGATATCATTATCTTGTTGATGTCGGCAAAACTATTCATGTATCTTCATCACTACACAAATTTTATCTATTTGCAAATGGATAATTTCATGTAAAAAAAAAATTCTAACTATCTCTAACACGATCTCCCAATTTTAAAAGAATTATATTAAAAACTACACATGAAATTTCTTTAGAAAACTTCAATTCTAATGAAAAAAAATTAGGACTAGAAAAAACACTCTCTTAACCTCTTTATTTCTCGTGCGTCTTTAGTAGGCCTCCATTGAGCACCGACACCAAGATCATTATTTTCGAGGTTCGTTTGTCGCATGCTACGCATCAAATTTGCCATAAAGGAGATTTGAATTCTATTGTGTTAATTGATCTTTTGTTTTCTTGTATTTTTGTTGTCATATGAAAGGATTCTTTTATTATTCACACTAATAGATACATCTTTATATTTTATCCATGCTTATGCTTCTAATTTTGCTTATGATCATCCTAAGTACCTTTAACGTATTGAAAAGGGTTTAGGCGATCATCTGAATCAGCTAACAAAGTTTTTTCCCTAAAGATATATACACAATTGAATTTTAAAAGAGAGACTTGCCACATGCACACATCCTATTTTTCTTGCATCCTTCAAATAAATATCCAGCTTCAGATGATATAGACAAAATTATATCTACTGAGGTACCAGATCCATTAAAACATAACAAGGACAATATAACTTTATCTACCACAACAAATATTGTCTTCAAGGAAGTCTTTCAAAATATTCTCTAGGTACACGCTTTTCATTTACATGTTTTGTTTAATTAATTTTCTTATATATTTATCAAATAGAACCGTTGTCCGTTTTTTAATCCATTTTATAATCCAAAATATTGGTGTTGGGATATGTAACTTACATATGGAATTTGTACAATGTGTTAATTGAATTAACTCAATCTTTTTCTTTAATTTGTTACATTTGGAAACATTAATGTCAACCCCACCATTTAGTAAACTTTATTTAACTTTCTAAATGCATGCAGGGTGAAACAACAATCATGGATTTCTCTTATAGTTCATTGTGCGTCCTGTTCGGTGGATTTGTAATTTACGCATTTCCATGCGTTTTAGTGTAATGTTCCTTAGGTGTGCTGTTGAATATTAATGTCATGTGCTTTGAGTATATTATAACATCTATTTTTTTGTCATTTCTGGATGTAAAACAATTATTGTTCAAACGATATTCCTTGATTTAGTTTTAATTGTATAATATTTCAGTATTAGTTTTTGTATGATCCACATAAAAAATCATTGAGATTAAGCTATTGATTAATTTAACTCGAAAAGCAAGAGTCGCCACCGAACATTATTGTTTCCAAAGAGAAAAGGGAAAAGGTCGAACAAAACCCATAAAAAGCAAAAAGTTAAAAAAGAGAGATCTGGATACGAGGGTTGATTATGCAAGGGGAAGATATTACCACCCCTCACATTCGTTGTACTCAACAAGTACCACTTGCAAATCTGTGTTTATAAAAGCTGGGTTGTTTGTTGATTAGTTTTAAATGAAAAGACATTTTTTCGTATTCGAGTGGAAAACTCTACTTACTACCCACAAGTTTGAGGAAATGAGCATTTGCATCATCTTGATATGTAGAACTTTTACTTGAAATTTCTCACAAGTGCATCTCAAGATTCAAGTGGAAAATGTCAATCATTTCTCTGCATCTTGTAGAAGTATAGTGGTTTGCATCACTACAAGAATAGAATTATATCTAATCTTTTGAAAAAAAGCTCTTAAAGATAAGTGCACAAAGGCACAAAAATGAGTTTGACGAGGTTTGTCTTTTTTAGTAGTTTTGAAAGAAGTTTGACTATGCTTAAGTGTTTTAGCATTTATTGAGAAAAGATTTTTCGAATCACTTAAGAAAGTCAAGGTTTATTAATAAAAAGGTGTGAAGTTTGAAAAGAATAAGTTTTTTGAAATAGAGAGAAGTTTTGAAAATTTAAGAAGTGTGAAGGAGATGAAGAGACTATCCTAAAGCATAAAGTAAATGGTTTCATTGTCAAGTAGCCCAAGAGAGAGTCTTTGTGTGTGCAAGTGTACTAACAATAAGAGGAAACAAGCATTTTACATTAGTCAAAACAAGCATTTATTTGACATAAGTCCTTGTGATAAGGCGAAATCACCTTAAGGGGTGGATTGGAGTAACTTCGTTAACAGTGAACCAGGATAAAATAATTGTGTTCATTTATTTTATTTACTTGTTAACGTATTTAATTTAAATTCCGCAAATGGAGACGAAATTATGAAACCCAATTCAAACCCTCATTTCTTGTGTTTCTCAACCTTCAATTGGTATCAGGGCTCCAGTTCTGTTATTGATGTTTATCAAACACTTAACCGTGTATGATAAAGATCCAGACGAGCTTTGAGAAACGCTCTAGTTATACTCCACCATCTACAGTTTAAGTCTCATACATGATGAAAAGATTGAGTATTAAAATGACAAACCAGAAAGGTTTATTCTGGATTATGTCACTGATTCTTAGAGCTGGTTGCTATTGACAATATAACCCTCTCTTATGATGCTTGCAAGAAGGTTGAAAGCAAATTTGAAGAATCAGCTGGAAAAGGATAATAGACTCATCAGATAATTTCAAGAATCTGATGAATGCTATTCTTGGAATACGTTAGTTGAGAACTACGTATCTTCTCAAGGTGATGCCTAAACAAGGCTTAAGAAGATTGATCTAAGATGGATCAACAAGAATCATCAGAAAGCAAGAAATCTTGTTTGCTGAAAGTTATTCTTTATGAGTATGGGATATTTTCAACAATCAGATTCGGTCTACCGTTGACTTTCTAAGGATTGCTCATTTGGAACTCTTTCATGTGAATAAGAGAAAATTCTTGAGACATGATATTGAGGCATGAAAACTTCATAGTGAAGTATGCTGAAGATGTTAGAAATCTTGTTATTAAGATTTTAAATCATGACTGCAGAATTTAAGATTCTGAATGATGATTTCTTCGTTAGGATTCTTGAAGAAGATGATCAGAAGCTTGCTATTTGAATAGAAGCTAATGATAACTGATCAAGTCTGGAAATTAGCTTTAGAGCTTATTATCAACACTACTACAAAACGTGCAAACAACAACGCTAGGCTTACAACGGATTGCCTATACACCATTGTAATAGATGCGCGCTTTTTTTTTAATCTCGTTAAAAGGCTTTTAATGACGGTTAATATTCAAATCGTGGTGAAATGTGAGGCCTTTCACAACGGGTATTTAAAAAACCATCATTATAGGTAGCGCATGGTCATGGGTTCAATTCCCAGCACCAACATTTATGGTTTTTTACATATTATTTCAAAATGCCCGCATCCTTTCACCACTGGTATGTTTTCAACCGTCATTATAACCAATAATTTAGTTTTAGGTCTTGCACTTAAAAAAATCGGTTTTAGGGAAAATCGTCTCCTTTTTTAGATCTGTTTCGTGCATCTGAAGCAGAAAAATTGTGCGGTCATTAGTCCCGTACTCTGGAAGAGTTACAGGACTTCACCCTCAAAACCCCAAATTCATCTTTTTTCTATTTTTAATGAATATTTTTACTGTTTTCATAGTCTAAAAATATTCTCAAAATAATTAATTTTACCTAATTAGATTAAATTTCGTGTTTTTAGATTTTTATGAATTTATTTTAATCATTTTTTCCTATTTTTTCAAAATGCTGACAGACCTTTCACAACTGGTATTTAAACCAACTGTTGTAATAGGTAGCTTTTTTTACTTATTTTTTCAAAATGATGACAGACCTTTCACCACGGGTAATTTAAACCAACCGTCATTATAGGTAGCGTCTTGTCATGGGTTCAAGTCCCAGCACCAGCATTTTTGGTTTTTTACTTATATTTTCAATTCTCATTACCAACATTATAGGTGGCGCGCATATTGAGTTTATTCACTATCCTTAAACAAATCCTGATCGTCCATTTAGTGATTATCAACGGCCAAGACACTAATATTAGTGATCCGCGTGAAACCTAAAACTCAGACGAACTACATCTTCTACCTCCAAACATCATCTTTCAGTTACGATACTCTATTTCTCCACTAAACCAAATTTCAGAACAAATTTTAGAACACGAGTTAGCAATGTTAGTTATTGGTGTTCTTTTTTAATTATTGTTGTTCTTTTTTATTATTGTTATTCTTGTTGTTATTATTGTTATTATTGTTGTTGTTGTTGTTGTTGTTGATGTTGTTGTTCTTGTTGTTATTATTGTTATTATTGTTGTTGTTGTTGTTGTTGTTGTTCTTCTTCTTCTTCTTCTTCTTCTTCTTCTTCTTCTTCTTCTTCTTCTTGTTTTGTTTCTTTTTCCTGTTCTTGTTCTTGTTGTTGTTCTTGTTGCTGTTGTTGTTGTTGTTGTTGTTGTTGTTGTTGTTGTTGTTCTTATTGTTGTTCTTGATGTTCTTACTGTTGTTCTTGTTCTTATTGTTGTTCTTGATGTTCTTGCTGTTGTTCTTGTTCTAATGCTGCAATTTTTTTTTATTTTATTAAAAGACATACAACAACGGTTTTTTTAAAATAACCGTCATTATAGGTAGTTCTATTGCTGTATTTTTTTTATTTTATTAAAAGACATACAACAACGGATATTTAAAATAACCATCATTATAGGTAGCGCTTTTTCCATTTTATTACAACGGTTACTGGGCCGTCATTGTACGTACCGCATATACAACAACACTCTACATAACAACGCATTCGCCTGCGTCATTATATGTCATTTCCAACCTTTGTTAAATGGGTTTTTTGTAGTAGTGCAAGATTCTAACTATCTGCACAAAATTAAGACGTATACTCTGATTCTGGAAAGCTTTGCAGATACATGAGTGAAAGTATGAGATTAAGAAGCTATCTGATGAAAAGAAGATTCTGATGTTCTAAGTTCTTCACAATCAGATACAAATGATTGAACAATAGAACAAGCTTGAAAAGAAATGGGTAAAATCATGATTCAGCAGAAATCATAATGATAAAGCATTTCCAGGAAGCAGCTAGCAGGTTTATTCAGAATAGAATATGATTCGAATCTATTCTGATGCATATTGATTAGATTGCTCTGAATATCTGAAGGCTACATCATCTTGGCGTGGAAGTACTTCTACTGGTGAATCAAATCAATGTCAGATTTGATGGTAAGCTTGGAAGTCAGAAACAAAAGCTTAGTAGAAGAACATAAAGCTAGAAACTATCTTCCCTATGATGAAGTAAACAAAGTTGTTTTAGAAGTATCAGAATGAAGAAATCAGAAGATGCTTAATCATAAGTCATCAAAGTTCACACTTTCTAAGAAAGGAAAGACATACCTTCTGATGATTTGGTTCTGGTTGTTAAGATCAAATTAGTAAGAACAAGATTATCATTCAAACCCTCAAAGAAAATAGATTTTGGTTTGATGATATCTGCATCTGGTGAAGATCAGCATCCACTCAATGATTGAATTCTGGTGATGCAAGAAGATTCCAACAAGTCTCTTTAGCACATAAATGCTCAATGATTTATGTTTAAGCTGAGAAACTTTTGGTCTTCTGGAAATAAGCCTTCTTGAAGAAGTTGCTTTCTGATCTCTATTGAAGATAGAAGACACTGCTACAATTTTAACTTTTAATAGCAATAATTTAATAGCACTTTTTTATAAAGTGCTATTAAAACTATCCAACAAAGATTTATAATAGCAATTTTTCATCGGGTGCTATTATAGGTTATTACTAAAAAAATATAAAAAAATTAATAGCACTTGTACGTGGTACGCCAACCAAGGCTATTTCTATAATAGCGCTTACCCAAAGTGCGTTATCATAAAGTTTCCAACGAAATTTTTTAAGAATACGACCAATGTAAAGGTTGCGTGTTCGAAACACGCTGACAACATTAATAATTTTATAGTATTCAAATTTCTTAAGTAATATTTCTATTTTCTTATAAAAATTATAATAAAAAGTGGTACAATTATTTTATTCGTAGAACTCTGAACTCTCCCCTCAACCTCTCCAATATTCATCCTTGTTGAAACATCTCGCTCACATAAAACCTCATATCCTCCTTAGAAGCACCAAGACTCGGTTTTGAAACAACAAGCGCAAACCCATTTATCAAAATCCCCATTTTATATATCTCCGAAAGCCTATTCGCAACCCCATCAAGTTTCACAAACGCTACGCCTAAATCACTCTACATCAACAACTCGGCGGTGATTAAACCCGAACGAAGCTCCTCAAGCTTGTTCCGAATAAGCTTCCATTTTCCGGCGAAGACTCTAATGGACAGAGAAAGAGTAATGAAGAAATGAGTTCTATAGCTCGCCGGAGATGGGAAGCTCCAGTAGGTACTCCCCTGCCAATTTGGTTTCTCTGTCTAATTCTTCATTACCCATTTCCATCCTCAGTGGTTACTGAGAATTACCATTTTCTCACCCTCGCCCTCAATGGGTCCTTCATTGTTTTTTTTTCAAATCTAGGGTTAGGAGTTTAATTGCATGGTCAGTTCTCTAAATCTTCTCTATGAAACCATTGACATTTGACATTCTCTGCGAGATTCGTAACCACAATCTAAAGAATTTAGGGTTAGATGTTAAATTGATTGTATATACCTTGTCAGTTGCTTACAAGAATGTTGTTAGAGGACATATGGTGCCATGTAGGATTCTTTCCTCGATTGAACAAAACGGGGAAATAGATCTGATTAAGGAAAGTAGAGAAAAATTTTAATCTTAGTTGTCTAATGTTAGTCAACAATGATGTTTTTTTGTTGCAAAGAATAGTCAAATGATGTATTTTTCCATTACTACATAAAGATTACAATCAGCAAGCTGCTCAAATAAAATAAATTTTGTAATATCACATCTAAATGGTACAATACAGGGCAATCAATATCACCATTGAGTCTATACGTTATAGCCAAGCCTCTCTACAAGCTCAATTCTCTAAATGTTATCACAATTACACTTACCCAAGACTAAAAACAACACAACACTTCTCTTATATCCCTGCAAAAGCATTACAAACAATAGTTATTTTGGTTATTGGTCTGAGTGATTTCATTGGCTAGCAGACCTTTATTATTAACCGTAGCTCAAGCGAGAATCGGAGGACTTCGTGGATGTCTGGCGCCGAGGAATACCAATCTCGCAACTATTTACTCTTACGGCAAAACGAAGAGAGCAAAGTGACTCTCCTCTTGAAGTTGGGTCAGGCAAAATATTTACAAACATCAAAGTCTTTGAATCTCCACCAAGACATGGCTGGAGAATGGTTGTCAGTTTGGAATTCCTGAAGGGGACATTGTCGCTCTCGAGATTTTCATCCAAGTACAAACGCGAAAGTGGCGCGGAAATAGAGTCGCCAGCAATGTGTATTTATCCCAAGAGAGGGAAAGGAAACACTGCGTAAACCTGAGGGAAGGAAAGAACGAGGTCTCGCGACCAAGAGAAACGGGTAAGGGAGTCGGTTACGCGAGGGGAAGGTGTTAGCACCCCCACGCGTCCATCGTACTCGATGGGATCCACGCTTGTTGTCTCGATCAAGGGGTGTAAGGAACTGGAAATCAACTGCTAACTGGAGAACTGGAAAAAAGAACAGGAACGGGAAAGAACGAAGAAACAGGGAAGAAAAGGAAAAGAAGTGACTCGATAGGACATTATCGTTGTCCTAGGCCTACGTATTCCCTTAGTGCAATGGGAAAGTCAGAGTCAACGTAGTTCGACGGACTACGGGGGAGGTTGCACGTCGAGATATCGCATCTCGTGCCTACGTATCTTCAATCAGACGAGAAAGAAGAATCAGAGCAAACGTAGTTCGGTTCAGCAAGGGTTACTTTGTTTGTGTTTTTTAATGGAAATGTCAGAGTGCGCATTCCAGCAGTTAGGTGTTGCAGCTCGCTGTAGGGAGACTTAGGCGTTACCTGTTTGCGGTAGAACGGACATGACGAGTCCTTAAGGAAAAGAATGAAGGAGATGAGAAGAGAATTTGTTTGTTTGTTTTTTTATTTTGAAAAGAAGTGTTTTGACTATTTTGTGTTTACAACGCATATTGTATTTAAGTCTTTCACGTAGGATCGAATGCCTCGCATATCGACCCAAGACGGGACGTATGCTAAACATTCTAAGAAAGTGAGAGAAGACCCCTCACTATCTTATTCTCACATGAAAGGCTCAAATACAATATATGTTATGCCTTTATTAGATGTTTTGCTTTTTGTTTTGAGGTGAGAAGAAGAAGAACTCAAAGGGTGAGAAAGGTAAAAGTCTAAAGGGAGACTAATAATCCTAAGAGTTATCATGCTTGGATGTTCCTAATGGTTAAGTGTGGTTTAGAAACCTAAGTCTAAAAGAAAAGAGAAGAAGAGTGAGTTCTAACTTACTTCAAAGATTGAAGTTAAGTTAAGAACTCAACGGGATGAAAGAGATGAAATGTCAAAGAAGCATAAGATGCTCATCACAATCACAACTTGAAAGCTTAAAAGATGAGGGAAGAAAGTATGTGTGAAAGCATATCCACACACTCAACTTACCATTAGCCCCTACAAGCAAAGGTTAGCTAAACAATTGAATATGAAAGCATAAGTAAAAGAAGGAAGACAATTAAGCACCAAACTACTTATGAAATGAACTTATGAATCAAACAAAGCCTAAACCTAAAAGGAAAGGACTCTAAGTGTTCAAGGACTTCTAAAGTCAGTAGCTATGTCTAAAGGTATTCAATTAGGGTTAAGGTACCTAATGAGATCAAACTATGTCAAGAAAGGTGCCAAAGATTCACACAAGTTTAAGTTATGAAACATGGATGAAGTATGAATGCATATGGCATACAAACATGAATGAATGCTTGGATAAATGTCAAAATCAGAATTGAATGTCATATTATAATGCTCATGGATGTCAATGAATGAACATACAAAGCATGAGTGAAATGATTTAAGAAGATAAAGCAAATAGAAGCAAACAATGTTCAAGTTCAAGTAAGAAAGGAAGAAACTTGTAACACAAGTCAAAGTTGAAAAAGAACATGAAATCAAATGCAAATGGATGCAAGTCAGAATTAAACATCATATTTGAATATCCTATAATGTCTATGAACAAGCATAAAAATCATGAAAAAGAATATTCAAGTAGAAGAAATTAGATGAAGAAGCAGTAAGAAGAAAAGAAACAAGTTTCACTTAAAGAAAAGAAATAACTTGCAACACAAGTCAAAGTTGAAACTCAAAGATAAATGAACATGGATTATAGGTCAGTACCAAATGACATTTAAGATGTAATTATAATGCAAGAATTAATCATACAAGATGCATATGCAAGCCACTTTGAAACTAGTTAAGAAAGAAAGATGAATCGTGTCAAACATGAACAAGTATGCAAGTTTGAGATGAATGATCATTTGAATGCATGAAATGATTATGGGTCAGTAGCATACAAAGAATGAGATGCAATTAGAATGCATGAATAGGCATTGATGATTCAAGTACAAGTCATGTTAATGGTTAGAAGAGAAGAGAAACAAGATTAGGTCAAACATTTCAAGTAAGGATGTATTTTGATCACATACACAATCCAAATGGAATCACAATGCAAATGACTTATAATTCACATCAAGGGACCTATAAAAATTCTAATGAGGACCTATATTGATGCACAAAGTGATTCTAATATGATGGCACAAGTGCCTCCTAATCAAACAAAGTTTAGAAGTTAAGAAAGAGCACACAAAATGTTACCTATAATCATCAACAAGGAAAAAATAGAAATGAACTTGTAAAAATTGTGAAATTAAGGCACAAAGCACCTAAGTCAGAAACAAATCAAGTGACAAAAGCTCATGCAAAAATTCACAAAGAAACTAGTTCAAACAAGTTAACAAAGTCACCTTAGTTAAATTGGAATGATACACAATGATGCATGTCAAAACCTAATATGGGATGCTTCTAAAATTTTACAAAAATATGAATTAAGCACATTAAGATGTCATGAACACACATACCAAATTCCAAGTCACAAATCAGAACCAAACTATGTCAATTAAAATGCAAATGAACATGTATCATGCATGATAAACCTTTAAAAGGAAATTAAAAGAAAATTGTGAAAATATGAGCTAAATCAATTAAAATCAGAATTAAAAAATCATAGAAAGTTAGTTAAATGTGTTATAATGCTATGTGGATTTTTATGGAATTTTTGTAAAGGTTTAGTATTTTTTAAAAATAGAAAATGGAAAAGTATGCAAAATAAATATGGAAATTAACATTGAATGAGGGAGGGGGTGAAAACATAGCAATTACCACGTTCAAAATGTGATTGGGCTTAAAATGAGGGGTACAGAAAACAATTGGAGCTTGGTCCAGTACACGCGTGTGAGAGGGAGAGTATGTTATGGAATTCAGTTGACAATTGACTCAACACACGCCACATGATCAAGTCAACAAAATCAATCAAGCAAAGTATGCATAATGAATGAATCAGATGCAAAGATCATGATAGCAAACATACACGCACGCACACAACATAAGTCAAAGTCAAAAATCTGAGAGAGAGAGAGAGAGAGAGAGAGATAGAGAGAGAGAGAGAGAGAGAGAGAGTCACGCGTGAGGCACATGCCTCATTAATGTGTTGGCAAGTTTCTAGCCCTAGGATTGAAAAGATCTAATGACTGTGTTATGTTCTGGTTCTAAAACCCTAGCAAACCCTCACCGGCCGGAGAAGGACCTCCGGTCATCTTCTCCGGCCATCTCCGGTGACTGTAAACGTTCACATGTTCCAGAAATTCACAAATCATATATCATTCGAAAGCTAAAGTTAATAGGAACACGAATCCATCAATAAAAATCACATATCAAGCATGTACAGAGAGAATCAAAGGGGAGAAGTTTTGCCCTAGGTTTTGGATCTAAGCTTCTAACAAGCTCTATCAACTAGCCAGAGTTTCCATAACTTCTATTAAGCTCAAATCACAACAACAACAACAAGCTAAAATTAGTAGAATCGAGCAAGAGAGTTTGAAGAACTTTGAACCTGAACTTTGAAGAATCATAGATCAAAAGAAAACCAGAGGTGTGGACTTGATCTTGAGCTTGTATATGGCCAAATAAAGGCTTATAGAATGCGTGATCTTGCTTGAGAAATGGAAACTTGGAACTTAAACTTGATGATGAACAAGATTCACTTAGATCCGTATGAGAAAGCTTGAGAAGATTGAAGAACAATGATGATGAATCTTTAAAATGCAGAGAGAGTTTCGAATAGAACTTGAGAGAGTGAGGTTTGTGAAATGTGAAGAATGAGAAAGTCTTCACTAATTCTGTTAGGAGGAGTTTATATATCTGAGGTTAAGATCTAACTAGTGTAGTTGATGGTTAGAACTCAAGTTAGAATGAGTCAGTTAACTTAGTTTTGAGTTAACTGACAAAGTTAGGTTGTTATTGGCACGTGTTGGGCTTTTGTTCATGTGTGGAGGAGCTCATGAGATGGTATGATGATGATGCTGAAGTATGGTGGTGATGTATGATAATGATGTTACAACATTTCCTTGTCATACAAGCTCCTCATTTTTCCTCTTTTATGCATGGCTGCAATGTAGGTGCATGATGTAGGCGTGTATGCTTGGCCATATGAAGTAAACAAATCTGAATGTATGCAAGAGTGTGTTTGTGGTAAGCCTGAACCAAAACAATGCATGAAACCTCCAACAAAACCAGTCAATGCATCAATGTGACCATGGATGTTTGTAGATGAATTTCTCTAAGCATGATGCATGAAAATGGATGTTCTTGGTGTCTATGAAGAAATGAGACATTAAAGAACAATGTTGATGTTTGAATCCAAGTAAAAAAATGCCTCTAAGGTAGTGGAAAATGACTTAGAACATCAGCAAATCAAACTGCATCATAGGCGCGTGTCTTGGCTTGCAGGCAAGGCCTTGGTGCATATGGAATTTTCAGTGTGGAACCTTCACATTTGAACCCTCATAACTCTTCACCTGTTGATCAAATCAAAAAATGTGCAACATCAAAGTTGAAGAGTAGATGACAATGAACAACTTTGATGTTGGAAATTTTTCCAGTTGAAGATTCTTGATGGAGAAAAATGGCTTGACATTTGGCACACCAACTATTTGATAAAATGCAAGGCATCTGGCTCGCCCATGATTGTCTAGCAAATTTGCCTTGATTTTGCTCCACTTTGATTGAACATAACTCCCTCAATTTTGATCCAATGGAGATGATCTTTTTATGGATTTGAAGCTTGAAACAAGATCTTTTGTTGTGGCCTGGTGGATTTTTGAATTGATGCTTCAAATTTCAGAAGCCTTAGCTCAAAGTGAAGTGTTCAAATGGCCAAAAGTTGCCATTTTTGGAAACCCTAATCTTCCAAAAATGGAAACTTCTCACATTTCTTGATTTTTGATGAATCTCTTGGATTTTCTTGATCAAATCTTCATCAATGAACATACTTGACTTAGGGATCATGAAATTGGCTTCAAAAGGTCAGGAGTTGACTTTTTCCTCTGAAAAGTTGACTTTCTCCTGATTTCTTGATTCTCAAGTAGCTGACCAACTGAAAACCTTCTGAAATGAACCAATGGGCAATCTTCCATCCTTAGATACTTGATATCATGTAGAAAACATTGAGATCAAGTTTGAACCAAAATTTCATCAGGAGACTGCTTGAATCACAAACCCTAATTTGGACTGTTTTTGCTAGGAGATGATGAACTGTCCAACTTCTTGGTGAATTCTCTTCTTCCAATGACTTGTGGGATCAATTGAGATCATATGAGACATAAGAGACTCTTGAGGCTTGCTTGAAGACCTTAGGCTTTAGCTCTCCTGCTTTGAATAGTCAATGCTCTGAAATCAACTGATCGCATGCCCTTTGCAACTTGTATGAGATATGAGATGAAATGAGATGTAAATGCAATGCAATGAATCATAAGCTAGGCAACAACAAGAGGTAAATTTTGGGGTATTACAGCTGCCCCTATTCAATCATCGGTTAACCTGAGAAGGATGAAAGTAATAGCTATTCAGACAATCAAGGTGAATTGTGATTGAATACCAAAACAACCAGAAAATTTGCATGCTGAATGGAGAAGAAAAGGGATATAAACTCTGCTGGAAGTATAAGCCAATAACTATATAGATTGATACGACGTGTATCGTAATAGGGACACGAACGATTATCAATGATCATACGGACGAGTACGGAAAGAAAACACGGACGGGTGTTTAGGTCAACGATGCGAACGAGCAATGGACTATCATCAGAGGAACACGACGAGTGACCAGGTCGACGATACGAACGAGTATCAGACGATGATTAAGAAAAGGAACACACACAAGTGTTCGGGTCAACGATACGAATGAGCATCGGACAATCATCAAAGGAACACGACGAGTGACCAAGTCGACGATACGACCGAATATCGGACGATGATTAAGAAAAGGAACACACATAAGTGTTCGGGTCAACGATACGAACGAGCATCAGACAATCAACAAAGGAACACGACGATTGACCAAGTTGACGATACGAACGAGTATCGGACGATGATTAAGAAAAGGAACACACACAAGTGTTCGGGTCAACGATACGAACGAGCATCGGACAATCATCAAAGGAACACGACGAGTGACCAAGTCGACGATACAAACGAGTATCGAACGATGATTAATAAAATACAGACGAGTATCTCAAAGGTCAATACGGACGAGTATCTCAAAGGTCAATACGGACGAGTATTGGCTTAAAATTTCAAACACAAATGGGTGTTGAAAAGGGTCAATACAAACGGGTATTAAAAATAAAGGACTCAAACACGGACAGGTGCTGAAAAGGGTTAATACGAACGAGTATTGAAAATAAAGGACTCAAACACGAACGGGTGCTGAAAGAACATAGACGGGTGTCTCAAAGGCAATACGGACGGGTATTGAAAAATGAAAGGTTATAAAGTGATCTCACTGGGGATTAAAACGCTAAAAAGGACACGGAGGAGTGTCTAAGAGGTCAATACAGACGGATATTGAGAATAAGGGGTTCAAGCACGGACGAGCGTTGAAAGGACACGGACGGATGTCCAAGGTCAATACGAATGGGTATTGAATTAACATTGTACGATCCTTCAATTGCTCTGTGGGGATTAATCCTTCTGCCTGGGATAACGCTTGCCACAAATTGCCAAAAATAAACTGGCTTGCATATGCGCGGAGGTGTGATGATCCTGTTGAAGAAGTTTCCATTGGAATGACTTTGCCCTAGAGAGAGATTATTCTGCTCATGGAACTTCGCTGGGGATGAGAACTTTCTGAATGACGTTCTGCTAAGGAAAAAGAGTCATTAAAACTCTGCTTGGGGATCTATCAAACCCAAGATCCATTGCTAGAGATAATCAGCCTTCTGACTCGGCTGGGGAATCAACCACTATTATCGACATAGAAAAGCTTGTAGTTGTTGGAAGTACTGAATGGGAGAATCGACTTAATAAGATACAATGATACCCAGTGGAAATTAACTTGTCTATATCGAATCGTCGTGAGCGACCGTCGACCGAATGATGGACTCAATCAGTAAAAGTTGTGACAAAAGGGTGACATGTGAACCCTTCCCTGAACATGATTGCCCCGGTATTCTACATAGGGATAAGTGATTACTCGTTTGGAAGACACAGTTGTAGCGAGCGATTTTGGACGCGGTTCTTAAGCGTTGGTCGCTCTCTGCGGTTTGAGCTTTAACTACAGGTCGATTCATTTTTTATCCTATTGTGAGCTGAATAAGGAAGGGAAATAGATGTCTCCAATTAACCCTGCTTGCATACTGAGTTTAAACAGCGGTCTGTTAGGTTACGGATGCTATCAATGTGGGGGGCCTTTGTACTGGTTATTTGTATTTTCGCCAATACTGTTTTCTCTCTTTTTTACCTGGGCAGAAGGTTTCTGGCGGGGAACAAGGATTAGGATGTTAGGACTGATGCTTTTGAAATACTGCTTTTGATTGATGGAGATATGGGATTTGGGTTTTTTGTTGATTGCGCTCGCTAAGATCTTTTCTTTCGATCTTATGCCTACGTATTCCCGTTTACCGAAACAGGGAAATCAGAGCGTTCGTAGTTCCTCCTATTCTATGGGAGGAAATTGGTTTTTGGTGTCTTGTTCAAAGCCCAAGACGTGAAGCGAAAGGTGGTTTGTATCTTGTTCAAAGCCCAAGATGTGAAGCTGAAAGGTCTATTTGTGTCTTGTTTAAAGCCCAAGACGTGAAGCTGAAAGACCTCGGCGTTAGAGAGAATTTGTCATCTCTAAAGAAGGGAGAAGGAGAATTACTTTAACTGGGATACGCAGATCCGAGCAATGCCATAATTTCCGAAGAAAGGGTTTTAACCTGAAGGAGAAGACTTTAACTCAGTGTAGAGCAATGCCATCTTTCCTTAGGAATTTCTCATTCTAAAAGAGGGACAGTGGCGTGGATATAGATGATCCAGAGGCTTGCCACTTACAGCGATTAGATGAAGGGGAAGGAGTTGTTGATGTTTGTATACTGTGAACGAGGCACAACTTTGATGCTAAAAGGTTGATTGGATCAACCAGGGGTTTTCTTATACAAAGCCTAAGAGGAGGCTAATTTCCGCTAGGAAAATCATTATACAAAGCCTAAGAGGAGGCTATTTTGTGTCTCGTACAAAGCCCGAGAGAGAGGCTAAAAGATTTTGACCCGGCGATGGAGTCTTTTGGTATCTCGTATAAAGCCCGACATGGAGGCTATTTGACTCAACAAGGGAGTTTTTTGTATCTCGTATGAAGCCCGAGATGGAGGCGATTGTTTGTTTGGCTCAATGAGAACCTTTTTGTATCTCGTACAAAGCCCGAGATGGAGGCGAGAGGGGGATTGACTCAACGAGGGAGTCTCTTATGTGTCTCGTACAAAGCCCAAGAGAGAGGCTAAACGTTGTTTGACTCCGCTGGGGAGAATCATTTGTACAAAGCCCACGAGAAGGCTAAGGTTATTGTGTCAGTTAAGTGACAGGTGCAGTATACTGATTTTGAAAGAGATAATCAGTTCTTATATGAGCATCGCTGTACTCATGGGTTAGATATGAGGATCGGGGTTGTTTCCTTTTCTTTGGGGAAACTGGAAATCCAAAGGGTATTGAGACTGTCCGAGTCTGCGGGTTTCCTTCCTATTTAACGAAGGGGTCACTTGAGAATGTCTTTTGAGACTCAAGGAAGTTAGACTGTCCGTGTCTAGAGTTTTATCTTTCGTACTATGCTTTGAAAAACAGTAGTAGACTCTATGAAAGGACTGTTCCATGAGGATGACTAGGTTCTGTTCCTATACCTCTAGGAGGTCGTCGGGACAATTTGTACGAAGCCTGAGAGGAGGATGGAAACTTTTAAGAAGCCGACGGGTCCTTGTACGAAGCCCAAGAGGAGGCTATCATTCCCGGAGGAAGAGATCATTATACGAAGCCTAAGAGGAGGTTGTGAATACTTCTAAGAAGTCGTAGTGTCCTTGAATAATGCCCAAGAGGAGGCCGATGCTTTTAAGAAGCCTGTGGGTCTATCATCTCCTTTCCATTAGGAGAGATAACTCTTTTAAAGATAAAAACCACTGGTAAACGTGCGAGGTTTACTATCCAGCGACTTTTAGCTTTTAAAGAGGGTTCCTTAGTTAAGGTCCAAGATTATGACCGTAGTGGGTACCCAAACCCCGAGACATTCAAGGCAAGCTATCCACAAGGAATAGATCAAGTCAGGAAAGTTCGAGAATTTGGAAG
Source organism: Lathyrus tuberosus (assembly GCA_022829125.1). Taxonomy (NCBI): domain Eukaryota; kingdom Viridiplantae; phylum Streptophyta; class Magnoliopsida; order Fabales; family Fabaceae; genus Lathyrus; species Lathyrus tuberosus. The sequence goes on along the minus strand of JALAZF010000024.1, from coordinate 23,541,605 downwards.
AAACTCAAAGATGCCATTCACAGAGAATACATTCATCTTGGGGAGTAGAGCTTCTTGACGATTCCTAAGGAGGACAGCCGAAGAGAAGACTGTATCTGGTGCTCCTATTGGGGATCTAGGAGTCTATTTCTACGAATAAATGAAACGGCGTCACCTAGTTCTAGACGTAGTAGCCGGGGAAACTCGAAATATCTATACTATTATTACACAGTAGATATGAGTTTATGAAAGGAGACTTACAGTGAGCAGCCCCACAATACAGTTTATAATATGAAAGCAGTAAACGAAAGCGATAACCACTTACTCGGTTGGAGTGCTTCCATGCTGTTTGGTTAGTTGTTCAACAAAGAAAGATTGAAAACAACAGAATATTCAAAATCAAAGGAGAAAGTGCTTTGAAAAAGAAAGATTTGGGGCTTACAGCTCAAGGAGAGGCCCAGGGTTTTATCAGTGAGCGCACTGTTTGACTTTGTACAGCGGGACTTATACAAGTGACTGGGGCCCAAAAAGGTTTTCTGTACAAAGGGATGGGTCTTACACTCTCTCAAGAGGCCCAAAAAGGTTTAAAGAAAAGAGTGGGGCTTATAACACGAGGGTAGGCCCAAATGATTTTTCCTTTAAAAAATGGCGATCGCGCCGAGGTTTTCTTTTAACGCAGAGGGACTTATACAATAAGTGAGACCCAAAATGTTTTGGTTAAAAGGGGGATTGGATCTTACACTCTAATAGAGGCCCAAAGTGTTTTGAATGGGTCTTATAGCTCAAGGAGAGGCCCAGATGGTTTTTATTTTTAAACGGGCGACGATCGTGCCGTTTACTTGTACAGAGGGACTTATACAATAAGTGAGGCCCAACAAGTTTTTGTACAAGGGGGGATGGGTCTTACACTCTCTCAAGACGCCCAAAAAGTTTTGAAAATGATTTATGAGGGTTGAATTAATCCAAAACCCTAATTTGTTTTCAAAATGTATTTAATTGAATAAAAATTCAATTAAAATGATCAAAAATTGTTTAACACATGGAAAACAAATTGTGATCTTGGATTAATGCTTCAAAAATTAAGTATTGACCTACAAAATAATTAGAAAGCATTAAAAGTTGCAAAATCAATGTAGAAAAAATATTTAAAATGCCAAAAACAATCAAAATATTAATTCTTTACAAAAATATCAATTATATGAAATAAATAATATTTTTTGGATTTTTTGTGAAAATAAAATATTTTAACATTTTTGTGAATTATTAAAAAAAGAATCAACTCAAAATCATTAAAACTCAGAGAGAAATTAATTTTTGAATCAATTAAACAAAATCACAAAATTCAAATATTTGAATTTGTGAAAAAGGCGCCAAGAACACAAGCAAGAACACGCTCGTTTTTCTGGGTTTGGCTGATTTGCGTTTTCCATCCAATCTCACTGAATACGTAATCATATCATGTAATCGACATATCATTATGCTCGTCTCAACCTCACGATCATGTCTATGTACTTTAATTTCATTTAAATTAAACATACAACAAGAAATCACGAAGAGACCTCAAGAACCCTAATTTCTGCATGAAGGCTAGGATTTTTGATACACGATTCAAATAATGCAATTAATTGAGGGAAAACATTCCATGCATGATTATGAGCATATGGCTAAATTATTGTGCGAGGAAATATGCATAGATTGAGAGATGACCAAGTATGTGCTTACCTCTAGGCCGTGACAGCAAGTTCAAAGTGATTTTTGATTTGGAGGTGTTACAGATGAGTTGTGATGATCTGAACAGCTTCCCTACACCCTATGGATTGTGTTTGGATGGTTGGACTTGATTGAAATTGGCTGGATCATTTTGTGGTACCTCAGCTGCACTTTGGTTAAAACCTTGAGCAACCAGCTGGTGATTTTGTGAAATTGATGTTTCAGAAGTAATCTAAGTGTTTGATCAGCTCATATGTGATGTATGTGAGGTGTGTGAGTGATTGGTTTGATTGGAATTGCTCTCAAACTCAAAACCCGATAGCTACCTTGCTAAGAAAGGCATTTTTGCCAAGAGAAAGAGATTTTGAGGAAAGCATCTGTTAGATGGCTTTGGTGTACTCAAACTGACCACAATTGAGCTCTATTTATAGTAGAGCAAGTTTGTTTTTCAAGGAATAGTGCATGGCAGCTGGTAAGTAGGTTTGACCAATGTTGGCAAATGAAAATCCAAGTCTCCTCTAGCCATTGACTAGAGGTTAGGGCACAGAGCTTTGGTTCCCTTGGTCTTGGATAAGTCTTGACTGATTTCAGATGAGAATGGCTCAGTCCATGCCAACTTGATGGTTCCATTGAATGCCTCATTCCAAATTTGAAGTCTTGTCCCTATTTTGGCCATTCTAGGTTCAACATGCTATTTCTTGTTCCATGGACTTTGGAGGCTTGGCTCAGTGATTGTCCCCTTTAGATTCAATCCTCTGAGGTGTCCAAGTGGATAGGAGCAATTGAATTTGGCTGATTTTGGCAAATCGACCAAAGTTGCAAATTCTGTCTTGCCTTGACAGATTTCAGCAAGGTAACTTGGCAATGTTGTATCTCATGGTGTAGGTTGAATTTGGCAATGTTCTTGGCCATTTTGGAAAGCTCTTACATGATACAACAACTGTTTGAACAAGTTTGGTTTTGATCTCTTTTGATTCCAAGTGAAAAATCCCCCTACATTTGGCAAAAAGTGAGGCAGAATCTGACTTAGTGAAAATTTCACTAAGTGTTGGAAAAAGTGACATTTTCACTTTTCAGCCACTTTGATCACTCCATAACTCAAAATCCTTAATGAATTGGAATGACTTGTAGTTGAAGTTTTTGTAGGTGATAATGAGGGTACAAATCCATCTTTGGATGAGAAAAAATGGCCTTGTGGTTTAGGAGTTATGGTCCTCCAAAGTTGGTACCTTTGCCACTTTATTTTTAACTTAGAAAAATTTCTAAGTTTTATGGTTACCCCTTTTACAAGCTATCTCACTTTTCTTGATTTTTCTTAATGAATGATGATTCAAATCATACATTAACATCATTTTAGGGTTAAAAATCCATTTTGGTGAAAAATCTCAAAAAGTCAAAGTTGACTTTTGTGCACAGTTGACTTTTTATCAGATGAATTCCAAACTGTGCAATTCTTCAGGAAATCATGTCCTTGACCTAAATCAAACTTGATGGACATGTTCCATGGGTTTCATAGGGTATATTCAATCATGTATTAGGGTTTGGGAGCATGTCCAGGTCAAAAGTCAAAGTTACAGTTGACTTTTCCCTTAAAACCCTAATTGTGGTGCAGATGAAATTGAGACTTGTTGCTCAAACTTCTTGGATTAATCCATTGTCCCAAAAGGATCAATATGGTATATTAGAGACCCTTAAATCATCTCTTGAGGTCTTGGCTCATGGTTTGTCCCAAAAGTCAACTTAGGGGTGAATTAGGTCAAGAAACCCTAATTCCTGATTTTTTATGAATGCATCCCCTGAGGCAAAATTGACTTGATGCATGGGTTCATGAGGTTCCATGAAGTATATTAGGTTATGTTTTGGATCATTGCCTTATGCCCAGATGAAAATTTCCATCTGGAGGCCCTGGTCGACCAAAACCCTAATTTGGTGACACTGTCGATCTTGAGACTTGATCCACCTAGAAGGGAGCAGCCTTGTGCTTAATCCTTGAAGTGGGAGTCCTTTTTGATCCATTGTGGATATTTAAGAGATTAGACAAGTTGAAGATCATGTCATTTCTTGATTGATCCTTTGTCTAAGCACTCAGAGAGGGTTTGAAACCCTAATTTTGATTGTAGTGGATGCTCACCCATCTTTGGGGAGACTAATGAAGCACAAAGGTACATCCATATTGTGATGATGATTTTCACAATGATGGGAAATCTAAGTGGTCAAAATTTGGGGTATTACAACGGTCCAGGCCCTCGTGTTTTTGAAACCGCTTCAATCTTGCTTTTAAGCCTAATACGAGGCTGCTACCTGCAAGCAAAAGATATGCACATATGCCCCGTGCTGGATATGACTTCTGCAACTGAAAAAAATCTAACTTTGAACCATCACTTGTTGGGGAGAGCACCCAACAATGCTTTGTGCTGAAGATGACTTCATGTTAGGCTTCTGAATGTAAACCTGCAACAAAAAATGCACACATATGTCCCGGAGACTGCATGGTTTGAATCCACCGTCCGGGGTTAATCAACATTCAAAGCAATTTTAAATGTTTTCCCTGCGCATGTTATTATAAGGCCTCAATGTTTTCAACAATGCAATGTTTTTTATCAAAAATTCGGACGTTTTTTGCGAATAAAACAGTAAAATGAAAACAAATACGAAGCTTTTTTACTGAATAACCAACTTTATTTATTGAAATGCCCAGAATAGGCAAGTACATCAAGAAGCAATCCCTGGAAAGAGGTGATCGCTGAAAATTGAGAAAAGAAACTATCCTAATGGCAACGTGAAAACGACATTTCACTGAGTTTCAATTCTGCTATAACCAGTATGTCTTCAAGACTTTCCGATTATCTTCACTTTCTGAAGAGGATGATTGGACCGATTCCTATCCTTTGGAGATTGCCAGTTTGAGTGAAACGATGAGGCAATACAGATGACTCAGACCGCAGTCTTCGCTTAATCCCTCTTTTGCATGGATCACCCTTTTCGGTTTTTCAATCCACCGGGATACCCCTTCTTTCCTGAGTTGTCCTTGCTGATTTTCAACTCACCGGGTGTACAATTTTTTATTTATCCCTAATTTTTGTCCGAACCTATTTATTCTATTTTTATGGTTCGCCGGGATGCCATTTTTTTCCTGGACTTCTTTCTTTTTTTCGTCCAGCGGGTCTATTTATGCGAAGTATTTTTTGACTGCGTCTGAGTTGACAGGGGATGGAAAATCTTCACCATCCATGGTTGTAAGCATTAAGGCTCCGCCAGAGAAAACCTTTTTAACCACATATGGACCTTCATAGTTCGGTGTCCATTTTCCCCTGTGATCTGTGTTTGGAGGATGAAACTTTTTAAGTACCAATTCACCAACTTGATACTCCCGAGGTCGTACTTTCTGATCAAATGCCCGCTTCATCCTTCTCTGATATAATGACCATGGCAAATAGCTGCTAATCTCTTTTCCTCAACTAAGCCCAGCTCATTGAATCGGGTGCGAACCCATTCTGCCGCATCCAGTTTGACATCCATCATAACCCTCAGCGAGGGAATCTTAACTTCAACTGGTAGGACTGCCTCCATACCATACACAAGTGAGAACGGTGTTGCCCCAGTAGATGTCCTGACTGATGTTCGGTACCCATGCAAGGCAAACGGTAACATCTCATGCCAATCTTTGTAGGTCACCACCATCTTTTGCACAATCTTCTTGATGTTCTTGTTGGCCGCTTCAACAACGCCATTCATCTTTGGGCGGTACGGCGAAGAATTGTGATGCTCAATTTTGAAGTCCCGACATAATTATGCCATCATTTTGTTGTTGAGATTAGAACCATTATTAGTAATGATTCTTTCGGGCACTCCATAGCGAAAGATGATATCTCTTTTCAGAAATCTGGCTACCACCTGCTTGGTGACATTAGCATAAGACGCTGCTTCCACCCATTTGGTAAAGTAATCAATAGCGACCAAGATGAAGCAATGGCCGTTGGAAGCAGTTGGCTCAATCTTTCCAATCATATCAATGCCCCACATTGCGAAGGGCCAAGGAGAAGACATGACATTCAACGGACTTGGAGGTACATACACTTTATCCGCATAAATCTGACATTTATGGCATTTGCAGGCGTATGAACAACAGTCTGCATCCATAGTCATCCAGTAATACCCCGATCTCAATAATTTCTTTGCCATTGCATGTCCTCCGGCATGGGTACCGAAAGAGCCTTCGTGTACTTCTTGCATCAACATGTTTGCTTCGTGTCTATCCACGCATCTGAGCAAAACCATGTCAAAGTTTCGTTTGTACAGCACATCCTCATTCAAGAAGAAACTACCAGCTAACCTCCTCAGAGTCTTTTTATCGTTGTTGGATGCTCCAGCCGGATACTCTTGACTCTTCAAGAAGCATTTGATATCATGAAACCACAACTTGTCATCAGACACTGTGTCAACAGCAAACACATGTGCAGGCCTGTCAAGACGAGACACCTCAATTTTGGGCACATGGTTCCACCAATTCACTTGAATCATGGAAGATAATGTTGCCAAAGCGTCAGCCATTTGATTTCCATCTCGAGGTATATGGTACAATTTCACTATTGTAAAGAAAGTCAACAACCTCATCGCATAGTCTCTGTAAAGAATCAAGTTTGGTTGATGGGTATGCCAATCTCCATTGATCTGATTGATCACTAGAGCAGAGTCCCCAAATATTTCAAGAGTCTTGATCCTTAAATCAATGGCTTCTTCAATGCCCATAATGCAAGCTTCATATTCTGCTTCATTGTTGGTGACATCAAAAGTTAATTTGGCAGTGAAAGGTATATGAGACCCTTTAGGAGTGATAAGAACTGCCCCAACGCCACTTCCATTCATATTATCGGCCCCATCGAACATCAATTTCCATTTGTCATCAGGATCCGATCCTTCGTCAAACAGCGGTTCTTCACAATCTTTGGCCTTAAGAAACATGATGTCCTCATCAGGAAAATCAAACCTCATCGGCTGATAGTCATGAATTGGTTGTTGCGCAAGATAATCTGACAAAATACTTCCCTTGATGGCTTTCTGAGAAGTATACTGGATATCATATTCAGTCAGCACCATCTGCCAACGTGCAACTCGTCCGGTCAATGCTGGTTTCTCAAATATATACTTGACAGGATCCATCTTTGAAATTAACAAGGTTGTATGAGTAAGCATATATTGCCTTAGCAGCCCATGCAAGTGCACATCATGTCCTCTCAAGCATTGAGTATCATGATTCGCAATCATTGAATTTTTTGCTCAAGTAGTAGATGGCGTGTTCTTTCTTACCTGTCTCGTCATGTTGACCGAGAACACAACCCATGGATCCTTAAAGCACAGTCAAATACATGATCAATGGTCTCCCTGGAACTGGAGGCATGAGAATTGGATGTTCCTGCAAATATTCTTTTATTTTCTCGAAAGCCCTTTGGAAATCGTCATTCCACCTAACCGCTTGTTCTTTTCTTAACAGCTTAAATATTGGTTCATAAGTGGCTGTGAGGTGAGATATGAACCATGCAATGTAGTTCAATCTACCCAGGAAACCTCGTACTTCTTTTTATGTTCTTGGTATAGGCATTTATTGTATCGCTTTTATTTTGGCAGGATCAACCTCAATTCCTTTCTCACTTACAATGAAACCCAACAATTTACCGGACCGCGCTTCGAAAGTTCACTTGTTTGGATTCAGCCTTAGTCAAAACTTCCTCAACCTTTCAAACAGTTTCTGCAGATTGACCAGATGCTCTTCTTCTGTTCGATACTTGGCAATCATATCATCTACATAACACTCGATCTCTTTATGAATCATGTCATGGAATAGTGTTACCATAGCTCGCTGATACGTTGCCCCAACGTTCTTCAACCCAAAAGGCATCACCTTGTAACATAAGGTACCCCACGGGGTAATGAACGTTGTATTCTCTATGTCTTCCGGCGCCATCTTGATTTGATTATACCCGGAGAAGCCATCCATGAAGGAGAATACCAAGAACTGAGCGGTGTTGTCAACCAGTACATCAATATGAGGTAAAGGAAAGTTATCTTTCGGACTTGCTCTGTTTAGATCCCGGTAATCAACGCACATTCTGACCTTACCATCTTTCTTCGGCATAGAAACAATATTTGCAACCCATGGTGGGTAATTGGTGACGGCCAGAAATCTCGCCTCTAACTGTTTTTGTACCTCCTCTTTGATTTTGAGAGCCATTTCTGGTTTAGTTCTCTGAAGCTTCTGTTTGACAGGAGGACAACCCTCTTTCAACGGCAACCTGTGCACAACAATGTCTGTATCTAACCCCGACATATCTTGATATGACCAAGCAAAGATGTCGACATATTCCCGCAACATACTGATCAGCTCTTTCTTTACCTCGGCCTGCAGACTGGCTCCAATCTTAATTTCTTTCCTTGCGTCCTCGGAACCAATGTTGATAACCTCAATTGTCTCTTGGTGAGGTTGAATGACCCTCTCCTCTTGCTTCAACAATCTAGCCAATTCTTCGGGAAGTTCACAGTCTTCTTCATCCCCATCTTCGGCTTGATAGATTGGATTATCAAAGTCATACTTAGCCATAGCAGAATCGTTATCAATGAAATCTGGGTGATTAAGTCTGCATGATTGAGGGTCATGCCTTATTTTAGAATGAGATTTTTTGAAAAGGAAACAAAAATAAAACATTGTCATTTTATTATTTTTCTGCAAATAAAAATGAAAGACAAGGAACACAAAATTTGCATGTAAAACGTCCTTTATTAATGATAAAAACCTTGCAAATGCAATTATGAGGCCCTACAAATGGATCTACACGCCTTGGGCAGAGCGCGAGATTTTAACATGCAACAGAGAAAAACAAAGAAAATTACTCTGTCTGCAGAGTAACTTGAACAATTTCTTCAACAGACCAATTGCAAAGCTCTTGACCCGGTACACACGGGCGCACCCAATTATCGAGATCACAATCACTGTCGACGCCATCTTCACTTGTAGCACACATCTGATTTGGATTAATGATTCCCCCATGTTGCACCCCAAAATTTGCTCTCCTTACTTTAGTACTAACTGGCTTATGTTTCATTACATTTTTGCATTATCATGTGTGCATATCATTGGTTCTTAACATGGGGTCAAGGTGCCTGAGGCAAGTTCAAGAGGAGAAGATGTTCTTCAAAGGGTCAAGCAAGAGAGTTCAAGTGGATCACTCTCTCCTAACCAGTGCAGAAATTACGGTTTTGAGATTCTTGGGTTTATTGCTCCAATGGGCAAGTTTCTTGGGTTTTTATCATCACCAAATGGCATATCTTATCTTTTTTGGAGAGGATACACATCATATTCAGAGAAATTTGGATTTGGAGACTGTACTATTTCCTCCTGGACTGAGGGTACCAAGATTAGGGTTTGCTATAAAGTCAGTTTATTTCTGATTTCTTGGGCAAGACTTGATTCCATGGTATTCCTTGGGTCCCTAAGTGTCTAGGAATGAAAGATTGTCCATCAGTTTGGTTCATGAGAAGTTCAATTGGCCAAAGGATTGGGAATCAAGAGAATTGGGAAAAGTCAACAGTGAGAGGGGAAGTCAACTGTGAAATTTTGAGGTTCTCTTCAAGGTTCAAGGTCTCACATCCTCATGCGGTCTTCAAGGGTCAAGTTTCATACCATTTATCAGGAATCAATGGTTGCTACACGAGTTACTAAATATGGAAATGACCTATAATTTGAAAGTTTCCTTTTTGGGCAAGTTCTTACACTACATTCAACTTGACTTTTCACCATTAAGAAAGCTTCAAATGAATTTTCCTCAAACATGAAAGTTGAAGATCTTTTTCTCCTCTTTCCAACAAGTACTAGTGGGTCTCCATATCATTTGTGAAACTCAAAGTATGATCAAAAGAAGGCAACGTGGTTTTTAGGGTTTCTCATAATTCCATTTTCACAACTTTGGCATTGTGACCTATAATTAATTCCATTGCTTCATGTCACATGCTAACATCAAAGGACACTCTTCAAGGATCATTTTTAGGCCTTTGAATCAAGTGAATCCATGGTATATTCTTCACTTATTCTCCATTATGCCAAATTGCCAAATTATTGAAAACTCATGAATCAAATGGTTTCAAGGCCCAAATCAAACTCAGGTGTAATTAGCAATTCAAACATGGGTGATCCATCATAGAATGTTTGGATATACATGCATGGAAGGAGGTGTATCTCACATAATGTAAATTTCCAAATTTGTCCAAAACTCATTAAGTGGAGAATTTCCAAGGCCCAAACCATTATCAGTGAGAAACCCTAGAGTATTTAAGCCAATTCATGCACTGGTTAGGTTGGACACACGTGATTTCAAGGAGAAAAGAATTTTGAACCCTAAAAACTTCTCTCATTCGTATCTCACAATTCACAAGGTTTCTTCACAAAATTCTTCCACAAACTTCATTCTGGGGATCCACAGAGCACAAACCAACCACCCTTTGAAGCTAACAGTGGAGATACGTGTTGCACCATCCAAGGTTAGTGATGATTTTCATGATCATAAAACTCTCTTTTTAAATATGCATAGTGATTTGTGGTGTGTACTGATCATTCTGGTATGTTTTGTTTTGAATGTGGACGTGTATTGTGTGCATATGGTGAGTTTAAAGTTTTGAACCCTAACATTATTTCCTTCGTTTTTTATTATGCCTTTGTTATTTGCGAATTTGGATTGCATATTTGAGATCCTGACGAAATTCTGGTCAGAATGGTGTACCCCTTTGCATTTTCTGGAAAAATATTTGGTGCAGGTGGCCGGGGGTGGCGGCCGGAGCTAGGGCTTCGGCGACTGGTGTGGTGGTCCGGCGAAGGGAGAGACTGGAGGAAGAGGACGAAATCATGATCGTCCATGGTCACGATCCAACGGTCGCCATATTGCCACGTTTCTATTTTTTTTGTTTTTATTTTATGGTGTACGTGTGTGACATAACATGGTAATTATTGTGTACCTCTAATCTGAATCATCCATCATGTTATTGATTAATTAATCTGGGGCGTCTGATTAATCTAATGAACGAGGTGGTGCCAGCGAATTAATGAGGGCATGTGCCACTCACGTGGGTCCATAGTGTGTGCCAGGTAATCGTGTGCGTGTGTGTGTATCATTATTGTGATGTGTCTTTTGATCTAAATCGTTGATCTTGAATACTGGTTGATTATATTGACTTAATAAGGCGCGTGAGATCAATCTAAGGGCAGGTATGCAGTCAACCATTGACTGAAGTCCACACGTGGGCTCTTTTTTTATTTTATTTTTTTCTGATGGATTAAACGTTGGGCCTTGCTACATGCACTCCCCCTTCAGCCCATTTCAATATTCCAACATTGTTTTATTACTGAACGCACCCCCCTTGCATATTTCTATTTGTTTATTTTATTTAATTTATTACATTTCATTTTAATTTTTTTAAAATAGTTAATTGCATTAAAAAATTCCCAAAAAATTCATGCATCATATTTATATTTTTATAAAATTTTCACAAATTTTATTTTATTATTTTATTTTATTTTTAGCATCTGAAATAAATATTTGTTTATTCTCTTTTTGAATTATTCATATCATGCATACCTTTAACTTGTTTATTTTATTCTCTGCATCCACAAACTATTTTGAACTCATTCCTTTTGCATCATTTCACCAACACACTGAATTGCATCAAAATATTTTTCTCTCATTTTTAAAATCATTTCATATTGCATTTTAGTCCTTTCCTTTTGCATGTTGAGTCATACTTCTCATCTGAACTTTGCATGATTGTTTGAGTGACTTTTATTTTGAATTTTGGCATGAATTTTGGACATGATGTTTGTTTCTGGTTGAGATACTTTGATAATTAATTTGGAAATTTTAGAAGTTGTTTCTCTAATTATGTGATTACTCTTTGTGTGAGATCTTCTTGTGTGCATATTTCTGATCATGCCTGAGTTTTTGTTTGAGAAGGCACTTGTGCCATTGTTTTGGGATTGTGTCTTTGACTTCTTAGTTTATGTTTGGATTGTTGTAGGTCATTTAATCACTATTATATGTCATTGTTTGATTTTCATTTGCCTTAATATTACTTGTGTCTGTTTTGTGCTAACCTCTTATGCAGGGGCTGAGGTAAGTTCTTTAAGGGTGTGGATAATCATCCATATTCACCCTTACTCTTTCCTTCTCTCATCTTTTCCTTTCTTTAGGCTTAGGTTGTCGTCAAACCTCACTAACCGTAGGTCACCCATGCATGATAACATTAGGACTCTTAGTTTCCCTTTAGAGTTTCCTTTGTGTCTTCTCTCTTCTCATCTCAAACTTCTTGAAAACACTTAATAAGAATAAAGTGTATTGCGCACGAGCCTTAAGCTTGGTGAATGAGAAATGAGGGGCTTCCTCTTATCTTTCTAGAGTGCTTAGCGAGCGTCCTGTCTTGGGACGATGCGTTAAGTATTCGCCCCTGTGCCCTAGACTTTGGTGCAATGCAAGTTATGAACTAACTTAAGTCACTTCTGTCCTAAAAAATAAAAACAAACTTCAAACCTTTTTGTCCTTCGGGATCGTCAAACTAAAGGCTATTTTCACAAAGGGCACGTTACTTTCTGTCTGAGTCGCAAACAGGCATCGACCCTAACTGCCGGACGCGAACTTAGCGTCGCTCATAAAAAACACAAAAAGAACTTGGTCCGAACTACGTTGACTCTCAATTCCCCATTGCACAAGGGGGGTATGTAGGCCTAGGATGTTGACGTCCTACCGAGTCTGTCTTAGTTTTTCCTTCCTCGTGTCAGTATAGCCATAGATGATAGGATAACTCACCCTTAGAATAGACAACAAGCGTGGATCCCATCGAGTATGATGGACGCGTGGGGTGCTAGCACCTTCCCCTCGCGTAACCGACTCCTGAACCCAGACTATGGTTGCGATGACCATTCCTTTCCCTCTTCCTCAGGTTTATGCGGTGTTCCCTTTCCCTCTCTTGGGATAAATTTACACGGCTGGCGACTCTGTTTTTCCGCGCCACTCTCGCGTTTGTACCTGGATGAAAATCCTGGGAGCGACACCCCGCTATAGAAAGTAATTGGCCCCTTGCGCTCTATCGCAGCAGCTTGATACGGATTATAGCCTACACCGAACTTATCTTCCTTTGCAGAGACTTCAATCAATTGGCCCCATCCTTGGGCATTACCTGCTTTGACTACTTCCACTGCCTGTTTGTAAGAAGCAATAGAAGTACCCACCTGTTCTTTGCTCTGAGAATATACTGCCTTTGAAGATGAATCACCAATATTGACTGCCTCAAATGCTTGACACAGCATCTCATGGATCTCTTCATCCATTTCCACATACTTAAAGGTAGACAGCTGACTGACGAAGATGTCTTCCTCTTCACATACAGTCACCACTTGACCATCAACCACATATTTCAACTTTTGGTGCAACGTAGATGTCACTGCCCCAGCGGCATGAATCCACGGTCTGCCTAACAAGCAACTATATGCGGGTTGAATGTCCATCACGTAGAACACGCACTTAAACACTTGAGGACCAATCTTTACTGGGAGCTCTACCTCTCCGAATACAGAACGTTTCAAACCATCAAAAGCCCTCACTACCAAATCACTTGGTCTTAGAATAATTCTGTCAACGTCTAACTTCATTAAGGCATTCTTTGGTAACACGTTCAGGGAAGACCCCGTGTCCACCAACACATGAGATAATACTGCACCTTTACACTCCAGGGTGATGTGTAATGCCCTGTTGTGATTGCGACCCTCAGTAGTCAAATCATAATCTGTAAAAACTAGCCCATGACTAGCATTGACATTAGAAACAACAGACTCCAATTGATTCACAGTAATCTCTTGAGGTACATAGGCCATATTCAAGACCTTCAAAAGTGCCGCTCGATGAGCTGCATAACACATAAGTAACGACAAGATAGAAATCTTTGATGGCGTTTGGTTCAACTGATCAACCACTTTATAATCACTCTTTTTGATAAGTCTCATGAACTCCTCGACCTCTTTCTCAAAAGTACCTTTCTGCACAGATTCAGGAACAATAACCTCCTCTGTAGTCACCTGTTTACCCTTGGCTTTGGCTGCTGCCTCAGCTTCAGCATTAGTTCTCAAAGTCTGTGGAGCAAACAAGCGTCCACTTCTGGTGAAGCCACCAAGACCTCCAACATTATCAATACTGGAACTACCCCCAGCTAGAGTTTCCACTTCTTGCTTTTCTCCTTGGTAGTAAACATCTGCCCCGTAGTGCCATGGGATAGCCCGTCCACTAGTATAAGGAACTGGTCCTGGTACCGTAATAGTAACAGGACTCACTACATCAGGCACAATGATAGCAGCAGGCGCTGGCACTTAAATTTTAGCTGGCGTAAAATAAATGGTAACAGCTGACACATCATCGTCCTTTTTGTCCCCCTGATCAAACTGTAGACAACCCTCATCAATCAAATTTTGAATGCCGGCCTTCAGTTTATCACAACCATTGCTCTGATTCTCACAATCAACACAACCTTCTTCACAGCCAGGGAACACTTGCCCCTTCAACAACCGAGCCTTCACAAAACTCAAAGGAGTCCTCACCCTGTTCACATCAGTTACCAAATTCAAAACTTTCCCATCTTCAATGGCGTTTACCTTTGGCACATTATGATTTTGCATGGGATTCTGAAGCACATTCGGTGAAGTTGAGAAATTAATTGCCTTGGCATCAATCAAATCATGTACCTTATGCTAAAATGCCCGACATTTTTCAATAGTATGACCTGGAGTCCCAGAATGAAACTCACAGCAGGCATTAGCATCATAACCCTTTGGTAATACAGCAGGAGTCGGGCCCATCGTATGAAGCTCCACCAGATTAAGCTTCAACAATTGAGGTAACAAAGCTGCGTAAGTCAAAGGCAGAGGGTCCATATGCTTGTCAGTTTGCCTCTGCTGATATGATCTCCGTGGCTATTGATTATTCTGTGGCGAACATTCTGTTGTTGTGGCTGTGATTGAACTTGTGGACTAGGAACGGTCACGGCAGCAACCTGATTATAGGAATCTTGATAGCCTCTACGTCTTCCTCTATTCTTATAAACAACACTGGTCTCCCCATCTCTCTTTCTGGTAGCTCCAGCAAATGGCTTTCCCACTCCCGAAGAACTAACACCACTGACATCTTGTATTTTTCCGAGCTTCAACAAACTTTCAATCCTTTCCCCAGCGATTACAATGTCCGCAAACCCAGTTGAAGGACAGGCAGCTAACCTATCAAGATAAGCTCCCTGAAGAGTACCCATAAACATGTCGGTCATCTCTCGGTCCTGCAGTGGAGGTTGAACCATGACAGCCAACTGGCGCCATCTTTGAGCATATTCCTTAAAACTCTCCTTTGCATTCTGAGCCATACTTTGTAGCTGAGTACGGTTTGGAGCCATATCCATGTTGTATTGATACTGCTTGATGAAAGCTTGGGCTAACTCCTTCCAGTTCCTTACAGAAGTCCTGCTCAACTTCATATACCATTCTTGAGATGCCCCAGTAAGGCTGTCTTGAAAATAGTACATCCACAATTTCTCATCATCGGTATGAGCGGCTATCCTCCCCACATAGGATTGAAGATGAGTTTTAGGGCAAGTAGTGCCATTGTATTTGTCAAATGTTGGTGGCTTGAACTTATGTGGGATTCTTACTCCAGGTACCAATCCCAAGTCAGAAACATCAAAACCAAGAGTGTTTTGGGATTCAATGGACCTGATTTTTTCAGCGAGCTCGTCGAATCTGCGAGTGTTCTCATCTTCAGCATCTAACAGAGTGAACTGCTCATCTTGGTTATCTTCCACAACATGACGAACCCCAGTATTTCTAGGAGGGCCACCACCTCCATTAACGCCAGTCTGATCACCAGTACCTCTATTATTAACGTTGCCATCCTGTACCTCTACTTCTGGCCGCTCGACCATTGCCCTGAGTCTTTCCTGATTTTGGGCCATACCAGTCATTAATGTCATGAACTGGTCCATCCTGTTCCTCAGCTCAACCAATTCAGTCTGCATCTGCTCCATGATCTTAGCTTGGTTTCTGCGAGTTGCGTACCGGTGGATGTGGTTATCAGCTATAGTGCCTGAAACCAAATAAAGGTTAGAGAATCTCGGGCCGAGTACCTGTTATGGAAAAATGATTATGTTATGAAATGCAAATGCAAAATGCAAACAATCATATTTAAATATTCCTAGGACGTATCTGCTTTGATTCCAGTCTTTGAAACCAGGCAAGGGATTGGACCCAGTATCGAAAAATAAATCTGAACCCAGAAATATTGCAGAATCAGACAAAGGAAGACATCCTTCAAAAACTAAGAGTTATTGATACATATACAGTTGAACCAAATATTTTAGTATCATATCATAAGAAATCATACAGACGAGTCTGATACAATCAAAGGCGATTCCATCAACAATCCTGATGGTAATCCCAACAAAATATAGCGACAAGATCACTACAAATTAATTCCAAACAAGCTGGCTTCGACTTCCTCAAGAAGATCCACAGTGTCTAGATGTGTAGGACGCTCTATCAGCCCTTTGATCAGTCTGTTCCTCTTTTCAAGGTCTTGATTCAGCCTATCGATCTGCTCTTCAGCGTTGTTGCCTTCGCGTCTTGACTTCTTGACTTCCGCTTGCAACTTGAGATCTTCAATCGCTTTCTGAGCTTCCTTCCACTTACTGGAGAAATGCTTTCCTCTTTCTTTCACTCTTTGAAGCTCTTCTTTCAACTCCCCATTTTCAATCTTGTCCTTTTCCCACATCTCCTGATACGTGGTAAGCTTGGCTTTCGTCTCAGTCAAGAGCTTCTTGGCTTCCCTGTGGGCTTTTCCTGATGATTCTGCCGTCATACTGACTTTTCTGAAGTGTTGAGTTCTGTCAGTGAGGTCTTTCTCCTTTTTGTCTAGGCATTCTGTCAAATCCTAAACTTTCCATTTCAACTCCAAGTTGTCATGTAAAGCACCTTGCAGTTGACTACTCATACTAGCATTTTCTTCCCTCAATTCACACACCAACTTTCGTTGCTTGTCAAATTCTTCAATGGGGACAGTAAGTCTTTCTTCCACAATCTCTGGATACAAGGGTGGCGCCCTATCAAAAGGCAAGTAGAACTCTTCTACCCTCTTCTTTACCCAGGACGGTTTTACCTCTCTTCTGTCTGCTGAGCCATGCTTCGGAAGCTTTCTGCGCCATATCTAATCCACCGTCAGCCATGTGAAAATACAAAGACTCATCTACATCCTTTTCAGCCGGTGGATCTTTCAGGGCATAACCAAACTGCCGGATATCTAAAGAAGGATTATAATTAATACCTCATTTTCTCCCTATCAATGGTACGTTAGGGTATTCACCACAGCTGTGCAAAATATCTTTACCAAGCAATCCATGATTCACCCAAACAATATCCTTAGCATCTAGGCCCATCAGACGTTGACTCCATTTCAAAGAATTCTTAGTATCCTTGAAAGCACATGACTGAGGTAGACGATTGGTAAACCACTTATAGAAAAGAGGTGCGCAACAATGAACTATCCCACCTCGTCTCTTCTCATTCCTGTTGTATAAGGCGTAGTGAAGATCCCCTAACAAGGTCGGCACCGAATTCTGAGCTACAAATATTCTGATAACATCCGTGTCAACAAAATTAGGTTCACTCGGGAACAAGACAATACCATATACGCAGAGAGCCAACACCGCATTGAAGATAATCCACTTCTTCTCCTTAGCTGCTTCTTGAGTCTTATTTACCAAGTATGTCAGGTGATAACCATGAACCCTTCCCTTAACAGAGATATCAGCTTCCAGAGTTGACTTGCTCAAATAAAGAGCACCAGCCATAGCTTGGAAATCAAGATTTGCCTTCGACCCACAGAAAGGAGCTCCTTCTTTAATGGAAATTCCCAGGATATTGGAATACTCTTCCAAAGTAGGAACTAAAACGTAATCTATCAATATAAAGCACCTCAAGGGAGGATCATAGAACTTCATCAAGGTGCGTAAGCCATCAGATTCATATTCACTGAGGTTACGAGCAAAAGATAGAATCCAACCATACTTCTCTTTGAATATTCCTAACACTTCCGGATCGGCCATCTCTTGTAAGCCACAAATCTGACCAAGAATGAGCTTCGGGAACTTGTACACAATGGTGTTCTTCTTACTCCTTTTGGTGTCCATCCCTATAACTACCCGTTGACTGGAATCAAAGTATCAGATATTACTTGGAAATGAAAAATATGAATGTTAGAAAATGGATGATATGATGCAAAGCATGGGATCAAGGTGCCACGTGTCTGTGCTGGATTGAAATAACTGAATAATTCCAAGGCTCAAATTCCCCAGAATTCCAGAACAACAGAGTAATCACACAGATGAACCATACTGATAAGAACTCCACAGTACAGGGTATGCTGAAAGTCAAGGTTACCTGCAAGCCTATAAACAACCCGCCCCTCTCACATGTGGGTACTAGAAAGGCGAGGATCCTTAATATCACGGACTCTCAGGTCGAGAAATGATGATACGTTCACCATTTTTGGTTTGGCATCATCATCAATCGAGGGGGCCTTAACTGATTCCCCTCAAAAAAGCATCCTATGGCAAGTTCTCAGCTTCAGTCACTGAGGTCGAGAAGCAATAGTACATTCATCCCTCGGGGTACAGTACTATCGCCAATCGAGGAGCGCTTCCACTGATTCCTTTCCAAAAGGATATCCTATAACAAGTTCCCAGCATTGGGTCCTCGGATCGAGGATGTGTAATGGGTTTGCCATTTCTGGTCTGCCATTATCACAACTCGGGAGGAGTGCCGTTACTGAGTTCTCGAGAATGGTCACCAGAGTCGACAATTCCTCCAGAGAATATCTACTGGCCTGTATAGAGCATACAGTAGCAGATAGCTCTGGATAGAACCTTGTCTGGCTGTAGGTCTCGTTAACACCCACACGTGGTAAAACACCACGGGAGCGACACGCCTGCCCACGCTAATGCCTATGTGTATGCTCAAGCCTGGGTAGTGGGCTTATCTCTCAGAACACCCTGCCCACCAAACAGAAAAGTCCAGCACAGTACAACACAGTCCAGTATAATAGTGAAATACAAAAATGCAATAAGATACGGTAAATACAGTAATACAGTAAAGCAATAATGCAGTAAAACAGCAAAACAACAAAATAAAGCACCACAATAAGCACCCAATGACAACAAACAACCAAGCGCTAGGATTGACTCGCATAAGGAACCAGTCCCCAACAGAGTCGCCAGCTATCGCTCCCGAGATTTTCATCCAAGTACAAACGCGAAAGTGGCGCGGAA
Organism: Lathyrus tuberosus; assembly: GCA_022829125.1. NCBI lineage: Eukaryota > Viridiplantae > Streptophyta > Magnoliopsida > Fabales > Fabaceae > Lathyrus > Lathyrus tuberosus. The sequence goes on along the minus strand of JALAZF010000024.1, from coordinate 23,522,531 downwards.
ACAGATTCGCCAGTAATGTGCATTTATCCCAAGAGAGAGAAAGGAAACACTGCGTAAACTTGAGGGAAGGAAAGAACGAGGTCTCGCGACCAAGAGAGACGGGTAAGGGAGTCGGTTACACGAGGGGAAGGTGTTAGCACCCCCACGCGTCCATCGTACTCGATGGGATCCACGCTTGTTGTCTCGATCAAGGGGTGTAAGGAACTGGAAATCAACTGCTAACTGGAGAACTGGAAAAAAGAACAGGAATGGGAAAGAACGAAGAAACAGGGAAGAAAAGGAAAAGAAGTGACTCGATAGGACATTATTGTTGTCCTAGGCCTACATATTCCCTCAATGCAATGGGAAAGTCAGAGTCAACGTAGTTCGACGGACTACGGGGGAGGTTGCTCGTCGAGATATCGCATCTCGTGCCTACGTATCTTCAATCAGACGAGAAAGAAGAATCAGAGCAAACGTAGTTCGGCTCAGCAAGGGTTGCTTTTGTTTGTGTTTTTTAATGGAAATGTCAGAGTGCGCATTCCAGCAGTTAGGTGTTGCAGCTCGCTGTAGGGAGACTTAGGCGTTACCTGTTTGCGGTAGAACGGATATGATGAGTCCTTAAGGAAAAGAATGAAGGAGATGAGAAGAGAATTTGTTTGTTTGTTTTTGTATTTTGAAAGGAAGTGTTTTGACTATTTTGTGTTTACAACGCATATTGTATTTAAGTTTTTCACGTAGGATCGAATGCCTCGCATATCGACCCAAGACGGGACGTATGCTAAACATTCTAAGAAAGTGAGAGAAGACCCCTCACTATCTTATTCTCACATTAAAGGCTCAAATACAATATATGTTATGCCTTTATTAGATGTTTTACTTTTTGTTTTGAGGTGAGAAGAAGAAGAACTCAAAGGGTGAGAAAGGTAAAAGTCTAAAGGGAGACTAATAATCCTAAGAGTTATCATGCTTGGATGTTTCTAATGGTTAAGTGTGGTTTAGAAACCTAAGTCTAAAAGAAAAGAGAAGAAGAGTGAGTTCTAACTTACTTCATAGATTGAAGTTAATTTAAGAACTCAAAGGGATGAAAGAGATGAAATGTCAAAGAAGCATAAGATGCTCATCACAACCACAACTTGAAAGCTTAAAAGATGAGGGAAGAAAGTATGTGTGGAAGCATATCCACACACTCAACTTACTATTAGCCCCTACAAGCAAAGGTTAGCTAAACAATTGAATATGAAAGCATAAGTAAAAGAAGGAAGACAATTAAGCACCAAACTACTTATGAAATGAACTTATGAATCAAACAAAGCCTAAACCTAAAAGGAAAGGAATCTAAGTGTTCAAGGACTTCTAAAGTCAGTAGCTATGTCTAAAGGTATTCAATTAGGGTTAAGGTACCTAATGAGATCAAACTATGTCAAGAAAGGTGCCAAAGATTCACACAAGTTCAAGTTATAAAACATGGATGAAGTATGAATGCATATGGCATACAAACATGAATGAATGCTTGGATAAATGTCAAAATCAGAATTGAATGCCATATTATAATGCTCATGGATGTCAATGAATGAACATACAAAGCATGAGTGAAATGATTTAAGAAGATAAAGCAAATAGAAGCAAACAATGTTCAAGTTCAAGTAAGAAAGGAAGAAACTTGTAACACAAGTCAAAGTTGAAAAAGAACATGAAATCAAATGCAAATGGATGCAAGTCAGAATTAAACATCATATTTGAATATCCTATAATGTCTATGAACAAGCATACAAATCATGAAAAAGAATATTCAAGTAGAAGAAATTAGATGAAGAAAAAGTAAGAAGAAAAGAAACAAGTTACACTTAAAGAAAAGAAATAACTTGCAACACAAGTCAAAGTTGAAACTTAAAGATAAATGAACATGGATTATAGGTCAGTACCAAATGACATTTAAGATGTAATTATAATGCAAGAATTAATCATACAAGATGCATATGCAAGCCACTTTAAAACTAGTTAAGAAAGAAAAATGAATCGTGTCAAACATGAACAAGTATGCAAGTTTGAGATGAATGATCATTTGAATGCATGAAATGATTATGGGTCAGTAGCATACAGTTTCTAGCCCTAGGATTGAAAAGATCTAATGGCTGTGTTATGTTCTGGTTCTAAAACCCTAGCAAACCCTCACCGGCCGGAGAAGGACCTCCGGTCATCTTCTCTGGCCATCTCCGGTGACTGTAAACGTTCACATGTTCTAGAAATTCACAAATCATATATCATTCAAAAGCTAAAGTTAAGAGGAACACGAATCCATCAATAAAAATCACATATCAAGCATGTACAGAGAGAATCGAAGGGGAGAAGTTTGGCCTATGTTTTGGATCTAAGCTTCTAACAAGCTCTATCAACTAGCTAGAGTTTCCACAGCTTCTATTAAGCTCAAATCACAACAACAACAAGCTAAAATTAGTAGAATCGAGCAAGAGAGTTTGAAGAACTTTGAACCTGAACTTTGAAGAATCTTAGATCAAAAGAAAACCAGAGGTGTGGACTTGATCTTGAGCTTGTATATGGCCAAATAAAGGCTTATAGAATGTGTGATCTTGCTTGAGAAATGGAACCTTGGAACTGAAACTTGATGATGAACAAGATTCACATAGATCCGTATAAGAAAGCTTGAGAAGATTAAAGAACATAAAGAACAATGATGATGAATCTTCAAAATACAGAGAGAGTTTCGAAGAGAACTTGAGAGAGTGAGGTTTGTGAAATGTGAAGAATGAGAAAGTCTTCACAAATTCTGTTAGGAGGAGTTTATATATCTGAGGTTAAGATCTAACTAGTGTAGTTGATGGTTAGAACTCAAGTTAGAATGAGTTAGTTAACTGAGTTGTGGGTTAACTGACTGAGTTAGGTTGTTATTGGCACGGGTTGGGCTTTTGTTCATGTGTGGAGGAGCTCATGAGATGGTATGATGAGGATGCTGAAGTATGGTGATGATGTATGATAATGATGTTACAACATTTCCTTGTCATACAAGCTCCTCATTTTTCCTCTTTTATGCATGGCTGCAATGTAGGTGCATGATGTAGGCGTGTATGCTTGGCCAAATGAAGTAAACAAATCTGAATGTATACAAGAGTGTGTTTTTGGTAAGCCTGAACCAAAACAATGCATGAAACCTCCAACAAAACTAGTCAATGAATCAATGTGACCATGGATGTTTGCAGATGAATTTCTCTAAGCATGATGCATGAAAATGGATGTTCTTGGTGTCTATGAAGAGATGATACATTAAAGAACATTGTTGATGTTTGAATCCAAGTAAAACAATGCCTCTAAGGTAGTGTAAAATGACTTAGAACATCAGCAAATCAAACTGCATCATAGGCGCATGTCTTGGCTTGCAGGCAAGGCCTTGGTGCCTATGGAATTTTCAGTGTGGAACCTTCACATTTGAACCTTCATAACTCTTCACCTGTTGATCAAATCAAAAAATGTCCAACATCAAAGTTGAAGAGGAGATGACAATGAACAACTTTGATTTTGGAAATTTTTCCAGTTGAAGAATTCTTGATGGAGAAAAATGGCTTGACATTTGGCACACCAACAGTTTGATAAAATGCAAGGCATCTGGCTCGCCCATGACTTGATTGCCTAGCAAATTTACCTTGATTTTGCTCCACTTTGATTGATCATAACTTCCTCAATTTTGATCCAATGGAGATGATCTTTTTATGGATTTGAAGCTTGAAACAAGATCTTTTGTTGTGGCCTGGTGGATTTTTGAATTGATGCTTCAAATTTCAGAAGGCTTAGCTCAAAGTGAAGTGTTCAAATGGTCAAAAGTTGCCATTTTTGGAAACCCTAATCTTCCAAAAATGGAAACTTCTCACATTTCTTGATTTTTGATGAATATCTTGGATTTTCTTGATCAAATCTTCATCAATGAACATACTTGACTTAGGGATCATGAAATTGGCTTCGAAAGGTCAGAAGTTGACTTTTTCCTCTGCAAAGTTGACTTTCTCTTGATTTCTTGATTCTTAAGTAGCTGACCAACTGAAAACCTTCTGAAATGAACCAATGGGCAATCTTCCATCCTTAGATACTTGATATCATGTAGAAAACATTGAGATCAAGTTTGAACCAAAATTTCATCAGGAGACTGCTTGAATCACAAACCCTAATTTGGACTGTTTTTGCTAGGAGATGATGAACTGTCCAACTTCTTGGTGAATTCTCTTCTTCCAATGACTTGCGGGATCAATTGGGATCATATGAGACATAAGAGACTCTTGAGGCTTGCTTGAAGACCTTAGGCTTTAGCTCTCCTGCTTTGAATAGTCAATGCTCTGAAATCAACTGATCACATGCCCTTTGCAACTTGTATGAGATATGAGATAAAATGAGATGTAAATGCAATGCAATGAAACATAAGCTAGGCAACAACAAGAGGCATATTTTGGGGTATTACAGACATGATCCTCTTTTTTTATGGCTGTGATTGATGAGCATCGCAGTCCTCCTTCATCTTCGTGAATCTTATGTCATTTACTACAAAATGTAAGCAATTTTGATTTTGATTCTCCATGTTTTGTTTTGTTTTATTTTTTGAATAGAATTTTGAATGTTGATGTTTCAATTTACCTTTCATTACAATGTAGGAATGATGTCTATCATGGTTATATGGCAGATTTTATGAGTGAGGATGATAGGAAAAGTATGTTGATCAGTCCTTGAAAGCTTATCAGGTACACTTTCTCACTGGTAGAATAGAATTTATCTTAAATGTTATGTTGTTCAGTATGATTCAAAAGGTCATCAAGCTTTTTGTTCTTCATGATTATGCTTGGATTTGATTACTTTACATTCATATCCATTACAAATAACACCTATGTTATTGGTTTATGAGGTGCAACCTCATTTACTTGAAAACAATCCATTGTGTTAGAGGGAAGGTCAAATTATCAATTGAATTTCAAGAGTAATTTTACAAATGTTCATATTAGTATTGTCTTTTAATGATTGTACATGAAAATAAATGCAGGAAGTCTCCACTGTTGTAGAGGATGAGTTACCGATATTTTAAATAACGGTCGTGACCGCGTAAAAACTTTCCCGATTTTAGTCGGCACATGTGTTGTAACTATGATTGTGTCATCGATTTTAGTTCATACATTATATTGTAATTACATGATATTTGTGTCGTCAAGGTCCTCCTCTTTCAAAATATGCTAAGAAAACTTTTGGATAAGTTGTCAATAGAAGTAGCAAGACAAATAATTTGGAAAATCCAACAGAGAGAACACTCAATGATCCTTCTACTTGGGCTGGCTGGGATATGAGTAATTACAGGTTAATTTTCTATTTTGTTTTGGTTACTCGTATTGCAATTTATGGTTTTGTTGTTACTATGGTGCCATTGCATGATTTATTTAAAATAAATGAGCATTCAAAATATCAAGGTTACTTGCAAGTATACATATAGAGTATTTGAACTTGATTAAGGTTATCTCTAAGCTAGTTCATATATATAGGATAAGTAATCTTATTGAATTATTTTTTAGCATTTGTTAGTTTAATGGTTTGAATTGTGAACTTTGATTATTTTAGTTAAAGTTATCCTTAAATTCACAGGGTTGTTTTTTAACTTGTTTAAAGACCAATACTATCGCATCGAAATAGCTTATACTTGCACTCATCAATCTTTTGTTCCGCACTAGAACAAGACATAAAGTGAAATTGATAACTTTTAAAAACTATGGCATATTTAACCATAATATTTCTATTTTAATTTTTTTTATGATAAGACAAAAATCGTAATTAAACCCTTAAATATCACATGTGCTATTCTTTTTGATGTTGAAGAAACCATGTACCATAAATTTAATACTAACATATTTTTCCATGTCTTTTAGCTAGCTAGAGCCATAAATTGCAGAAAGTGGGGTGTTTAGGTTGTGTCTAATGTTAAAACTCAATGGAGGCTGGTGACTTGATACCAATTACCAATTATAGGTGTGAGTCCACAACAAGTGCACTTGGGCACTAAATTTATAAATATACATGTCACACTCCATCTAACAGCACTCTGAATTCCGAAGTCTATGTTTGTTCCATGTATGTTTCACGTAAGTACTCTCTATCATGGTTGAAACGAATAAACTTTTCTTAAATTGGTAGTTCAAAGTAGCAGTCACCATAGTACTATTATGGTTCATCACTGAATTAAAATCATTTCGACATAAAATTGGTATGGTGTTTTTCAGTTTTATTTTTTTTTTCATTACTTTTCATAAATTTATACAGAAAGCGATAAAATAAATTGTTTTCAGATTATGGACTAACACACATCTACAAAAAGTTCACAATATTGCAGAATAATACAATCTTTTTGTAAATAATACAAAGTTAGAATTAAGTTTTGATGCTGTCAAGGCTTTCAGTAATTTTTTAGTTGAGAATTATATGTAACTCTTGTTTTGGATTCAAACCTAGAAGCAACCCTGGTGGTGTCTTCCTAAGGAGAAACTATAAAAAATTGGGATGAACTGTAAACCCATCAGTAGAAATTATGTATGGGAAATTGATGCAAGCTGTTTAATATATGAGAAGAAAATGACATCTGGATCAGTCAGTGATTTGTTTGTATTGTCATTTAATCTCTATAATATTTTTTGAACCAATACATATTGAGTTACTGCTTGATTGACTCAGGTACAAAGACACTTATATTAATCAAGATGTGGCTATCAAAATCTTTAAGAATGGTAGTCTGAATGGAAATATACAGAGGGTATTTTCTCACGAAATCTTTTACTCTTAGGTTTATTCTATCATAATGTCAATTCTACAATGCACTTTCATTGTTTTTTTTATCTTATCTTAATCTTTGTTTTTAAGCTTGTCTTAATCATTGTTTTTTTATCTTGTCTTAATCTTTGTTTTTAAGCTTGTCTTAATCATTGTTTTTTTATCTTGTCTTAATCTTTGGTGAATACTTTATATATTAGTTAAGGCTCCATGGTTATTGCTTGGGAAAGTATGGTGATATGGATTCCAAGTTCTTGTTTGCATTGTATGTATGTGGTACATTAACTATTTCCCCTCTGTATAGGCAACACGTGCAGCCAAACTAGATGCTGATGTCATTGCAGCTCTAACATAGAAGACACATGATGAAGAGGAATAAAAGTTAAGACTGCTATGGGTGAAAGTAGTTATGCGACTTTGTCAATGACATTAGTCTTTATTTAGTTATGTAGAGCGTAAAGTCAATCTCAAGAAACATAGTTTATTCAGTGGAAAATCACGATAGCAATACTTGTGATTTATGTACGGTTAATTAAATTATATTGTTTATCATATTTTTTAATAATTTTTTGATCAATACAAATAACTTGATTATGTTATATGTGCAATTAAATTGATATTTGGTATTGGAAAATGAATGCGATTTCTTTTGTTATATGTTTTGTTGAGATGACATTTTGAGAGAATGAATGTGTTGCATATGCTTCTTTTTTTTTTCTTTCAAAAAAAGGGTTTTGATAGCGCTTTTTTTTAAAGTGCTATTACAGGTACATCATTAAATAATTAGGATATGGTAGCGCTTTAAGGTAAAGTGCTATTAAAGGAGGTGCTTTTAATAGCGCTTAAAAGTGCTATTGTATGTATGAACCTATAATAGCAGGGAATTTGATAGCGCTTAAAAGCGTTATTAAAAGCAAAAAAAAGCGCTATTAATTGTCAATTTTGGCATAGTGAGATGGGCGATTCTAAGATGAAGATTAGAGAAAGAACTTGGTTATTCTTCATCAATTAAGGTGTAACCAACATCATAAGAGATATTCTCACCCTTCAGAATGGAAGCCATGAAGATAAACGTGTCTCTGCACAATGTTAAAGATTCCTATGAAGATTGCAGCAGAAAGAAGACAGTGGAAGAAGAAATGATTCTAGTGATCCAGCAAGAAATGATGTCATCAAGTCAACTACCGTAGAAACTGAACGCTTGGTAATTCCGAAGAAGTCTCAAAATTAGAATCTGGAATCTACAGAAGTTTTGAGTAATGTATTTCTAATCCTTAATTACTATTTAATTTTAAGTAGTCTATAAATCCATTCTTATATCTTAGAAAATCAAATCTTTAAGAAAATATATCCCGAGTAATAAAATCGTGTGAACGGTTGAGATCTTTGTAACCGATGGAAACTGAGAAGTTAACCCTCTCAACACACTGTCAAGTATGTGAAGAGGTTATACCTCAATTTAAGACATTTGTCCTTTTTGCAATCCATGTTCAGTAATTATTACCCTAAATGACTAGAAGTGTCTTGGGATTACATGCTAAAACTGGCTTTACTTATATCTATGTCTAAACAGTTCTGTTTCTCAATATTTATAATCATTATAATTCTCTCTATTTATTTTCACATCACACACCTACGCTACACACCTTTATCCCTCTAACCTATTTGTTCTTTCACCCTAAACTATGCATGCTTTCAAATGGAAATCTTAACTGTGGAACAACTATTGGATCTCCAAAAACAACAATTGGAAAATCACTTGAACGATGATTCAAAAGTCAAGTTGGCTCTACCTATTGAACTTTTACCGGTCATTTCTAAACATAATGTAGACTTTGGAGATCTCTCCGTACATGGTTTTGACTTCTCTGAAACGCTTAAGGTTCAAGGATGGAACACATAATTTAATCTTCTTAAAGGACCAACCTATCCAGAACTGGTCAAAGAATTATGGGAAAGCACCTATGTTTTGAATAACATTATGGTGTGCTCAAAGATTAAAGGTCATAGTATCAATATTCAGTTGGATGACATTGTTAAACTTCTCTCTCATTACAACATTGGACTTCAATGTCACAGTAGAAGGGAAGCTATACTGAGCAGCAGTCTGAGTTTTCTGAGCAGATTCGGTTGATTCCTCATACCATTTTCAAAGATGGTAAGGATTCCAACTTGACCTCAAAATTGTATGATATTCTAAAAGTCTGGCTTTATATCATCTATGGAAGCATCTATCATACACCCAGGGAAAATCCAACAAAACTTAACCTTGATCTAAAGTACATGTTATTCTATCTTACCAAAAGAAAGAAGATAAATCTACCATCCTTTCTCTTCAATTATTTACGAGAATCTATTTTTTGATCAAAGAAAATACTACCAACCCAAAGAACCTGGATTCCTTATGGAAGGCTAATCTCTGATCTTCCCATTGACAAAAATATCATTGAAGTGATAAACCCTCCAGTAACACCTAAAATTGTTTATGGAAAATACTTTCACGATGGAGATTTGGCAAATTTGGGTCTAGCAAGAACATTTTTAGTACGCAATCTAGAAACAGGTTCATGTAGAAAAAGGAAAAGAGCAGTTGGTGAAGACAGTAAAGAAAAAGAAGTGACTGAAAAGGTTATCATTAAAAAGGATTCTATAGAAACCTCTTTAAATCAAGCATCTCAACCAAATGAACCACATTCCTCTGAATTTAATCTATTCTCTCAAGTTTTAAATACCTTAATAGATGGGCAGAAAGAACAGAAGAGACTCAATGCAAAAATTGATGAACCAGAAGAGGTCACCAAAAGTATTATGGAGATGGTCACTCAACTGTATCAAAGAACCCTTTCAATCCCCAAACCATAGGAACTTTAGGATTTCTTTACTTTATGCTTTATTTTTCTCTTTCAATGATTTTGTTTTGCATACCATTATTCTTCTCCTTATTTAATTTCTGAAAAGAGAAAATCATTTTATGACCATCCAGTTCTAGTCCGATTCTAATGAGATGTCATAGTAATCCTTCTTTTTTGGACATGATTCTACTTCAAAATCATTTTATGAGTCTTGGGATCAAGGGGAGACTCTGAACAAGCATAAATGAATTTTGAGAGTAACAGAATCAGGGGGAGCCTGTTAAGATTATCTCTGACTCTGTGGACTTATGGTGATTACCCTATACGAATTGCTCTATCAAAATGCATTGTTTGTCATCATAAAAAAGGGGGAGATTGTAAGAACAAGATTTGGTTCTACATCTGACCATTAAGTTTTGATGATAACTGCACATATTATCTAAGGGAATAATTCTGTATGATGTGATTTCTGTCTAGTGTGTGGCTTTTGTCAATATGATTCTGACTCTGATAAGAAGGCGTGTGACGTCATCAGACTCCATTATCAACACTCTGGAAGAAAACATATGTGTGTGTACAAAGTAAAGTCAAGACTCATGAATGTTTTTGAGACAAAGGTTCTAATGAACTCTAGTTCTGGACATTCTAATTAAGACTTTATGAGAAAGGTCTATAATACTTTTTAATGAAGATGCGCTTCTAATGTTACAAGTTCTGAAGATTTTGAAGACGTGGTTCAAGTGAACAAGCTCTAAAGATTCTGAAGACACATTTCGTGAAGATCAAGTTCTGAAGAGTTTCTAAAGACAAGATTCTGATTAGACGAAGTACAAAAGACTCTGAAGACAAAGAACGTGCTTAATGAATTCTGAAGACTCTGAAGATAAGGTTCTGAAGGAACAACTTCTGAAGACTCTGAAGATTATGCTTCTAAAAGAACGAGTGCCGAAGATTCTCAAGATATATTATGCTAAACAAAGATCTTGGAATTCTGAAGATTGCACAAAGAATGACTCTTCTACAATACGCTTCATCAAGTCAATATCTGAAGCCTCTGAAGATGCTAGAAGACTGAAGATCATAATGGTTTTAAGCTGAATATAATAGTATTAAAACTCTGTATCCTCTACCTCGAGAAGGTGGCGCAGGAACAACTTTTGTACAGTGATGTTGACCTTTCCTTCATGTGAACGTTGGGATATTGCTGTTGGAATATGTTTCCAAGAATACCCCTCAACGGATTTATTCTCTCCTGCTCTATAAATTGAAGATTTGGAAGCTTGAAGAAATGTTGCTCATGGCTAGAAGCTCATAGATTATTGTTGAAGCAGTCATTGAATACACGAGAGAAAGATAAAAGATTGTTAATTGTTGTTCATACAAAGGATTATCACTCAACACAGCAAACAAATCAACATGTAGCAAGCAAAGATGAAGCTGCTACTACAAGTGTGCACAAATGATGAATATGCTAACACCATATGAAACTACTCCAGTGAGAAATTATAAGTGAAGCATTGTAATCCCCCGTATTATCTAAATGATCAATTGAATATCAGATGAGATCAGATGAGTATCTATGTGCTCTATCTTTGGATAATTGGATTAATGGAATCCTCTAAGTACCTTAAGTATTATCAATTGGGATCAATAGAGCAACTGATGAACTCTGAAGAGATCAATTATTTTAATTCAAGAAAGGATTTTAAGGTGACTCTAATAATTGATCAATTGGTTTGAGACGGCAAAATATCAATTGGAGATATTTTACCCTGTTGGAATTATATTATATAATAAGCATTATATAGATATATGTTAAGAGAAAGGAAAGAAAAAGATAGTAAGAAGAAAAACAAGAAAGTGGGAGAAAGAAGAGAAAGAGGAAAAACAGAGAGAAGAAGGGAAAGGAAGAGAAGAAGAGAAGTTCATGGATCATCATCATCATCTTCAAACTCCTCTTCGATTATCAGGTGGGTTCTAGTTAGACACTTTAAGTTCTAGAACTAAGTTTAGAACTTAAGTTAGAAATTGTGAGAAAATGATAAAATTGATAAAAATCAAAGTTCTAACGAATAAAACGTAAAATAAACCGAGTAATATAGTCGGGTTATGTGTGGATTGAACCTATCATATTCGTTTTGATGTCCCAATATGTTTAGGTATGAGTTAGAATGGTTTAGAATGAAGAAAAACACGATTTTTGGGTTCTAATACGACGGTAACCGGTTACAGCATATGTGCTACCGGTTACCCTTTGAAAAATGACGTTTCTGGGTTGTTTTCTAGCCAGTAACCGGTTACAGTATATGTGCTAACCGGTTACCACTGCTATTGGCAGAAAAATGAAAAATTAAAACGGGCGTATCTTTTAAACCGTAAGTCCGTTTTGGTCCCCGTTCGAAGTTTTGGGAAGCTATTTAAATGCTCTAATTGATGATGAAGTAAAAACATATTTATATGTCAAAGATTTATAAGTTAATGGTAATAAAACATTTTTGTGTAATATGTTGAATTTGAAAATATGATTATTGTTTCCACCATAATTCATGAATCGGGAATCCGATTGACATGGGACTTGAAGCATTGGAAAGATGATCCAATAAGGTAGTAAATGGTAATGTGAGACCATGATTTAACAAAGAGTGCTTGGTAGAGGATAGTAGTGGCTTGTATACCTTAAAGTGTGTGTGAACTACTATGTGGATTATGTTGACATGTTATGCTATTATGTGTGTTCCGTGATTGATATTGTTATATGCCAATGATGTATGTTATATATATATATATATATATATGTTGTTTAAATGCGATTAAGCGATAACATGTTTAAGAGACTATAACAGAAAAAGTGAGGAGACCTTAGATCAATGGAATAACCTAGAGATGTAACTAGGTGTTATGAGATGTGTTGAGAATAATGCTTAGACATCGATACTAGAAGAGTGTGCTTGTTAAGTAGTAGTTGGTGGAGGATTGTAGTCCTCTGGTTTATTTTTATCCCTTAATAAATACCATGGCCTGTGTTTAATCTCCTTGTGCGGGATGGCTGGGGAGAAGTATTTATTAAGTAAGTAACTGTGACCCGTGTTTAATCCTTTGGTGTAGGATGGCCGGGGAGAAGTTACTTAGTGGTTAGTAACCGTGACCCGTGTTTAATCCTTTGGTGTAGGATGGTCGGGGAGAAGTTACTTAGCGGTTGGTATCGTGACCCGTGTTTAATCCTTCGGTGTAGGATGGCCGGGGAGAAGATTCCTTAACTGGTTTGTAGATAACCGCGACCCGTGTTTAATCCCCTTGTGCGGGATGGCCGGGGAGAAGTTATCTACGTTAAGGATCCGTGACCCGTGTTTAATCCTTTGGTGTAGGATGGCCGGGGAGAAGTTACTTAGTGGTTAGTAACCGTGACCCGTATTTAATCCTTTGGTGTAGGATGGCCGGGGAGAAGTTATTTAGCGGTTGGTATCGTGACCTGTGTTTAATCCTTCGGTGTAGGATGGCCGGGGAGAACTACCAATTGTAGATAATCGTGACCCATGTTTAATCCCCTTGTGCGGGATGGCCTGGGAGAAGTTATCTACGTTAAGGATCCGTGACTCGTGTTTAATCCTTTGGTGTAGGATGGCCGGGGAGAAGATTCCTTAACTGGTTTGTAGATAACTGCGACCCGTGTTTAATTCCTTAACTGCTACTACAAGTGTGCAAAAACGATGAATATGCTAACACCATATGAAACTACTCCAGTGATAAATTATAAGTGAAGCATAGTAGCTTAGTCGAACTTGATTGTTGAATTGGAAAAATCATTATATGCTCAAGAAACGAGTACAAGATGTTGTAAGCTGAAGCTTAAACAAAGAATGCTCAATGGAGAAGAAGCTGAAGCATAATGATGAAGAACACATAATGATGCAACATGCTAAAGCCATGTGAAACTCATTAAGTGAAACACCAATAAGTGAAGTATAGTAACTTAGTTGATCTTGATAGTTAAGCTGGAAGAAGTATTAACTACGCAGAAAGGAGTAAGAAGCTTTAAGCTAATGATAAGAAGCCATAATGCTCATAAGAAAGCTTTTAAGAAAATACAGAACTAGGGTGCTTTATAATCTCTTAGAGATTTATTTTTAGATAGTTTCTGTATTAGAAAGCAAGGAGTTGATGCTCACAATTTGCTATGTACTTCAATTATGTAATCAGCTTGTAAGAAGCATATTAGAGCACAAGAAAATCCTTGAAAATGGTAATGTTCCTTTAGCGGTCGAATGATGACCAGAATGCTCGAGAGGACCAAGTCGTGGTTTAGCGGCTTGGAGGATGTTTCCTTGAGAGGCGAATGAATGCCAGGATTCCCAAAAAGGAAATGGAGAGTTTCCTTTGTGGTTGTAATCATGTTGATGATTAGTGGATTAAGTCCTTGTGATAAGGCGAAATCACCTTGAGGGGTGGACTGTAGTAACTTCGTTAACAGTGAACGAGGATAACATAATTGTGTTCATTTATTTTATTTACTTGTTAACGCATTTGATTTAAATTTGGCAAATGGGGACGAAATTATGAAACCCAATTCAAACCTCTCTTTCTTGTATTTCTTAACCTTTATATATCACATATATATTAGTTTGCAACCTAACAAGCATGATATATATCTTCATGTGTTGAAATTTTATTGTGTATAAATCTCTAAGACAAGGGATATTTGAATTAAATTTTTTTAGTTGATTATTTCTTCATTTTTTTAATTTTATAAAATTTCAAAACTATTAAATACTTATCTAATAATTTCAATTGAACATATACTAAACTTTTAATAATATAAGAAAATTTCAATTATTCAATTACATAGTATTAGGGATGACAAACCGGGCATACCTACATGTTAGCTCTTGGATTGGCTAGAATTTTGGTAAAACAAAGTTGTGCAATGTTGATGTCACATGGGTGATGTCTTAACATTGAGTCTTAACATTGGATAATGTTAGGTGTTTAAGTTGTTAAAGTTTTGAAGCCTGCTGTCTCATGCGATGTCATGACATCAGATATGCAGATCAGTAAAACATCAGGTTTGAGATGTTTTTAGGGTTAAGCGTATTAGCTGGAATTTTGGGAGAGCTATTAGAGTTATTGGATATGAATATCTTGGAGGAGATATTTTCTGTTGCAAACAGATTTGATGCAGATTTGTAGGAGTGTTTAAAGGCTGAAGATTTAAGAAGATTTTGAGAGAGAAAATCTGTTGAAGATTCAGTTTTAAATAACAAATCAGGTCAGATATTGTAGCAGGTCCAAGACCAAATCAAATAGCTATATAAAGCGCATCAATCCTTTGAAGAAAGCAACGAAGAAAGAGAGTTAAAGACTGAGAGTCATTTGTGTCTTCGTGTATGTGTTGTAAGCCATTCTAGTGGGAATTGGTGTTGTTGTTTTGAGGTGTTCTTGATCAAAGCTATGAAGCAGAATCAAGTTCTGTTTTTCAAAGTGTGTGATCTTTGAATTATATCACTGAAGTGATTTAGGGATTGAGTAGTGTTCTCATACCTAAGTGGTCTCTTAGGTAGAAAGTTCATTAAGTAGAGATTAAGTTTAGGAGATGTCAACTGGGTTGTTGAGTCTGTAAATTAATTCTACTGATAATGAAATTCATCCCTGGCTTGGTAGCCCCCAGAGTAAGTTGTTTAACTGAACTGGTGAACAATTCTTTGTGTACTCTTCTGTTGTTTTTCATTGTCCATTGCCGAGTGTGTTGTTGTGACATCACACGTAACATCACATATTTGGTACCATAATTTCAATTGGTATCAGAGCAGGCATCCTGCTTTGCATTTGGGTGAGATCTAGGGCTGATACTTTCTGGTAAAGATGGACAAGGAAGTTGGTGGATTTGTGAATAGACCCCCAATTTTGGATGGCTCTAATTATGATTATTAGAAACCAAGGATGATTACCTTTTTGAAATCCTTGGACTGCAGGGCTTGGAAGGCTATCATAAAAGAATGGAAAGCACCTGTTGTTGTTGAGAAAGATGATGTTGGGAAAGAAAAAGAAGGCAGCTCAAAACTGAAACCTGAAGAAGAATGGACCAAGGAAGAAGATGAGCTTTCCCTTGGTAATTCCAAAGCTTTAAATGCTATTTTCAATGGAGTTGATAAGAACATATTCAGGTTGATCAATACCTGCGAAGTTGCTAAGGAAGCTTGGGACATCTTGAAGACTACTCATGAAGTAACTTCAAAGGTTAAGATGTCAAAACTTCAACTTCAGACATCAAAGTTTGAAAGTCTAAAGATGAAGGAAGATGAAACTATTCATGACTTTCATATGAGTATTCTTGAGTTGTCTAATGCCTCTAGTGCACTTGGAGAAAAGATGACTGAAGAAAAGCTGGTGAGGAAAATCCTTAGATCCCTTCCCAAGAGGTATAAGATGAAGGTGACTGCAATTGAAGAAGCTCAAGACATCATCAAAATGAGGGTTGATGAGCATATTGGATCTCTTCAAACATTTGAGCTAGGGTTAAGTGAAGAGGAACCTGAAAAGAAGTCCAAGAGTATAGCTTTGGTTTCCAGTTCTGAAGAAGCCAAGAAAGGGAAAGAGGATGATTCTCAAAAGGAGCTGTCTCAGGCTATTGCTTTGCTGGGAAAACAGTTCAACAAAGTTATGAAGAGGATAAATAGGAGTTATAATCCCAATGTCAAGAACATTACCTCTGACATCAACAGATCAGGAGAACAAGGGGAGAAGTCTAAAGATGAAGAAAAATCCAGTAATGACAAAGGAATACAATGCTTTGAGTGTGAAGGGTATGGACATGTCAAGAAGGAATGTCATACTTTTCTAAAGAAGCAGAAAGGGTTATCAACTTCTTGGTTTGACAGTGAGAGTGAATCTGAAGAAAATTTAGCTAAACTTGTTAGAGCTATGGCTGGGGTTTATGAGTCAGATGATGATTCTTGTGATGATGAGGTTACTTATGATGAACTTGCTGTCACTTATAAAGATCTTTTCATAAGAAGTGAACAAGTGTGTCTTGAAGGAGAAGAGCTGAAGAAAACCATAGTACAGTTAAAAGCTGAAAAGACTGAACTTGAAGCTGAAGTCAGTATGCTTAACTATAAACTGGACTCTATAACCAAAACTATCAGAATGTTGAACAATGGTACTGATGCGTTAGACAACATTCTTAGTATTGGGAAGATGGCTGCAGACAAATGTGGTTTGGAATTCAACAATGATGCAGGTTCTAATGATGTTATCACCTCCAAACCAGTGGTGTTAAAACAGATGTTAAAACATCATGACAGAACTCCATCTAAGAAGAAATACAGACACTGGAGATGTCACCATTGTGGATGTTTTGGACACATTAAGGCTTGTAGTTATAAGCTACATGGACATCCACAGAAGGCTCATCAGGTTGTTCCCAGACAGAACTGTCATAAAGGAAGGCAGGTTACCAAGCCTAAGAAGCAATGGGTCCCTAAAGTTAAGGTTACCAGCTTGATAGCTCACACTTCTTTAAGGGTTTCTACCAAAGAAGATTGGTACTTTGACAGTGGGTGTTCAAGGCACATGATTGGAGTTAAGAATCTGTTGGTAGATGTGAAGCTTCATTCTTCAGGCTATGTTACATTTGGTGATGGGGTCAAAGGAGAGATCAAGGGGATTGGTAAACTGAACTGTGCTGGTGCTCCCAGACTGGAGGATGTTCTTCTTGTTAAAGGACTGACAACAAATTTGATTAGAATTAGTCAACTTTGTGATCAAGGATTCAAAGTAGACTTTACAAAGTTTGAATGCATTGTCAAAGATGATAAAGGAGAAGTCATTATGAAGGGAGCCAGGTCTAAGGACAATTGTTATCTTTGGGTGCCACAAGACTCAAATTCTTCCACTTGTGTTTTTGCTAAAGAAGATGATGTCAAAATCTGGTATCAGAAGTTGAGACATCTTCACCTAAAGGGAATGAAGAGAATCATCTCCTCAGAAGCAGTCAGAGGAATTCCCAAACTTAATATTGAGGAAGGAAAAGTGTGTGGAGACTGTCAAAAAGGGAAGTAGACAAAGATGTCTCATCCGAAGCTTCAACATGAATCCACCTCCAAGGTCTTGGAACTACTTCATATGGACTTGATGGGACCTATGCAGGTTGAAAGTCTGGGTGGAAAGAAATATGCATATGTAGTTGTGGATGACTATTCAAGGTACACCTGGGTGAGCTTCATCAAAGACAAATCAGAGGTGTTTGATGTTTTTAAAGATCTTTGTCAAAGACTCCAAAGAGAAAAGGAGAGTAATGTTATCAGGATAAGGAGTGACCATGGAAGAGAGTTTGAGAATAGCAAGTTTGAAGAATTTTGCTCTGCTGAAGGTATAAGTCATGAGTTTTCATCTCATATTACTCCTCAGCAAAATGGGGTAGTTGAGAGGAAGAACAGAACTATCCAAGAGTTTGCTAGAGCTATGATCCATGCCAAGAAACTTCCCTATCATTTCTGGGTTGATGCCATTAATACTGCCTGCTACATTCACAATAGTGTTATCCTGAGAAGAGGCACTTCATCCACTCTGTATGAACTATGGAAGGGAAGAAAACCTAATGTTAAATACTTTCATGTTTTTGGAAGTAGATGTTATATTCTGGCTGATAGAGAACAGAGAAGAAAATTGGATTCCAAAAGCGATGAAGGAATATTTTTGGGATACTCTACCAACAGCAGAGCATATAGGGTTTTCAACTCTTGAACAAAGGTGATGATGGAGTCCATCAATGTGGTGATTGATGACAATGATAAGCAGGAAGATGATGATGTCCTAGATGATGGAACATCAGTTGGTGAAGGTGCACCAGAAGCATAAGACAGAAGTCCAACTCCTGGTGTTGCTGCTGCTGAGCCTGAAACTGAGCAACCTCATAAAGAGCCCTCTATCAGAGTGCAGAAGGACCACCCAAAGGAGCTTATTATAGGTGATCCAAATTCTGGAGTGAGGACTAGGTCAAGAGATTTTATAGCAAGTTCATGTTTTGTCTCCAAAATTGAGCCAAAGAATGTCAAGGAAGCATTGACTGATGAGTTTTGGATAAATGCAATGCATGAAGAGCTGGAGCAATTCAAGAGGAATGAAGTATGGGAGCTTGTACCAAGGCCTGATGGAGTTAATATGATTGGCACCGAGTGGATCTACAAGAATAAATCTGATGAACAAGGAGTGGTCACCAGAAACAAGGCCTGATTAGTTGCTCAGGGATACACTCAAGTTGAAGGAATTGATTATGATGAAACCTTTGCTCCTGTGGCAAGACTGCAATCTATCAGATTGCTCTTAGGGGTGGCTTGTAATTTCAAATTCAAGCTTTTTCAGATGGATGTTAAAAGTGCCTTCTTGAATGGTTACTTAAATGAAGAGGTGTATGTTGATCAACCAAAAGGATTTATTGATCCAACATTTCCTGACCATGTGTACAAACTAAGGAAAGCTCTATATGGTTTGAAGCAAGCACCAAGAGCTTGGTATGAAAGGCTTACTGAATTCCTGGTTGTGAATGGCTACAGAAAAGGAGGGATTGACAAGACTTTGTTTGTTAAAGAGGAAGGAGGAAAACTGATGATAACTCAAATCTATGTTGATGACATAGTATTTGGTGGGATGTCAGATGCAATGATGAAACATTTTGTGGAACAGATACAGTCTGAGTTTGAAATGAGTCTTGTTGGTGAGCTAAATTATTTTCTTGGTCTACAAGTTAGACAAATGGAAGACTCCATATTCATTTCTCAGAGCAAGTATGCAAAGAACATAGTGAAGAAGTTTGGTCTAGAGAATGCTAATCACAAGAGGACTCCTGCTCCTACTCATTTAAAATTGTCCAAGGATGAACATGGAGTTAGTGTGGATCAAAGTTTATATAGAAGCATGATTGGGAGTCTATTGTATCTCACAGCTAGCAGACCTGACATTTCTTTTGCTGTTGGAGTTTGTGCCAGATACCAATCTGAGCCTAAGGTTAGTCACTTGAATCAAGTGAAGAGGATCCTGAAATATGTTAATGGCACTAGTGACTATGGGATGTTGTATAGTCATGGATCTGGGACTGAGTTAAGGGGATATTGTGATGCTGACTGGGCTGGGAGTGAAGATGATAGGAAAAGCACTTCAGGAGGTTGTTTCTTCTTAGGGAATAATCTGATATCATGGTTCAGTAAATAGCAGAACTGTGTGTCGCTTTCTACTGCTGAAGCTGAGTACATAGCAGCAGGGAGTAGTTGTTCTTAACTTGTTTGGATGAAGCAGATGTTAACAGAATGCAATGTCAAGCAAGATGTCATGACATTGTACTGTGATAATTTGAGTGCTATCAATATCTCTAAGAATCTTATTCAACATAGCAGAACTAAGCATATTGATATAAGGCATCATTTTATAAGAGATTTGGTTGAAGACAAAGTAGTTGCTTTGGAACACGTTGCTACAGATAAACAATTAGCTGACATTTTTACTAAAGCCTTAGATGCAAACCAATTTGAAAGTTTGAGAAGTAAATTAGGAATTTGCATTTATGAAGATTAAATGTGCTAGAGAGTGTATTAAGCAGTTGTATTCTTTATTAGAAATTGATTTTATTCAACTGCTGAAGGCATACAGGTTTGAAGTACATCAATAGTTACAGATTATCCCAACCCCCTACATCTAGAAAAGTTTTCCAGTCTTCATCCCAATCATCATCAGAAGCTTGTTGTTGCACAGGAAGCTTCTTGCTGGGTTTCATGGTTGTTTCTGAGGTTCTGCCTGTCTTTGTGGTTCCTGAAGTAGTTTCAGCTGCAGTCATTGTTTTGCTCCTCTTCTTAGGTGGATCTGAAGTC
This sequence comes from Lathyrus tuberosus, assembly GCA_022829125.1. Taxonomy (NCBI): domain Eukaryota; kingdom Viridiplantae; phylum Streptophyta; class Magnoliopsida; order Fabales; family Fabaceae; genus Lathyrus; species Lathyrus tuberosus. The sequence continues at coordinate 23,502,040 of JALAZF010000024.1, read as the reverse complement.
TTGTCCTTCTGCTTAAGGTTCTTTGCTGCATCTTTGGTGTTTGACTGGCTCATTCTTGGTTGCTGTGTGGTGCTGCTAGAAGGAAGAAAGGCTTGTTTTTATAATACAAACAAGGAGCATAGTTTGTATCGACTGAACAGTCAATGTGTTGGAACTTGTTTTTTTGGAAAGCATGGTGTTTGACCATGTCTTTATGTCAGGTCATTGTGTTTGGTGATTGTCCAATTATGGCTAAAAGGGGGAGAGTTACCCTAGGTGTGTAGAGTGTATCCTATCTAAGTTCTGGTGTGGTGCAGATGTTGAGGGGGAGTTTGTTTTAAAAAAATTTTAAATCCGCTGCTGAAGTCTCTGATGTTGCAAAGATTGTTTTAGCCAAAATTAGCCAAAGGGGGAGATTGTTAGCTCTTGGATTGGCTAGAATTTTGGTAAAACAAAGTTGTGCAATGTTGATGTCACATGGGTGATGTCTTAACATTGAGTCTTAACATTGGATAATGTTAGGTGTTTAAGTTGTTGAAGTTTTGAAGCCTGATGTCTCATGCGATGTCATGACATCAGATATGCAGATCAGTAAAACATCAGGTTTGAGATGTTTTTAGGGTTAAGCGTATTAGCTGGAATTTTGGGAGAGCTGTTAGAGTTATTGGATACGAATATCTTGGAGGAGATATTTTCTGTTGCAAACAGATTTGATGCAGATTTGTAGGAGTGTTTAAAGGCTGAAGATTTAAGAAGATTTTGAGAGAGAAAATCTGTTGAAGATTCAGTTTTAAATAACAAATCAGGTCAGATATTGTAGCAGGTCCAAGACCAAATCAAATAGCTATATAAAGCGCATCAATCCTTTGAAGAAAACAACGAAGAAAGAGAGCTAAAGACTGAGAGTCGTTTGTGTCTTCGTGTATGTGTTGTAAACCATTCTAGTGTGAATTAGTGTTGTTGTTTAGAGATGTTCTTGATCAAAGGTGTAAAGCAGAATCAAGTTGTGTTTTTCAAAGTGTGTGATCTTTGAATTATATCACTGAAGTGATTTAGGGATTGAGTAATGTTCTCATACCTAAGTGGTCTCTTAGGTAGAAAGTTCATTAAGTAGAGATTAAGTTTAGGAGATGTCAACTGGGTTGTTGAGTCTGTAAATTAATTCTACTGATAGTGAAATTCATCCCTGGCTTGGTAGCCCCTAGAGTAAGTTGTTTAACTGAACTGGGTGAACAATTCTTTGTGTACTCTTCTGTTGTTTTTCATTGTCCATTGCAGAGTGTGTTGTTGTGACATCACACGTAACATCACATATCTGGTACCAGAATTTCACTACCCTATTTAAATATGTGTTGCAAAAGTCTGTAAAAAATGGAGTGAGATGAAGCAGAGATAGTTGAAGGTGTAGGCTTAAAACCTTGATCCACCTCGCAAAAAAGTGAGTGTGGGGTGAGACAGACCCGCAGACACTATATCTTTCAAGCGTAAAAATGAAAAAAATTATGTTAACGTCCACACAAAAAATACAGGCCTGACACATTAGAGAGCGCAAGTCAAAACTTTTGACCCACGTCATACTAAGATGTGGGCAAAACGACCACGCCTAACGGGCAAGGTCCGTTTTGCCACTCCTAATTACAATCGACAATTTTTAATAAACATTTATAAAATTGATATATTTTATAAGAATTTGTAATTCAACCATCTAATTAATAAATTTTAACTTTTATCAAAATTATTAAATAAGTATTTCTATGATAAATTAATCTCTTATCTATTATTATTATTATTATTATTATTATTATTATTATTATTATTAAATAATACCAACATATTTGAATATTATTATAAGGGGTGAATGAAAGAGACATTTTAACTTAGAGTACTCTAATGGTCAACCAAACCTTGGTATTTTAAAGAAAGTTTGTAGTGTCACACTATCTTAAAATAATTCATATTTCTTTTCAATGATGTGACTTAAAATTTTTATATGTATTAGATTCCACAACTTTAACTCACATATTAATATATTACTCTCTCTGCTTATTAAATATACATATTCCCTCTTATTTTTACTTTAAAAAAAAGAAATTTTAAATTTTATGAATGATCAATGCGTATATAGTAAAGTTAAAAATAATTTTCTTCTTGTAATAGATATTAGAAAAAGAATTTAGTATACCTTAAATATTAATTTAATTATTTTAATTAGTATTAATATGAAAAGAATTATAACAATAATTGAAAATTAAGGTTATATACATATATTATTTTTTAATGATCCGAATAATAAAACTATATACACAAAAAGAGATAAAACTATATAAATAGTAAAATCTAAATCATACTCATGGCTAAAATATTTCCAAATATATTCCATCAAATATACTTGAATGCATATGTAAGAGATATTTAAACTAATCAAAGAAAATGACTAAATCACATGATACACAACTTTGTCTATAAAAGGCCACAACACACATTACCTCAAACACACCAAAACGAATATTCATCTCTCTAGCTTCAAAAAATGGCTTTCATCAATGTTTTGTCATTCATGATACTACTTCTTCTACTCATAACATTTTCACCAGTGACAAATGTTGAAGGAGCACGTAAACTTCTAAACATACATCAAGTTTCCAAAGTTGATTTGCCAATAGCACTACCTGCTCTGGCAGCACTCCCTGCATTGCCAGCACTCCCTGCTGCAGTAGCTCTACCAGCACTCCCTGCTGCAGTAGCACTCCCTGCTCTACCAGCACTCCCTGCTCCAGTAGCACTCCCTGCTCTACCAGCACTCCCTGCTCCAGTAGCACTCCCTGCATTGCCAGCACTCCCTGCTCCAGTAGCACTCCCTGCATTGCCAGCAGTCGCTGCTCTTCCAGCACTCCCTGCATTGCCAGCACAACCACCTTAAAAAGTTCTAAGCCATAGTTGCCTACTGTTCCACGTGTGCCCAAGCCATAAGTATCTAAAAGGTTCATGAAATCTATGTATTTCTAAGTATTGAACTTGTTTGTTAAATGTTGTTTATGTTGAGTACTTTATGATTATGTGTATTGTATTAAAGCACATGTTGTGTTCATAAATAATTTCATGTGTATGTTTTCCCATCGTCTAAAGACTATGGAGGAATTATGTGATATCAAATTGTCTTAAAAACTTGTATTTGTCTATGAGTGAATGTCTAATTATTTTGGATTTTTAAATTGGTCTTTTTTTATAAGCAAAATTTATTGACTAGTAGAGAATCCAACTACAACAATAAATTATCTGAACTCACTTTCATTGAGGAAATTTTACTCACTTTCTATGAAGGATGGTAGAGAATCCACCAAATCACATCAATTAGATAATTAATGCCATAAAATATTGCATAAATTGGATAATTTAGTCCTGACTTTCAAATGGACTAATAATTTGAATTTCTGGAGCAAGGTCTTAGAATCCAATGTTTGGTTTTAATTATTCGATAAATGTTATGGTCCGTTTTTATTAAGGTCTATGAAGGTCTATGAAGATCTTATAATGTGAAATCTTTTTATTTAAGCAAAAGTTATAATTATGGTAGGTCTATGAAGGTCTATGAAGATCTTATTATGGTCCGTTTTTATTCGATAAATATTAAGGTCTATGAAGGTCTTATAATGTTATATCTTTTTATTTAAACAAAAGTTATAATTTTTTTAAAATGAGTTTCAAATATATGGTCCAAAGACTCATTCTGCTGACAGAAAGTACAATTTCCATCAGTTACCACACCAAACCTCTGCAGCATATTTTTAGTTGGAAATCTGCCATGCATAGTCAACCACATATTGAATCTACCTTTAGGCCTATCATGATTCTTAAAGAAGATTTTTTTCCAACTGATAGGGATCCTATCCCCTCGAAGGTCCTTATACATGTTTGTTCTTCTAAATTTACCTTGTTGTACACTAGTAATCCAATATTGACTATTGTTCACTAAATCTCCACATTTCAAAATATTCTTCATCATCCAAGAGATTATAGTGTTAATTTGCCATTGCATAATCGATTTCCCTTTCATTTAATAGGTATCAATCCATCTGATCCAAACCTTATCAGCCTTGATATGAAAATTCCACAAGAGCTTATGCAAGGTTGCATTATTCCAATCGATTAGGGAAATGATGTTAAGACCCCCATAAATTTTTGGCTCACATATTTTCCCAAGCAACATAAGCTTTCCTATCAGTAGCTTTTCCAGGCCATAAGAAATTTCAGCAAATGGTTTCAATTTGTTTGATGATCTTTTTAAGTATTGGAAAGACCTACATCCAATAACCAGAAACACCCATCAACACACTTCTCACTAGTTGACGTCTACCACAATAGCTAAGCAATCTAGTTTTCTAATGTTGGATTTTAGCCATCATTTTATCGATAAGTGGTTGGCATTGGTTGATGGTGATTTTCCTACTAGACAGAGGAACACCCAGGTATTTAAATGGCAGTTGACCTTCTATAAAACTAGTGACAGTCAGAATCCTCTCTATTGCTCCTACATACTAGTAGGAAAGTTCATCTCCTTCATAATCTTCTCCAAAGAATTTCATTCTATAGTGTCATATGCCTTTTGAAGGTCAATTTGCAAAGTGCATATGGAAGAGATATGCTTCCTATTATAGCCTCTAAGTAACTCAAGGGTCATAACGATATTATCATGAATTGTTTTTCCAGGCAGGAAAGTTGTTTGAATGTTATCCACTATACAAATTATTTTTAAGATACATTTTTTGAAAAAATTGTACTTTAAATTATGTTTAAATCTTTAATAATATATATTTATGTTACACGATCCCAAAATTAGTTTTTCAATTTATAAAATACGAATTTAATTTTTTTATATTTTAAAAAACATTTTTGTTAAAATTATTTAAAAAATTACCAAAGCACTTTAAAAAAAACTAAAACAAACGAACCATCTATCAACAATAATAAATGGAATTCTTGGTGTGAATGTTAGAATTAGTTGTGTTTGTTATTAATAAGTTAAAAAGTAAACACAAATTCAAGAATGAAGTGTGGTTACGTCTAATTATGAAAAAGTCAACATGCCAACCCATTTATGTGTGTGTAAATGATAAACAATTTCTGATTCTTTAATACAAAAATGTAAATGACTTTAATGTAGAAATATTAGTTTTAAATAAAAATGAAAAAAATTAACAGGGTGCTTAATGTTATTCATGTTTTCTTTTTGCACTTAGAAGATTTCTTTGGCGGTGTTATCATTCTTCAATTTTGTCATTTTTTTTATTCATCTGAATCATATTAATTTGTTATTTTTTGCATTTTTTATCTGTGATATTTGGATCGAACTCTAGTGTCGACAAGGGTAACTTCATGGTTCGACAAGAGTTGTGTATGTTGTAGTCGAAGTCTGTTGGAGTATAATATCGAAATAGATTAACTTGTAATTTAAATTAATATGTTGAATTGGGCCTTAGTTAGCTTAGTAGTCTATAAATAGACTAGTTATCTCATGTTGTTGAGAGAAGTTAGTTTTTGGTATTCACTTGTAATCTTTGAACTCTTATTGAGAAAGTAAATAAAAAAACAGACTTAACCAATTTTTATTCTTCTTCTTCCTTCCTCTCCTGTTTGTAAAACCTAATAGGGTTTCTTGTGTTTGTTCAAGAAATTCAATCTTTTTCTCATATTTTGGTTTGTTCTTGACGATATCAATTCACAACAAACTGGTGCGGTGAGCGTGGAAGAGAAGATGTCGTCAACAAAGTATGAGATTCAGAAATTCACCTGTGTGAATGATTTCGGTTTGTGGCACTTGAAGATGCAAGCCATTCTTGTTGTACTTGGTTTCTTAAAAGCGTTGAAAGGACCAGAGAAGATGGATGCTGCCCTATCGAAGAAGGAGAAGACAACGATGGTCGAAAAAGCCCACAGTGCCATTGTGTTGAGCCTTTGCGATAAGGTTCTCTGTAACACTCCATTTTAATTTATTTAATCGTCGTGTGTTATTTCATTTGTTTGGCCTTGTTTAGGGTGTGTGTAGTTGAGTGCGTAGGTGTAGGGTCCTTAACGGAACGGGGAAAATAGAGATGTTGGAATAATAATAAGTAGTAATGAATAATGTGGGGCATATCCAATAATATTAGTATGTAACATATTATTATTATTATTATTATTATTACTATTAATATTGTTATTATTAAATAAAATCAGAATTTTAGTAATAATATAGTTAGTGTTAGTAAAATAAGGTAAAAGGAGAATTAAGAAAATTGGGTCATAATCACATTTCCACCAAGAGAAAGTTAGAGAGGAAGAAGCTAAGCTTTTGGCATCATCAATTTTCACAGGAACTTAATCGAGAATTCGAGGTAAGAGGGGGAGAATGAATTTCAATATGGGTGTTGATAACATGAGAGGGTAGTGAGGGATCTTCCCCTCATAGGAATTTTATGTATAAATTCTGTTGTTGTGGATTTGTGGTTATATGATTAAAATTGTGATGAAAAGTGTGTAAATTGATCCATTCTATCATGATATGTATAATACATTATGTTGTTGCTGCTATGTGATTGCTGGTGTCGCAAATTTGGGTGCTAAAATTGATCAGAATTGGAATGGTGTGGAAACAGAAAATTCTGGGTATTCGCTGCCCATACGCGTAATGGGCAAGACAATACGCGTATGGCAAGGGCGATACGAGGGCGTTACGCGTATGGAACCTATTTTTACACGGCCCTCTGCTGAAACACGTAATGGTACGCGTATGGTGGGGGCAAGGCATTACGCGTAAAGAAGGAGGTACTATGCGTAATGGAATTAAAATGGAATCAAGATGGAATTTTTGAGAGAAATCAGCCTCTGCCCGTACGCGTAACCCTCTGGGCAATACGCGTATGGCAAGCGGTAGAATTGGGCAATACGCGTATGGGTGTGGGCAATACACGTATGACCAGCGAGAGTGCCGAATTTTGCCGTTTTGCGATTTCTTTCTCAATTTCTCGTTCGATGCGGTTCTTTTTTGGTCTGAGAGGTTGGGATAGGTGTCAGAACTTGTTGAATTTAGGAATGGTAGTAAAAATGATTTAAAATGGAATTTGGATGGATTAATTAGATAATTAACTAATTAAGGCCACGTGAGGTATTTTCCTTAATTGTGTGTATTATGATAAAGTGATTTGACAGTTGTGTTAATACTAGTGTGTATTACGGTTAGTATGTATCTCATGTGTGATCATGAGGATCGTGAAGATGTATAATTGTTATTATACATGTGTTTTGTGTGTAATTTGTGTCATGCATTTCATGATGTGTCTGGTGGAGACAGCTAGGTGGGAATCCATGATGGATGCCTAGTATTGTCCGGACTCCAATGTGGAGTTGTATGGAGATAAATCATTGCTCAGTGGGAGTGTATGTGATTTATTCAGATTCTACTATGAATCGGGTTCAATTGAATGAACCATGTTGTGTGGTACCACTTGCATTGCATTGTGTCATTGAGTCACATTGCATTATTATGTCTTTGTTGGATTATAATTGAAAGTGACAAGTGTGTCGTGAATGTGTGCATATTATGTGTGATTGCTTGATTTCTACTCCTTAGCATGTATTTTACACCGCTAATTATTGAATGTAGTTCTCACCCCTTTGTTGTTTCTTGTGTCTGTGCTTCTTGGGAAGTACAGATAATCCAGGTACTTGAGTAGTACATGGAGTGCGTGTTGTCTGATCGAGTCTTAGGAGTCGCTCTGATACGTAACACGAGAGAATGGGCATTTTATCTTTTGTTGTTCTTTTGTTTATTGTGTTATGTATCATTACTCACTTTAAAACATGGTGAACCACGAGTTTATATGGACCATGGTTTTGTTGGCGAATGACCATGATTTTGGATTCAATATTTTATTCCGTTGTTTTAACTTATTTTAAAAAAACAAAAAGTGAATGACATAAATAGAAAAAAATTAGGTTATGTTTTTCATGGTGTGACATCCCAATTTTTAAGGGAACTCTGATTATTTTTGTATTATTTGTATATTTTTGTCGAATTGGGAAATTGGGGTGTTACAATTGGTATCAGAACCTGGTCGGTCCGTCCGGCCAGATGTTGTAGTGGAGTTTGTCCTTAGAATAGGAGTAGACTTGTGTGTTTTTCTAACCGTGTTGTGATTGTTGACCAGTATGGCAGGGAGGAATGATGCTGCTCTTACTGCGGCGCTGCAAGCTATGGCGCAGGCAGTGCAGAACAATAATCAGATTGCCGGGGAGGCGCAGTTCCGTAACTTAGAGAGGTTTCAGAGCAATAAGCCGCCTACATTTGTGGGTGGTATTCTTGATCCTGAAGTGGCACAGAAGTGGCTGAAGGCTATTGAGAAGATCTTCAGGACCATGGGATGTAATGAAGCTCAGAAAGTGCAGTTTGGCACTCATATGCTGGAAGGCGAAGATGAAGCCTAGTAGGATAATAGTCGTCAAAGGTTGGAAGCTGCAGGTACTCTTGTTACTTGGGCATTGTTTCAGGGGGAGTTTCTGGAAAAGTATTTCCCAGAATATATTCGCAGTGCGAGGGAGATTGAGTTCCTGGAACTGAAACAGGGTAGCATGACTGTTGTTGAGTATGCTGCTCGGTTTGAGGAGTTGGTGCAATATTGTGCTCACTACAATTCTGATGAGGCTATGACTTCGAAATGCTTGAAGTTTAAGAACGGGCTGCGTCCTGAGATCAAACAGGGCATTGCTTGTCAGAAGATAAGGAGTTATCCAGAACTGGTAAGCAGAAGCCGAATTTATGATAATGATAACAGGACCCGGATTGCTCATTACAAAGCCTTGAATGACCGGAAGGGTAAGCAGAGGTATGGGGTACGCCTTATAGTGCTCCAGCTAACAAAGGAAAATAGAAAGTCGTTGTGGGAAAGAAACTAAGTGGGGGAGAGAAGGCTCCCAATCCTACCAAGTGTTTCAAATGTGGTGGCACGGGTCATCGTGCTAATGATTGTCAGAATGAGGAGAAGAAGTGCTTCAAGTGTGGACGACCAGGTCATGTTGTGGTAAATTGTAGGACTATTATACCTACCTGTTATAACTGTGGAGAACAGGGTCATATCAGCACTCACTGTCAGAAGCCTAAGAAATCTCAGACAAGTGGAAGGGTGTTTGCATTGGTAAGAGCCCAGTCTACCGGTGATGAGCATTCCATCAAAGGTACTTGTTTTATTAATGACATTCCTTTTGATTGCTATCATTGACACGGGTGCAACCCACTCGTTCATTTCTGTTAATTGTGTGAAGAAATTAGGAATTGTGCCGTCTACTTTGGATCGGACGATGACCATTGAAACTCCATCTATTGGTTCTGTGATTACTTCTTTAGCATGCTTGAATTGTCCGTTGACTATTTTTGGTAGAGAATTCGGAGTGGACTTGATTTGTTTGCCACTCATTAATCTGGATATCATTATGGGAATGAACTGGTTAGAATTCAACCGAGTTTACATTGATTGCTTTAGGAAGAAGTTGTTGTTCCTTACTCCTGAAGAGGAAGCGTTGGCTAATTATTTGTTTACTAAGGAATTGAGAACCTTGTTAGAAGACGAAGCTAAGATGTTTGCGGTGGTTGCCTGGTTATCAGTTGAAAGCAATACATCAGTTAATGAGTTATCGGTGGTAAGTGAATTTTCTGAAGTGTTTCCGGATGATATTACCGAATTGCCTCCGATGAAAGAAATTGAATTTACTATTGATCTTGTTCCTGGTACCAGACCTATATCTATGGCACCATATAGGATGTCTGCATCAGAATTGACAGAGTTGAAATTTCAAATCGGAGAATTGCTTGATAAAAAGTTTATTAGGCCAAGTGTGTCGCTGTGGGGAGCTCCAGTGTTGTTGGTGAAAAAGAAGGATGGTAGTATGCGTCTGTGCATCGATTACTGCCAATTGAATAAGGTGACCATTAAGAATAAGTATCCACTTCCAAGGATTAATGACTTAATGGATCAGCTTGTGGTGGCTTGTATTTTCAGTAAAATTGATTTGAGGTCGGGTTACCATCAGATTAGAGTGAAGGAAGGTGATATTCAAAAGACTGCGTTCAGAACTCAATATGGACATTACGAATATGCAGTGATGCCTTTCGGAGTGTCTAATGTGCCGGGTGTGTTTATGGAATATATGAACCGTATCTTTCATTCTTATCTGGATCAGTTTATTGTGGTATTCATTGATGATATATTGGTTTACTCCAAGTTTGAAGAGGATCATACAGAACACTTGAGGATTGGATTGCAGGTGTTGAAGGATAATAAATTATTTGCAAAGTTCTCAAAATGTGAATTTTTGTTGAAGACTGTGAGCTTCTTAGGTCATGTTATTTCTGGTGATGGCATAGTAGTGGATCCATCTAAAGTAAGTGCAGTGCTTCAGTGGAAACCTCCGAAGACTGTAACGGAAATTAGAAGCTTCTTGGGGTTGGCAGGTTATTACCGAAGATTTATCGAAGGATTTTCTAATTTGGCGTTACCGTTGACTCAGTTAACTAGAAAGAGTCAAGCTTTTGTTTGGGATACGGCGCGTGAAGAAAGTTTCGAAGAATTGAAAAAGAAATTGACTACAGCACCAGTATTGATTCTACCAAATCCAAATGAACCTTTTGTAGTGTATTGTGATGCGTCTAAGATGGGATTAGGCGGAGTGTTAATGCAAGATGGCAAAGTAGTGGCATATGCTTCACGGCAATTGAGAGTGCATGAGAAGAATTATCCTACTCATGATCTTGAATTAGCTGCGGTGGTTTTTGTAGTGAAAATTTGGAGACATTATTTGTATGAATCGAGATTTGAAGTATTCAGTGACCATAAGAGTCTGAAGTATTTGTTTGATCAGAAGGAGTTGAATATGAGGCAGAGAAGATGGTTAGAGTTCTTGAAGGACTATGAGTTTAATTTGAGTTACCATCCGGGGAAAGCTAATATTGTAGAGGATGCCCTAAGTCGTAAGACAATTCATATGTCGACATTAATGATAAAGGAAATGGAATTAATTAAACAGTTCAGAGACTTGAGTATGGTTTGTGAAACTACACCGGAAAGTGTTAGATTGGGTATGCTTAAAGTGAAGGCAAAATATCCTTTTTGGTCATTTAACTTTACCTAGGGGTTCATTTTGGTCCCTTAACTTAAAAAAGTGTCATTTTGATCCCTTAACTCTTCAAAACGTTCCATATTAGTCCTTTTGTCTTATTAGCGACTGATTTTTGAATTTTTTTCGTCGCTAATAAGACGAAATGGACTAATATGGAACATTTTGAAGAGTTAAGGGACCAATATGACACTTTATAAAGTTAAGGGACCAAAATGAACCGCAGAGTAAAGTTAAAGGACCAAAAAGAGTATTTTTCCTATAGTGAATAATGACTTTTTAGATGAAATTAAGGAAAATCAGAGGCTTGATGTGAAGCTAGTGGACATGATGCCTACGGGAGGAGGTGATCCTACGAGTGATTTTAAGGTGGATAAGGGTGGTGTACTGAGATTCCGGGGCAGGATTTGCGTGCCGGATAATATGGAATTGAGAAAATCGATCTTAGAGGAGAGTCACCGGAGTAGCTTGAGTATTCATCCGGGAGCCACGAAAATGTATCAAGACTTGAAGAAGTTATTTTGGTGGTCCGGTATGAAGAGAGATGTAGCTCAGTTCGTTTATGCTTGTTCGACATGTCAGAAGTCAAAAGTGGAGCATCAGAAACCTTTGGGGTTGATGCAACCGTTGGAGATTCCAGAATGGAAGTGGGATAGTATTACTATGGATTTTGTTACTGGTTTTCCAAATACGGCGAGAGGCTTTGATGCTATTTGGGTAGTGGTGGATCGGCTTACGAAATCCGCATATTTTATACCGATTAATATCAGTTTTTCGTTGTCAAAGTTGGCGGAGATTTATATCAGAATAATTGTGAAGCTGCATGGTATTCCGTCGAGCATAGTGTTGGATAGAGATCCGAGGTTTATTTCAGAATTCTGGAAGAGTTTGCAGGAAGCTTTGGGTTCTAAACTGAAGTTGAGTTCGGCTTATCATCCACAGACCGATGGTCAGTCGGAGAGGACTATTCAATCGTTAGAAGATTTGTTGAGAACCTGTGTTAGAGAAAAATGGTGCGTGGGATACTCATTTGCCATTGATTGAGTTCACGTATAACAAGAGTCACCATTCTAGTATTGGTATGGCACCTTTCGAAGCTTTGTATGGTAGGAGGTGTAGAACGCCACTGTGTTGGTATGAAACTGGTGAGAATATTGTGTTTTGGCCTGAAATTGTGCAACAAACTACTGAGACAATTCAGATGATCTGTGAAAAGATGAAAGCATCTCAAAGTATACAGAAAGTTATCATGATAATCGGAAAAAATATTTGGAATTCAGCGAAGGTGACTATGTATTCCTGAGAGTCAACCCTGTGATAGGTGTTGGACGTGCATTGAAATCGAAGAAGTTGGATCCTAAATTCATTGGACCGTATCAGATCTTGCAAAGAGTGGGTACAGTTGCTTACAGTTGCTTACAGGGTGGCTTACGCGAAGGGAAGGTGTTAGCACCCAACACGTCCATCGTACTCGATGGGATCCACGCTTGTTGTCTGCATCAAGGGGTGTCGTCGTCTGGAGCTCCACTGCTACTGAATCGGAGAAGAAACGAGAACGGAAAGAACAGAGAAACGAAGAAGAAAAGAAAAAAGAAGTGACTCGATAGGACGTTATCGTTGTCCTAGGCCTACATACTCCCTCAGTGCAATGGGAAAGTCAGAGTCAACGTAGTTCGGACGGGAACTGTGGGGGAAGGTTGCTCGCCAAGACAATCGCTGTCTTGTGCCTACATATCCTCAATCGGACGAGAGAGAGGAATCAGAGCTAATGTAGTTTGTGGGTACGACCACAAATGGGTAAGTGTCTTTTACGTGAGCGATGAGCTCTTTTCTGAAAAAAAGGAGTTTGAAACCCAACGATCCCGAAGGATAAAAAGATTTGAATTTGTTTAGTGTTTTTTAGACAAAAGTGTTTTAAGTTAGTTCGTAACTTACCTTGAACCAAAGTCTACCATGCGGGAATGAGTGAATCGCATGGTCGCCCCCAAATGAGACGTATGCTAAACACTCTAGAAGAGTAGGGGAGACCCGTCGTTCTTCATTTCCTACACTTAAGGCTCGAGTGCAATATACGTTATATTTTATTAAGTGTTTTCAAGAAGTTTTGAGATGAGAAGAGAGAAGACCCAAAAGGAACCTCTAAAGGGAAACTAAGAGTCCTAATGTTGTCATGCATGGATGACCTATGGTTAGTGAGGTTTAGGAGGGACGACTACCTAAAGCCTAATGCTAATCCTACTCCAAGCTTAATAAAAAATTAAGTTGGACTAGGTAGCTCTAAAGGAAAAGAATCCAAGACTTAAACAAGTCTTGAGATCCATGGGAGGAAAAGAGTGGAAGAGAAGAAAGAAACATCTTAAATGCTAAAGCAAACGCAAGTATGAAAGCTTAAAAGAGAAAGGAGAAGTTAGAATGTGGATAACTATCCACATCCCATTCAATTACCATTAGCCCCTACATGGTTAGCAAAAACAAACATAAGCAACAATAAGACAAATGAAACCCAAACAAGTCACAACCCAAAGAGAAATGGTTACAAACCAAATGAAACTCATCCAAGTCAGAATGTACACCTTAGAGGTAACCCATAATGTTTACCAAACAAGACCAAGCAAAGAGAATGCAAACAAGTGGCAAAACATACAAGAAAGTCATTAAAGAAGGAGTAGAATAAGAATGAGTGGATATGCAAGGTGATCATGCAACAATGCTTCAAATAAAATCAAAGTCAGAATGTGGATGACCTGAACATGTGCCTAAACATGCTATAAAAGTGTTACATAAGGCATACAAGCAAGTATCCAAGCATTAATAATCATTAGAAGAAGAAGAAAGAAGCATGTAAGTGAAACATGTTAAAGGATGCAAAATGAAACATGAATAGCAAAGCTCCAAAGTCAGAAACATACATCAAATGAAATTCAAAGGAATGATATGGCATGGCATACACAAACCAAACATAAATCATGAATGAGCATAGATGAGAAGAAGTGAGAAGATAAGTCAAAAGATGCATGTAAATCAAACATTGAACATGTGCACAAAATATGCAACAACCTCACACCAATGACCTATAATTGCAATCAAATGACCTATAATGATTTAAACATGGTTTATGAAGTCAAATAAACAATCCCAAACAATGGCACAAGTGCCTTCTCAAACAAGTAATCAAACATGATCAAAGATGTGCATAAAAGAGACCTTAAATTAAGAGCAATCAAACAATTATTAAAACATCTTAAAAAATGACCAAATTTAATCTCAAAATACCTCAACCAGGGGTAAACATCATGTTAAAAACTCATACAAAAATTCACAAGATAGGTCCTTCAATCAATCATGCAAAATCACATGGGAATTATGAATCAATATGAAAGAGAGAGGGACCAAAATGCAATATGAAATGATTTTAAAAATATGAGAAAAATGTTTTTATGCACTTCAATATGTTGATGAAACAATCCAAAAAGAATGGGTTCAAAACGTTTTGTAGATGATGAGGAATAAAATTAGCAAGTTAAGTGTGCACAATTTAAAAAGAAATTAAAGAAACAATTATTTCAGATGCTAAAAATAAAATAAAAATGTAAAATAAAATTTGGAAAAATTTTATAAAACCCTAAGGATGATTCATGAATTTTTTCATAATTTTTGGATGCATAAAACTATTTTTAAAAATTAAAAATGAAAATACAACAAGAATAAAATAAAAAGCAAAGAAATAATCAGCCAGGGGTGCAAACATCAAGCAATTACACATTGAGAATCAAATGGGCTCAAGGGGGGGGGGGGGTGCAGGTATCAAACCCAATCCACAACAAAAACAATCAGCGTAGCCAAACAAAAAAAGGACTCAGTCAACCAAATTGACTCACCATCAGTCATAAGATCAATCCAACGCATGGTATCAAGTCAACAAAACTCACCAGTAAACATGATTAAAGGCCAAGATTGAAAGTGCATGGCAACAATGATACACGTGCACACATCACATTATCAGAAATTAAAATAGAAACACGTGATAGGCACATGAGGATTTTAATGTGTTGGCACAATCCCAACCACCAGATGTATCAGACGTTCCAGATTAGGTCAACAAAATAAAAAAGCACGCAAGATGAGAGGTCCAGATCTAATGCATATGATAACTATCATGGACTAACAAACACCCAAACCACAGAATAAAAACAAATTTTAAATGGCGTGGCACACTTATGACCATCAGATCCCAAGATCCAACAGTCCAGACATCATCACCTTCATTGAAACCTCAGGCCACCTGAAAGTGAACCAGACGCCGGAGCCCTAGCTCCGGTCGTCTTCTCCGGTGACACTAAACCACAAAATCTCCAGAAATCAAACATGAGCACATCATCTTAACCAGAATTCAACAAGGATTTCAAATATGCAATTAGTTTTCACAAACAACCAACACACAAGCCAAATCGAAGGAAAACAAGTTAGATCTAAAAATTTCAATCATTAAATATTCCAATGATACACGTCCAAAACTCACACAAAATAGATCAGAATGATCAGTGAACATCATAGATCATAATGCACACAACAAAATCAAGTTCTATGATGGTGAAAAGTAAGCTAACCTGAAAGTTGCAGAGCTTGAAATACACCAAGAACTCCTTCCAAAAGCTGCAGATCTTCCTCTTTTGAGCTCTATTTGAAAAATAAATGCAAATAGAGACTTGAATCTGGCTAGATCTACGATTTTGAACTTGAACCCTCTTGAAATCAACTTGATGAAAACCATGCTCTCAGCTCAAAACACTGGTTGATTCTTGTTCTATGGAGTGTGTAGATCAAGAATATGGAAAAATATCTTCAGAAACCCTTAAGATGAGAGAGTTTCGAAGGAGAGAAAGTGTGAGAGCAAAAATGAAATTCTGAGCAAGAATGAGTGCATGACCTAGCTTTGGACGTGTGAGTTAGCTTATATACCCCTCATTAGACCTCTGATCACAATTAGAGTTATGTTAATCCCTTGGTTAATGAGTTTTGATGTGAATTGCAAAAATGCAAAATGTGATCAACCCACTAATCCACACGTGCAAGCTCATGCTTTTCATGATGAATCACTCACACTTCCCTTGCTGATCACAAATGAATTGGAATTGGGCCTTGAAATGTCTTGATTTGTGAGTTTTGAACCATCTTGCCATTTTGCATAATGTGAAATAAGTGATGAATATGGCACGGATCCACTTGATTCAAAGGCCAAAAATGATCCTCATGAGGTGTACTTAGATGTGGTAACATGAATTGAACCATTAGAGGTCATTTGAAACCAATTGGAACCAGTTTGCAAAAGGTGGAAAAATGGAATATGTGAAAAGCTTTAAAAAGCACCTTGTATTGTTTTGACCATAACTTGAGTTCTACCAATGATATGGAAACCATCTAGTACTTTTTGGAAATGGGAGAGAAAGATCTTAAACTTTCATGTTGGAGGAAAATACATTTGAAGCATCTTTGATGATGAAAAGTCAAGTTGAATGTGGTGGAAAAACTGCCAAAAATGGAAAGTTCTCATTATAGGTCATTTTCCAAATTTAGTAACTTTTGCACAAACTCTTGATTCTTGAAGAATGATGTCATCCATGTCATTCCTTGACCAAATAAAGGTACATGGACTTGGGAAACATGATTTGGACCCTTGAAAACCCATGATTGACTTTCCTTTTGAACTGTTGACTTTTGCTTACTTCACAAGTAACTGATCCACTGGACATCTCCCACAATGAATCACTAGCCAAGTCTCTATCCATGAACACTTGTGAGCATATAGAACCTCATGAGAATGTATTTGAACAATCAAAACCCATCAAGAAGCCTTTTGGAAGCAAAACCCTAATTTGGACCATCTGATTAGGAGAGAAAGATTCACTTGAAATCCTTTGCCAATCTTGACCTTATGATGATGTGATGAACTCCTCAAACCACCTTGAGACTTGAGACTCCATTGAGATGAACCAAGTACCTTGATCCCATGCCAAGAACCAATGCTATGCACAAATGCTAATGCAAGAAATGCAAAGAAATATAAGTCAGTTAGCTAAAAGCCAGAAGGCAAATTTTGGGGTGTTACAGCTGCCCCTATTCAATCAACTTGGTCCTGAAGCTATGATAGCAACAGCTGTCATGCATTCAAAGGATTCACGGAGATTGAATACCAAAAGAAACCTGAAATTTGTAATCCTCAAAGGAGAGATGTCTCCACTGGGGCACAAGCAATAAATGTTGCACTGTCACAACACGTACAAGTGTTGGAAACCAAGACAAACAATGTATTAAAATGTCTTAAAGTAAACACAAACGAGTGTTAGCTATGCTGGGAATAAACACTGACGGGTGTCAAGGAATCAAAGATATCAGATACGGACGGGTGTAAAAGAGGTTTAATACGGACGGGTACTGAAAAGGTACACGGACGAGTGTAAAAGGATTCAATACGGACGGGTACTGAAAAGGTACACGGACGGGTGTAAAAAGATTCAATACGGACGGGTACTGAAAAGGTACACGGACGGGTGTAAAAAGATTCAATACGGACGGGTACTGAAAAGATACACGGACGGGTGTAAAAAGATTCAATACGGACGGGTACTGAAAAGGTACACGGACGGGTGTAAAAAGGATTCAATACGGACGGATACTGAAAAGGTACACGGACGGGTGTAAAAAGTTCAATACGGACGGGTATCGAAAAGATACATGGACGGGTGTAAAAAGGTTCAATAGTGATGGGTACTTAAAAGGTACACGGACGGGTGTAAAAGGATTCAATACGGACGAGTACTGAAAAGGTACACGGACGGGTGTAAAAAGATTCAATACGGACGGGTACTGAAAAGGTACACGGACGGGTGTAAAAGGTTTCAATACAGACGGGTATTGAAAAGGTTGTAAAGCAATTTTTATCGGGGATTAATCTCGCTGGGGAATGCAAGGCAACACGGACGAGTGTTATCAAAAGATCAATACGGACGGGTATTGAAATCAAAGGTTCAAACACGGACGGGTGCCGAAGGAAACACGGACGAGTGTCTGACAGTAAAAACCTTGAGGGGATAAACCAAAGGAACACCTGGACGAAGGGGTAAAAATGAAATCAGGGATTAACAATCCTGGCAAATAACTCTGCAAGGGAATGTCAAATATTGCTTTGAATGACCAAACCCAACACTTGTGGAGTAAAGTCAAAAGATATCTTCCTGAAATCCGGCTTTCCTGACGAAGGAAAACTCAAACCTGGCTTATGCTTCGGATGCATATGTTTGAATTTTTCCGTAATGCTCCACACGAAGTGGGAATGCTATGCATTTAGGAGGATGCCATGCAAAGAATGCTTATGCAATGCAAAAGACCATCCCAGCGAAATAAACGCTGAGAACAGAAGCAGCTCCACCGAGGACGACAAACTACATTGTCATCAAACCAACGAACAATGCTGAGGAAAACTTCACCCCGCTAGGGAAGATCACAATCACCAATTCTGCTGGAGATGGACGAAACTCCGATAGAATACCCACTCTGTTAGGGAATATCAAGATCAACAACTCTGCTGGAGATGGACGAAACTCCGAGAGAATACCCACTCAACTGGGGAGGGCGATGAATACTGAAGATGGAAACTCCTCCGCTGGGGACGACCAACTGTTTCGAAACTTGGATTTGACGCCCGCCAAACAATTGGACTTAAGACCTGCTGGGGATACCACTCACCACCAGACTCTGCTTGGGGATATGAGCTTAATCTGCTGCCAGGGAAATAACTTTACCCTCACCCTGCTGGGGATTAGATCAAACCGTTGTCGGTGAGACTATACTTTCTGACCAACTGAGGAAAGTAGACACCAGGACTCTGTGGGGATAATAACATCTTTGTCCACGAATCTCCTGCTAGCGATACAACAACATCCACCTTAGAGCAATTAACTTCTGAACGCTTGCTGGGGAATAGTGATTCAAACACAACTTCGACTGGGTATACAATCCTCTGTACTCCTATTGAGGGGGACGATCCTCAATGACTCCGCTTGGGAGAAAAAGAAGTTGTCAACATCCACTCTGCTAGGGGATAACACATGTTTCCTGACTAGCTGAGGAAAAAACGACTTCCCCATACTCTGTGGGGAAACACCGCCTATTGAAGAAAGGTGAGCCAAATCACAACTCTGGCTGGGGGAAAGCCTCTTATAACCTGCTGAGGGGGACGATCCTTAACGACTCCGCTTGGGAAATCACTTCTCTATATTCTGCTGAGGAAGACGATCCTCGATACTCTGATGGGGAAAAGTAATAAACTGCTGAGGATGATCAGACTTCAAAGTTGGGGAGAGCTCTACTGGGGAGGTACACCTGTCATCCTGCAAAACCAACAGAAAGGTCTACGTGCAAAAATGATTGCTTTGATCATCATCATAGTGACTGTCACCTAAGCAATTGCCACTGTTTTCCAACTTGTTTCACAGAGCTCAACATTTTAGCATGTAATGTTTATAAAAAATATCGGCCATTTTCACAAACAAAACAGGTAAAACAAAAAACAAAAACTCTTTGATTGAAATGCAAACTTTATTGAATGATCAGCCTATAAATAGGCATTTACATTTGGAAGAAATTCCTGAAAAGAGGTAATTGCGCAAAAAGTAAAAGAAAATACACATGTCGGCAATGTGGGGAACAAACATCCACCATGACTCGACTTAGCTATAACCCATATGACTTGTTTATCCGCAGATACTTTGGCCTTTGAAGATGACTGACTGGACTGATTCCTTTCCTTCGAATCTTCCAAGTGTGAATAGTGATCACAGATCGAACGCGGATTGTAGTCTTTGCTATTAAATCCCTAACTTTTGCCTGGATCGCCCTTTTCGGGTTTTCAATCCACCGGGATGCCCATTTTTGCCAAAGTTGCCTTTTCAGGTTTTCAACCTTGCGGGTTTATTCTTTATTTTTTTATCCCTAATTTTTGCCCGAACCTTTTCTTTTTATGGTTCGCCAGGATGCCCCATTTTTGCCTGAACCTTCTTTTTATGTTCAGCGGGTCTCTTTTATGCAAAGTATTTTTTGACTACATCCGCGTTCACAGGGGACGTAAAATCTTCGCCATCCATAGTTGAGAGTAATAAGGCTCCACCAGAGAAAACCTGTTTTACTACATATGGCCCTTCGTAATTCGGAGTCCACTTGCCCCTGTGATCTGTTTGAGGAGGAGTGATCCTTTTCAAAACCAATTCACCAGCCTGAAAACACCGAGGACACACTTTCTGATCAAATGCCTTTTTCATCCTGCTCTGATACAACCGGCCATGCGCAATGTCTTTTAATCTCTTCTCTTCAATGAGGTTCAATTCATTTAGCCGGGAACGTACCCACTCAGCTTCATCAAGCTTCACGTCTGTCAGAATTCTCAAAGAAGGAATCTCAACTTCTAATGGCAGAACTGCTTCCATACCATATACCAGTGAGAAAGGGGTTGTCCCAGTTGATGTGCTACCGAAGTACGATATCCATGCAAAGCGTAAGGCAACATCTCATGCCAGTCTTTGTATGTCACTACCATCTTCTGCACAATCTTCTTAATGTTCTTATTTACCGCTTCAACAGCCTCATTCATCTTCGGACGATAGGGAGAAGAATTGTGATGTTCGATTTTAAAGCTCTGGCATAGCTCCTTCATCATCTTATTGTTCAAATTCGAACCATTATCAGTAATGATTCTCTCCGGGACTCCATACCGGCAGATGATGTCCTTCTTAATAAACCGGGCTACCACTTGTCTGGTGACGTTAGCATACGATGCTGCTTCTACCCACTTCGTGAAATAATCAATAGCCACCAGGATAAAACGATGTCCATTCGAAGCAGTCGGCTCGATCTTCCCAGTCATGTCAATGCCCCACATGGCAAAAGGCCAAGGTGACGAAAAAACATTCAGAGGAGTAGGCAGTACGTGCACCTTGTCAGCATAAATCTGGCATTTATGACATTTCCGGGCGTACTTAAAACAATCAGACTCCATAGTCATCCAGTAATACCCCGCTCTTAACAATTTTCTTGCCATAGAATGCCCATTGGCATGAGTACCGAAGGAACCTTCGTGAACTTCTTCCATTAACAGGCCTGCCTCGTGTTCATCAACACAACGTAGCAAGACCATGTCAAAGTTTCTCTTGTATAACACATCGTCTTTGTTCAAAAAGAAGTTTCCTGATAACCTCCTCAATGTCCTTTTATCCTTGGAAGATGCCCCAGCTGGGTATTCCTGACTCTTCAAGAAGACTTTGATGTCATGATACCAAGGCTTGCCATCTGATACACCTTCAACTGCAATTACAAAAGCAGGTCTGTCCAAGCGCATGATTCTGATTGAAGGAGTTTCATTCCAATGATTCACTTGATACATTGATGACAACGTTGCCAACGCATCAGCCATCTGGTTCTCTATCCGGGGAATGTGATGGAAGTCCACTCTATCAAAGAAAGGTAACAACCTTCTGGCATAGTTGTTATATGGAACAAGATTTCCTTGATGAGTGTCCCATTCACCTGTAATCTGATTAACCACCAACGCAGAATTACCATAAACATCGAGGTTCTTAATTCTCAAATCAATTGTTTCTTCTAACCCCATGATGCATGCTCCATACTCCGTCTCATTGTTGGTGCATATGAACGCTAATTGGGTAGTGAAGGGTATATGAGAACCCTGCGGAGTCGTAATGATTGCCCCGATTCCGTTACCATATGAATTAACAGCTCCATCAAAAACCGTTTTCCATTGAGATCCAATCTCAGGTCCTTCATCAGGCAAAGGTTCTTCACAATCCTTCATCTTCAGGTACATGATATGCTCATCGGGAAATTCAAACTTCATCGGTTGATAATCCTCAATTGGCTATTCGGCAAGATATTCCGACAAAACACTTCCCTTAATGGCCTTTTGGGAAACATATTGAATGTCGTATTCTATCAGAACCATCTGCCAACGGGCTATTCTACCAGAAAGTGCTTGCTTCTCAAACACATACTTGATCGGATCCATCTTCGAAATCAATAGGGTTGTGTAGCTTAACATTTACTGCCTCAAACGCTTAGCGGCCCAATCGAGTGCACAACATGTTTTCTCCAGCATCGAGTACCTTGACTCACAATCAGTAAAATTTTTACTCAAGTAGTAGATGGCGTTCTCCTTTCTACCTGACTCGTCTTGTTGACCGAGCACACAACCCATTGAATTCTCAAGAACCGTGAGATACATAATCAAAGGCCTTCTTGGCACTGGTGGCATAAGGATCGGAGGTTCCTGCAAGTATTCTTTAATCTTTTCAAACTCCTTTTGACAATTTTCATTCCACCTAACCGCTTGATCTTTTCTTAGCAACTTGAAGATTGGTTCACACGTGGCTGTGAGATGCGAGATGAACCTAGCAATGTAGTTTAATCTCCCCAAGAAACCACGAACCTCTTTTTCTGTTTTCGGCACAGGCATTTCTTGTTAGCTTTTACCTTTGCAGGATCAACCTCGATACCTTTCTAACTAACAATAAACCCCAACAATTTTCCTGATCTCACCCCGAAGGTGCACTTGTTTGGATTCAACCTCAGTCTGAATTTTCTCAACCTTTCAAATAGCTTATGAAGATTCACCAGATGTTCTTCTTTTGTCTGTGACTTCGCAATCATGTCATCAACATAGACCTCAATCTCTTTGTGAATCATATCATGAAAGAGAGTCACCATCGCCCGCTGATAGGTTGCCCCTGCATTTTTCAATCCAAAGGGCATCACTTTGTAGCAGAAAGTTCCCCACGGTGTTATGAATGTTGTCTTCTCCATGTCCTCTGGGGCCATCTTGATTTGGTTATACCCAGAGAAGCCATCCATGAAGGAAAACACAGAATACTGAGCAGTATTGTCAACTAACACGTCAATGTGAGGGAGCGGGAAATCATCCTTTGGGCTTGCTCTGTTCAAATCCCTGTAATCAACACACATCCTGACCTTCCCATCCTTCTTAGGTACATGCACGATGTTAGCAACCCATGGAGGATAATTTTTCACGGCAAGAAAACTGGCATCTAGCTGTTTCTGAACCTCTTCCTTGATTTTGACAGACATCTCCGGTTTTGTTCTTCTCAACTTTTGCTTGACCGGAGCACAACCTTCTTTAAATGGTAGCCGGTGTACAACAATATCAGTATCGAGCCCAGGCATGTCTTGGTAAGACCAGGCGAAGATATCCACATACTCACGGAGCATTTCAATCAACCTTCCCTTGACACTGTCTTCCAATGCAGCCCATATCCTTACTTCCTTTCTGGCGTCCTCGGTTCCCAGATTCACAATCTCAATTTCCTCCAGATGAGGTAGGATGACTCTCTCCTCTTGCTTCAACAATCTGGCCAACTCTTCGGGCAGTTCACAATCTTCGTCAGTCTCTTCTTCAACTTGATAGATTGGATTGTCAAAGTCATACCGAGCTATAGCTGAGTCATGATTGGTGTCATCTGAACAAAAAGACCTGCATGATTGATGAGGTATGTTTTATTATGTATGCAACAAAAGAAACACATTGCCATTTTGATGTGGGTTTTTAATGCATAAAAATAAAACAGAATGACAGATATCAAAATATTTGAGTGTGAAAAATCCTTTATTGATGATAAAGCAAAACATGCAACAGTTAAAAGCCCTACAAATAAAATCACTACGTCTTGGGCAGAACGCAGGATTAACATAATAGGAAAACAAAGCAATTACTTGAAGCCAGTCACTTGAATGACTTTCTCGGAAGACCAGTTGCACAGACTTTCTCCTGGGACGCAAGGGAGAATCCAGCTATCCATGTCACAATCACTGTCCCCTTCTTCCTCAATGGCATTAACTCTGTCGAAGAAAACACCGACACTAGTGAAACGGACTGGGCCATAGAATTTGGTAGGCTCTTCCTGACGCCTAGGTGGTTTGTACCCTAATCCATAGGTATCCCTCTTCTCTTGAACTTCAACCACCTGGCCCCACCTCTGTGAGCTACCAGCTTCAACCACAACTTTGGCGTCTTTAAATAAAGACATAAAAACTTTAGGCTGATTTGCCCCTGCAGGCTGCTCTATAGCTTCAGACTGGACAACCTCTTCAGAAACCTTCACCTTTTCAAACCCCTGACACAACGTCTCATGGATTTCACCATCCACTTCCACGTATTTGAAGGTTGACAGCTGACTAATCATTATGTCTTCCTCTCCACACACCGTCACTACGTGACCATCAACCATGTATTTCAGCTTTTGATGCAAAGTGGAGGTTACAGCGCCTGCACCATGGATCCAAGGACGACCCAACAAACAGCTGTATGATGGCTGAATATCCATTATATAAAATGTTGCATTAAAGATTTTTGGCCCAACCTTGATCGGAAGCACAATCTCACCAAAGACAGATCTCTTCGAGCCATCAAAAGCTCGCACCACCAAGTCACTTGGTGTACAAATAAGTCCCCTGGTATCTAACTTCATTAATGCTTTCTTTGGCAATACATTCAACGATGATCCAGTATCAACTAACACATGTGACATCAGTGAACCACGACACTCAACTGAAATATGCAGGGCATGGTTATGATTCCTCCCAACAGGAGTCAAATCAAGATCTGCAAAACCCAAGCCATTACCCGCATTTATGTGCGCTATAACCCCTTCCAGCTGGTTAACAAAAATCTCTTGAGGAACATAGGCTGCATTTAAAACTTTCAGAAGAGCATTCCTGTGAGCTTCAGAGCATAACAATAAAGACAGAATAGAGATCTTGGATGGGGTCTGATGTAACTGGTCCATGATCTTGTAATCACTTTTTCGGATGAGTCTCATAAACTCCTCTACATTTTCAGAAAAAGCATCATCAACCGGCTTTACCGTAGAATCAGTAACCACTGGAGTCAGAACAGAACCCTCCATTACCTGTTTTCCCTTATCTTGACTTGAAGTACAGGGTTGATCATTAACAGGAGTAAACACTCTACCACTTCTCGTTATAGCATCAGCTTCAACCTTTACCTCAGAACTAGAACTCACTGGTGAAGTAGTCAATAATTCCTCCTTTTGTCCATTGACAAACACCTCTGTGCCGTAATTCCAGGGAATAGCCTTAGTGCTTTCATACCGAATGGGTCCAACCCTTGTGATAATAACTGGAGCTGGCCTTGCCGGACCAGAAATAGTAATTGTTTTAAACGGAATGGTGATAGTAGCAACCTTCTCACTAACAACCTCTTCTTGCTGATTACACCGATCAAACTGTAAACAAACCTCATTAATCATACTCTGGATAGCCATCTTCAACGAATCACAACCATTAACCTTCGTCAAACAATCTGAGCAGTTCTCATCACAACCCGGATAGACGCCACCTTTCAATAACCTGTTTTTAACCACAGCCAACGGAGTCTTCAACTCCTCAACATCCATGATCAAATTCAAAGCTTCGTATTCCTCAATTATCGCATTCACCCTCGGCCCATTATGATCAGGCATCGGGTTTTGAATAACATTGGGCCCAACATTCGAGAAATTGATAGCCTTGGAGTCTACAAGGTCTTGTACCTTGTGATGAAACGCCCTACACTTCTCCACAGTGTGCCCCAGAGCACTAGAGTGAAAATCGCAGTGTGCGTTAGCATCGTAGCCTCGTGGGAGTTCCCCTGTTGGTGGAGCCAGGGTACAGAGCTCAACTAGATGCAACTGCAGCAAATGTTGCAACAACTGTGCATATGAAATTGGTGGTTGATCAAACTGCCTCTCTGCATTCCTTTGTCTGTTCTGATACTGGCCCTGCTGCCTGTTCTGATTAGCATTATTCCTCTGTTGCTGTGGTGGAGGTAACGTTGCTGGGATAGTTACCGATGCTACTTGTTGATTATTGCCCTGACACTATTTCCCTTTTCCCCTGTGAGATGATATAGCGTTGGCCTCTCCTTTCTTCTTATAACTATCAAATGGCTTCTTTCCATGCCCGGGGGATGATCCGTCACCACTAGAAACTTTTTCAGCCTTAATTCCAACCTCTACCTTCTGTCCGATAGCAATCACATCTGCAAACTTGCCTAGAGAACAAGGCAATAGCTTCTCATAATAATGCTTAGGCAATGTGTCCATAAACATATCCAACATCTCTTTTTCCAGCATTGGTGGTTGTACCCTAGCCGCCAATTCACGCCACCTTTGCGCATATTCTTTGAAACTTTCATCATTTTTCTAGGACATGCTCAACAGCTGAGTTCTGTTGGGAGCCATGTCCGTGTTGTACTGGTAATGCTTGATAAAAGCTGCAGCTAGCTCTCCCCAAGTACGAACATCCCTACTCTCCAGTGCCATATACCATTCCAAAGACGCGCCAGACAAGCTGTCTTGGAAAAAGTGCATCATTAGCTTTTCATCTTTGGCATGGGCAGCCATCTTCTTGGTATAGGCCTTTACATGAGTTCTCGGGCAGGTAGAACCATTATACTTATCCAGTGTAGGAATCTGAATCTTGTGTGGAATGACAATATCAGGGACCAGCCCCAGGTCGTCCAAATCTATTCCCAAATCATCCTGTTTCGCAACCCCCTTCAATTGCGCCTCAATTAAACGGATCCTCTCATCACTAACCACAGGAAGTCCAGCGTCCAAGCTTCTGACTGAAAAAACATCATCATGTTGATCATCAATACGATGGCCATGGATAGCTCGAACAATACTTCCTTCTCCAACCACTGAAGGAATACCACCCTGTCCACCAGCACCAGTGATAGGAATGTTGATACCAGCACCACCTCCGCCCGGAGGAATAACACAATTAAGAAAACCACCGTGTAAGATACCATTTTCATCAACCTGCGACACCAAAGCCTGAACTAAAGTTCTGAATTCATTCTGACTTTGCACCACACCTTGCATCATCTCCATGAATTGATCGATGCGAGCTTACATAGCTGCCATGTCTGCCTGAACTTTGTCCATCACTCTGCTTTGATTAAGCCTGGTAGAATACCGATGAGTTGGATGATCAATCCTGACTGTCAAAAAGAGAGAGTATAAGAAAACCAGAGAATCTGAGACAACCTGCAATGCAAAAATGATTATGATTATGCAAATGTAAATGCAAACATGTTTGTATATTCGCAGGGCGATCCACCCCTTGATTCCAGTTTTAACAACAGAAAAGAACTGAATTCCTGATCATATAAAGAGAATAAGCATCTGTTACAACACAAGTCTGAATAAGCATAAACAAAGACCTCAACCAACAAGCCTGGTGGTGATCCCAGAAATACAAAAAAAAATAGCAACAAGGAAACTAAGGCATATCATCAAGACTCAGCCGTGCTAGAATTCCCCATTCGCCATTCTTCTTGCACCAATTCTGCACTTCCTTAAGAAGCTTCTTGGTATTAGGATGCTCTGGTCTCTGAATCAACTCCTGAATCAAAAGATCCATCCTGTGCAAAATCCCTGTTAAATAACGACTATGCAATTCCCAATCATCTTCTCCAGAAGCTCCACCTGAACTTGGACCTTCGCTCATGGCTCTTTTCACTTCGGCTTGGATCTTCAGTTGTTCCATATCTGCCATGGTTTCCTTGAGCTTTTCCTCAACTGCTCTCCTCTCAAAGATCCCTAATAAAGTCTCCTTATCCTTTTTTCGAAGCTCTGTATTCAAACCTTCAATCTGCTCCAGATACTTGTCCTCTTTCAATCTGTTGGCGGTAATTGCTGTATTCCGACGGTCACTGAACCTGTGAATTCTTGACATAGCATAAGCTAACTCTTTCTTTTTGGACGAAAGGACCTTGCTAACACTTTTCAACGCTTGAGCCACTTTCTCTCTGGCTATGGCTTCTTTAGACAATTCTTTCTCCTTCACAGCCAAAAGTTCTGATTTCAACCTGGCAGCATGGATGGCTTCCCCTTTTTCGTGCTTTAACTGACCAACCTCTCTGCCCAGCTCACGATTCTCCTCTCGGAGTTTCTCATTCTCACCCCACAGTTTGCTATACTTCTCTATCTCAATCGTGGTCGGAGATTCAATCAGCAAGGGGTAAGATGGAGGTTCTCTGCAGAACGGTAAAAGTACACCTTCTACTCTCCTCTGAATCCAGTCTTCATACGCAGGGAAAGCTTTGTTGTTACACTTTCCAAAAGAAGTCTTTCCTTTCTTATGGCAATCTCTCCAAGCATTTGCAGCTTCTTTCAACACCTCCGAGTTGGCTTCTTCACTCACAAATAGAGACTCTTGAACATCTTGGCCCTTTGGCGGCTCTTTCAAAGCATACCCAAATTGCCTAATAGCAAGAATGGGGTTGTAATTAATTCCCCCCTTTCTTCCTATTAAAGGTACATTTGGGTAACCTCCACAACTAATTAGTATCTCCTGGCCCATCAAATCACGATTGATCCAAATCAAGTTATCCGCCCTTAATCCCATCATTCTTCTTGACCAATCCAATGTTTCTTTAGTGTCTTCGAATGCCCCAGATTTGGGAAGGCGATCAGCAAACCACTTATAGAAAATTGGAGCACAAAAGTAAAGAGGTCCGCCTCTCCTCTTCTCATTCTTATAGTTCATTGAATAATACAGATCCCTAAGCAAGGTAGGTACCAGATTCTTCGTAGTGAATATCCGGACGGTGTGCACGTCTACAAAATCCTTCACATTAGGGAACAACGCCGTTCCATAAACACACATAGCCAGGATGGCATTGAACACCGGCCAACACTTAGCCTTAGCACAAGTAGCAGTCTGCTCGATCAAAAACTTCGTGTGAAAGCCTTGATAACCCCCTTTACTAGCAATATTTTTCTTCAACAAAGACTGATCCAAACGTAAAGCAGCAGCAACCCTTTCCAGATCAGGAAATTCCTTAGAAGGATAGAAGGGAGCTTCTTCTTTGACTGAAACATCCAAAATAAGAGCATAATCCTCCAACGTTGGAGCCAAAAGATAATCCGCAAACAGAAAACACCAAAGGTGAGGGTCATAGAACTGTGCCAGAGTGTGCAGGGCTGAACTCATAGTTGGTAATATTCTGGGCGAAACTCAGAATCCTCCCATATTCTCCTCTAAAATCTGCCAATACCCCAGGTTTTTCCATAACCGAGATCTTGTGCACAACATCTAAATGAAGCTCCGGGAACTTGTACAGGATGATATTCTTTCTCTCTCCAGTGCTAATACTCATCATGGGCAGTCTTCGGATAACCGGAATCAAAGTTAGGATGCAACCCTACAAATGAACAAACATGTTAGAATGCAAAATGATGATGCAAAATGCAAACATGGGATCAAGGTATCCATGAAGCTCAAAATTGTTGTTGTTATGCTGACTGAATAAGACCCTGAATACCAGAAACCCAGAAATCCAGAATAACGGCCCAATAAAACTGCCAGAATATCAGGATAATAACAATACACTAATGAGAAGTCCAGAAAACCGGGTAGGTTGAAGGTTTCGGTTACCTGCAAACCTGCAAACACCCATCCCTTCTCACATGTAGGTTCTAGAAAGCCAAGGATCCTCAATATCACGGTCTCTCAGGTCGAGAAATGATGATACGTTCACCATTTCTGGTTTGGCATCATCACCAATCGAGGAGGCCTCAACTGATTCCCCTAAAAAATAAGGTCAACCTATAGTAAGTTCCCAGCATTGGGTCCTCGGATCGAGAATGTGCAATGGATTTGCCACTGAACGTGGTCTGCCACTGTCACATCTCAGGAGGAGAGGCGTTGTTGAGTCCTCGGGAGACGGTCGCCAGAGTCGACAGTTTTCCAGGTTACATTCCATCATCTGCCCCAAATGAGCAGGACAGAACATTACCAAGGAAACCTCGTCTGGATGTGGAGTTTTCATGTATACTAAGTCTGGCCAAATGCCAAACAAGTCACACTATTTTCCACGCTAATCATACGTGTATGCTCAAGCCTGGGCATTGGGCTTTTCTCTCATGAATCCAACCCACCCTACAAACAGAAAATCCAGCAGCAGAACAATACATCAATATCCAGTATGACAGTAATAAAATGAAATGCAATGCAATAAAAACTGTAAATACAGTAAAACAAATAAAACAGCAATACAGTAAAACAGTAATATACAACAAAATAAAGCACCAAAATAACACCCAATGAAATACAAACAGACAAGCTCTAGGATAGACTCGCTAAAGGGGATGGACCAGGAAGAGGTCAACCAGAGTCCCCAGCAGAGTTGCCAGCTGTTGCTCCCGAAAGATTCGCATCCAATGGTACAAACGGGAGAGTGGCGCAGAAGACATAGAGTCGCCAGCAATATGTATTTATCCCGAGAGAGGGAAAGGAAACACTGCATAAACCTGAGGGAAGGGAAAGAACATGGTCTCACAACCAAGAGAAATGGATGTGGGAGTCGGTTACGCGAAGGGAAGGTGTTAGCACCCAACACGTCCATCGTACTCGATGGGATCCACGCTTGTTGTCTGCATCAAGGGGTGTCGTCGTCTGGAGCTCCACTGCTACTGGACCGGAGTAGAAACGAGAACGGAAAGAACGGAGAAACGAAGAAGAAAAGAAAAAAAAGTGACTCGATAGGACGTTATCGTTGTCCTAGGCCTACGTACTCCCTCAGTGCAATGGGAAAGTCAGAGTCAACGTAGTTCGGCCGGGAACTGTGGGGGAAGGTTGCTCGCCAAGACAATCGCTGTCTTGTGCTTACATATCCTCAATAGGATGAGAGAGAGGAATTAGAGCTAATGTAGTTCGTGGGTACGACCACGGATGGGTAAGTGTCTTTTACGTGAGCGACGAGCTCTTTTCTGAAAAAAAGGAGTTTGAAACCCAACGATCCCGAAGGATAAAAAGATTTGAATTTGTTTGGTGTTTTTTAGACAGAAGTGTTTTAAGTTAGTTCGTAACTTACATTAAACCAAAGTCTACCATGCGGGAACGAGTGAATCGCATGGTCGCCCCCAAATGGGACGTATGCTAAACACTCTAGAAGAGGAGGGGAGACCCCTCGTTCTTCATTTCCTACACTTAAGGCTCGAGCGCAATATACGTTATATTTTATTAAGTGTTTTCAAGAAGTTTTGAGATGAGAAGAGAGAAGACCCAAAAGGAAACTCTTAAGGGAAACTAAGAGTCCTAATGTTATCATGCATGGATGACCTATGGTTAGTGAGGTTTAGGAGGGACGACTACCTAAAGCCTAATGCTAATCCTACTCCAAGCTTAATCAAAAATTAAGTTGGACTAGGTAGCTCTAAAGGAAAAGAATCCAAGTGTTAAACAAGTCTTGAGATCCTTGGGTGGAAAAGAGTGGAAGAGAAGAAAGAAACATCTTAAATGCTAAAGCAAACACAAGTATGAAAGCTTAAAAGAGAAAGGAGAAGTTATAATGTGGATAACTATCCACATCCCATTCACTTACCATTAGCCCCTACACGGTTAGCAAAAATAAACATAAGCAACAATAAGACAAATGAAACCCAAACAAGTCACAACCCAAAGAGAAATGGTTACAAACCAAATGAAACTCATTCAAGTCAGAATGTACACCTTAGAGGTGACCCATAATGTTTACCAAACAAGACCAAGCAAAGAGAATGCAAACAAGTGGCAAAACATACAAGAAAGTCATCAAAGAAGGAGTAGAACAAGAATGAGTGGATATGCAAGGTGATCATGCAACAATGCTTCAAATAAAATAAAAGTCAGAATGTGGATGATCTGAACATGTGCCTAAACATGCTATACAAGTGTTACATAAGGCATACAAGCAAGTATCCAAGCATTAAGAATCATTAGAAGAAGAAGAAAGAAGCATGTAAGTGAAACATGTTAAAGGATGCAAAATGAAACATGAATAGAATATGACATGAATGCAAAGCTCCAAAGTCAGAAACATACATCAAATGAAATCCAAAGGAATTATATGGCATGGCATAAACAAACCAAACATAAATCATGAATGAGCATAAATGATAAGAAGTGAGAAGATAAGTCAAAAGAGGCATGTAAATCAAACATTGAACATGTGCACAAAATATGCAACAACCTCACACCAATGACCTATAATTGCAATCAAATGACCTATAATGATTTAAACATGGTTTATGAAATCAAATAAACAATCCCAAACAATGGCACAAGTGCCTTCTCAAACAAGTAATCAAACATGATCAAAGATGTGCATAAAAGAGACCTTAAATTAAGAGCAATCAAACAATTAGAAAAGTATCTTAAAAAATTACCAAATTAAATATCAAAACACCTCAACCATGGGTAAACATCATGTTAAAAATTCATGCAAAAATTCACAAGATAGGTCCTTCAATCAATCATGCAAAATCACATGGGAATTATGAATCAATATGCAAGAGAGAGGGACCAAAATGCAATATGAAATGATTTTAAAAATATGAGAAAAATGTTTTTATGCACTTCAAGATGTTCATGAAACAATTCAAAAAGAATGCGTTCAAAATGTTTTGTAGATGATGAGGAATAAAATCAGCAAGTTAAGTGTGCAGAATTTAAAAAGAAATTAAAGTAACAATTAATTCAGAGGCTAAAAATAAAATAAAAATGGAAAATAAAATTTGGAAAAATTTTATAAAACCCTAAGGATGATTCATGAAATTTTTCATAATTTTTGGATGCATAAAACTATTTTTAAAAATTAAAAATGAAAATGCAACAAGAATAAAATAAAAAGCAAAGAAATAATCAGCCAGGGGTGCAAACAGCAAGCAATTACACGTTGAGAATCAAATGGGCTCAAGGGGGGGGGGGGGGTGCAGGTATCCAACCCAATCCACAACAAAAACAATCAGCGCAGCCAAACAAAAAAAGGACTCAGTCAACCAAATTGACTCACCATCAGCCATAAGATCAATCCAACGCATGGTATCAAGTCAACAAAACTCACCAGTAAACATGATTAAAGGCCAAGATTGAAAGTACATGGCAACAATGATACATGTGCACACATCACATTATCAGAAATTAAAATAGAAACACGTGATAGGCACATGAGGATTTTAATGTGTTGGCACAATCCCAACCACCAGATGCATCAGACGTTCCAGATTAGGTCAACAAAATCAAAAAGCACGCAAGATGAGAGGTCCAGATCTAATGCATATGATAACTATCATGGACTAACAAACACACAAACCACAGCATAAAAACAAATTTTAAATGGCGTGGCACACTTATGACCATCAGATCCAAAGATCCAACAGTCCAGACATCATCACCTTCATTGAAACCTCAGGCCACCTGAAAGTGAACCAGACGCCGGAGCCCTAGCTCCGGTCGTCTTCTCCGGTGACACTAAACCACAAAATCTCCAGAAATCAAACATGAGCACATCATCTTAACCAAAATTCAACAAGGATTTCAAATATGCAATTAGTTTTCACAAACAACCAACACACAAGCCAAATCGAAGGAAAACAAGTTAGATCTAAAAATTTCAATCATCAAATACTCCCATGATACACGTCTAAAACTCACACAAAATAGATCAGAATGATCAGTGAACATCATAGATCATAATGCACACAACAAAATCAAGTTCTATGATGGTGAAAAGTAAGCTAATCTGAAAGTTGCAGAGCTTGAAATACACCAAGAACTCCTTCCAAAAGCTGCAGATCTTCCTCTTTTGAGCTCTATTTGCAAAATAAATGCAAATAGAGACTTGAATCTAGCTAGATCTACGATTTTGAACTTGAACCCTCTTGAAATCAACTTGATGAAAACCTTGCTCTCATCTCAAAACACTGGTTGATTCTTGTTCTATGGAGTGTGTAGTTCAAGAATATGGAAAAATATCTTCAGAAACCCTTAAGATGAGAGAGTTTCGAAGGAGAGAAAGTGTGAGAGCAAAAATGAAATTCTGAGCAAGAATGAATGCATGACCTAGCTTTGGACGTGTGAGTTAGCTTATATACCCCTCATTAGACCTCTTATCACAATTAGAGTTTCGTTAATCCCTTGGTTAATGAGTTTTGATGTGAATTGCAAAAATGCAAAATGTGATCAACCCACTAATCCACACGTGCAAGTTCATGCTTTTCATGATGAATCACTCACACTTCCCTTGCTGATCACAAATGAATTGGAATTGGGCCTTGAAATGTCTTGATTTGTGAGTTTTGAACCATCTTGCCATTTTGCATAATGTGAAATAAGTGATGAATATGACACGGATCCACTTGATTCAAAGGCCAAAAATGATCCTCATGAGGTGTACTTAGATGTGGTAACATGAATTGAACCATTAGAGGTCATTTGAAACCAATTGGAACCAATTTGCAAAAGGTGGAAAAATGGAATATGTGAAAAGCTTTAAAAAGCACCTTGCATTGTTTTGACCATAACTTGAGTTCTACCATTGATATGGAAACCATCTAGTACTTTTTGGAAATGGGAGAGAAAGATCTTCAACTTTCATGTTGGAGGAAAATCCATTTGAAGCTTCTTTGATGATGAAAAGTCAAGTTGAATGTGGTGGAAAAACTGCCAAAAATGGAAAGTTCTCATTATATGTCATTTTCCAAATTTAGTAACTTTTGCATAAACTCTTGATTCTTGAAGAATGATGTCATCCATGCCATTCCTTGACCAAATAAAGGTACATGGACTTGGGAAACATGATTTGGACCCTTGAAAACCCATGATTGACTTTCCTTTTGAACTGTTGACTTTTGCTTACTTCACAAGTAACTGATCCACTAGACATCTCCCAAAATGAATCACTAGCCAAGTCTCTATCCATGAACACTTGTGAGCATATAGAACCTCATGAGAATGTATTTGAACAATCAAAACCCATCAAGAAGCCTTTTGGAATCAAAACCCTAACTTGGACCATCTGATTAGGAGAGAAAGATTCACTTGAAATCCTTTGCCAATCTTGACCTTATGATGATGTGATGAACTCCTCAAACCACCTTGAGACTCGAGACTCCTTTGAGATGAACCAAGTACCTTGATCCCATGCTAAGAACCAATGCTATGCACAAATGCTAATGCAAGAAATGCAAAGAAATATAAGCCAGTTAGCTAAAAGCAAGAAGGCAAATTTTTTGGGTGTTACAAGAGTAGCTTGGGGAGGAGCTGCAGTAGGAAGTGTGACTTGGGAATTGGAAAGCAAGATTCGAGAGTCGTATCCGGAATTGTTTCCATCAGGTACATTTTCGAGGACGAAAATATTTTAAGTGGGGGAGAGTTGTAACACCCCATTTTAATTTAATTAATCGTCGTGTGTTATTTCATTTGTTTGGCCTTGTTTAGGGTTTGTGTAGTTGAGTGCGTAGGTGTAAGGTCCTTAACGAAACAGGGAAAATAGAGATGTTGGAATAATAATAAGTAGTAATGAATAATGTGGGGCATATCCAATAATATTAGTATGTAACATATTATTATTATTATTATGATTATTATTATTACTATTAATATTGTTATTATTAAATAAAATCAGAACTTTAGTAATAATATAGTTAGTGTTAGTAAAATAAGGTAAAAGGAGAATTAAGAAAATTGGGTCATAATCACATTTCCCCCAAGAGAAAGTTTTGGAGAGGAAGAAGCTAAGCTTGACATCATCAATTTTCACAGGAATTTAATCGAGAAATCGAGGTAAGGGGGGAGAATGGATTTCAATATGGGTGTTGATAACTTGAGAGGGTAGTGAGGGATCTTTCCCCTCATAGGAATTTTATGTATAAATTTGGTTGTTGTGGATTTGTGGTTGTATGATTGAAATTGTGATGAAAAGTGTGTAAAATGATCCATTCTATTATGATATGTATAATACATTATGTTGTTGCTGCTATGTGATTGTTGGTGTTGCAAATTTGGGTGCTAAAATTGATCAGAATTGGACTGGTGTGGAAACAGAAAATTCTGGGTATTCGCTGCCCATACGCGTAATGGGCAAGGCAATACGCGTATGGCAAGGGCGATACGAGGGCGTTACGCGTATGGAACCCATTTTTACACGGCCCTCTGCTGAAACACATAATGGTACATGTAGGGGGGGAGCAAGGCATTACGCGTAAGGAAGGAGGTACTACGCGTAATGGAATTAAAATGGAATCAAGATGGAATTTTTGAGAGAAATCAGCCTCTGCCCGTACGCGTAACCCTCTGGGAAATACGCGTATGGCAAGCTGTAGAATTGGGCAATACACGTATGGGTGTGGACAATACGTGTATGACCAGCGAGAGTGCAGAATTTTGCCATTTCGCAATTTCTTTTCCAATTCCGCGTCCGATGCGGTTCCTTTTTGGTCTGAGAGGTTGGGATAGGTGTCAAAACTTGTTGAATTTAGGAATGGTAGTAAAAATGATTTAAAATGGAAGTTGGATGGATTAATTAGATAATTAACTAATTAAGGCCACATGAGGTATTTTCCTTAATTGTG
Organism: Lathyrus tuberosus; assembly: GCA_022829125.1. Taxonomy (NCBI): domain Eukaryota; kingdom Viridiplantae; phylum Streptophyta; class Magnoliopsida; order Fabales; family Fabaceae; genus Lathyrus; species Lathyrus tuberosus. Next base: position 23,465,441 of record JALAZF010000024.1, on the reverse strand, counting down.
TGTATTATGATGAATTGATTTGACAGTTGTGGTAATACTAGTGTGTATTATGGTGAGTATGTATCTCACGTGTGACCATGAGGATCGTGAAGATCTTTAATTGTTATTATACCTGTGTTTTATGTCTAATTTGTGTCATGCATTTCATGATGTGTCTGGAGGAGACAGCTAGGATGGAATCCATGATGGGTGCCTAGTATTGTTCGGACTCCAATGTGGAGTTGTATGGAGATAAATCATTGCTTAGTGGGAGTGTATTTGAGTCACTTGCATTGAATTGTGTGGTACCACTTGCATTGAATTGTGTCATTGAGTCACATTGCATTATTATGTCTTTGTTGGATTATAATTGAAAGTGACAAGTGTGTCGTGAATGTGTGCATATTATGTGTGATTGCTTGATTTCTACTCCTTAGCATGTATTTTACACCGATAATTATTGAATGTAGTTCTCACCCCTTTGTTATTTCTTGTGTCTGTGCTTCTTGGGAAGTACAGATAATCTAGGTACTTGAGTAGTGCATGGAGTGCGTGTTGCCTGATCGAGTCTTAGGAGTCGCTCTGATACGTAACACAGGAGAATGGGCATTTTATCTTTTGTTGTTCTTTTGTTTATTGTTTTATGTATCATTACTCACTTTAAAACATGGTGAACCACGAGTTTATGTGGACCATGGTTTTGTTGGCGAATGGCCATGATTTTGGATTCAATATTTTATTCCGCTGTTTTAACTTATTTTGAAAAAACAAAAAGTGAATGAAGTAAATAGAAAAAAAATTAGGTTATGTTTTTCATGGTGTGACATCCCAATTGTTAAGGGAACTCTGATTATTTTTGTATTATTTGTATATTTTTGTCGAATTGGGAAATTGGGGTGTTACATTCTCCGGCAGGTTTCAAAGGAGAAAACTGCAGCTGGTGTATGGAAGAAACTTGAAGGTTTGTATATGACGAAATTGTTGGTTAATCGTCTCTACATGAAGCAAGCTTGTATTCGTTCAAGATGAGTGAAGACAAAGCCTTGCCTGAGCAACTGGATATGTTCAACAAGTTAATTTTTGATCATGAGAATATTTAGGTCAAGATTGATGATGAAAGTTTGTTTGTTCCCTTGTTATAGAGTTTGTTCTAAGGTGGGGATTTATGGTATTTGGATCGAACTCTAGTGTCGACAAGGGTAGTTTCATGGTTCGACAGAAGTTGTGTAAGTTGTAGTCGAAGTCTGTTCGAGCATAATATCGAAATCTATTAACTTGTAATTTAAGTTAGTATGTTGAATTGGGCCTTGCTTCTAAGCCCAATTGTTAAGTTAGCTTGTATCTAAAGTTAGCTTAAAGGTCTATAAATAGACTAGTTCTCTCAGGTTGTTGAGAGAGATTAATTGTTTGTATTCACTTGTAATCTTTGAACCCTTATTGAGAAAGGGAATAGAAAAACAGATTTAACCAATTCTTATTCTTCTTCTTCCTTCTTATCTCCCTTTTGTAAAACATAAAAGGGTTTCTTGTGTTTGTTCAAGAAACTCAATCTTTTTTCTCATATTTTGGTTTGTTCTTGATGACATTAATTCACAACATTATCAATATACATTTCCATCATCAAATTATGTCAACCATAAATCAACATTTCAGGTTTTGTGAAATTTGACAAAAAATTTATGCATCATTGATCATTATCACGCATCATAATAAAAGTCAAAGAAGAGTCAACATTTCACATATTGAAGATTTTGAATAAATTTGCATGTTTTACTATGCATTTTTTAAAAAAGAATAATTTCATGGTCATTTGATTTATCATCATAATATCCATTTGACTTTTAACAATCGCTCTCATGCATCATAAAACAAAAATTAATGTTTCTAGAAGGCCCAAAATATCTCTCATATATTACATCAGTATTTCATGCAAATATTATATCATAATTCACTATTTAATTATTTAAATTTCTAGAACGCAATCACACCATTGTCACCTTTTTTTCATAATTCCTAAACTTCACTTTTTAGAGTCTATAATTGAAATCATTCTCATTCACAAATATCACCAAGAATCACTTAAAAGAACAAGGAAAAATTTTGCACAAATTTTTCTCTAATTTTCAAGTCACTTTTTATTTTTCTTTATTTAGGTAAGCTTTTAATGTTTATTGTTTAGTTAATTTTCTTTGTGTTATTATTCTTGCTACACTAAATTAGTATCTTAACCATCACCATTTTTCATGGAAACTCCATTGAATAAAAATGAAGAGTTTAAAGTGTTTTTAAACCTCCATAGGCAAAAGTGATTAAATATGATTTAAATTTTATTTTTATTTTTGTGAATTATTTTTTAATTTTGAGATTTCTATGATGTTTTTTAGATTGAGTAGATGAAGTTTCTTTATTTATTTGATTAATTCCGTGAAAATTTGAGCAAATTATAGCCAAAATAAAAGTGATTAAATGTGAATTAACTTTCATTTTTTTGTGACTTATTTTTTAATTATGAGATTTCCATGATAATTGGGAGATTGAGTAGATGAATTTTCATTATTCATTTGCTTAATTCCAAGAAAAATTGAGCAAGTTATGGGCAAAATAAGGATAAATGTTGTTGTTATTCTTAAAGACAAACCCATATTAAATCCTTGTCATCCGTTTCATTATACTCCTTCTTTGTTTTTTCCCAGCTTGTTTTTTGGAGGCTGGTGGGTCCAGCCCCCATTTGGGCTTATGCCACAATTTTCTTATTCTCTTTGCACCCTATTTGGCTCAGCATCCCTTTTGATTTTATTTCTTTTTCTTGTTTTTTCTTAAATGGATTATCATTTTATTTTTTTGATTTTGATTTTATTTTGTTCATGCACTTGTTAATTTCAGTTACTCATATATAAAAAAAATTATTTTATTTTTAAATTCAATTAAGTAATTAATTGCATATTTTTTTTTTCCTTTTTATTATTTTCTTTTATGTTTTATTTGTTTTATTTTAATCTTTTATTGATAATGCATCTTCTTTTATTTTTATATTATTTATTCTTACTCTTGTGTTGATAGTGCATCCACATCCTTTTTATTATTTCGTTTAAGCTTTATTTATTTTATTATTTTTGTAGTTTTCTTTATTTTTCTTTAATTGCTCACACATTATGTATTGATAGTGTATCCCTGTCTCTTTTATTATTTTCTTTATTGGTTCTATTTTCTTTAGCTTTGATCAACTCTTATATTAATATTGCGGCCCTCTCCCCTTTATTTTTATTGATTTAGTTTATTTTATTATTTCTTTAGCTAATGCATGATTGTTAATACAAGAAAATAAGCGGCGATTAAAAATCAATCTCTTCAAAATAAAACACTTAATCAACATCAAGTAATTTTCAAAGCATTTCGTTAGTCCCACATTATTTCAAAACCATTTTCCTAATTCGCTCTGTAATGCAAATCAAAACTCGATCAACGTCGAGTCGTTTTACCAATTCAAAATAAAATACCTATCTACTATCAAACAACATTTTACAATTAAATATGAAAAAGGGAATACTCTAGAGTCTTCGTTTCCTCTCCTCGATTGTTTGGATACGAGTTGTCTTACTCGACCGTTCGAGAAATTCTCATCCATTTAAAAACTTCTAATCTGATTCGCTTCAAACATTTTTGTAATCAAAACCTAAGCGAACTCATTTTTGTAATAACTTGGACGAAAAGGGAGGTGGTCTAGAGCCTTATATTCCCTTCCCCGAGTACTTGGATATGAGTTGCCTTACTCGACCACTCGAGTATTTGTCGTCAATCCAAAATACATTAATAATACCAAATTCTTTTACGATTAAGGATGAAAGAGAGATGGTATAGAGCCTTTTATTTCTCTTCTCGATTGTTTGGATACGACTTGCCTTACTCGACCATTCAAGCATTCGTCAACCAACAAAAATACTCAATAAATCAAAACTTTTTTTAATTGAAAGATATTTCGTCTCGAGACGATGTAAAACAACACTCCGTCCATACATGTGTGTGAGTAAAATAAGTGATGTTTTATCCATGAATGTTGATATTTGGAAATCCATCGATGTCATGCAAATGTCCATTCCTATAAACTATTGTGGTTAAGCAATATTTTTCGTCGTTGGCGACAAAGTATCTTTCGCCAAAATTGACCAACAAACAAACGTTTATTACGCGAACTACGAAGCTTTGAGTTCCTCATTGTACCCGAGGATACGTAGGAGCCAGTTCCGCAATCTCGTCAAACACCCTAATAAAAACCTTTTTGCCACCCCTTTTTATTTCCTTTTAGACTTTGGATCATTCGAATAAAGTGATTGACATAACTAACATTCAATCGCAAGTTTAACTAAAAGGTTCTCGTTGAGTAGAATGGACGTGAAGGGTGCTAACACCTTCCCCTTATGTAATCGACTCCCGAACCCGAATATGGTTGCAACGACCATTATCTTTTAAAGGGTTTTTTCTATATTTTCATTTCCTTATTTGGAATAAATAAAGTTCGGTGGTGACTCTGTTCGATACCATTTACTGTGAGCGTGTGCGTTATACGCTTTGCAAAAGATTATATTTTTTGAGGTACGGCTACTGGGGAATCTACGGGGGAACATGCTCCAAGCAAGAGAGAGTTTAGTTTGATTAGCAATGAATGTTATCTTTTTCTTTTTGTTTTCTTCTATCTTCTTTATCTCATTGTATTGTTTCTGCTTGATATCAGCTAATGCACGTTGGTACTATTGGAGGATCTCTGATTATTGCCTTCGTGAGATAGGCTTTCCACCGGAGTCTGAAGAAAACAGTAAGATTAGGATGGTTGTTGTGTAATATTGGCCCGCGAAGTATCTTCCTCGTTAAGTACAATACGAAAACCCTTCCTAGAGGATATTCTCTTTGAGATGTTATTGTTCGAAGAGGCTTTGTCACATCGATAATATTTTTAAGTTGGATTGATGATGCTTAAGACCTTTTTAGATCCTTGGAGTCAGTGGTTGCATAGTATTAGCTTGCAAGATATCTTCCTCATTAGGGAAGATACGAAGAATTCACCTAGAAGATATCCCTAGTTGGAATTGGCGAACGACAAGTATTTGTTGTAAGCAGATATCATTCTTGTGGATCTATGACGTTGGGAACCTTTGAAAACCCTAGATCATACCCGGTGATAGCCCTTTGCGACAAAGCAATCAGATTTATCTTCCATCTGTACCTCGGACTTATGAGACCTTGTACCTAAAATAATATATGGCATCTCATTGAATCCATTTACATTCCATTGCATTCCTTTGAATAAAGCTTCACATATGCATTCAAGTTGTCAAAAAAAAGTTCATTTTATATGTTCTCATCTTCAGATCTTTTAAGCTACCGTCATTCTGATTCTTCAACAAAAGTACGAAACTATGACCAACGTCAAAAAAAGAATGGTTGATCAAGAGCATCATAATGGAAGGGTTAGGGAAGACATTGATGAGTTAAAAGGAAATGTGAGTAAGATCATGGAAATTTTACAAGCCTTGACTGCTAGGGACGCTCAACCTCAGAGAACTCTCGTCTCTGAAATTACCAATTCTGCTGTTGACCCTATACCTCCCCAGAGGTCGGTTACTTCTAATCTAGAATTTGGATTACCACCAAATTACTAGCCGCCCTTTGCAAATACTCCATGGGATGACCCATCTGCACTGTCAGTATTCCCGCTCCAGTAATCACTGAATCTCAACCTAGCATGCATACATCTGCTCAAGTTTCGTTTGAAGATCCTCACTTTGTGTAAGATAATGGGAAATCACATAATTATTTTGAATAGATTAGCATGTATTTTAGTGTCATTTTTATATGTTATTGCAGTATTATGTTGGTATTATCTCTGTATTTCAAGAATAGGATAGTATGAGACTTGTGCGAGTAAAAATTGTGAAGAAACTAATAAAACTGGACAAATCACTGGTGTTTCTGCTGTTATGATAGGACCTTAACAGAGCTAATGTTCGTTAGCCAGCGGCCTGAAAAATCACTTTTGTTGATCAAATTTCTATTCAAATTCCATGGACTTTGGGTGTTTGATGATGTTGAATAAACCTTCATTAGTTAAAATCTATATTTAAGTGAATCATTTGATTCATTTTAGGTGCTTTGAATTAGTGATAGGTTTAGTACTTTAATCCACCAAGAAGAGTGATGGAAATTAAAGATGGAATGATCCAAATGTTGTAATTCAATTTGATTTCCCTTTCCCCTCTTCTTCTTTTTTCTTTTGGTCAATGAAAATCTTAAATGTCATGGAACTTTTCTTTTCAGTTCTTGATCAAGATGAGACCACTACCTCTTTTCTTTTAGTGTGGCAAGATTTAGGAGAGTGACTTATATGTCACTTATGTAGCTTGTATTATCACAAATAGTGTTATTGATCGGCCTCCCATAGTATGACCTTCTTCGTAGGTCGTGCTACGATTGCTTAACATAGCGCTACATTTTTGCCCGAAATCGGAAATCAAGTTGTTTTTGTATGAGAGATTGTCAACCTCCAACTCTCTATAGTGTAGTGTAAAATAGATTGTGTCTTTGTCATTAAGGGAGCTAGTTGGAATACTCGTCGATTTTATCCGAGTTAGAGCCCTTCCCTTAATGATGTATAGATTCATGTTTTCATGCTTATGGCTGATTAGTCGAGTGTTCTCCGAAAAACGACAAATTGTTCTTCATCACTAATACTAACCTACTAACTATATAATTGAACTAACTTTACTTTAGGCCATTTAATTTTTTCTCTTTAATTCTTGTTATTTATTTTATGCCTTTGCTTTTAGCATTTTATATCATCTTATCATCTTATTTTCTCTTTGTCCACTTTGACCTTTGTTTATGCTTATGCTCTTTTTTTTTGTCCACTTGGACCATGCTCCTCTTAAGACACTAATAAATATCGAAATACTTAAAAAAATGGCTCTCTTAATCTTGGACTATTGTGACCTTATGCTTGGACTTTTGACTTTGGACTTCAGACTTAGATCTAGGATCCTTGCCCTATGCTCTTGGAGATTTGAGACCTTGGACCTATTGAGTTGCTTTTGTCTATTTGTCTGGATATTTTTTGTGTGCAGGCGTTGATACTTTGACATTAAGAAAATCATCTTATGCATGACTCTCCTAATTGGCCTTTAACCCTTGGGAAGACCTTACTTTGACTTTGCTATGGCTTAACTTGGGGCTTTCTACGGATACTTTAATTCATCTGGTTATTATGCTTGAGGTTTAAATCCAAAAAGAAACATGAATGCTTATGTTGAATTGTTGTCAAGGGTTTTCTCCTTGTGTGGTTAGAACTTTCCTTCTTTAGCTTTTATTTTATGTTTTAGGGTAGTTTCCTCATCTCCTACCCTTCTTCGATTTTCAAAATCTTCTCCCTTTTTCAAAATCTTCTTGTTTTCAAACTATAACTTATTTCACAATAAAACCTTGACGTTGTCAAGTGCATTTTCAAAACCTTTTCTTTAATAAATGTCAATCAATGTTAAATATACTTTGACCATTTCAAAAAGATTTTAAAAAACACTTAAACTCATTCAAATTTTTGTGCCTTTGTGCCCTTTTTTATTTAAAACTTTTCATAAAGTTTAGACATGAGTACTTTTCATAGTTGAGATGTAATTCTCCTATTCCATATAGTATTAAAGATTTTGACATTTTCCACTTAGATGTTGAGTGATAGACTTGTTGATTTTTATCCAAGCAAAAAATCATCCATCTTAAGATGATGCATATGTTGTTTTCTTATACTTGTGGGTGACTAGCTGTAGTTTTCTCCTTAAAATGACAACTTGTCTTTTCATTTAAAATCAACCAAAACGAACCAATTTTGTTATTTGTACCACGAACTACGGGGTTTTTATTCTATATTGCACTTGGTGGTTACGTAGGCATGAGGCTCAAGAAGTCTCTCCAAACACAAAATTTTTACAAAATATTTCTTTTCTCATCTCCCCAATCTCATTTCAAGTAAACCACTTTCAAACCAAAAAAGCATAGATATTTCAAAGGGTTTCTATAGAGTACTATAGACGTTTTGTGTGCTAACACCTTCCCATCGCGTAACCAACCCCCTTACACAGTCTCTGTTCATTTGTTCTTGTTTTAGAACTTGTTTAGATTTTGTTCGCTCTTTTTCCTTTTCTTTTGGATAAAATAAAAGTGCGGTGGCGACTCTTGTTCTATGAGTTAAGTTAATCAATAGCTTACACTCACAATTTTTACCGCTACAGTGTCTAATGCAGTAGACATGTGAAGATGGGGGATATTGACATCCGTTTTTAGGATTGTTATATGCACTCTTTATCGATTCATGTCTATCTGAGATTAGACAAAAATTAGCCCACAGTGTCACGTGTATTCTCAGGTTCCTAAGAAAGAAGCTCCAAACATCCTTTTTCTCACCTTTGACTAATGCAAAAGCTATTGGGAAAATGTTTCTGTTCCCATCCTGTGCCACAGCCATCAACAGAGTTTCTCTATACTTGTCATACAACCATGTTCCGTCAACTTGCACAATAAGCTTACAATAGGAGAAACTATGTTTACGCGGTTGAAACGCCCAAAAAAGACGATGGAAGATTCACTTGTCTGCTATTTGGGATCCATCATTTGAAATTGCAGGTAGGGCTTGAAACTCAATAATAGTTCCTAGAAGATAGGTTTTCATTACCAATATCCATTGTGTAGGTCATTGTAAGATGTTTCCCAATTTCCGTACAATGACTCTATGGCCTTACCTTTTGCAATCCATGCTCTCTGATGTTGTAGCTAATTATTTCTGAATCGAGCTTCCTATAGTCTTGTGACATAGACGTGGTAGTGCATGTATGAGTCCATGTGAGCTTACCAATCTTTCATTTTGAGTTCTTCTTTTTCAAGGAGGCTCTGCATTTGAAATTGCATTCTGGTTTCTTACATTTAATTACGTATCGTACATTGTCAGATTTTTTCACCCAATATTCAACATCGTGTGTTATATGCCAATGTTACAATAAGACAACGCAAGCTTCCTTGTTTTCAAACTCCATACCCATCTCTATTTCATCACCTATATGGTTTGGTATGATACATCCAAACACAAAGATTGGTTCAACATCATCCAAGGATATATTTTGCATATGTACATATGGGCTGTACAAATTGAATTGTTTGGCGCTAACTGTCTGGGTAGGCGCATCGATTAGATCTTCAATACCATCATCATTGTTGTTACCAAAAAGATCTTGCATTCTAACCTCTTCAAGATCATCCTCACTATCTTCTCCAACCTCTTCATTGGGTATGAAATGTTCATTGTTTTATGTTGGTTCATCATTAGAAGTTTGACTCATTCTATACTGATGTGATTCTGTCGATTGAGTAGGATATGTTTCGGCATGTTCAAGTAGACGAACATATATCTCAATTGTGGGTAATTGAGCAAACACCATGTGACACTGAAACATTAATTTCACGTCTTCGTGGTTTCTAATCGGGGTCATTATGTAAAATATGGTATCATCATCTCCATTAATTAATGATTGACGATAAATAATCTTCTCAAAACAACGTTGTAACTTTTTTCATCCTATCTTTGAAATGTAAGAAATCAGAATTTACATGAATTTTGAATTTGTATGTATCTGTATTGCCTAATGAGAATCCAGCTTCAATATATGTGAAAATAATACCATTAAAGTGACTGGTTAGTACTAAATTTCAATGAGCCATTTAGATGTAAAAAAAGTATGAGCAAATGCTGGAATGTGTAATGAGTAGATGAAGAAACAATTATATATATATATATATATAAACTTAAAGATATGCAACAAAAAATGCTCTGCCCAAAGACCATGTGTGTGCTCGTCCAAAAGAATGGTGAGCAGGAAAGGCACACGTTGGTGCTCGGCCAATGGTGTGATGAGTAGGTGTGTGCTCGTCCATTGGAGGGATGAGAAGTTACGTGGCAAAAGATGCTCTGCATGCATGCAATATTACTAGCTGGTGTAATACCTCAAAATTTACCTTCATGTTTTCTCAATAATTGGTCTATGCTTTACTCATTTGCATTCCATAGTAGGTCATAGATTGCATAGCATGGCATTCAGCATAAGGCATGGGATCAAGGCACTTGGTCCATATTGTCAAGTCTCAAGCTTCAAGGTGGCTCATGGGGTTCATCATATCTCCTTAAGGTTAAGCATGGCAAAGGATTTCAAGTGGATCTCTCCTTCCTAACCAGAGAGACCAATTAGGGTTTTTGGTTTCAAGAGAGCTTCTTGAAGACTTTGGGGGTTCAAGCATGTTTCTATGGTTTCCATATGCTCACAGGTGTTCATGGATGGAGATTTGGTTGATGGTTCATGGTGAAGACTGTTCAGTGGATCAGTTGCTGGTGAAATGAGGAAAAGTCAACTGTAAAGGAGAAAGTCAATTGTGGAATTTTGAGGGTCTTTTCATGGTTTTCAAGGTCTCACATCCTCATATGGTCTTCAATTGTCAATATTCATGCCATTCTTCAAGAATCAAGAGTTTGTGCAAAAGTTACTAAATTTGGAAAATGACCTATAATGAAAACTTTCCATTTTTGGCAATTTTTCCACCACATTCAAATTGACTTTTCATCATCAAGGAAGCTCCAAATGAATTTTCCTCCAACATGGAAGTTGAAGATCTTTCTCTCCCATTTCCAAAAAGTACTAGAACATTTCCATATCATTTGTGGAACTCTAGTTATGGCCAAAACAATGCAAGGTGCATTTCATGGATTTCTTATATGTCAAATTTTCCACCTTTTGCATTTTGGCACAAATGGACTTGTAATGTTCCCAATTGCTTCATTTCGTATTACAACATCAAAATTCAAGTCAAGAGGAGTATTTTTGGCCATGGAATCAATTTATTTCATGCCATGTTTCTCATTATTTTCACAAAGTTCAAAAATGCAAATTGATTCAAAACTTACAAACCAAGAAAGTACAAGGCCCAAATTCAATTCAGAGGTGATACATGAGTAAATTGGAGGTGAATTATACTGGTGGCAAGGGTTTCCCACGTGTGAATTAGTGGTGGTGGTACAAAATGCATTTTTGCAATTTCACCCAAATCTCATTAACCAAAGTTCTAATCACTTCTTAATCCTAATCAATGAACAAATGGAGAGTATATATGCTTACTCATACCTTCACAGCTAGGATAAAGACTCTCATTTGTACAGTTTTGGTTTTTTGCTCTCACACTTCCTCTCATTGAATCTCACTCTTCTTGGAGCTTCTTTGAGTTTTCTCTTCATATTCTTGATCAGTGAAGAGAATAGAGCAAGAATCAACTGCTATTTTGAGCTCATACTGAGGATTTCACCAAGTGACATTCAAGAGGATTCAAATTTAAATCTCAATATCTAGCACGATTTCAAGCTCTAGTTGCATTTATTTTGCATCTAGAGGTTCCAAGGAGTAGATCTGCAGTTTTTGGAGGGATTTCTTGGTGTATTCTAAGCTTTTCAAGGTTCAGGTTAGTGTAATTTTCATCATCATAGAACTTGAATTTTTTATGTACATAATGATCTGTGAACTTCCCTGAGCATGATGATCTATTTTATTTGAAGTTTGGACGTGTATCATGTGTGTATTGTGAGTTTAAAGTTTTGGATCCATATTTTATTCTCTTCGATTTGCACTATTGGTTGATTGTTTGTTGAAATGGACTGGATATTTGAGATCCTTGCGTTTTTATAGTCAAGATGGAGTACCTATACGCATTTTCTAGATAATTTTTCACTGCAGCTCACCAGAGAGGGTGGCCGGAGCCCTAGCTCCGGCGGCTGGCCTTGATTCAGTCCGGCGAGGAGAATTTTGAGGAAGAAGAAGCAATCTGGCCGTCCATTCCTTGATCCTACGCTCCTCATTGCGCCACGTGTTCTTTTATTTTTTTTTTAATTTTAAGTTTGTGTGCATGCCATCCTATGCGTGTTAGTGTGGGCCTTCAATCATGACCTTTGTTTTAATTAATTTTTTGATTGTGTGATTTAATTGTATGCGTTGATCTGATCTTGTGGATGTGGTTGTGTGACAACACATTAATGAAGGCATGTGACTGTCACATGGTTGTGTATGATATACTACTTAATTGTGTACGCGTGTGTCTATTTGACTATGGTGCGAGGGTGAATCACGTCCGTTGATCATGTTGGTTTATTATTTGCTTTGACCTCTAGCACGCGTTGGATTGATCCGTTGGCTATGATTTGATCTGATTGTTGACTGATTTTATGCTCCTCCATTGACTTTCGCTAGTGGGTTTAATTTTTTTGGGCATTTCTATTCGCACCCTCCAATCTGGGCCTTTTTCCATTCCCAACGCATTTCTTTTACTGTTTGCACCCCCTTGTTTTATTTCCTTTTCTTTTCTTTATTTTTATTATTTATTTTGCATTTTATTTTCTAAAATCATTTTTATGCATCTAAAAATCATAAAAAAATCATGAAACTTCTTTTTAGTTTTATAAAATTTTTCCATATTTTATTTTCTCATTTTATTTTTATTTTGGCATCTGATTTAATTAATTGCTTAATTTTCTTTTTGTATTTGTTTCACTTGCACACTCCAACTTGTAAAATTTCTTTCTCATCATCTATAAAACATTTTAATCCATTCTTTTTGCATTTGTTAGATGACATTCTGAAGTTCACAAAAACATTTTTTTTTCATTTTTAAAACTTTTCCATATTACATTTTGGTTCCCCTCTTTTGCATATTGATACATGGTGCTTACTTGACTCTTGCTTAATTGTTTGATTGGCTTAACTTGGGAATTTTGGTTTGATCCTTTTGCATATGTTACTTGACTGAGTTAACTTCCATTTGATTATTTTTTGGGATTTTATTGAGCCACTTTTCTATTTTTGACTAATTTTTATTTGTGGTGCAAGTTTGATTGAGGTATACTTTGATTCATGATCTACTTTGAGTGCATTTGCTTACTTGTAATGGAGTGATGCTTGAGATGTTTTTATGGTATGATCATGTTCTGTTTGAGATTGCTTGTGGCTTTGGAATCATCCTCATTTGATCTTTTTTCATTTTGTTCTTGATTTTACAAGTTGATGTTGTTTTGGACTTGGATATTGTGATATGTTCAACCTAATCTTGTGATGGCTTCTTTGTGTGAATTCACTCATGTATGAAACCTTTTATTTGACTTGCATGATATGCTTGAGGTTCTGGTCCTCTTGGTTTAGGATTCATTATGTGACTTTCATTTCACTCTATGCCTCACATTTATTTGCTTGCTTGCATGAATGATAAGTGAATGTCTTTCTCAATTTTGATACATGTTTTGAATGTGTTGCTTGATGATTAATCTTGTATGACTTGAGTTTGATCTTGGCATGATGTTAATGTGTATTCTAATTCCCTTTGGGTTTATTACTTGGTTTTCATCTCACTTGATCATCTTGGTTTGAATTATGTGATGCATATCATCCCCTTCGCTTTGTAACTTCTTTGGTGCATAACATTGCATAATGTGAATCTCTTTTGCACTTGTGAATTGTTGATGATGATATGATGTGAGTTCTGGTCTTGTTTCATTTTCATCTTTCCTCCTTCATTTCACTTTGATATGAAATCCATGTGTGCTTAATTGTACATGTAATTCAAGTATGTTAGCTTCCTTTCATGTTTAGCTTCGCATGTTTACTTGAATTGTTTTGCATTGATCTTTGAAACATGTTGATTGATTTGAGTTGAACATTTATAATATGATGTGCTTGCTTCCACTTATTTGTGTTTCATCTCTCTTCTTCTTCTTCTCTTTTCTTCTCTTTTACTCTTTCTCATCCCATGAATCTCAAGACTTGTTCAAGTCTTGGATTCTTTTCCCCTTAGAGCTACCTAGTCCAACTTAATTTTTTATTAAGCTTGGAGTAGGATTAGCATTAGGTTAGGTAGTCTTTTCTCCTAAAACCTCACTAACAATAGGACATCCATGCATGATAACATTAGGACTCTTAGTTTCCCTTTAGAGTTTCCTTTGCGTTTTCTCTCTTCTCATCTCAAAATAAAAGTAAAAAATACTTAATAAAGGTTAACGTGTATTGCGCTCGAGCCTTAAGTGTAGGAAGTGAAGAACGAGGGGTCTCCCCTCCTCTTCTAGAGTGTTTAGCATACGTTCCATTTGGGGGCGACCATGCGATTCACTCGTTCCCGCATGGCAGACTTCGGTGCAATGCAAGTTACAAATAGCTGTAAAAAACACTTCTTGCTAAAAAACTTCAAACAAACAATAACGTCTTTCCTGCGGGAATTCTTTTCTCATCTCACTCACTCTCAGCGCACGAACGTGCTCCTACTCGTTCTCTCGCAAGACGGTAACGCCTAAGTCTCGATTCAGCGAGCTGCAACACCTGAGCTAGAACGTAAGTCGTTCCCTAAAAAACATAATCCACCCCTAGTGAGGGGAACTACGTCGCTCTGATTCTCATGCTCCCGATGAGATACGTAGGCAGTGGGGTAGGGCCCATGCGAGCACTTCTTTTATTTTCCCTACATTTGTTTCTCTTTGTCTCTCCCTTCCTTTTCCTGTTCTCCAGCCAGCGGTTCCTTTTTTTTACCTTTCCAGCAGCAGCGAAGTTCCAGTTGACGACACCCTTTGATCGAGACAAGCCAGCGTGGATCCCATCGGGTACGATGGACGTGAGGGGGTGCTAATACCTTCCTCTCACGTAACCGACTCCCGAACCCAGTTCTCTTGGTCGCAAGACCATGTTCTTTCCTTCCCCTCAGGTTTATGCGGTGTTTCCTTTCCCTCTCTTGGGATAAATACACATTGCTGGCGACTCTGTTTTCCGCGCCACTCTCGCGTTTGTACCGTTGGATGCGAATTTTTTGGGAGCGACAGCTGGTAATGGTATAGGCTTGCAAGCATGCTTACTCTAGCTCTGTAATTTTCCCGGCCATACCTTGTTAAATTAAATCTATCATTGTATGGTCACTTCAAATTATTTACCATTCACATGCACACTCACTTCTCTAACCCTATAAATTCAGTTACTAATAATTATTTTTATCACACTCGCTTCTTCATCTTCTACTAAATATTCTATCACATTCACTCGCTCATCAACAATTTTTCTTTTATCAAAGTTACTTCACAAACTCAAAATGTCTTTGTTGTGGATGAGAGAATCGCACGGTGGAACACCAACAAACGTCGAAGCACATGTAAGGTTCCTATAATCTCAACGTAATTATTTATTTAATCATTGTATTCATTATTATTTCTACTTTTTTCCATTGGATGGTAGGTTCTGAGTCTATTCACATACTCATATTCAACCTAGTACGGAAATAATCCTGTATTTAGAAATAGTTGGTTTTGCGAATGTCGCAAAAATATCGAGTTAAAATATTGACTCCAGACTAGTTGTTGCTTTATTAGAGAGATGGAGACCGGAAACACATACGTTTCATTTACCAACTAGTGAATGCACTATAACATTATAGGATGTTAGTATGTTACTTGGTCTCCGAATAGATGGAATAGCTGATAATGGCCCTACTGATGTACAAATGATGTTTACAATGAGAATTTAGGAGTAGAACCTACAAACTCTAATAAAAATAGAGGGTCTATAAAGATTGTTTGGCTAGAGCATCTGTTAGGAGAGTTAAAAAATAAAACTTCCCCAACCGAGGAAGATAATATTTTATAAGCTAAACTATACAATTTACTTGTCATTGCTACTTTGTTGTTCCCAGACAAGAGTCACAATCTGATGCATTCATCTTGGATACCTTTCGTAGGAGATCTAGAAAAATGCAACACATATGGTTAGAGTTCTGCTTGTTTGGAAACATTGTACAGACATATGTGCAAGGCTGCCTTCAACGATGTCAGGAGCATGGGAGGTTGTTTAGTACTACTCACTGTTTGGGCATTCACACGTATGCCTTTGCTTGCTCCTGTTATTATAGTAGAACCATCATTTCCATGCGCTCAAAGGTATTCTGAATATATAAATGCACTTTATTATCTTCTTATTAAACTAAACCTAACATTAATACATTTTTTTTTGTAAATGCAAGACGGTGCCAATGAGGTATGAAGAACGAAAATAATCCTCGTTATAATCTACATGGGTATTAAGTTGCACTATAGCACATGAAGGAAAAAGATGTAAGTTTGAAACCATACAACCTATATGTTTTCTAGACTTCTTATTTATATTCTAACTTTTATATTTTTTGTGACAGTTTCTATGGAGGTTGATCCTTCAATTCCCCGTGGTTGATCATAGAGATAACCGAGTATGGAGTGCGACAACTTATCTTATCTATCTCTTTACTATGGAAATGCATCAGACAGATATGGTCAAACTCTAGTTTGGTTTTGAACAACAAATTCCTTCCCAACCAAGGTGTCTAAGGGAACACCACGACATGACGATGAAAAAATCCCAAAAAATCCATTGGCAACAATTGAACAAAGATGAGGTGAAATAATGGAAACAGCGAAGACATTTGGTATTACAGGGGGATGTGGTAGTGGGTGAGCGTAAGCCAATTCAAGAATATTTGAATTAGTTACATGAAATTCCATTTTTGCATGTTACTCCCATCCAATATTTGAACGATTCCCGTCGACATGCCTCATCTTCAACGCAACCAACTACCGTGCCAATACATCACGATATTCCACCAATGTACACATCCCGATTTGAGGGACAAGCATCTTCATCCACACAACAAGCATACCATCACACACAGACCATGCAATAACACACATTCTATGCCACCTCATCCCAACACCAAACTTCTCACACTCCATTCCCTCAAACAAACTACTTCTACAACTAACAATATCAAAACCAATCCACCCATCGACCACCCTTACAGTTCACTCCAATTCCTCAACCAAACTTCGATCACTCAAATCCCCAATCTCAACACCAAACATTAACACTACATTCTCTCAGCCACATCTACCTTCGCCACTGATGATGTGTATTACCCATCAATTCAACATACCCAACACGATACGTACACACAACCATCGCATTCATTTCAAAAGATTTTTCTCACGGATGAACAACTTATGGATATGCCAAATTATAACATTTAAAAGCTTCTTGGTATGGATGTGGACCCCTTACAACACATGCGGACCCCCTACACCACATCACAATCAAGATTTGTCTTCCGATTCATCTCCATCACCTCCAAGAAATAGAACTCAAGAGTTGGGTAAGGAAAAGAGAACAAAAAAGAACAGCAGGTGTGGAACATACAATCATTATAATCAATGATATGTATATTATTTATTTATAATCAATAAAAAGTATTTTACTTCTTTAAATTCATTTACTGCATAATTCTAATAATTATAAATATATTACAAAAAATTATATTCATAGTCTAAATTTTATTTAAAAAAAAATCATTTTTATATGATTAAATAATATATTTTAATATATTTATTATTAAATTTAATTATAATATTAATATAAATTGATTTAATAATAAAACAAAGTAAAAAAAACAATATTCACCCATTCGGGCAATGCTTGACCCTTATTTCATGCATCCTAGTGACAACCCTGGGCTCGCTATTGTTTCCCCTCCTTTAACCAATTACAACTACCACTCCTGGTCCCGCGCCATCCTTGTCACCATTCGTTCCAAAAACAAACTTTGTTTTCTGGATAGTACGCTTCTTCGACCTCCTGACACAGACAAATTTTCTCTCACTTGGGATAGATGTAAAAAAATGGTTATGTCTTGGATGACAAATTCAATTGAAAATGACATAGCTCAAAGCATGCTCTGGATGGATACGACTCGGGAAATTTGGGTTGAACTCAAGGATCCTTATCACCAAGGCGAAGTTTTTAGAATCTTTGGCATTTAAGAAGAGCTTTTTGGTCTCAAACAAGGTGACCAAAAAATCACTCAATACTTCACAATATTGAAGAAACTTTGGCAGGAGTTAGAAAATTTTCGTCCTCTTCCGACTTGTTCGTGTGCTGTGAAATGCTCTTGTACCCTTATCCCGACCATCAAATCTTATCATGAAACAGATTATGTCATTATATTTTAGAAAAGATTAAATGAGCAATATGCTCCTGTACGGTCTCCGGTTATGCTGTTGAGTCCCCTTCCTCAGATTAACAAGGTTTTTTCAATGCTCATCCTATAGGAACGACAATATATCACTCCCTCTAGTGTAGCAGATAAAATTTTGGCCAGTTTCTCCAAGTCCAACAACTAAAATCAGCTCTCTAATTCTCCTAACAGGACCCCTTTATATTCTCGTGGAAAAACACAAAGGTATGCACCTTTTGCAATAAAATAGGCTACATAGTTGAGGTTTTCGTCAAAAAGCATGGCCTTCCACCATACCTGAAGAAATCTAACGTCAACAACGCTTTTACAACATCAAACAATGGAGATAACAACACTATGGATCACTTTGAGGCTTCTACTACCAACTCTGGACTTTCACCCTTCAATGCAGAACAACACAAGGCGATCCTTGTGTAGCGGTGAAAAATTTGAAATTAAGCTATTTGTTAACTTAACTCATAAAGCAAGAGTCACCCCCGCTCTTTATTGTTTCTAAAGGAATGGGAAAAGAATGAATAAAACCCACAGAAGTTTTAAAACAATACTAATAAAACAAAGAGATAAGGGTACGAGGGTTGGTTATGCAATGGGAAGGTGTTAGCACACAAAACATCTATAATACTCTATAGGAACCTCTTGAAAATATGAGTTTGGCTCAAAAATGGTTGTTTGCAAAAGATTGGGGAGATGAGAAGAGAAATATTTTTTAAGATTTTTGTTTGACAAAACTTCCTGAGTCTCGTGCCTACGTACCCACAAAGTGCAATGGAGGATCAAAACCTCGTAGTTCATGGTAAAAATAACAAAAGTGTTTATTTTGATTGATTTTAAATGAAAAGACATTTTATCATCTTTAAGGGGAATACTCAACTAATCACGCACAAGTATGAGAGAATAACATTTGCATCATCTTGAGATGGAGGATTTTTACTTGGATTGAAATCAACAAGTCTATCACTGAACATCTAAGTGGAAAATGTCAACGTCTTTAATACTATTGGGATAGGAGAATTACATCTCAACTATGAAGGTAACTCATGTCTAATCCTTAAGAAAAAAGGTTTTAAAATAAAAAGTGCACAAAGGACACAAAAGATTTGAATGAGTTTTGTGTTTTTTAAGTCTTTTGAAATTTTTTTGATATGCTTAAGATGTCTTAGCATTTATTTAAGAAAAAAAGGTTCTGAAAATCAGTTGACAAAGTCAAGGTTTATTGAGAAAGTGGTTCAAGTTTGAAATCAAGAAGGTTTTGGAAAAGGGAGAAAATTTTGAAAATTTAAGAAGGGAAGGGAGATGAACATACTATCCTAAGAAAAACAATAAAGTGAAAGTGTGTGCAAGTGGACTAACCAGGATCTAGCCAGCACTTGACAAGAGTCAAACCAACATCCCATTCCTTTGGAGTAAGCCATAAGCAACAAGCAAGCATAAGATAAGATAAGCATCAGTTGAAATAAGAATTCAAGCCATAAATTCAAAACTATGTATAAAAGCCAAGTCTTCAAAGGTCAACCAAAGGTCTCAACCATCAGATGAATCCAATAGCATAGGAAAAGCAACCAAGGTCCGTAAGTCCAGAGGTCAAACTCCAAGTCAAGCAAAGGATAGTAACCATTAGTTCAAGAGAGGTTAAAGTTTTTTAAGAATTTTTCCTTTATTAATGTCTTTAAAAGATAAAGAAAATGTCCAAGTAGACAAAGGAAAAAGAAGTATAAACATAAACAATATGAAATGTAAATTCTAAAAATAAGAGGCATAAAAAGTAAAGAGCAAGAAATTAAATGACAAGTGTCGCTCCCAGGATTTTCATCCAGGTACAAACGCGAGAGTGGCGCGGAAAAAACAGAGTCGCCAGCCGTGTAAATTTATCCCAAGAGAGGGAAAGGGAACACCGCGTAAACCTGAGGAAGAGGGAAAGGAATGGTCATCGCAACCATAACCTGGGTTCGGGAGTCGGTTACGCAAGGGGAAGGTGCTAGCACCCCACGCGTCCATCGTACTCGATGGGATCCACGCTTGTTGTCTATTCTAAGGGTGAGTTATCCTATCATCTATGGTTGTGCTAAGACGGGGAAGGGAAAGACAAAGACAGACTCGGTAGGACGTCGACGTCCTAGGCCTACGTACCCCCTTTGTACAATGGGGAACTCAAAGTCAACGTAGTTCGGACCAAGTTCTTTTTGTGTTTTTTACGAGCGACGTTAAGTTCGCGTCCGGCAGTTAGGGTCGATGCCTGTTTGCGTCTCAGACGGAAGGTAACGTGCCCTTTTTTGAAAATAGCCTTTAGTTTGATGATCCCGAAGGACAAAAAGGTTTTAAGTTGGTTTGTGTTTTTTAGGACAGAAGTGGCTTAAGTTAGTCTATAAGTTGCATTGCGCCAAAGTCTAGGGCACAGGGGCGAATACTTAATGCATCGTCCCAAGACAGGACGCTCGCTAAGCACTCTAGAAAGATGAGAGGAAGCCCCTCATTTATCATTCCCCACGCTTAAGGCTCGTGCGCAATACAATTTATCCTTATTAAGTATTTTTAAGAATTTTTGAGATGAGGAGAGAGAAGACACAAAAGGTAACTCTAAAGGGAACTATGAGTCCTAATGTTATCACGCATGGGTGACCTACGGTTAGTGAGGTTTGACGACAACCCAAACCTAAAATAAAAAAGATGAGAGAAGAAAAGAGTAAGGGTGAACATGGATACTTATCCACATCCTTAAAGAACTTACCTCAATTCCTGCACAAAAGATTAGTACCAAACAGACATAAATAATATCAAGGCAAAAGAAAACCAACCAGTGGCATACAATAATAACAATCCAAACAAGAATTAAGAAGTCAAGTAGACAACCCCAAGACAATGGCACAAGTGCCTTTTCACACAGATGATCAGACAGGATCAAGGATACGCATACAAGAAAATCTCACACAAAGAGCCATTAAACAAATAGTAAAGCAATTTCTAAAATCACCAAATTAAATATAAAAGTTTCTCAACCAGAGACAAACCAAAAACCAAAAACTCCTGCAAAAAATCAAGATGTTAGCCATTTAAACAATTGGGCAAAGCTCAGGTGAGAAGTAGGGTTCAGTGTGCCAAAGGGAAGGACTAAAATGCAATATGGAATAATTTTAAAAATGAAAGAAAAAATGTTTTAATGCACTTTAGAATATTATCTAACAAATGCAAAAAGAACGGATTAAAAATATTTTATGGATGCAGAGAAATAAAATAAACAATTTCAGGTATGCATGAAATGTGTAATGCAAAAGGAAAATAGACTAAATATTTAATTTAAATGATAAAAAATAAAATAAAAATAAAAAATAAAATTTGGAAAATTTTATAAAATGATAAGAATGATGCATGAATTTTATTGGGATTTTTTAATGCAAATATGTATTTTTAAAAATTAAAAATGAAAATGTAATGAATTAAATAAAATAAAATGAAATAAAACTGCAGGGGGGTGCGATGAGTAAACAATCACGTTACAAATGGTGATTGGGCTAAAGGATGGGGGTATCAATAGCGAGCCCAGTCCAACCAATTGTTCAGAAAAAAAAAGAAAAAAAAAGGAACACCATGGAATTAGTCAGCCAGTTGACCTAATGCCACCCCTTAGATCAATCCAACGCTTACCTCTTGGTCAATCCAACTGCAACGTAATCATGATTAGCGGTTATGATGAAAGGATACACTATAGTAATGATACACACACGCACGCACGATTGTTCAGTGTACCATGGACCCCCCATGTGCCAGGCACATGATAATTTTAATTCGCTGGCAGCTTACCAGCCACATGATTCATCACACGATCCATGTCAAGTCAAACCATTTAAAAAGTAAACAAAACAAAACAAATGATTGGATGGTACATGGTAACGGCGTGGGGTGATATACACGAGATCATTAATTAAAACTCAAAAAAAAAAAAAAAAAAAGACACATGGAGAGCTAAGGACCGTCAGATGAAAAAACGAGTGGCCAGGATTATGTCTTCAACCTTCCTTCGCCGGAACCCTCACAGCCGCGGAGCTAGGGTTCCGGCCACCGTCCTCCGTCACCTACAACCTGAAACAACCCAGAATTTTCGTGCGAATATACTATTCTGACCAGAATTTCACAAGGATTAATAATATTCAATCAAAAATTACAAATAATGCATGGATCATGAGATTCGATAAAAATAAGTTTAGGGCTCAAAACTTGAAACACACGTATCAAGCAACATACACGTCCAAACACAAAACAAACCACATCAGATCCATCAGCAATCATCACACAACAATATACACATAAAAAAGGAGAGTTTTAGGACCATCAAAACACCTTCCAACCTGAGATGGTGCAATATGAATCTTCGCTTTTTCCTCCAAAGGGTGAGCGATTTGTACTCTAGAGATCACAATAGTTCCGTTGGTGAAAGAATTTCTTCAAAACTCCTTGTGGATTGAGAGATTCGATTAATTCAAGAATTAGGGTTGCACTTTTTTTTCTCCAAAATATCACGTGTAAAGCTGTCTAACCAGTGCATGGATAGGTTTAAATAGACTAGGGTTTTCCTCTGACAATGATTTGGGCTTGGGCAATTCCTTGTTTAATGAGTTTGGGTGATTTTTTAGAAAATTGCATAATGTTGGATACACCTCTCCCATGCATGGATATTTAAATGTTTCATGATAGATCACTTGCATTTGAATTGCTAATTACACCCATATTAGATTGGGCTTTGAGACTTTTTGATTCATGACTTTTAAATAATTTGGGAATTTTGAATAATGGAAAATAAGTGAAGAATAAACCATGGAATTTCTTAATTCTTGGGCCCAAAATAATCCTCAAGGAATGTCCTTTGATATTAGAATGTGGCATGAAGCAATGGAATTGATTATAGGTCATTATGCCCAAAGTTGTGAAAATGGAACCATGAGAAACCCTAAAAACCACTTTGCCTTCTTTTGATCACAACTAGAGTTTCACAAATGATATGGAGACCCACTAGTACTTGTTGGAAAGAGGAGAAAAAGATATTCAACTTTCATGTTGGAGAAAAATTCATTTGAAGCTTTCTTGAGGATGAAAAGTCAACTTAAATGCAGTGCAGGAACTTGCCCAAAAAGGAAACATTCAAATTATAGGTCATTTCCATATTTAGTAACTTTTCCACCAACTCCTGATTCTGGATAAATGGCATGAAACTTGAATTTTGAGGACCATACGAGGATGTGAGACCTTGAAAACCTTGGAGAGAACCTCAAAATTCC
This sequence comes from Lathyrus tuberosus, assembly GCA_022829125.1. Classification (NCBI taxonomy): domain Eukaryota; kingdom Viridiplantae; phylum Streptophyta; class Magnoliopsida; order Fabales; family Fabaceae; genus Lathyrus; species Lathyrus tuberosus. Next base: position 23,442,051 of record JALAZF010000024.1, on the reverse strand, counting down.
ACAGTTGACTTCTCCTCTCACTGTTGACTTTTACCCAATTCACCTGATTCTCAATCTTCTGATCAATTAAGTCTCTCCTGAACCAAACTGATGGACAACCTCCCATCCCTAGATACTTGGGGACCCAAGGAATACCATAGAATCAAGTCTTGCCCAAAAAAATTAGAAATAAACTGACTTTATAGCAAACCCTAGTTTTGGTACCCTCAGTCTAGGAGGAAATAACACAGTCTCCAAATCCAAATTCCTCTGAATATGATGTGTATCCTTTCCAACAAAGATAAGATAGGCCATTTGGTGATGATAAAAACTCATGGAGCTTGCCCATTGGAGCAGTAAACCCAAGAATCTCAAAACCCTAATTTATGCACTGGTTAGGAGAGAGTGATCCACTTGAGCTCTCTTGCTTGACCCTTTGAAGAACAAATTCTCCTCTTGAACTTGCCTCAGGTACCTTGACCCCATGTTAAGAACCAATGATATGCACACATGATAATGCAAAAATGCAATGAAACATAAGCCAGTTAGTAATAAAGTAAGGAGGGCAAATTTTGGGGTGCAACAGCTGCCCCTATTCAATCAACTTGGTCCTGAGGGTATGATAGCGACGAATTTCAGATAATCAGGATGCACGGAGATTGAATACCAAAGAACCCAGAAATTTGCAATCCTCCACCGGAGAATTAGCCATAAATGCTTGTAAGGAAACAAACTCTCCTAAGTTATGTCATCTCTGCTGATAAAGAGAACTGACAAAGGAGTTTCAAAATATTGCTATCTCTGCTGATAAAGAGAATTAGCAAGATAATTGCCATCCCTGCAGATAGAGAGAACTGACGAAGAAAATCTCCAAAAGATTGCCATCTCTGCTGATAAAGAGAACTAGCAAAATGCCATCCCTGCTGATAAAGGGAACTGACGGAAGAAATGATCAAAGGATCGCCATCTCTGCTGACAAAGAGAACTAGCAAAATAAATGCCATCCCTGCTGCTAAAGGGAACTGACGAAATGAAATATCCAAAATATCGCTATCTCTGCTGATCAAGAGAAACTAGCAAAATAAATGCCATCCCTGCTGATAAAGGGAAACTGACAAAAGAAAATCTCTAAAAGATTGCTATCTCTGCTGATAAAGAGAAACTAGCAATATAAATGCCATCCCTGCTGATAAAGGGAAACTGACAAAAGAAAATCTCCAAAAGATTGCTATCTCTGCTGATACAGAGAAACTAGCAAAATAAATGCCATCCCTGCTGATAAAGGGAAACTGACGAAGAAATTCTTCAAAGGATTGCTATCTCTGCTGATAAAGAGAACTAGCAATATAAATGCCATCCCTGCTGATAAATGGAAACTGACGAAACAAAAGCCATCCCTGCTGATGAAGGGAGCTGACGAAGAAAAGTCTTCAAAAGGCTGCCATCTCTGCTGATAAAGAGAATTAGCAAAATAAATGCCATCCCTACTGATAAAGGGAACTGACGAAAGGGAATATCCGAAAGATTGCTATCTCTGCTGATAAAGAGAATTAGCAATATAAATGACATCCCTGCTGATAAAGGGAAACTGACAAAAGAAAATCTTCAAAAGATTGCTATCTCTGCTGATAAGGAGAAACTAGCAATATAAATGCCATCCCTGCTGATAAAGGGAAACTGACAAAAGAAAATCTCCAGAAGACTGTTATCTCTGCTGATAAAGTGAACTAGCAATACAAAAGCCATCCCTACTGATAAAGGGAGCTAACAAAGGAGATATCCAAAAGGTTGCTATCTCTGCTAATAAAGAGAACTAGCAACATGCCATCCCTGCTGCTAAAGGGAACTGACGAAATAAACCTTCAAGAGATTGCTATCTCTGCTGATAAAGAGAAACTAGCAACATAAATGCCATCCCTGCTGATAAAGGGAAACTGACAAAAGAAAATCTTCAAAAGATTGCTATCCCTGCTGATAAAGAGAACTAGCAAAATAAATGCTATCCCTGCTGATAAAGGGAACTGGCGAAGACAATTCTTCAAAAGATTGCTATCTCTGCTGATAAAGAGAACTAGCAAAATAAATGGCGACTTCACTGGGGATAACGTGAAACAAAAGTTCTGGTTTAAACCACAATATGTCAAGCGAGAATGGGATTTCACAAAGGAGAAAGGCCAGACAAACTTCTAACGGACCCATGATCCATAGATAAGATGACTCCGTTGGGGAAGGAGAAGTCTAAATAAAAGACTCTGTCGGGGAGCACAAGTATGAGGAACGTGTCCCTCCAAAATCTCCTGAGTTATGCCATCTCTGCTGAGAAAGAGAACTGGCAAGGAAAGTATCAAACCTGGCTTATGCTTCGAATGCAAATGCTTGAATTTTGGCGTGATGCTCCACACGAAGTGGAAATGCTACGCGTTTGAGGATGCAATGCAAATGCTTATGACATGCAAAGAGGATCCCTCCAGCAAAATAAATGCCGGAGAGAAAAGACCAAATTAGCTGGGGATGACAAAAATAAATGGTCCTCTGAATTCAGGAACTCTGCTGAGAAGGGTCATACTGATCGACTCTTCGGATCAACAACTTCTGCTGGGGATGAAATCCTGAAAGAACTACCGGGGACCCCACCTGTCTTTTACTGAAGGTAACATCCAAAACCTAAGATTTCTCCTCTGCTGGGGGAGTTGAGAATGAGCGCCAATAACGGAACCGGAAGTCTGTTACTGAGGATTGCCCATAACCAATTGGGCTCAGAATCTGCTGGGAGATACCAGCCCGTAATACCATCCTGCTTGGGGAAAACAGTCCATAATACCATCCTGCTTGGGGATACTGCCGAACTTAGCCTGCTGATAGGGAGAATGACTTTACTCTCACCTTGCTGGGGATTAGAATATAGCGTTGTTGGTGAAAGTACGCTTCCTGACTGGATGGGGGAAGTGAGCACCATGATTCTGTGGGGAAATAACGTCTTGATCTGGAGAAAATACTTTCCAAGCCTTCTGCTGAGGGAAGTCTGCTCTGCTGAGGAAAGTGTAATCTCAATGTTGGGGAGAGCAACCTGCTGGGGAAGTACAATCCTGTTGCCCTGCAAGTCAAATAACAACAAAAGAATATGCCACAACCTGGCTATCCCCGTTAACGCCTAAGTAATTTCTACTGCTTTTCGTTAAGCTCCGCAAAGCTCGGAATTTTATATGCAATGTTTATAAAAAATATCGGACGTTGTTTGCAAACAAAATAGTAAAAGTAAAAGTAAAACAAACAATGGAAAGCTCTTTGAGTGAAATGAATATTTTATTGAAGAGTGGCCTGAAAATAGGCATTTACAATAGGAAGCAATTCCTGAAAAGAGATAATTGCGCAAAAGCAAAAAGAAAATACACATGTCGGCAATGTGGGAACAGATATCCACCATGATTCGACTCGGCTATGACCCATATGTCTTGCTTATCCACAAATGTCTTAACCTTTGAAGAGACTAACTGTACTGATTCCTTTCTTTCAGAACTTCCAGGTATCGAGAGTGTTCACAACTCGAACGCAGACCATAGCCTTTCGCTTATAAATCCCTAACTTTTGCCTGGATCGCCCTTTTCGGGTTCTCAATCCATCGAGATACCCATATTTGCCATAGTTGCCTTTTCAGGTTTTCAACTTTGCGGGTTTGCACGTTTCTTTTTACATTTTATCCCTAACTTTTGCCCGAACCTTTTCCTTTTTATGGTTCGCCGGGATGCCCCTTTTTTCCTAGACCTTCTTTTTATGTCCAGCGGGTCTCTTTTATGCGAAGTATTTTTTGACTACGTCTGCGTTCACAGGGGAGGTAAAATCTTTGCCATCCATAGTTGAAAGTAGTAAGGCTCCACCAGAGAAAACCTTTCTGACTACATACGGCCCTTCGTAGTTTGGAGTCCATTTTCCCCTGTGATCTGTCTGAGGAGGAAGGATCCTTTTCAAAACCAATTCACCTGTCTGAAAATTCCGAGGACGCACTTTCTGGCCAAAGGCGTGCTTCATCCTGCTCTGATACAAGCGACCATGTGCGATGGCTGCCAATCTCTTTTCTTCAATAAGGTTCAACTGATCCAATATGGAACACACCCATTCAGCTTCATCAAGCTTCACATCGGCCAGAACTCTCAAAGACGGAATCTCGACCTCTAAGGGTAACACTGCTTCCATACCATATACCAATGAAAAAGGGGTTGCCCCAGTTGACGTACGTACCGAAGTACGATAACCATGTAGAGCATAAGGTAACATCTCATGCCCGTCTTTATACGTCACCACCATCTTCTGTACAATCTTCTTGATATTCTTATTCGCCGCCTTAACAACACCATTCATCTTCGAACGATACGGAGAAGAATTGTGATGCTCGATCTTGAAACTCTGACATAGTTCCTTCATCATCTTATTATTCAAATTCGAGCCATTATCAGTAATGATTCTCTCCGGGACCCCATAACGACAGATGATGTCCTTCTTTATAAACCGGGCTACCACTTGCTTGGTGACGTTGGCGTACGAGGCTGCCTCCACCCATTTTGTGAAATAGTCAATGGCAACCAAAATGAAACGATGCCCATTGGAAGCGGTGGGCTCAATCTTTCCAATCATATCTATGCCCCACATTGCGAAAGGCCAAGGAGATGACAACACATTTAAAGGCGTAGGCGGTACATGCATCTTATCTGCATAAATCTGGCATTTATGGCACTTCCGAGCGTACTTGAAACAATCAGACTCCATAGTCATCCAATAATATCCTGCTCTCAACAACTTTCTAGCCATGGTGTGTCCACTGGAATGAGTACCGAAAGAACCCTCGTGAACTTCCTCCATCAATAAGCATGCCTCGTGTTCATCAACACAACGTAGCAAGACCATATCGAAGTTCCTCTTATATAACACATCATCCTTGTTCAGAAAGAAATTTCCTGCCAACCTTCTCAGAGTCTTCTTATCCTTGGTGGAGGCACCCTCTGGATACTCCTGTCTCTTCAGAAAGACCTTAATATCATGATACCATGGTTTGCTATCTGACACATCTTCAATTGCAAACACAAAAGTTGGTCTATCCAGACGCATGATTCTAATCGACGAAGTTTCATTCCAACGGTTCACCTTATACATGGATGCCAATGTCGCCAATGCATCAGCCATCTGATTCTCAGCTCGGGGCACATGATGAAAATCCACCCTATCAAAAAAAGGTAACAACCTTCTGGCATAGTTGTTATAAGGCACCAAATTCGCCTGACGAGTCTCCCATTCTCCTGTAATCTGATTAACTACCAACGCGGAATCACCATAGACATCGAGGTTCTTAATTCTCAAATCAATTGCCTCCTCTAACCCCATGATGCATGCTTCATACTCCGCCTCATTGTTGGTACACACGAATGCTAACCGGGTAGTGAAAGGTATATGAGAACCCTTCGGGGTTGTAATGATTGTCCGAATTCCATTACCATATGAGTTGACAGCCCCATCAAAAATCATCTTCCACTGAGATCCAATCTCAGGTCCTTCGTCAGCCAGAGGCTCTTCACAATCCTTCATTTTCAGAAACATAACATGCTCGTCCGGAAACTCAAAATTCATAGGCTGATAATCTTCGACTGGTTGTTCAGCAAGATATTCTGACAGAACACTTCCCTTAATGGCCTTCTGAGAAACATACTGAATATCGTACTCTGTCAAAACCATCTGCCAACGGGCTATCCTTCCAGAAAGTGCTTGCTTCTCAAACACGTACTTAATCGGATCCATCTTCGAAATCAACAAGGTCGTGTGATTTAACATATACTGCCTTAGGCGCTTGGCTGCCCAAGCGAGTGCACAACATGTGTTTTCCAGCATAGAGTATCTTGATTCGCAGTCAGTGAACTTCTTACTCAGGTAGTAAATGGCATGCTCTTTCCTACCTGTCTCGTCGTGTTGACCGAGCACACAACCCATCGAATTCTCAAGAACCGTAAGGTACATAATCAACGGTCTCCCAGACACTGGTGGTATAAGGACTGGAGGTTCCTGCAAATACGTCTTTATCCTTTCGAACGCCTCTCGACAATTTTCATTCCACCTGACCTCTTGATCTTTCCTTAATACTTGAAAATTGGTTCACACGTGGCTGTCAGATGAGAGATGAACCTGGCAATGTAATTCAACCTTCCCAAGAATCCACGAACCTCTTTCTCTGTCCTTGGCTCAGGCATTTCCTATATGGCTCTTATCTTTGCAGGATCAATCTCTATACCTCTTTCACCAACGATGAATCCCAGCAATTTACCAGACCTCACCCCTAAAGTGCACTTGTTCAGATTTAATCTCAACCTGAACTTCCTCAACCTTTCAAACAACTTCTGGAGGTTTACCATGTGTTCTTCCTCTGTCTGTGACTTCGCAATCATGTCATCGACATAGACTTCAATCTCCTTGTGAATCATATCATGAAAGAGAGTCACCATCGCCCGCTGATAGGTTTCCCCAGCATTCTTCAATCCAAAGGGCATTACCTTATAGCAAAATGTTCCCCACGGTGTTATGAACGTAGTTTTCTCCCTGTCCTCTGGGGCCATTTTGATTTGGTTATACCTAGAGAAGCCATCCATGAAGGAAAACACAGAATATTGAGCAGTATTGTCTACTAACACATCAATGTGGGGGAGCGGGAAATCATCCTTCGGGCTCGCTCTATTCAAATCTCGGTAATCAACACACATCCTGACCTTCCCATCCTTCTTAGGTACAGGTACGATATTAGCGACCCACGGAGGATAATTTGTCACAGCAAGAAATCCGGCGTCCAACTGTTTCTGAACCTCTTCCTTGATCTTGACGGCCATATCTGGTTTCGTCCTTCTCAATTTCTGCTTGACTGGAGCACAACCCTCTTTAAGCGGCAGCCGGTGTGAAACAATGTCAGTGTCAAGCCCGAGCATGTCTTGGTAAGACCGGGCGAAGATATCACATACTCTCAAAGTAACTCAATCAGTCTTCCCTTAACGGTGTCTTCCAAAGCAGCCCCAATCTTTACTTCTCGTTTAACATCCTCGGTTCCCAGATTAACAGTCTCAACTTCCTCCTGATGAGGTAGAATAACCATTTCCTCTTATTTCAGTAGCCTGGCTAATTCTTCTGGTAAGTCACAGTCTTCGTCAGTCTCTTCTTCGGTCTGATAGATAGGATTGTCGAAGTCATATCGGGCCATAGCTAAGTCCTGGGTGGAATCTGAACAAAGGAACCTGCATGATGGATGTTTTATGTTTATTATGAGTGCAACAAACAAGAAAACACATTGCCATTTTGATGTGGGTTAATACAAAAAGTAAAAATAGAAAGACAGGGATCAAAATATTTGAATGAAAAAACGTCCTTTATTGATGATAAAAATAGTAAATAAACCATCCAAGCCCTACAAATAAATATCACTACGTCTTGGGCAGAACGTAGGACTCAACATAACAGAAAACAAAAGTAAATTACTCCAGGCGCGTCACTTGGATAACTTTCTCGGAGGACCTGTTGCTTAAACTCTGACCAGGAATGCAGGGACGGATCCACTCGTCCATGTCACAATCACTATCTCCTTCATCCTCAATAGCATTGACTCTGTCGAAGAAAACACCGGCACTGGTGAAACGGGCTGGACCATAGAACTTGGGACGCTCTTCAGAATTCCTAGGTGGCTTGTAACCCAGTCCATGAGTATCTTGATTTCTTTGGACATCAATAACACTACCCCACTTCTGAGAACCACCAGCTTCAATTATAGCACGCGCCTCTTTGAAAGAGGATATTGGAACCTCTGGTTGTCCGATAACTTCAGGTTGGGCAACCACCTCAGGCTGACTGACTGCCTTTGGGGGTTCCTCGGGAATTTTCACAGCTTCAAAGGCTTGGCACAAAGTTTCCTGTATTTCACCATCTACCTCTACATACTTGAAGGTCGATAAGTGACTCACCATGATATCTTCTTCACCACAAACAGTCACAACGTGGCCATCCACCATATACTTCAACTTCTGGTGCAGCGTAGAAGTTACTGCCCCAGCACCATAGATCCAAGGGCGACCCAACAAACAACTATAGGCAGGCTGAATATCCATTATGTAAAAGGTGGTGTTGAAAATCTCAGGACCCACCTTGATCGGCAAAACTAACTCTCCAAAAACTGACCTCTTGGAGCCATCAAAAGCACGTACCACTAAGTCACTTGGTGTACAAATCAACCCACGAGTATCCAACTTCATCAAAGCCTTCTTTGGTAACACATTCAAAGATGACCCAGTATCAACTAACACATGCGACATCAAAGAACCACGGCATTCCACTGAAATATGCAGAGCGTTATTGTGATTCCTCCCAGCTGGAGTCAGATCTAAATCGGTGAAACCCAAACCATTACCAGCATTCACATGAGCCACAACCCCTTCTAACTGATTGACGGATATTTCCTGCGGTACATAAGCCATATTCAGAACCTTCAGCAATGCATTTCGGTGTGCCTCGGAGCACAACAGTAAGGATAGAATGGAAATCTTCGATGGAGTTTGGTGAAGTTGGTCAACAATCTTGTAATCACTTTTTTTAATCAACCTCATAAACTCTTCTACGTCTTCTGAGAAAGTATCCCCACCTGGCTTTGTCATAGAATTATTCGTTTCTTGCCTCTGTGCAGACTCATCCATCATCTGTTTACCTTTGTCTTGTCTTGAACTGCCGGCTTGATTCTCAGACGGAATAAAGACTCTACCACTCCTAATGATAACCCCCGCTTCAACAAGATTTCCAACCCCTGTATTCACAGCTGATGTGTCTTCCAATTCCTGCTTCTTACCATTAACAAACACCTCGGCCCCATAGTTCCATGGGATGGCCTTGGTAGTCTCATACGGGACTGGTCCAGGAACAGTGATAGTGACCGACGCTGGTCTCACTGGCGCTGATATAGTTATTGTCTTGAATGGAATTGTTATCGTGGCAACATCAATTTCTCTGTCAGTAACATTACTCTGCTTGCAACCTCTGTCAAACTATAACACCCCTTCGTTGATCATTCTCTGAATACCTGCTTTCAATAACTCACAACCGCCTGGCTGCGACACACATCCTACACAACCTTCATCACAACCGGGAAATACCCCTCCCTTCAACAGTCTTTCCTTCACCACACCCAAGGGAGTTTGGACTTCGTTCACATCTGAAATCAAACTCAAGCCTTCACAGTCTTTAATAATAGCATTGACCTTCGGCCCACCGTGATTCGGCATCGGGTTCTGATTCACATTTGGAACGTCATTGGAGAAATTGATGGATTTGGAATCCACCAAATCTTGAACCTTATGCTTAAAAGCTTTACAGTTCTCAGTATGGTGCCCGGGTGCCCCAGAATGAAACTTACAGTGGGCGTTGGCGTCATAGCCGGGAGGTGGATTACCAGTAGGTGGAGCCAATGTCCTCGTCTGAATTAACTGCAGTTTTAACAAGTGTTGGAATAATTGAGAGTAGGACATAGGTGGAGTGTCAAAATGCCTATCCCGCCTATTCTGAGGCTGTGATCGGTAAGGAGCCTGATTTTGTTGTTGAGACACTGCTGGTTGCTGAGGTGCTGCTGGGATGGTTACAGAAGCCACCTGCTGATTGTAGTTCTGCCGCGGTCCATCTCTACCACGATATGATGACACAGAGTTTGTATCTCCCTCCTTCTTCTTGTAACCACTAGCATAAGGCTTCTTACTTCCTCCAGATGAGGACCCATCACTGCCTGATATTTTTCCCGCCTTAATTCCACTTTCTACCATTTCTCCTACCAAGATCAAATCAGCAAACTTTCCAGTCATACACGATACCAACTTTTCATAGTAATGACCCTACAAGGTGGCCATAAACATAGTAAACATTTCACGTTCCAACATGGGAGGCTGAACCCTCGCTGCCAGTTCACGCCACCTCTAGGCATACAATTTGAAACTCTCATTGTTCTTCTGTGACAGATTCTGCAGCTGTGTTCTGTTAGGAGCCATATCAGTGTTATATTGGTAATGTTTGATAAATGCCCCTGCCAGATCCCTCCAACTACGCACATCCTTCCTCTCTAGTTGCATGTACCACTCCAGGGATGCCCCAGATAGGCTATCTTGGAAGCAATGCATCATCAGCTTTTCATTCTTCGCATGCGCAACCATTTTGCTTGCGTATGCCCTCACATGTGTCCTTGGACAAGTCAAACCATTATACTTCTCGAAAGTGGGAGTCTGAAACTTGTGTGGAATAACAACGCCTGGAACCAGCCCCAAATCCTCTAGATCCATACCCACAGAATCCTAATTCACAACACCCCTTAACTGTTCCTCAATCAACCTGATTCTCTGATCATTGTCAATTTGGGGACCAGCATCCCCACCTGGCAGATAAAATGCATCATCTTGAACGTCATCATACTGACGACCATGAACTGCGCCAGCACCAGTACCACCTCCCCCATCATTTTCAGCTCCGCCCGGAGGAATCACAACACCAGAAACAGGAATACCTCCCCCAGTAGGGCCATTCTGACCATTATTACTAGTAACACCAGTATGAAGCCCTCCATGAAGGACACCGTCATCATCAACCCTCGCAATCAGTGGCTGAAGGAGAGTCCTCAACTGCTCTTGGCCTTGAGCAACACCCTGCATTAATTCCATGAATTGGTTCATGCGAGTCCGCATCTCAATGATCTCATTCTGTAGCTGATCCATGAGTCTCTTCTGATTCTGTCTAGTAGGATACCGGTGAATGTGATGATCTGTAATTCTGAGATGAGAACAAGATAAGAATACCGGAGATAAACACATTTCATGCAAAATGATTATGTAAATGCAAATGAACATGTTTGAATATTAGCAGGGCGATCCACCCCTTGATTCTGGTTTAACAACAAGATATAATGGAACTTCTGCTCATATATTAAGAAAACCAGAGGAAAACCGAGTGTCAACAATCATAACCCAAAATAAATGAGTCTGAACACCAATCATAGATCCCAACCAACAAGCCTGGCGGTGATCCAAATACAATAAAAAGAGTAGGAAACTATGGCACGTCATCAAAATTCACAAGTGTCAATCCCCCCATCCATTATGCTTCCTGCACCAGTCTTGAATTTCCTTGAACAGCTTTCTGGTGTCGGGATGCTTTGGTCTCTGAATTAGTTCTTGAATGAGAAGGTCTCTCCTGTGTATGATCCCATCCAAGTATCGGCAATGTAACTCCCAAGCGTCTTCTTCAGAAACACCATCCATGCTAGGTCCCTCATGTCTAGATCTCTTCACTTCAGCTTGGACCTTTAGTTCCTCTATGGAGGCTATGGCTTCATTAAGTCGACCTTCGACTGCTCGTCTCTTGAATACCCCTGACAGTATCTCAGCGTCTTTCTTCTTGAGCTTCAACTTCAACTCATCAATCTGGGCTAGATAACCGTCTTCCTTTCTCTTATTCTCAACCATGGCAGTCTCTTGGTGATCATTTAACCTGTGGATTTTCAGCAAAGCCTTGTCTAATTCCTCCTCCTTGGACTTGAGAACCTGACTGATACCATCCAAAGCTTGTTTCATCCTTTGTCTGGATGCGACCATGTCAGCTAGCTCTTTTTCTGCCTTAGCAAGAAGCTCTGTCTTCAACTTGGCGGTATAAACAGCTTCACCCCGCTCATGCTTCCACTGATAAATCTCTCTTTTTAGCTCACTATTTTCTTCCCGCAGCCTTTCCTTTTCAGCCCATAATTTGTTATACTTCTCCAACTCAACTGTGGTAGGAGGCTCGATCACCAGAGGATACAAAGGTGGTTCTACCGGGAAGGGAAGAAGCTCCTCTTCTGCTCTCTTCTTAATCCACTCTTTATAGGAAGGGAAAGCCCGGTTGTTACATTTTCCGAATGACATTTTCCCTTTTTGGTTACCTGCTTCCAGGCCTTCACAATTCTCCTTATTACTTCTTGATCCCCAGTACCATTGAAGAATAAGGACTCTCTGACGTCTCACTCTTCAGGTGGTCTTTTCAAAGGATATCCAAACTGCCTGATAACTAGGGAAGGATTATAGTTAATTCCACCTTTCCTCCCTATCAAGGGTACATTAGGGAATTCTCTGCACTTGCAAATGATCTCCATTCCTAACAAGTCACGATTGAACCAAACAATGTTGTCAGCAGTCAAGCCTATTACCCTCTTTGACCACTTCAGAGAATCTCTCGTATCAACGAAAGCGCCAGATTCGGGGAGATGACTCAGAAACCAAGTAGCTAAGAGCGGTGCACAGCAACTCACAGTTTTTCCACGCCTATTCTCATTATTGTAGTGAACTGAGTGATACACATCACCTAGCAAGGTAGGTATAAGATTCTCCGAAATAAAGATTCTGACGGCGTGCATATCCACCAGATCAGGTATATTCGGAAACAGGACAATCCCATAGATACACATAGCCAGAATAGCTTGGAAAGCAATCCAATTCTTCTCTTTGACATGTATGCAAGCTTGATCAAATAAGAACTTCAATGAGAATCCCTTAACTCCTTATTTTTCTTCACTATTACTACTCAGAACGGACTCACTAATATGAAGAGCAACAGCCATCTCTTTTACTCCGGGGTGTTCTTCAGAAAAGAAAACTATATCATGCCTGATAGGGATTCCCAAAATAAATGAGAACTCCTCCAACGTTGGGGCCAAGATGTAGTCTAGGAAAGTGAAGCAACGCAGAGACGGATCGTAAAACTGAAGAAGTGTGGGAATGGCGTCCTTCTCATACTTGGAGATATTGTAGACAAATTTCAGAAGTCTCCCATACCTTCTGCTGAACTCTGTACGAACTCCGGAACCAGCCATATTAATCAGCTTATGAATTAACATCAAGGTGGGATCTGGGAACGAATAGGCAACAGTCTTCTTTCTCTGGACATCCATTTCAAGGTAACCTCAGAAAACCGGAATCAAGAGTAAGATGCAAGCCCTGAAAAATGTCAAACATGTCAGAATGCAAGAAAAATGATATGCTCGTGCAAACATGGGGTCAAGGTACACTGCTGGATGTGTTGTGCTGTTAACTGAACGAGAACCACAACCCAGAAAAAACCAGAATTCTGAACCACTGAGATAACCAAGAACCCAAATAATCGGACAATGATGAGAAATCCAGAAAACAGGGTAGGTTGAAGGTTTCGGTTACCTGCAAACCTGCAAACACCCATCCCCTCTCACGTGTGGGTACTAGGATGTTCAGTATCCTGGGCTCTCAGGTCGAGAAACGATGATACGTTCACCATTTCTGGTTTGGCATCATCATCAATCGAGGAGGCCTCAACTGATTCTCCAAAGCGAAAGGTCCTCAGCTTTGGCACTGAGGTCGAGAAACAATAGTACATTCATCCCTCGGGGTACAGTACTATCGTCAATCGAGGAGTGCCTCCACTGATTCTCTTCAAAAGATAGGGGCCATCCTATGCGAGTTCCAAAGCGGGCCCTCGGGTGCGAATGGGTTTGCCACAGGATGTGGTCTGCCACTGTCACCACTAAAGAGGGATGTTTCCACAAAGGTCCTCGATGATCGGTCACCAGAGTCGACAGCTGTCTAGATCAACACCCCAACATGCGCAAGACACACACGTTAGAATGCGTCCCAAGATAGCCTCGTCTGGTCGTGAATTTCGTGAACACACAAACGTACCAAACGGGCACGTAGATCCCACTACTTTCCACTTTAGTCCTAGGGTATACTCAAGCCTGGGTATTGAGCTTATCTCTCAGACCCACCCAACCTGCAAAACAAGAACAGCCAGCACAACACAGCAGTATGACATTAATAAAAATGGAATGCAATGCAGAAAAGCTGTAAAAATAAAATGCAACAAATAAAACAAAACAAACACAAAGACACCCAAAGAGAACAAAGACAAGCAAGCGCTAGGATTGACTCGCTTAGGGATGGACCAGCAGAGGTCAACATTTTCCCCAGCAGAGTCGCCAGCTGTCGCTCCCAGGATTTTCATCCAGGTACAAACGCGAGAGTGGCGCTAAAAAAACAGAGTCGCCAGTCGTGTAAAGTTATCCCAAGAGAGGGAAAGGGAACACCGCGTAAACCTGAGGAAGAGGGAAAGGAATGGTCATCGCAACCATAACCTGGGTTCGGGAGTCGGTTACGCGAGGGGAAGGTGCTAGCACCCCACGCGTCCATCGTACTCGATGGGATCCACGCTTGTTGTCTATTCTAAGGGTGAGTTATCCTATCATCTATGGTTGTGCTAAGACGGGGAAGGGAAAGACAAAGACAAACTCGGTAGGACGTCGACGTCCTAGGCCTACGTACCCCCTTTGTGCAATGGGGAATTCAGAGTCAACGTAGTTCGGACCAAGTTCTTTTTGTGTTTTTTACGAGCAACGTTAAGTTCGCGTCCGGCAGTTAGGGTCGATGCCTGTTTGCGTCTCAGACGGAAGGTAACGTGCCCTTTTTTGAAAATAGCCTTTAGTTTGATGATCCCGAAGGACAAAAAGGTTTAAAGTTGGTTTGTGTTTTTTAGGACAGAAGTGGCTTAAGTTAGTCTATAAGTTGCATTGCGCCAAAGTCTAGGGCACAGGGGCGAATACTTAACGCATCGTCCCAAGACAGGACGCTCGCTAAGCACTCTATAAAGATGAGAGGAAGCCCCTCATTTATCATTCCCCACGCTTAAGGCTCGTGCGCAATACAATTTATCCTTATTAAGTATTTTCAAGAAGTTTTGAGATGAGGAGAGAGAAGACACAAAAGGTAACTCTAAAGGGAACTATGAGTCCTAATGTTATCATGCATGGGTGATCTACGGTTAGTGAGGTTTGACGACAACCTTAACCTAAAATAAAAAAGATGAGAGAAGGAAAGAGTAAGGGTGAACATGGATACTTATCCACATCCTTAAAGAACTTACCTCAATTCCTGCACAAAAGATTAGTACCAAACGAACATAAATAATATCAAGGCAAAAGAAAACCAACCAGTGGCATACAATAATAACAATCCAAACAAGAATTAAGAAGTCAAGTAGACAACCCCAAGACAATGGCACAAGTGCCTTTTCACACAGATGATCAGACAGGATCAAGGATACACATACAAGAAAATCTCACACAAAGAGCCATTAAACAAATAGTAAAACAATTTCTAAAATCACCAAATTAAATATAAGAGTTGCTCAACCAGAGACAAACCAAAAACCAAAAACTCCTGCAAAAAATCAAGATGTTAGCCATTTAAACAATTGGGTTAGCCATTTAAACAATTGGGCAAAGCTCAGGTGAGAAGTAGGGTTCAGTGTGCCAAAGGGAAGGACTAAAATGCAATATGGAATAATTTTAAAAATGAAAGAAAAAATGTTTTAATGCACTTTAGAATATTATCTAACAAATGCAAAAAGAACGGATTAAAAATATTTTATGGATGCAGAGAAATAAAATAAACAATTTCAGGTATGCATGAAATGTGTAATGCAAAAGGAAAATAGACTAAATATTTAATATAAATGATAAAAAATAAAATAAAAATAAAAAATAAAATTTGGAAAATTTTATAAAATGATAAGAATGATGCATGAATTTTATTGGGATTTTTTAATGCAAATATGTATTTTTAAAAATTAAAAATGAAAATGCAATGAATTAAATAAAATAAAATGAAATAAAAATGCAGGGTGGTGCGATGAGTAAACAATCACGTTACAAATGGTGATTGGGCTAAAGGATGGGGGTGTCAATAGCGAGCCCGGTCCAACCAATTGTTCAGAAAAAAAAAAAGAAAAAAAAAAGGAACACCATGGAATTAGTCAGCCAGTTGACCTAATGCCACCCTTTAGATCAATCCAACGCTTACCTCTTGGTCAATCCAACTGCAACGTAATCATGATTAACGGTTATGATGAAAGGATACACTATAGTAATGATACACACACGCACGCACGATTGTTCAGTGTACCATGGACCCCCCATGTGCCAGGCACATGATAATTTTAATTCGCTGGCAGCTTACCAGCCACATGATTCATCACACGATCCATGTCAAGTCAAACCATTTAAAAAGTAAACAAAACAAAACAAATGATTGGATGGTACATGGTAACGGCGTGGGGTGATATACACGAGATCATTAATTAAAACTCAAAAAAAAATAAAAGAAAAAGACACATGGCGAGCTAAGGACCGTCAGATGAAAAAACGAGTGGCCAGGATTATGTCTTCAACCTTCCTTCGCCGGAATCCTCACAGCCGCCGGAGCTAGGGTTCCAGCCACCGTCCTCCGTCACCTGCAACTTGAAACAAACCATAATTTTCGTGCGAATATACTATTCTGACCAGAATTTCGCAAGGATTAATAATATTCAATCAAAAATTACAAACAATGCATGGATAATGAGATTCGATCAAAATAAGTTTAGGGCTCAAAACTTGAAACACACGTATCAAGCAACATACACGTCCAAACACAAAACAAACCACATCAGATCCATCAGCAATCATCACACAACAATATACACGTAAAAAAGGAGAATTTTGGGACCATCAAAAAACTTTCCAACCTGAGATGGTGCAATCTGAATCTTTGCTTTTTGCTCCAAAGGGTGAGCGATTTGTACTCTAGAGATCACAAGGGTTCCGTTGGTGAAATAATTTCTTCAAAACTCCTTGTGGATTGAGAGATTCGATTAATTCAAGAATTAGGGTTGCACTTTTTTTCTCCAAAATATCACGTGTAAAGCTGTCTAACCAGTGCATGGATAGGTTTAAATAGACTAGGGTTTTTCTCTGACAATGATTTGGGCTTGGGCAATTCCTTGTTTAATGAGTTTGGGTGATTTTTTAGAAAATTGCATAATGTTGGATACACCTCTCCCATGCATGGATATTTAAATGTTTCATGATAGATCACTTGCATTTGAATTGCTAATTACACCCATATTGGAATTGGGCCTTGAGACTTTTTGATTCATGACTTTTAAATAATTTGGGAATTTTGAATAATGGAAAATAAGTGAAGAATAAACCATGGAATTTATTAATTCTTGGGCCCAAAATAATCCTCAAGGAATGTCCTTTGATATTAGAATGTGGCATGAAGCAATGGAATTGATTATAGGTCATTATGCCCAAAGTTGTGAAAATGGAACCATGAGAAACCCTAAAAACCACTTTGCCTTCTTTTGATCACAACTAGAGTTTCACAAATGATATGGAGACCCACTAGTACTTGTTGGAAACAGGAGAAAAATATCTTCAACTTTCATGTTGGATAAAAATTCATTTGAAGCTTTCTTAAGGATGAAAAGGCAAGTTAAATGCAGTGCAGGAACTTGCCCAAAAAGGAAACTTTCAAATTATAGGTCATTTCCATATTTAGTAACTTTTCCACCAACTCCTGATTCTTGATAAATGGCATGAAACTTGACTTTTGAGGACCATATGAGGATGTGAGACCTTGAAAACCTTGGAGAGAACCTCAAAATTCCACAGTTGACTTCTCCCCTCACTGTTGACTTTTACCCAATTCACCTGATTCTCAATCTTCTGATCAATTAAGTCTCTCCTGAACCAAACTGATGGACAACCTCCCATCCCTAGATACTTGGGGACCCAAGGAATACCATAGAATCAAGTCTTGCCCAAAAAAATTAGAAATAAACTGACTTTATAGCAAACCCTAGTTTTGGTACCCTCAGTCTAGGAGGAAATAACACAGTATCCAAATCCAAATTCCTCTGAATATGATGTGTATCCTCTCCAACAAAGATAAGATAGGCCATTTGGTGATGATAAAAACTCAAGGAACTTGCCCATTGGAGCAGTAAACCCAAGAATCTCAAAACCCTAATTTATGCACTGGTTAGGAGAGAGTGATCCACTTGAGCTCTCTTGCTTGACCCTTTGAAGAACAAATTCTCCTCTTGAACTTGCCTCAGGTACCTTGACCCCATGTTAAGAACCAATGATATGCACACATGATAATGCAAAAATGCAATGAAACATAAGCCAGTTAGTAATAAAGTAAGGAGGGCAAATTTTGGGGTGCAACAACAAGAAAGTAAAGGGAAAGAAAAGTAAATGGCATAAAGTAAAAGTTAGTACAATAATAATGTTTGTATTGATGTTAGAGTTAATGATCCAATTCAGGACAAATTTAGCGCTATGTTAAGCAATTATAGCACAATATATTAGGAAGATCATACTATAGGAGGCCGGTCAATAACAATTTTTGTACCATACATGTTAGAGATATGATAGAAATCATACTCCGAAAATATGTAGCATAAGTAAAAACCAAGGAGGGGTCAAGCACTATGGCAAGGAGATTAGTCAATTACATCAATCATCCTTCATGATAACTGATAACACGAAACTGTATCATATATTTGCCTTGATTTACGACTAATAATTACGTTATTTCAGCCCAAGTTCCGATTATCCCGCAAGTATTCTAGTGTTTTCGCAGGTATTTCATTGTCCAAGCTAAAAAGGAGCAAAGTAGAGAAACATGGAGAAAAGAGTAGAAAACATGAAGAAATGTCAAGAAAAAGAGCAGAAAATGAAAAGTGGTGTGTGTGACGACCGTCACACACTCACCACGACCATCATGCAATCCAAAAGCGCACCACGCTCGTCACATAGTCATCACGACCGTCACGTGCACCAAAGTGGTTATTATGTTCAGAAACGCAGACGTGGACAAAGCAAACCAATGTACACGCACGATCAGCACTTTCTCCTACATTCTCTCAACTTCAGTTTTAACTGACTTGAACCAGTCTCCCTTAGACTTCTCAACCACCAAAGGTTGTGCTCCTATATTTCCTCCAACGTTAAGGCAATGCTTTGGCTATAAATACAGCATGGATTGAAGAGCAAGGGGGACACACCATATAGAGAATTTACCCGAATTGCTGCATTTCTGAATTTTTACTTTCTTTGCATTCCTTGTTTGTTTCCCGTTCCCATTCCTTGTTTACCATTACTTGAATTAGTGATAGTTTCTCACATTGAGGAGCTATTGCACCATAGTTAGAATTTTGTTTTCAATCTTGCCTTCATCATTCGTTATTCCGATACATCGAGCAAAAGCCTACCGACTTGTGGAGGAATTGCGTGAATCAACTTATTGCATATTTATCAGGTTTTTATTCATTATCTTAATAATAGCATTATCGTTTCCTCATTACAATGTTTAATTTACTGTTTCGTAATTTATTTTTATGCATGTCTGTTTTAATTAATATGTCTAGCTAAATCTGATTTATCGGTATGTAATTAAGTTAACCGGAATGGATTCGATAATTCTAAGCTAAGACCATAAATAACTTATTTTATGGCCGCGATTTCTTAATCAAAATTGGAATTTTGTTACGAGAGTAAAAAGGTAGTAAAGGTTAGGATCAAGATCCACGAGAGTGTGAGATTTTAACCGGATAGCTGAAATCGGGCATTGGTTTTAAAAACAGCAAGAGCGCTTTAAAGTTAATTAGACTGTATTAGTTTTCAAAAAGTATTTTTAAACTCAAATGGGCTAGCGAGAGCAGACATTATGATTTAGGAATATAGTCCGAAGCAAGATCCACGAGAGTGTGAGGTGAGGGCTTTTAAACTGATATTTTCTACAGAAATATAATGTGACTTATTTTTATACGCTTAGGTTTTATTGAATCCACGATGGTATACTAAGTTACGTACCGATATTCTAATATTAACTAGTTTATTCCAAAAATTTAGATTCCCTTTAGTTTCCCTTTTTGAACTTAAAACCAAAACATCTTCGCCTTAGCTAAACACAGTAACAAACCGAAGCACTAGGTTGATTATCAGGTCTCTGTGGGATCGATATCTTTATTACTACGCGATAGGCTGTGCACTTGCAGTTAGTAACCATTAGACTCAGAAAGTCGCGATCAAGTTTTTGGCGCCGTTGCCGAGGACTTTGATTTAGTCAATAGTGCAATTCTTTGTTGCGCAGTATAGACTAAGGCAATAAATTTTATTTCCCTTTTTCTTGATTGTATGCTAAGTACTCGCTCACAAAGTGAAGACTTGCAACCACCAATCGCCGAATTATAGCGTTTCTTACATTTGAGACGCAGAATACTTGAGTATCAACGCAAGTATAATATTCCCGATCTTCTCGCTCATACTCCTAAACCAGTCAAAGAACGAAACATGGCTGATGGACCACAGAACCATCCTCTTAAGTATTATGCTACCCCATCTGAGCAAGAACCACATAACAACATTATTGCCCCCGCTATCAATCGGAACGATTTCGAGTTGAAACCCTCATTGCTGTCAGCTGTACAACAACATCAATTTTCTGGAAATCCTACGGACGATCCTAATGAACATTTGACCAAATTTGTGCAGTACGTAGACACAGTGAAAGGAAATGGTGTAACTGTAGACGCGATAAGACTAGGTCATTTTCCTTTCTCGCTAAGAGACAGAGCTTGGGCTTGGTTGCAATCCTTGCCATCAAATTCCGTCACTACGTGGGATGAGTTGAAAAAGGTGTTCTTAGCACGATATTTCCCACTAAGCAAAACAACTATGCTGAGAGCCCAAATTAATGGACTTCGACAAAAAGATACTGAGTCTCTTTACGACGCATGGGAGAGATATAAGGATATGATGAGGATGTATCCGCATCACGGTCTTGAGGATTGGTTAATCCTCCATATATTTTACAATGGTCTTTTGTACAATACAAGAATGACAATAGATGCCGCCGCTGGTGGTACATTTATGGACAAACCTTATACCGAAGCCTATCAACTCATTGAAAGCATGGCTCAAAACCATTACCAATGGGGAGGTGAAAGAACGCCAGTGGAAAAAGCTCAAACGAAAGGTGGAATGTATGAAGTTAGTAGTCTTGATCATGTCCATGCTAAGGTAGATGCCCTTGCTCAAAAGATAGACAACTTGACCATAACACCCGCAGCCACCGTGGTTGCCGTAGCTCCAAACTGCGAATTATGCGGAGTACCTGGACATGCTGCCTCCGAATGCCAAATTTTAGTAGGAGTCTCTGCTGATCAAGTGAATTATGCTCAAGGAAACCCATATGCAAATACCTACAATCCTGGTTGGAAGAACCATCCAAACTTTTCGTACAAGAATATTAACGTTTTGTATGCACTTGGCCAAGCGCCTGCTGTGCCACCAGGATATCAAAAACCTGCTGCTAACGTTCCTAGGAAGTCAAACCTTGAAATTATGATGGATAAATTCATTGCTGCACAAGCTCAACAAAACAAGGAGTTCCTTAACCAGAATGTTCACACCGGTGAGCAAATCAAACAACTAGCCAACAAGGTTGACGCTCTAGCCACTCACAACAAAATGTTAGAAACACAAATCTCACAAGTGGCTCAACAACAAGCAGTTACCGCTGCCCCAGCTGGGAACCTTCTAGGTCAAACTCAAATTAATCCGAAGGGACATGCAAACGCTATAACACTTCGAAGTGGAATAGAACTAGAAGGACCCACTGGCCCTTGAATCGAAAATCCAGCCATGTACCATAAGCCTAGAAAGGAGTCTGAAAAGGAAGGCGAACTAAAGGAAAACTAGAAGGAAGATAATGGCAAAGAGGGCGAAGAGAAAAAAGAACCATATGTGCCTTCGCCACCTTATAAACCACCTATCCCGTATCCCCAAATATTCGTTAAATCTAAAAACATAGGCCAATTTAATAAATTTGTTGAACTTCTGAAATAATTAAATGTCACAATACCTTTTACAGAAGCAATCACACAAATGCCCTCATATGCTAAATTCCTAAAAGAAATATTAACTAATAAGAAAAAGCTCGAGGATACTGAAACCGTTATGCTTACTACAGAGTGTAGCGCAATAATCCAAAACAACATGCCTCCTAAGCTAAAAGATCCTGGTAGTTTCTCTATACCATGTGTGATTGGAAAGTTTGTCATAAACAAAGCCTTGTGTGATTTAGGAGCCAACATCAGTTTAATGCCCTTATCTATTTGTAAAAGGCTCAATATGGGAGAATTGAGACCAACAAGAATGTATGTACAACTAGCTGATAGATCAGTGAAATTTCCTCTAGGAATGTTAGAAAACGTTCCAGTACGTATAGGACAATTTTATATTCCTACAGATTTCATAATCATGGACATCCAGGAAGACTCAAACATCCCTATCATTTTAGGAAGACCATTCCTAGCTACTGTCGGAGCCATCATTGATGTGAACAAAGGAAAACTGACTTTCGAGGTTGGTGAAGAAAAAGTAGAATTCATTCTCTCAAAATTTTTCAAAGCACCTGTTATAGAAGATTCGTGCTGTTTCTTAGATATAATTGATGAATGCATGAAAGAAATGGAAAAACACCAAAACACGTGTTCTGAAGTGCTGAGAATTCTGATGCCACCAATTTTTGAAGATGATAATTGGCGTGGTGAATACCAAGATAATAATCTAAGTGAATGTCTCGCACTCACTCCTGACCATATGCCTTGCCCAAAGAAACCACCTGTCGAGAATGGAAAACATCCAACCAGACCAAGTACCTATTAATGACGATTTCCCATACGAAAGACTCTTAGCCCAGTTAGAAAGCAATGCAATAGAATAATCCTTGACTTATAATGATACAGAAACTAATGAAGTGGTAGAATCTGTTTACACTAAGACCACGCTGCCATGGTATGCTGACTTTGTCAACTATCTAGCAGCTGGAGTACTACCACCTGATCTAACCTATCAACAAAAGAAGAAATTATTCCACGACCTTAAACACTATTATTGGGACGGACCACTTCTCTTCAAGAGGGGCGCCGATGGTATTTTTCGTCGTTGTGTACCCGAAGATGAGGTGGAAGACATAATTTCTCATTGTCATTCCGCGCCCTATGGTGGGTACGCAAGCACTTCAAAGACTTGTGCTAAGATTTTGCAAGCTGGCCTCTTTTGGCCTACTCTATGGAAAGATGTCCATATCGCGGTTATAAATTGCGACCGGTGTCAAGCACTAGTAACGTCTCCAGACGCGATGAAATGCCTCAAAAGGGCATTCTAGAAGTAGAAGTATTTGACGTGTGGGGAATAGATTTCATGGGACCATTTTCGTCTTCTTTTGGTAACCAGTACATACTCGACGCTGTCGATTACGTTTCCAAATGGATCGAGGCTGTAGCTTCTCCTACAAATGACACACGAGTAGTGATAAAGCTCTTTAAGAACATAATCTTTCCTAGATTTGGTGTGCCAAGACTCGTCATTAGTGACGGTGGCTCCCATTTCATATCTAAAATATTCGATAAGCTGCTGTCAAAATACGGAGTCAAACATCGTGTGGCAACACCATATCATCCACAAACCAGTGGACAAGTCGAGGTTTCGAATAGATAAATAAAACAAATTTTAGAAAAGACTGTCGCTACCTCTAGGAAGGATTGGTCAACTAAACTTAATGAAGCTTTATGGGCTTACAGAACCGCTTACAAAACCCCCATAGGAACCACTCCATTTAAGTTAGTCTATGGAAAATCTTGTCATCTGCCGGTAGAAATAGAGCACAAAGCCTATTAGGATATTAAAACCCTCAATTTAAATTACGCTGCCACAGGAGAAAAATGAATCTTAGATTTACACGAATTAGAAGAACTAAGACTAGATGCTTATGAGAACTCCCGCATATATAAAGAAAAAACTAAGAGATGGCACGATAAGCGCTTATCTAGTAAAGAATTTAGTGTGGGAGACGTCATGCTCCTATTTAATTCGAGACTTAAGCTTTTTCCAGGAAAACTTAGATCTAGGTGGTCCGGACCCGTTGAAATTTCTAAAGTTTTTCAAAGTGGAGCGATAGAAATAAAAGGAAGAAATAGTGAACCATTCATAGTAAACGACAACACTTAAAACATTATCATAATATTGCAAACAGAGACTACTTGAATAGTCTAAGACTTTTAGAGCTGCCCGCTCATCCCTATAACTGAACTATCACTAAGCTTTCGTCAGGCTTACGACGTTAAAAACAGCGCTTAGTGGGAGGCAACCCACGAGATTGTTTTCCTTTCCTTTTAACTTTCTTTTCTTTTTATTTAAAATTTCTTTACATTTTTCTTAAGTCTATTTTTATTTCTTTCCGTTCCCCCTTTACTTTCTTAATCTTATATTCATTACTTTTCATTTTCATTTATTTTCTTTTCTAAAAAATTTAAAAATTTTATGGAAACTGCTTTGCTGATCTTATAATTACATGCTATAGGATTTTTAAAGTCTTTCTACCTTCTTCCTTCTACATCTGCTTTACTTTTCCAACTAACTGTTAAGATGGATAACGAAGACACCATGGTTGTGCTATTCAGGGACGCTGTCCAATGGCACCGCTATGAGGTTCTCTCTCGCAGACCTATGGCCTTAACCAAATTTGCCCATGGACCTACCATGACTGCCTTAGGTATAGGAGATATCATAGACTTTATGTTTAGCCAGATAGGATGGGAAGGTTTTACTAGAAAGAAGTATCCAACTTACCATAGGCTGACCCTAGAATTCCTAAGCTCATTATCCTACAACCCTAACTATGGCATAGGATTTAATAGGAGTAACATAACCTTTAGGCTGTTTGGATACACGTGCCGCTTCAACATTAGAGAGACTGTGGACCTGTTAGATTTCCCCAATGGACCCGACGTTTTTACTGTGGCACAGGAAGATTTGGTAAAGGAAGATGAACTGGACCTTTTCTGGAGTAGTATTTCAGGACGACCTCATCATGACCCGCATCCTATGGTGTCCACTAAAATTCACAACCCGACCATTAGATACTTCCATATGATTTTAGCCTTTACCCTTTTTGGAAAAGCCGAGAATGACACCCTAATCTCTAGAGATGAGCTTTTTATCATGTTTTGTGTGTTTCAATCCCGACCCGTTAATAGAGCAACTTTTATTCTTGACAATCTCCGCAGGATTGCTCGAGCTGATCACGGTCCCATTTTGATAGGTGGCCTCGTAACAAAAATTGCTGATGCCATGGGATTTAGAACACGACTTTCCCAAGTAAACCCTCTAGGCGGATATAGGCCAATGAACATAACTTTCTGTTTTGACCGAGGACTCATTAGAAATCCTGGACAACCCCCGTTTCAACTCCTGATCAATAATTGAAATTCTGGCACAGATATCAAATGTCCTACACAGATGTTGAGACACTGATATCCAACATAATGAACAAGATAACAATAATAATAACAATGCAGAAAGTAAAGAACACAGTGATATGTTTACCCAGTTCGGATCAACAATCCTACTTTGGGGGCTACCAAGCCAGGGACGAAACCAATATACGATAGTATCAATTCACAGATCATATAATAACCAAATCCTGTTATAATCTGCTCACTTAATCACTACCTTTCCTATGACTTCTACCTAAGACTCACCTAGGTATGAGGCCCTCCTCAAATCCCTCTACAACCACAACCTGTGATTGGTTCCTTTCAACACAAGTAACAAACCGAAAGTCACACTTTCAAAACACACAATTCTCAATACTTTAAAGCTTATGAGAATTGACACACAAGAAACTCAATGCTTAAAAGCTTATGAGTAACTGACAGAAATAACAACAAAAACCAGTCCTTATACTGTTATCAGAATGATACCAGTTAGGCTCACAAAATACACTCAAAAACCCTAACAAAAACACACGTAAGTTCCACACCTAAACTAGGTTTACACCAGTCAATATATAGCATTAAATCTGGACTGGATTGGGCTTCAAAAACGCAGCAAAGAGACTGCTCACAAATCTGCAAAATAAACTCCAACAAAATAGGTCATGAATCTAAAGTTTCCTAAAATGTCTCCATAATTATAAAGCACTGAAAATCCGAAAACCAACACTAAAACACAATCCAAAAATACTTTGGATGCCACATAGGATAACCAAATATTCACAGAATATTCAGTAACAATTAACAGCAACAGGAGCTTCTTTAAAAACTAAAATTCAGACGCGATGTCCTCTGAGCCAGTATGGGACATCTTCATTCGACATGTTGAATGCAGCAAATTAGAACATCTTAGAACATCTTGTTTCAACATCTTGCTGCTAGAATAGTTTTAGCAAAATAAATGCCAACCACAAAAACAACGAAATAACAATCTCCCCCTTTGGCTTATTTTGGCTAAAACTACACACCAAACAAATCTTGTAAAGAAGCACAGGCAAAAAAATCCATATCAGAGACAGTAGCGAAATACAGAAAGAAAACTCCTACAACTGCAGTAACACACAACACAGCATAGAAACAACTCCCCCTCAACTGCAGCAACACAAACATTCCACATTCTCCCCCTCAGCTGCAGCACCATCATAAGCACAACACACATAAGCACACTACTCCCCCTTTTTAGCCAGAAATATGACAAAGGAAAGTAGAACAGTTATTAAAATTTGAGAAATGGTCAAGTCATAGACCAAAATAAACAACATCAGAGAGTAGATGCCCACCACATCACATGACCAAGTGTCATGTACAAACTTCAGCATTTTCCCTTTTATAACCTCATGCACACCCTGCACTACCAGAACCTTCTTTAATCTTTCCAATCTGGCATCCAGAAGAAACATTAATTGCTATAGTTCCTCATGAATGCAGACCCCAAGTCTGCTCCTCAGGTTTTCAAACTGAACTGCATCCAGAGCCTTGGTAAATATGTCAGCAAGCTGATTTTCTGTGCTCACATGCTCAAGAGTTATGACTTTGTCCTCCACAAGTTCTCTAATGAAGTGATGCCTGATATCAATGTGCTTAGTCCTGCTATGTTGAATAGGATTTTTAGAAATATTAATAGCACTCAGGTTGTCACAAAATAATGTCATGACATCTTGTGTGACATTATACTCAGATAGCATTTGCTTCATCCACACCAGTTGAGCACAGCTACTTCCAGCTGCTATGTACTCAGCTTCAGCAGTAGAAAGAGAAACAGAATTTTGCTTCTTACTAAACCATGAAATAAGATTATTTCCCAAAAAGAAACATCCTCCAGAGGTACTCTTCCTATCATCAGCACTTCCAGCCCAATCAGCATCACAGTATCCTACTAAAATGGGACTTGAGTCATGGGAGTACAACAACCCATAATCACATGTACTACTCACATTCTTAAGAATTCTCTTAACTTGATTGATGTGACTGACCTTGGGTTCTGCTTGGTATCTTGCACACACGCCAACAGCAAAGGTTATGTCTGGCCTACTTGCTGTAAGATTCAGCAGACTTCCAATCATGCTTCTGTATATACTTTGTTCAACATTCACTCCCTTTTCATCTTTGGATAACTTCAAGTGAGTAGGAGCAGGAGTTCTATTATGCTTGGCATTATCCAGCCCAAACTTCTTCACAATGTTCCTCGCATATTTGCTCTGACAAATAAAAATGGAATCTTCCATCTGCTTGACTTGTAATCCAAGGAAGTAGGTCAATTCACCTACCAAGCTCATCTCAAATTCAGACTGCATTTGGTTGACAAAATGTTGGACCATTTCATCTGACATCCCACCAAACACAATATCATCTACATAAATCTGAGCAATCATTAGTTTCCCATCCTTCTCCTTGACAAAAAGAGTTTTATCAATACCACCCTTTCTGTATCCATGGTTGACTAAGAACTCAGTCAGCCTTTCATACCAAGCTCGTGGAGCTTGTTTCAACCCATACAAAGCCTTATTTAGCTTGAAAACATGATCAGGAAAATTTGGATCCACAAACCCTTTAGGCTGCTCAACATAGACTTCCTCATTAAGATATCCATTCAGAAAGGCACTTTTGACATCCATTTGAAACAATCTGAATTTCAACAAACATGCCACTCCTAGCAGTAATCTGATGGATTCCAATCGAGCCACAGGAGCAAATGTTTCATCGAAGTCTACTCCTTCAATCTGTGTGTATCCTTGAGCAACTAATCTGGCTTTGTTCCTGGTAACAACTCCTTGTTCATCAGACTTATTCTTATAAACCCATTTTGTTCCAATCACAATTGTTCCTACTGGTCATGGTACCAGTTCCCAGACTCCATTCCTCTTGAATTGACAAAGCTCATCTTGCATAGCACTTATCCAGAACTCATCTGTCAATGCTTCTTTGACATTCTTTGGTTCAATCTTTGAAACAAAGCATGCATTTGACACAACCTCCCTCGTTCTGGTTCTTACACCTTCATTCAGATTTCCAATAATTAATTCCTTAGGGTGATCCTTCCGAATCCTTATAGAGGGTCTCCTGTTAGCATCCTCTACCTCTTCATTCTCAGGTCTAGTGTCGGTTTCATGAGCATTATTTTCTACGGGCTCAATGTCTTGTGAGATTTCATTGTTCATGGGAAGGCATGCTCCAACATCATCTGGGACATCTTCGTCTTTCCCAGAGTCATCAACCACCACATTTCTGGATTCCATCATCACCTTAGTTTTGGAATTAAATACCCTATATGCTTTACTTTTTGTAGAGTATCCCAAAAAATATCCCTTCCTCGCTCTTAGGATCCATCTTTTGCCTCTGCTCACGATCCGCCAAGATATAGCACTTACTCCCAAACACATGGAAATACTTCACATTTGGCTTTCTACCTTTCCATAGCTCATAAAGAGTGACAGAAGTACCTGATCTGATAGTCACCCTATTGTGTATATAGCAAGCGGTATTCATGGCTTCAGCCCAAAAATGATATGGAAGCTTTTTGCATGAATCATGACCCTTGCACACTCTTGTATAGTCCTATTCTTGCGTTCCACCACACCATTCTGCTGAGGAGTGATCGGTGATGAGAATTCATGAGTGATTCCTTCAGATAAGCAAAACTCTTCAAACCTGCTATTTTTGAATTCTTTCCCATGGTCACTTATGATTCGAACAACACCACAATCCTTTTCCCGTTGAATCCTTTGACACAACTCTTTGAAGACTGCAAATACTTCAGACTTTTCTCTGATAAAGCTTATCCAGGTGAATCTGGAGTAATCATCAACGACAACATAGGCATACTTCTTCCCACCAATACTTTCAACCTGCATAGGTCCCATTAAGTCCATGTGAAGCAGTTCCAGAACTCTAGAAGTTGTGGTAAGATGTTGAAGCCTCTTGTGTGACACCCTTGTTTGCTTCCCAACTTGACATTCACCACATATTCTATCCTCATCAATCTTCAGCTTGGGAATACCTCTAACAGCTTCACTTGACATAACTTTATTCATCCCTTTCAAGTGTAAGTGACCCAATTTCTAATGCCACAGCTTGGTTTCATCTTCCTTTGACATCAAACAGGTAGACAAACTTTCCGATTCTTGAGGATTCCACAGATAGCAGTTATCCTTAGACCTGGTTCCCTTCATAACAACTTCATCTTTCTCATTGGTTACTAGACATTCATATTTTGTGAAATTTACTTTGAGTCCTACATCACACAGTTGGCTTATGCTGATCAAATTTGCGGTCAACCCTTTGACAAATAGAACACGATCCAGATTTGGTTATCCTGTGTAGTCCAGCTTTCCAACACCTTTTATTTCACCTTTTGATCCATCCCCAAAAGTAACATAATTGGTGGAGTGGGGCTTGATATCTGACAAGAATTTCTTCACACCAGTCATGTGTCTTGAACAACCACTGTCGAAGTACCAATCTTCCCTTGCAGATGCTCTAAGAGAGGTATGTGCTATGAGACCGGCCATCATATTTCTAGGAGTCCATATTCTCTTCACTTTAGCCCAACTTTGTCCTTTATTTTGTAGATTAGCAGTTTTGGGATAGTCGTGCAACTTGTAGCAGAAGGACTTTAAGTGACCAATCTTTCCACAGTAATGACATCTCCATGGTTTATACTTTGAACTACAAACTCTTTTCTGATGCTTCATCTGAAGTAGAAACATGTGATTTGACATCCCCTCTTCTTGCTTTATTTTCTGAGGGACAAACTTTAATACGGGCTTCTTGTAGGTCTCTGCTTGATTGTTAAAACCAAGGCCTTGCACATTTCCAGCATCTTTCCCAGTCTAAAGAATCTCATCCAGCTGCGTGGTACCATTGTTCAGCATTCTTATAGATTTGGTCATATTGTCAAGTTTTGACTTTTGCCATACAACCTCCTCTTTCAGATCAGCAATGATTGATAGATGTTCTTCCTTCTCAGCTTCTAGTTGAGCTATCATAACCTTCTGTTCTAATATTATCTGGCACCTTTCTTCATTCTTGATACACAACTCTGAGAACCCGGTGAAGACTTCTTCCTTAGTGAGTTCTCCAATATAAGATTCTTTGTCAGAGTCAGACTCACAAGTAGTTTCTCCATCTGCCTTACATATCCCGGTCAAGCCTGTCACCAATTTTGCTGATTCTTCTTCAAGATCACTCTCAGATTCTCCTTTTGACCAAGACACAGATAAGCCCTTCTTCTGCCTTTTGAGATACGTGGGACACTCAGTCTTTATGTGCCCATATCCCTCACATTCAAAACACTGAACTCTCTTCCCTTGATTGGAGTCTTCTTCAGTTTTGGACCTTCTGCCTCCATCCTGGTTTTTACTGATGTCGAGTGACTTGTTCTGATCATTTACTCTCGACTTACAGTCAATCCTTTTCAACACTTTGTTAAATTGTTTTCCAAGCAATACCAAATCTTTAGACACCCCTTCATCTCTGACCAGGTCACCTTCATCTTCTGAGTCACCAGCATTTGACACAGGCTATGCTCTTCTTCTTTTCAGACTTTTCACTGATCCCTAATTCAAATGTTTGAAGGCATCCCACAAGTTCATCCACTTTCATCTTGTCTATATCCTGAGCTTCCTCTATAGCAGTCACTTTCATGTCAAATCTCTTAGGTAGAGATCTGAGGATTTTTCTGACCAGTTTGCTGTCAGACATCTTTTCACCTAGGGCACTTGAGGGATTAGCTATCTCAATAATGTTCATGTGAAAATCATGAATGCTCTCATCCTCCTTCATCTTTAAACTCTCAAACTTGCTAGTGAGGAGCTGAAGTTTTGACATCTTCACCTTTGAAGTCCCTTCATGAGCAACCTTCAAGACCTCTCATGCCTCTTTTGCAATGGTGCAATGTTCAATCAACCTGAAGATATTCTTATTGACACCATTAAACAATGCATTCATGGCTTTGGAATTTCCCATGGACCCTTTGTAGTCTACATCATCCCAGTCTTCCTCTTCCTTCACCACATCAGTAGGGGTACCTTTTCCATCTTTAACCTTTGGGGGTTCCCATCCTTTTATAACAGC
The DNA here is from genome assembly GCA_022829125.1 of Lathyrus tuberosus. Classification (NCBI taxonomy): domain Eukaryota; kingdom Viridiplantae; phylum Streptophyta; class Magnoliopsida; order Fabales; family Fabaceae; genus Lathyrus; species Lathyrus tuberosus. The sequence goes on along the minus strand of JALAZF010000024.1, from coordinate 23,410,734 downwards.
TTTCCATGCTTGATCATCCATGGATTTAATGAATGCTATCATCCTTGGTTTCCAATAGTCATAGTTGGAACCATCAAGCTGAGGTGGTTTGTTCAAAAATCCTCCATCCTTGTCCATTGTACCAGAAAGTACCTTCCCTGAATATCACCCAGAACCAAACAAGGGTGCAAGCTCTGATACCAATTGAAATTCTGGCACAAATATCAGATGTCCTACACAGATGTTGAGACACTGATATCCAACACAATGAACAAGATAACAATAATAATAACAGTGCAGAAAGTAAAGAACACAGTGATATGTTTACCTAGTTCGGATCAACAATCCTACTCTGGGGGCTACCAAGCCAGGGACGAAACCAATATACGATAGTATCAATTCACAGATCATATAATAACCAAATCCTATTATAATCTGCTCACTTAATCTCTACCCTTCCTATGACTTCTACCTAAGACTCACCTAGGTATGAGGCCTTCCTCAAATCCCTCTACAACCACAACCCGTGATTGGTTCCTTTCAATACAAGTAACAAACCGAAAGTCACACTTTCAAAACACACAATTCTCAATACTTCAAAGTTTATGAGAATTGACACACAAGAAACTCAATGCTTAAAAGCTTATGAGTAACTGACAGAACTTACAACAAAAACCAGTCCTTATACTGTTATCAGAATGATACCAGTTAGGCTCACAAAATACACTCAAAAACCCTAACAAAAACACACGTAAGTTCCACACCTAAACTAGGTTTACACCAGTCAATATATAGCATTAAATCTGGACTGGATTAGGCTTCAAAAACGCAGCAAAGAGACTGCTCACAAATTTGCAAAATAAACTCCAACAAAATAGGTCATCAATCTAAAGTTTCCTAAAATGTCTCCATAATTAGAAAGAACTGAAAATCCGAAAACCAACACTAAAACACAATCCAAAAATACTTTGGATGCCACATAGGATAACGAAATATTCACAGAATATTCAGTAACAATTAACAGCAACAGAACCTTCTTTAAAAACTAAATTCAGACGCGATGTCCTATGAGCCGTTATGGGACATCTTCATTCGACATGTTGAATGCAGCAAATTAGAACATCTTAGAACATCTTGTTTCAACATCTTGCTGCTAGAATAGTTTTAGCAAAATAAATGCCAACCACAAAAACAACGAAATAACAATAATGAAGTTGTTTCACACTTTACACTTCCTGATCAAGAGCGAACTAGTGTGCATAACCACCACAACTGGCTATATGATTTAGATGAGCCCCTGCCTGTAAGAGATTTTGAAAGTCATGTGTCTAACATTGAGATTGACCATGAAAATCCTCCTCACTATCATTATTTCGCTGAGCATCCCATGAATAATACTGATATTGTTCCCCCTGCTAACATACATGCCACTCTCGAAGCCTTCCGCACTGCACTTCAAGATATGAGAGATGAACTTCAGCTTATCCGTCTTGACGTTGTCTGTCTAATGGATACCACCGTCGAGGAACTGCATCATCTGAACCAAGCTGTGGAATCTTTGAAGAAGCAACGTGGCTAAAATTGTCACACTGCATTTTTTCATTTTATTGTTTTTCTTTTAATGCTTTAGAACCATTTACTTTACAGTCCTTTTCTTTTTAATGTCAAGGGACAAGTTTAATTCAGTTCAATTTCAACTTTATTACTCTACTGCAATTTTATTTTGAGTACACTGTTATGAATTTCCAATTTTAAATAAAGTATTCAATTCGTGTTTATTGCCTGTGGTTGAGTTGATGATATAACGTTCCTGCTTATTTTAATTTATTTCTGTCACTTTATATGCATTCTAATTAGATCGAATCTTACTGCTATTTATAATTGCCATATCCAATATATATAATATGCTAGATTTTATTTAACTTCTGTGCCCTTGTCACGACCGTCACACGGCTTACGACCGTGACAAGTTCGTGACGAGCGTCATACTTGTTTTAACGCGCTCTCTATTTATAACAGAGACCCTTTTCTCTTCATCTTCTCTTCTCTTCAAATTCTTTTCAAACGACCCACTATCCTTTCACTCTCCTTAACTGTCCCACTCACATTACTTTTCATAAACCCGTCACATTAAATCCAAATTTCACTCCAACACTTCATATTTCCAAACCCTCTTCTTTAAACCTCACGAAACACTCTCATTCTCACAGAACAACTCTTACCCATACCCACCTCCTCCATTAAACCCTTTTCACTTTGCATGCACCATGGCCAGACGCACAAGACAAGCTCCTGACCTTTCCACTGTTACATTCAGAGAGGCAGAAGCCGGTGACCGCCAAAGACCGAGTTACGTCAGCTTCTACCAACGCTCTTTTCAACCGACGTGTTACGTCCACATTGCCAGCCTTGAAGAGTTGGGCATGCTAGAAGGTGTACGTTGGATGCTTCAAAATGTCGGTATATGGCAGCTCTGTACACAAGGGCAGCCTACCTACGAAGCTCTGACTCTGGAATTTCTGAGCTCATTTGCTTATGTTACACCTCCGGGAGAAACAAACCAACTTTCTGGTGTAGCTACATTCCGTATGTTTGGCTCTGAGTATTCGGTGGGCCAAAACCAACTTGCCCAAATGCTTGGATTCCATCATGGAGAGAATGTACATTGCCGTTTACCTAACGATGCCTGGTTCCAGGAAGCTTTCAACCTATGGAAACGACTTACAGGTGTAGCTGCTTCGTGGTGAGACAGCCTCAACGCTACTTATATTCATAACCCAGCAATACGGTATTTCCACAGAGTTTTAGGACACACAATCTTCTCGAGGGACAGCAACCAAAAAGTAAACTCCAAGGACCTCTTTTTCCTTCGCTGTGTGCTCCATCCTGAACCAATTAATGCAGCTCCGTTCCTTCTGTCGGACATCCACGCCAACTGTGCTAGAGGTTCTAAACCTTTCTACTTCAGAGGTATTGTAACTTCTATTGCACTCGGCCTTGGTCTGGGAGACAACCTTGATAATTTACCTTTCATACCACCTGAGTCCCTGGATACCGAGTATTGTCACTCCTCCCACCTTATTAAAGTAAGGGCGGATGGAAGATACCATCCAGTGGTCCATACCGGTATAATCAGGAGCATCATCATGCCATGCAGAGACCGCATCGACCCTCAAAGACAAGAAAATTGGCTTTTTGATCTCCATGCTCCTGAGCCTAATGTGGCTGCTCAAGAAAACCAAAATAATGAAGCAGTCGATGAAACGGAGCAAGAGATGGATCAGCCACCTCATGAAAACCCACCACCTCCTACCCAAGATGCCTCAACATCCACACGATGTCGTCGCCGCGTCACTCCAGAACAAGACCCCGTCACTAATGAAGAAATCTTAAGAGGCATATGGCTACAAAACCAATTGGCTGCCCAAAGAGAGGAACAACAACAGAGGCAGCACAATGAGATGATGAGCCTAATGCAACAAATCCAATAGGGGCAAGTCCACCAAGGACAACCGATCGACGGTATGATAGAAGAGATGGGTGCCCTGACGCTACGCGTGCAAGACCTACATGATTATATCCATCACGTAGGCATCCAAGATCATGTAGCCCAGAATGGACGCGCTCTCACCCGAGGCAGAGGACGTGGGCCTCGCTAGATTTAGATTTTATTTTTGTTTTTGTTTTATCTCTTTTTGTAGTTTTTTCAGTGTTTATATCGAAACATTGAGGACAATGTCCGATATAGTGTGGGAGAGGTACCTTTTATTTTCCCTTTTGTATTCCCTTTCCGTATTTCCTTTCGAATAAAGAAGCATTTATATGAAATTTTCGTACATTTCAAAATTTCCCCACTTTATTCAGCTATAACAAAAAATTTTACGATCATTGCACAACTTAACATACCGAAACATAGGCTATGTTAGGAAATCGAGAAAAATTTAACAAGATTGATACCGTCTTGACACCTTAGACCTCTTGCATATGCGAGATCAGTTTCAATACCCATTATACCGATACCCTCAGTTCTAGTTCTAAAGTAACCCCAAGTAGTTATATTAGCAGTCAGCACCGTCTTAAACACAAACCACGTGGAGAGCCGATGAAGATAAGTGTTTGATGCCGAATCATTAAATAGATTTCGTATTCTTCGCTGTTGTGAAAAATTGAAAAATGCACCAAGCATACGGTTGCAAAATTAATACAAAAGAAAAGAAAGAATCCATTGTTGGTTGGTTCAGAGGAACCTGGTTCTGAACTCGGTAGGGCGAACTACGGTTCGATCCCCCACAACCTACGATTAGGATATATATATAAAGGGTTACCACACTTGTGTACCAGACCCCGTGCTAAAAAGGATCAAAGTCACTAACCGGCTACTCCACTACGTATGTGTAAAGGAAAAGGGCTTAATGTGATTGCGCTAGAATGAATCCAGGTGAAATAGATACGAGAAACTTTAGGTTGAGCTATAATACAATGATTAGAACTGACTTGTGTAGAGGGGGGTCTGTGATTATGCTTGTTGCTTGTGTCACTAATGTATCTTTATTGTTTACTTGAGTATCCGTCATCTTAACAAAAATGCCTTACAAAACATTTTCAAAACAAAAAGTATGTCATGTGTGTGCGGTTGATAAAACTTGTCCGACATTCTTACTGACTAATTGCTTGAGGACAAGCAAAGATTCAAGTGTAGGGGAGTTTGATAACATAAAACTGTATCATATATTTGCCTTGATTTACGACTAATAATTACGTTATGTCAGCCCAAGTTCCGATTATCCCGCAAGTATTCTAGTGTTTTAGCAGGTATTTCATTGTCCAAGCTAAAAAGGAGCAAAGTAGAGAAACATGGAGAAAAGAGTAGAAAACAGGAAGAAATGTCAAGAAAAAGAGCAGAAAATGAAAAGTGGTGTGTGTGACGACCGTCACACACTCACCACGATCGTCACACAATCCAAAAGCGCACCATGCTCGTCACACAGTCATCACGACCGTCACGCGCACCAAAGTGGTTATTACGTTCAGAAACGCAGACGTGGACAAAGCAGGCCAATGTACACGCACGATCAGCACTTTCTCCTACATTCTCTCAACTTCAGTTTCAACTCACTTGAGCCCGTCTCCCTTAGACTTCTCAACCACCAAAGGTTGTGCTCCTATATTTCCTCCAACGTTAAAGCAATGCTTTGGCTATAAATACAGCATGGATTGAAGAGCAAGGGGGACACACCATATAGAGAATTTACCCGAATTGCTGCAGAATTTATTTCCGAATTTTTACTTTCTTTGCATTCCTTGTTTGTTTCCCGTTCCCATTCCTTGTTTACCATTACTTGAATTAGTGATAGTTTCTCACATTGAGGAGCTATTGCACCATGTCGCACCCTAATTTTTGACCCTAACATCCTTTTTCTTTTTGCATAGCATTACTAGGCCATAGGATTTGTGTGCATGTTTATTGTGACTAACAAGTTGTGCAGGAACTTTCGTTTCAAGTAGAAACAACAATTGGCCCCTCAGCCTAATATTTCAAGACGTGATCAGTGGATCCTAATTCGAAGGGTCTCAAGGCTTTCTGCCAGTTTTGAATTGGTTATTTCACTAAAGATTAGTTCATTCGTTTCTTTCGTGGAACTTAGATTTGAATTCATCATCCTAAGTACATTCCCTTATCAAGACTCATCAAAGATACCTTAAGATCAAGATGCTAGGCTTCTCAAGCCGTTTCTTCATCAAGACCATTAAATGAAGAAAACTTGTTAAAACAAGAGATTTGCTTGGTTAAAGTGCAAAGAATGGGTCGCGGTATTAAAAATGAAGTTGTGATTCGAGATTAAAGTGTTCATTCAAGCATACTTTGAATTCAATGATTGTAAAGTGGCCAAATAGTATGTGTTGGTTTATGGTTTCCCTACGGCGTCGAAGTTTATTCATAGTGTTTTGAGTTCAAATGGTTAAATGGATCTAGAGCTACATATGCTAAGAGGATTCTCAGAATTAGGCACCACCCAACTTTCAACAACAAGTTACTTGGAGTATCGTCCAAGTTCGTTTTTTAAGAATCCGAATTACATTCTTCATACAAGTTTCATCCTACTAACAAGAATACAAATACCGTTGGTGAATTGATTGAATTAGGCACCAATGAGGTTACTAACCACTTATGATTGCCAATCCTATAACACATGCTAGATCTACCATGACCTGATACTCGATATACATGGGTTACAAAGTATTTTCCCAATATGATGCACTCATGGTGCTAATAAATTACATCAAAAGTAACGCAAAGAAATTAAAAGATGTAGTAAACTACGGAATGCGTTGCCCGTGCAAGATACTTCAAAGTATGAAGCACATTCAATTTCCTCCTCTCTTCAGGTAATAACATTCATGACTTCTGCAGCCTCACTTGGTAACTCTCCATCAGACACGTACTATTCTCTTCCAAGCCATCACACCAGCCATGCCAAGCGAGCTTCATCACTCCAAACTTCGTGACGCGAGCGAGACAAGACGTATGCTGCAACCCAAAACAAAGGAATCTAACAAGAACCATCAATCCTACATTGAGATGAAGGTCTCATTTGAAATTCATCAAACCATAAACAAGAAAATCAAACATAATCCAATTTCATCATATTAATTTCATTCCTATTAATTGAGAGCAGATTAAGGAATGGAATACTAACCAGAAGCATAACTTTGTGATTATCTTTGGAGACATTGTTGATAGGCCTTATCCCAAAAAAATAAGAATCAATTTGCTAATGCTATAAAAGAAAGTTGTGGATGAGTTTGAAATGTCCAGGGGACCTATGTACCATATGATTGGAAATCACCGTCGGTACAATCTTCCATCTCAGCATACATAAAATGACAAATTCCTACATAGAAAAATCACGAAAAATAGCCAAGAAATCAAATACATTTTTAAATTACAGTCAATATCCACAAAACAATCGAGAGGGAATGGAAACTCTTTCATTAGCAGCAAGCTGATAGCCTAAAACACCAGGTTCACAAGTCATCCACACAAGTGTGCGAAAGGAACAATTAGTTCTATGTCCTAGTTTGTTTCATCGCAAATTCAAGAACATGTGCAAGTTAAAACCAAAAGAGTATCATGAGGCATAATAAGAGGATGTGTTTACCGGTATCATTCACAAAGACGTTGGGATTCTGGGATTGGTTTGTGCCGCGAGAAGTCGTAGAGCTCAGTTGTTGATGTATTAAGGCATCGTTACTCAAGACGCATATCATGCTGCCGGAGAAAACCGTACAACTCTCCAAGACTTTTATGAGGTCACCCGCTTCACAAAAATTAAAGTAATGGTGAAAAATTGCAGTTTGTTACAATTCTCACGTACGCATATGACATTCAGCAGTATTGCACTAGTTCATGACCGAGAAGTATCGACAAGATTTCACCTCACACCATGATTCACAATTCAAATTTATTTATTCAATTACTGATTCCATCCATGACAATTCTCACATCAGTCCACACACCAGTTCATCCACTCGTTGTTACATTCAAAGCATATCATGTGCAAAAGGGCAACCAAGTCATACAAATCATAAAGAACACGTGAATAAAAAGGAGTACCTTTTGCCGACAAGTTAAGGTTTTCAAACAAACTCACTGAGAAGAGCCATCTTCAGCAGAGTTAGGTGAATTCATTTGCGGAACCCCGCGGTAAATTGTGCGATGATAACTCCCCTGCTCACTGTTACAAGCCATTGATGGATTGTCAGATGTGTGATACTTCCATTGGTAATTTTGTGTTGAGGAGATCCGAGCGTAACATGAAAATCAAAGTAGAAAGTTATGACCAGGTTTTGGTGTCTAAATCATTTCAAGCATACTAGTCTATTCAAGCAAGACAAAACACGTTTCAATCAAAGTTCAGCTCGAACCATCATTAAAGTGTATTCCTAACTTTACCACAACACATTGGAATCAGAAAGGAAAGGATCAAAAGCAATGGTTAAAATACAAACACAAGGAAACACGTCCAAAACCTTTAAGGAATCCCTACTTTGGCCTCAGAATATTTTTTGAATCAGAGAAATTTCATCATCTTCAAAATTAAGAATTGAGGGCAACATCGTAAAGACGCCGCCAACATCAATTCCTTCCAATTTGGATCAATCAGAGCATTCAACTCAATGATTAAAGGAGATCATATCAAAAGCGGACAATTTTTGGATCTTCCAGATTAAAACCGTATATCAAATTCAAATTTCAAAAAAAAACTTTCCAAATCAGCAAACCAAGTAAATCGTATAAAATTACCCAAAATAATTCAAAACTTTCCAAAGCCATTCACTGAAGACACGTTGGAAAACAGTCAACAACAGGGAATCAGAAGATTCAAATCACAATCAGATCGTATCAGGCCATTCAAATATTTCAAAAACCTTCTAAATCCAACCAAATCAGATCAAATCATTTAACACATTATCAATCAGCATTCAAGATTTTCAAATTCCCTAATTCATCATCGGCTTATAAAAAGGGACTCAGTCTACCAGCAAAGGGACGGAAAAAATTCATCATATCAAATAATCGCACCAAAAATACGCTCACGGCGTCAAAAAAAAATCAGAGAGAGAAAGGTGATAACGAAGGCGACCATCACAGAGTCTAACATCAAACCCACAAGCGAAGGAGCACGGAGATTCAAAACGTAATCGTTACCTCAAACCAGAGGAGAAAGACGAGAGCCAGGAACTTCAAATAACAACAAAATCAAAAAAGGTAAAGAGAAAGAGAACTTCCCTGATCGGAGCCGCCGTCGTCCGCCACCTATTTTTTTATCGCATTTTACGCATTGTAATTTGTAATCATCAGAATATAGTGAAATGGGGTATCAAGGGGCTGTGTGGGGTGGGGATTTATCGTCTGATTGATTGTTTTTTTTGCAGGTCGACAGAGAGATCGAGAGACAGGAGACGAGTGTGAGCGGCGGCGATTGGGGTAGAAAGCCCTAATTGCAGATGAGCGAACGAGAGGAAAGTGAGAGACAATTGAAAGAGAGGGCGCCCCTTGTTTTTTTTTTCTTTTCGTTTTTCTTTTTTAGTTAAAAGTTAAAACCCTTTTCTTTTTTATAATCAAAATAAAAAACTTTTTATTTTAAGTTAATCTTTTGTTAATTAGGATTAAAACCCCTTTTTTAGTAATTTAATTTAAGACTTTTATAATGATTTAATTTAAAACGCCTTTTTTAATAATTAATTTAAACCTTTCATAATAATTAATCTAATTTTCTTTTATAATAAAGTTAAGCTTTCTTTTTAATAATTAATCGAAACCCTTTTTTATGATAATAATCAAAATCAAGTTTTTTATATAATAATATTTAGAATTTTTAATAATAATTAATATTTATAATCAACCTAAATCTTTACTTATAATAATTAACACTAAAATTTTAATAACAAATTTAAACCTTTTTTATAATTAATCTAATTCCTTTTTGTAATGAAATTAAACCTTTTCTTTAACAAAAATTTAGAATTACTTAAGTCTAGAGTTTTTTTTATAATAACTAATTCAAAACCTTTTTCCTAATAACCACTGAATCTAAAATCCCTTTTATAATTAAAAAACCTCCCCAGCCTCCCCAAATAAATAAATAATAATAATAATCTCAAACAAATCAAATAATTAAGTTTAAAACCAAACCTTTAGATCGTCCTCATTTTGGAATCTCCCTTTTGTGCTAGATCGTAAGTTCGTGAGCGTCCGATTGTTTTGCCTTATCTGTTTGATTGTGTTTTTCTTATCTGATTTATGTTTCTGCTTCAAAAACTTTTCAAAAACAATAAAAATCCTCGATCCAACGTCGATCCAATTTTCTACCCATGTAAGTCGATCGCCTTAGGGCATCGCATTCGACCTACCGATCACTGGACACAAGTCTAGCATCACTTTGCTAGTACACTCGCCTAAATAATATAATTAACCGCATAAAATATCCAAGGGAAAATCCCATGCATGATGACCATGTTATTGTGCATGGTGCACATCATTTGCATCATACTTGACACCTTAAGTTAAGACTATTAGACAACTTAGGATAGATTTCTTAGGTTAGTCCCCCTTCAATTTTGATTTAAAATCAAACTTTAGCCCACCTAATTCTCCACACAAGAGAATTAGATGTTAATCATCTCAAAGAAAGGGACATACAATCCCATACCCCACAAAATACAAACATTTTCAAAAGTGTGGTGGTCTTTCTTAAGATGATGACTCATCTTCTTTTCCTAAACCTTTAAAACATCTAGTATCCTTAATAAGGAACTACAAGTGCTCTGATTCCCTCCTGACAGGATATGTAGGCACAAGATGCGATATCTTGTCGAGCACACTTAGGATTAAAATAATAAATTACTTACCCTTAAACCCTTAGCAAAACAGATAACAAATAACAGATAAAATGAATCAAGAGGTTCCTGTAGAGTACTACAGATATCTAGGATGCTAAAACCTTCCCTAGGTATAACCATCCCCCGAACTTAGAATCTTAGTGCATTTGCATTGCATTGTGGGTATTCGGTTTTTTCTCCCTTCCCTTGGATAAAATCAAAGACCGGCGTGACATTAAAAATGTGATCCTAGTTAACAAATAACTATGGTATCTAATTTTCACCACGACAGAAATGGCGACTTCACTGGGGATTCTCATAAGAGGGTTCCCCCTAACTTGCTTCTTTTATGTTATTTGTTTATACTTATCTGTATACTTGTCTATCTGTTTGCCTGGTTTTTCTGTATGCAGGGTTATCTTTGAGTGGTGAGATAAGTCCTAACCCGGACTTGAGAGCACATATAAGATAGGATCGTGGGTATAATCGAGGAGATTTCGAGGGAGTAATTCCAAAGAAGTCGATTTGATTCCACACTCAGTTGAGGCCCTCTCGAAGGTGGTATTTGTTGAACGAGCTATCGTGAATACATTACTACTTTCGACCTAGGAGCCCGGGATATTGAGAACCGTAGTCACCTTTAACCCAACTTGGCATTTTAGGATGTAGTGCGATGTCTATGAGGGAGTAATTCCAAAATGGTTGATACGCGATATTACACTCAGAGGAGATCCTCTTGAGAATATTGTTGACTACCAAGTAATTGGGAAATCGATAATATCCGAAAGATGGGTTGTAGACTCTGGGAACTTTGTAGAACCCGTTCGGTAGGTACAAATGAACCATAGTACATACCTTCTTGGGATGGTTAGACTAAGCCTAGGCCTTTTGCTTGTTGTGTGTATTTGTGTTTCCTTATACGTGTGTTTGTGCATTGCATCCATGCATCTTACACCATGCCACTTTCGAGGAACTTAACATTTGTTTTGCAAACCTTATAGGATGGATTTCGGGAGGAAAAGAACGAAGAAATTTACCTTCAAAAGTCCTAAGTTGGAAAAGTTGAAGGAATTAGGGGGATTGATCAAGGACCCTTCAACATTCGAAGATAAGTATGGGAGGATTTACGACCCAGTATACCACTGCTTTAGTTTCCCTGATTATCAGTTGATGCCTACTCTAGAGGAATATTCTATCTTGGTCGAAATTCCTATCTCTACAGATCTCCCTTACTCTGGTTTGGAAAGTACACCTAGTGAAAAGGATATTGCCAAAGCTGCTCACCTTAAGCCATCAGACGTCAAGGCTAATATGGTTACTAAAAGTGAAATTTCAGGGTTACCCGCTAAGTTTCTAATGGAGAAACCTCTGTATTGTGCTGGTATGAATAATAGGGAAGCTTTTGAGGCTATTTTCGCCTTGCTTATATATGGGCTCTTTCTCTTTCCAAATGTTGATGACTTCGTCGACATGAATGCAATCAAAATTTTCATTATCAAGAATTTGGTCCCAACTCTGCTCGCCGATACTTATCACTCTGTACACCTAAGGAAATCTCATGGGGGAGGGATGATAATTTGCTGTGCTACTTTACTATACAAGTGGTTTGTTTCGCACTTTCCCCGCTCGAGAACATTTTGGAATCTTAAGGATGGACTTCTTTGGTCACAGAAATTTATGTCACTCACGCATACTGACATTGAGTGGTATAATCCTGTGCTTAAAGGGAAGGATATGATTAACAATTGTGGTGGTTTCCCAAACGTGCCTCTCCTTGGTTAGAAAGGGTGTATAAGTTATAATCCCGCTTTAGCTCACCGTCAGCATGGTTATCCCATGAAAGAAAAACCAAGAAATATCTACTTGGAAGGAATATTCGTCGAAGGAAAAGAGAATCCTGCACTCAAGAAAGAGATTTTGCATGCCTGACGACATGTGCATAAGAAAGGAACGATTGCTTTGGGAATGCCTGAGTGCACTACTTCAGAGTCTTATACCCGGTGGGTACAGGAAAGGGCTATCAACTTGAAGATGCCTTATCCCCGTCATCCACCTATTCCTATGGCTCCCCGAGACCCGGTCTTGATTTTCATGAGCAATGAAGAAGTACTGAAGATCAATTTGGCTAAAGCGGAGCAAGAAAGAGATGCTTGGAAGAACAAATATCAGGCCCTCGATTGTGAAATGGAAGAGCTTCAGAAGGTCTTTAGACAAAAGGAAGAAGAGTCTGCCAAAAGGAGGAAGACACAAGGGGATTTATTTTCTCCTAGCACACTATCGGCACCTGCTGTGGACTCTGATACCCCTCCCACTTCAGGCGCATGGAAGCCATGTGTGGATAAGCTCGTTCTTGAGAAGGCGAAGATGCAAGAAGAGATCAAAGGACTCAAGAAGAAGTTAGCTGAAGGGGAGGGATCGTCTCTCCAGATGATCTAAGACCTAGTTTCCTTTTTGCTTTTCCATTAATGCGACGTTTGAATGTGTAATCGTTTTTTTTGTGATTTTGAAAGGTCATTATTAATAAAATAAATTTTCTATTTGAATTCCAAAATGCGTTACTCATTCGATATGATTTGCAAATATAAATCTCGAGTTCCTCGATTGTGTGCATGTCATTCGCATTGCATTTGCATTCTCATTCTCATCCCTTCAAGGAACTTTAAAAGTTATTTTGCAGGTATCGTAAATTGGACTATGGAAAGAAAGGAACTTTGCCATACACCTTCAGGGTCCTTAATGTGGAACAATTAAGGGAACTAGGAGGTCAGATAAAGGATCCAGATGCCTTCGCTGCATAGCATGGACATATTCTCTCTCTATTGCAGGTCCGAGTAGCTGCTGGTTTATTGGAGACGCTCGTTCAACTCTATCATGTAATCTACCATTGCTTTATCTTTCAAGATTTCCAGTTGATGCCCACATTGGAAGAATATTCCGCTCTATTGGGAATCCCCGTCAAAGACTCACCTCCGTTCCATGGTGGAGAAGGAAGACCCAGTCAGGAAGACATCGCAAGAGTGACCCGCATCAAGCTGTTGGAGAGCCAGACTCACATGACGGTCAGAGGAGGAATCAAAGATTTGCCTGCTCAGTTCTTATTCGAGAAAGCTCGACAATTTGCCAACAAGGGGAGTACTGAGGCCTTTGAGAACCTGTTCGCGTTACTAGCTTATGGTTTGTTCCTATTTCCTAATGTCAAAGATTTTGTCGATGTCCACGCAATCAGAATTTTCATGCTCAAGAATCCTGTTCCAACACTATTGGCCGATGCCTACCACTCGATTCATTCAAAGATTCTGAAAGGAGAAGGTCAGATTATTTGCTGCACTGCTATCCTCTATAGGTGGTTTATTTCGCATCTACCGAGGCCCGCGACCTTTTGGGATGTGAAAGATGGTTCTGAATGGCCCGTTAAACTTATGGCTCTTACTCACTCAGACATCATTTGGCATGATCCAATGTACGGAGGAATTCCCATGATCCATAGCTGTGGAGATTTTTCCAATGTGCCTCTCCTTAGCACAAAAGGATGCACTAGTTACAATCCTATTCTCGCTCGTCGCCAGCTTGGACATCCGATGAATGAAATACCTGATCCAGAGAACCTAAAAAGAATCTTCCTCTATGATGGAGAAGACCTTCAGCTGAAGATTCAGATTCTATTTGCTTGGCGTCGAATCAGCAGACAAGGGATGACTGTAACAACAAACCCCGACTGCACAGTTACAGAATCTTGCCTGGAGTGGTCAGCAAACGAGCCCTCATTCTGATGATGCCGTATCCTCGGCCCAAGCCTCTTGTAGTGGAATCAGATGAAGCTTCAAGACTGAAAGCAGAAGTGGAGAAGCTGACACTGGACAAGTTTATATTACAGGAAAGGATTGACAAGTTGATGGAAGAACTCAGTGAAAGGAAGAGAGCATCATCCAGTGGATCGAAGCCCTAGTTCCCTTTTTATATTCTGTTTGTTTATTATAATAAGGCCCTGAAGGTGTATCGTTGTTACGAAAGTTTAAATTTTAAATAAAATAAAATTCCAATTACGATATTTAAAATACGCTTTTGAGTTCCTTGAAGTGCATGCTGCATCATACGCATCATTCGCATTTGCATTTTCATTCCTTTGTGTTCCAGGTTCTCATCCGTGTTTCTCTTCTCAGACAAGCTGAAGCATCGATACAATACTCGAGCCGGTCGCAAGAAAAGAATGGATCAACTCGAACAGGAAAATAGAGCACTCCGGGAAGAGGTTTCAACATTGAAGGAAAGTCTGGAGAAGATCAACGGGATGATGGAAGCTTTGATGGCTGCTCAGAATCAGCCATCACATGGTACGGCATCACACAACACTGTTATCTCTAAGATAATATCAACACCGATCCCAGTGGTGCCCACTACAAATGAAGTTCATTATTCTATGCCTCCTGGTTATCCGTGGAGTATGCCTCCTAACTTTACTCCAGTTGGATACCGCCCACCTATTTCTCAAGTTATTGCCACAACTGCTGTAATGACTATGCCACCACCCGTGGTAAATGCTACCCCTTTTCATCTGGAAGAACCCGTGTTTCATGCTAACCCTAGTGAGAGTGTCGGAATGGAAGAAGGAATGGACAATTTCCAGGACAAGTTTCTAGAAAGGAAGAAAGAAATCAAGGTCCTTCGTGGGAAGGAGTTGTTTGGGAAGAGTGCCTCTGAGCTATGCTTGGTTCCTAATGTTAAGATTCCTCCAAAGTTCAAGCTCCCTGATTTGGAGAAGTATAAAGGGAATTCTTGCCCACATAGTCACATAGTTATGTATGCCCGGAAAATGTCTGCTCATAAGGATAATGATCCTCTATTGATACATTACTTCCAGGATAGTTTGACTGGCACAACCCTCAAGTGGTACATGGGGCTAGATAGTTCAAAGGTCCGCAGTTTTAATGACCTCTGTGAGCTTTTTATCAAGCAATATAAATATAATGTCGACATGGCGCCAGATAGAGACCAGTTGAGAGCCATGGCCCAGAAGGAAAGAGAAAATTTTAAGGAGTACGCCCAGCGCTGGCGTGAACTTGTTGCTCAAGTTAATCCACCTCTGGAGGAGAAGGAGATGACTAGAATTTTCCTGAAAACACTGAGTCCGTTTTTCTATGAGAGAATGGTAGCAAGCGCCCCTAGTGATTTTACTGAAATGTTAAACATGGGAATGCGTTTGGAAGAAGGTGTCCGAGAAGGAAGATTGGTGAGAGAAGGAAGTGCTTCTAGCAATGCCAAGAAGTATGGAAGTAATTTTGGGAAAAAGAAAGAACAAGAAGTAAGTGATGTGCACCAAGGGCGGTCGAAAGGAAGATATCACCAACACCTGCAGGTCGCTGCTGTGACCCCAGTTATCAATGCTCCAGCTTACCAACCACAGTTTGCACAACCTTATCAACCACCACCTCAAACTCCACCTGCTTCGCCACAACAACAATATCATCAACAAAATCAGCCGTCTCCTCAACAAGCCCGGCAGTCGCTCAACAGCCCCGGTCGTGTGGTCAGGAAACCAAATTTTGATCCGATTCCTATGCTATATGCAGAACTCTTTCCAGCATTGTTGCAAAAAGGCCATATCCAGACTAAGCCCCCACCAGCAGTGCCCAAGGACCTTCCTTATTGGTATAGAGCTGATCAGTTTTGTCTGTATCATCAGGGTGCGTCAGGCCATAATATTGAGAATTGTTATGGATTGAAAGCAGATGTTCAGAGATTAGTCAAGAGTGGAATCCTGACCTTCAAAGATTCAAATTCAAATGTGAAGAATAATCCTTTACCGCAGCATGGAGCGGCCAATGTGAACATGATCCAAGAGTGTCTTACAGATGAGGATGAAGAGGTATTTGTGATAGTTCCCCACATTAAAGATCTAGAACGAATTGAGTTTACTTATGATAGCCGGAAGACTGTTGCTAATCCTCTGGTTATTAATGTACCTGGTCCAGTTCCTTATACTTCTAGCAAGGCTATTCCATACAGGTATAACGCTACTATGTTTGAAAATGGTAAGGAGGTGCCCTTGCCTAATTTGTCATCTGTAGTCAACATTGCTGATGTTAGCCGAGTTACAAGGAGTGGTCGAGTTTTCTCGGCGCCAAAAGATAAAGAGGTACCTTCTGAGCAGCTAGTTGTAAAGAATACGACTCTGGGGCAGTCCAGTGGGAATGATTTTGTAGACAAATATGATGAGGTTCTAAAAATAATCAAGAGAAGTGAATACAAGGTAGTAGATCAGCTGCTGCAGACACCATCTAAAATATCCGTGTTACAATTGCTGATGAGCTCCGAGGCCCATAGGAAGGCATTGCAGGGAGTACTGGAGCAGGCATACATTGACCATGATGCGACTATAGAGAAGCTTAGTGGAATAGTGGGTAACATTACTGCATGCAACAATCTGGGATTCTGCGAAGAGGAGTTACCTGAAGAGGGAATAAGCATAATTTGGCTCTGCACATTTCAATAAACTGCATGAATGACATGTTATCTGGAGTTTTGGTTGATACTGGTTCTTCGTTGAATGTGATGCCAAGGACGACTCTCGCAAGGCTGACTTATCAGGGACCCCAAATGAGGCCGAGCGGTGTTATTGTTAAAGCTTTTGATGGTTCGAGAAAGACTGTGATTGGAGAAGTGGATTTACCCATGACTATTGGGCTCAGTGTTTTTCAGATCACATTTCAGGTCATGGACATTCATGTCGCCTACAGCTGTTTACTAGGCAGGCCATGGATACACGAGGCTGGAGCGGTTACATCTACCCTACACCAGAAGTTGAAGTATGTTTGCGACGGACAGTTAGTCACAGTTTGCGGAGAAAGAGCTTTAGTGGGGAGCCAACTCTCTTCCTTTTCTTATGTCGAGGCGGAAGAAGAGGTGGGGACTCAATTTCAAGCTCTCTCGATCGCTGACAACAACACCAAGAGTAACAGAGTTACTATGACATCTTTTAAGGACGCGCTAAAGGTTGTAGAAAGTGGCCCTCAAGGGAAGTGGGGGCAGGTGCTGGAGTTGCCCAAAAATAAGAACAAGAAAGGTTTCGGTTTCAAAGGTAACAATTCCGAGAAGACTCCCATAGGAAATATGATTATTCCCCCTATCAAGAATGTGTTTCACAGCGGAGGGACTATCCATTCGCCAGAGGTAAGTGTTGTGGAGAATGATTTAGAAGATGCTTTCATTCCTCTCTTTCCTCCTCAACCAGAAGTCCAAGGACTTGAATATGAAGCCACTGCCATCCTTGAAGATGAGTCTGTCGAAGATCAGCCTAACTTTGTGACGCATGGGGCAGTGGCTCGGAATTGGAGTGTTGTTAATGTTCCTGTTGTGATCCCTTTATCAAAGTAATTGTTTTGTTTGTTTCATTTGCCTTAGTTTATTCACTCTGCCCAAGGCGATAACATTTATGTGTGGGCTTTACTTTTCATAATTCCCTTTGCTCTGCTCAAGGCAAAGGTGATTTGTGTTGCAGCATTTGTTTGAAATTTGCTGTCATCAATAAATTATCATTTTGCATTTCTATCTTTTGTTTCCGTTTATTATTACTTTAAGGAAAATGGCAATCACAATTTTTAATCATTTTGCACGTTGATGCACACACTTTCACTTGCTCAAAATCTAAAATAAAATCACATCACATGTGCAGATTACTGCATGAATTGAACATCAAAAACAATGACCCAATGCCTTCTCCGAACTTTGAGTTTCCTGTGTTCAAAGCCGAAGAAGAGGAAGAAGAGATCCCTGAGGAAATATCCCGGTTACTAGAGAATGAAAATGAAGCCATTCAACCTCACAAAGAGCCAGTAGAGGTTATTAATTTGGGTACAGAAGAATCCCGTAAAGAGGTGAAAATTGGAGCTTTACTCATGTCCAGTGTGAAAGAAAGTGTCATACCCCAAATTTTGACCACTAAGATTTCCCATCATTGTGCAAATCATCATCACAATATGGAGGAACCATCATACTTCATCAGTCTCCCCAAAGATGGGTGAGCATCCACTACAATCAAAATTAGGGTTTCAAGCCCTCTTTGAGTGCTTAGACAAAGGATCAATCAAGGAATGACATGATCTTCAACTTGTATAACCTCTCAAACATCCACAATGGATCAAAAGGACTCCCACTTCAAGGATCAAGCACAAGGCTGCTCCCTTCTAGGTGGATCAAGTCTCAAGATCGATAGTGTCACCAAATTAGGGTTTTGGTCGACCAGGGCCTCCAGATGGAAAATTTTCATCTGGGCACAAGCCAATGATCCAAAACCTAACCTAATATACTCCATGGAACCTCATGGACCCAATCATCAAGTCAATCTTGCCTCAGGGGATGCATTCGTCAAAAATCAGGAATTAGGGTTTCTTAACCTAATTCACCCCTAAGTTGACTTTTGGGACAAACCATGAGCCAAGACCTCAAGAGAGGATTTGAGGATCTCCAATATGTCACATTGATCCATTTGGGACAATGGATTGATCCAAGAAGCTTGAGCAACAAGTCTCAATTTCATCTGGACCACAATTAGGGTTTTAAGGGAAAAGTCAACTGTAACTTTGACTTTTGACCAGGACATGCTCCCAAACCCTATGACATGCACCAATATACCCTATAACACCCATGGAACATGTCCATCAAGTTTGATTTAGGTCAAGGACATGATGTCCTGAAGAATTGCACAGTTTGGAATTCATCTGATAAAAAGTCAACTGTGCACAAAAGTCAACTTTGACTTTTTGAGATTTTTCACCAAAATGGATTTTTAACCCTAAAATGATGTTAATGTATGATTTGAATCATCATTCATCAAGAAAAATCAAGAAAAGTTGGACAACTTCTAAAAGGGGTAACCATAAAACTTAGAAATTTTTCTAAGTCATGAAAAAGTGCCACTAATGCACCAACTTTGGAGGACCATAACTCCTAAACCACAAGGCCATTGTGCCCCCATTCAAAGCTTGATTTGTAGATCACATTACCCTCTACAAAAGCTTCATATTGACCTATGTCCAAATTCCTCATGGATTTTGAGTTATGGAGTGATCAAACTCAAGAAAAATCACTTTGTTCCAACACTTATTGAAAATTCCACTAAGTCAGATTTCACTTCACTTTTTGCCAAATGTAGGGGGATTTTTCACTTGGATTCAAAAGAGATCAAAACCAAACATGTTCAAACAGTTGTTGTATCATGTAAGGGCTTTCCAAAATGGTCAAGAACATTACTAAATTCAACTTACACCATGAGATATGACATTGGCAAGTTGCCTTGCTGAAATCTGTCAAAGGCAAGGCAGAATTTGCAATTTTGCTCGATTTGCCAAAATCAGCCAAATTCAAATGCTCCTATCCACTTGGACACATCTGAGGATTGAATCTAAAGGGGACAATCACTGAGCCAAGCCTCCAAAGTCCTTGGAACAAGAAATAGCATGTTGAACCTAGAATGGCCAAAATAGGGACAAGACTCCAAATTTGGATTGAAGCATTCAATGGAAGCATCAAGGTGGCATGGACTGAGCCATTCTCATCTAAAATCAGTCAAGGCTTATCCAAGACCAAGGGAACCAAAGCTCTGTGCCCTAACCTCTAGTCAATGGCTAGAGGAGACTTAGATTTTCATTTGCCAACATTGGCCAAACATACTTAGCAGTTGCCATTCACTATTCCTTGCAAAACAATCTTGGTCTACTATAAATAGAGCTCAATTGTGTTCAGTTTAAGTACACCAAAGGCCTACAACACTTGCCTTTCTCAAAATCTCTTTCTCTTGGCAAAAATGCCTTTCTTAGCAAGGTAACTATCGGGTTTTGAGCTAGAGGGCAATTCCACTCAAACCAATCACTCACACACCTCATATACATCACATATGAGCTGATCAAACACTTAAACAACAACTGGAACATTGATTTCTCAGAATCACCAGTCAATTGCTCAAGGTTTTAACCAAAGTGCAGTTGAGATGCCATGAAGTGATCCAGCCAATTTCCATCAAGTCCAAGCATTCAAACACACTCCATAGCACCTAGGGAAGTTGTTCAGATCATCACAACACAACTGTAACACCTCCTACACAAATCAGGATCACCAGCTGCAAGTGGTAAGCATGAGCTCTTCTAACTCTATGATCCATGCAATTTTTGCTGCACAATAATTTGGCCATATGTTCATAATCATGCATGGAATGTTTTCCCTCAATTAATTGCTTTGTTTGAATCGTGTATCAAAAATCCTAGCCTTCATGCAGAAATTAGGGTTCTTGAGGTTTCTTCATGATTTCATGATTTATGTTTAATTTAAATGAAATTAAGTGTTATAGACATGATCATGAGATGGAAAACGCAAATCTGGGCAAGCCCAGAACACGCGCGTGTTCTTGGCGCCATTTTCATAAATTTGAATATTTGAATTTTGTGATTTTATTTAATTGATTCAAAAATTAATTTCTCTCAGAGTTTTAATGATTTTGAGTTGATTCTTTTTTTAATAACTCACAAAAATGTTAAAATAGTTTATTTTCCCAAAAAATCCCAAAATTATTATTTATTTTGTATAATTGATATTTTTGCAAAGAATTAATATTTTAATTGTTTTTGACATTTTAAATATTTTTTCCGCATTGATTTTGCAACTTTTAATGCCTTCTAATTATTTTGTAGGTCAATACTTAATTTTTGAAGCATTAATCCAAGATCACAATTTGTTTTCCATATGTTAAACAATTTTGATCATTTTAATCGAATTTTATTCCATTAAATACATTTTTGAAAACAAATTAGGGTTTTTGGATTAATTCAACCCTCATAAATCATTTTCAAAACACTTTGGGCCTCTAATAGAGTGTAAGACCCAATCCTTTTTTGACCAAACCATTGTTGGGCCTCAGTGTATTGTATAAGTCCCGATACCGTCAAAAAACAAACGGCGCGATCATCGCCAGTTTAAAAATAAACCTTTTGGGCCTCTCCTTGAGCTATAAGACCCATTCAAAAATTTTTTGGGCCTCTAATAGAGTGTAAGACCCAATCCCCTTTTAACCAAAAATCATTTTTTGGGCCTCACTTATTGTATAAGTCCCTTCGCGTTAAAAGAAAACCTCGGCGCGATCGCCATTTTAAACGGAAAAATAAATTGGGCCTACCCTCGTGTTATAAGCCCCACTCTTTTTCTTTAAGACTTTTTGGACCTCTTGAGAGAGTGTAAGACCCATCCCTGTGTACAGAAACTATTTTGGGCCTCAGTCACTTGTATAAGTCCCTCTGCACAAATTCAAAACAACAGTGCGCTCACTGATAAAACCCTGGGCCTCTCCTTGAGCTGTAAGCCACAAATCTCTCTTTTTCAAAGCACTTTCTCCTTTGATTTTGAATATACTGTTGTTTTCAATCTTTCTTTGTTGAACAACTAACCAAACAGCATGGAAGCTCTACAACCGAGTAAGTGGTTATTGCTTTCATTTACCGCTTTCATATACATATAACGGTATTGTGGGGCTGTTTCACTGTAAGTCTTCTTTCATAAGCTCATATCAACTGTGTAATAATAGTATAGATATTTAGAGTTTCCCCGACAACTACGTCTAGAACTAGGTGACGCCGTTTCATTTATTCGTAGAAATAGACAACTAGATCCCCAATAGGATCACCAGATACAGTCTTCTCTTCGGCTGTCCTCATTAGGAATTGTCAAGAAACTCTATTCCCAGAGATGAATGTATTCTCCGTGAATGGCATCTTTGATTTTCTTCCAAATTCTCGAACTTTCCTGACTTGATCTATTCCTTGTGAATAGCTTGCCTTGAATTTCTCGGGGTTTAGGGACCCACGGGCTTCTTAAAAGCATCGGTCTCCTCTTGGGCATCGTACAAGGACCCACAGGCTTCCTAAAAGCAACCCCGCCTCCTCTTGGGCTTAGTACAAGGACCCATCGGCTTCTTAGAAGTATTCACAGCCTCCTCTTGAGCTTCGTATAATGATCTCTTCCTCCGGGAATGATAGCCTCCTCTTAGGCTTCGTACAAGGACCACTCGGCTTCTTAAAAGTTTCCAGCCTCCTCTTGGGCTTCGTACAAATTGTCCCGATGACCTCCTAGAGGTATAGGAACAGAACTTAATCATCTGCATAGAACAGTCCTTTCAAAGAGTCTACTACTGTTTCTCAAAGCATGGTACAAAAGTTGAAACTCTAGACTTGGACAGTCTAATTTCCTTAAGCCTCAAAGACATTCTCAAGTGACCCCTTCAAAAATAGGAAGAAAACCCCGTAGACTCGGACAGTCTCAATACCCTTCGGATTTCCCGCTTCCTTAAAGAACAGGAATAACCCGGATCCTTGAATCAAATCCATAAGTACAGTGTTGCTCATATAAGAACTGATTTTCTCTTTTAAAATCAGTATACTGGACCTGTCACTTAACTGAAACAACATTTAGCCTCTCCCTCGGGCTTTGTACGAGACACATAAGAGACTCCCTCGTTGAGTCCACTACCCCTTTTGCCTCCATCTCGGGCTTTATACGAGATACAAAAAGGTTCTTATTGAGCCAAACAAATAACAGCCTCCATCTCGGGCTTCGTACGAGATACAAAAAAACTCTCTCGTTGAGTCAATTAGCCTTCATCTCGGGCTTTATATGAGATACCAAAAGACTTCATCGTCGAGTCAAAACTTTTTAGCCTCTCTCTCGGGCTTTGTACGAGACACATACTAGCCTCCTCTTAGGCTTTGTATAAGAAAACCACTGGTTGATCCAATCAACCTTTTAGCATCAAAATTGTGCCTCGTTCACAGTACACAAACATCAACAACTCCTTCCCCTCCATCTAATTGCTGTAAGCGGCAAGCCTCTGGATCATCTACATCCATGCAATTGTCCCTCTTTTAGCATGAGAAATTCCTAAGGAAAGATGGCATTGCTCTACACTGAGTTAAAGTCTTCTCCTTCAGGTTAAAATCCCCTATAAAGGAAATTATGGCATTGCCGGATTCACACATCCCGGTTAAAGTAATTCTCCTTTATAAACAGTTGTGACATAGAACCCCCTCTTTAGAGATGACAAATTCTCTCTAAAGTTGAAACCTTTTTAGCTTCATATCTTGGGCTTTGAACAAGATACAAATCACCTTTCGCTTCACGTCTTGGGCTTTGAACAAGACACCAAAACAACCATTTCCTCCCATAGAATAGGAGGAACTACGAACGCTCTGATTTCCCTGTTTCGGTAAACGGGAATACGTAGGCATAAGATTGAAAGAAAAATCTTAGAGAGCACACTAAACAAAAACCCAAAATCCCATACTCTCATGTATCTATCAAAAGCATCAGTCATAACATCTTAATCCTTGTTCCCCGCCAGAAAATCCTAGGAAGAAAAGAAAACCGTATTGGCGAAAATACAAATAACCAATACAAAGGCCCCCCACATTGATAGCATTCGTAACCTAACAAACCGCTGTTTAATCTCAGTATGCAAAGCAGGGTTAATTGGAGACATCTATTTCCCTTCCTTATTCAGCTCACAATAGGATAAAAAATGAATCGACATGTAGTTAAAACTCAACCGCAGAGAGCGACCAGTGCTTAAGAACCGCGTCCAAAATCGCTCGCTACAGAAAAATGGCGCCCACCGTGGGGCCCGTCTCTCTTTTTCTGCTTTTCGTCTCTTGTGTGAATACCACAGATTGGGGCTTCCGCCGGGGAACCCAACTTCTGTCAGGAACTTAGGATTCATAGCTTTAAAGGTCTAGGATGATTAGGACAAATATATATACTGCTTTTCCTAATTGCTATACGTGTTTATTTTTCTGCTAATGGGAATGCGTGTGATGCCGCAAGTGGAAAGTTTGAGTATACACTTAAGATAAGTGATGGCGACGAGGTCGACCATCAACCTCAGTGGAGGCTGACCAATGCAACCCATTCTCTCACCTAGACAATGGACCGATTGTTAAGTCTGAGAAGCTGAGGAGCCAAACCCTTTTGTAGTGCGGAAACTATCGGAAATAGTTGTTACGCGATACTACCCTCATTTGAGGCTGGTGATCTATTCTCGGTGAATGGCACTTACTCTGAGATTGCTCTACGACTCGCTGGCGATCCGCTTGTTATTTTGCTTTCCTGGGAGGAGCTGATGATAATGAGTACAGGTACAAAAATCACCTTAGTATAAACCTTTGGGGATGGGTAGAGCCTTGACTATCCCATGTTTTTTCTATGTTTTTGTGTGCTTCATTCATGCATTCATTTAAAAAAACATTAAAAACATTCAAAAAATTCTTCTCTTCTAGTCTCTCTGTTTTTCAAATTAAATTAAGACTGTGATTGCAAATATCGGAGAAAAGGATTGCACTAATGGATTTCGGTAGAAGGAGAACTCATAGTTATACCTTCATGGTTCCAAAACTAGAGGATTTGAGAAGGTTAGCGAGGATGATCACTAACCCTGAGGCTTTCAGAGCCAAGCACGGAGGTTTGCTACCATTGTTAAGAGACCATGTGATTGAGGGAATCATGGATGCGCTCATTCAGTTTTATGATCCAGTTTATCACTGTTTCACATTCCCAGATTACCAGTTAGCACCAATGCTAGAGGAGTATTCTCATCTGATTGATCTGCACATTACTGATCGAGCTCCATTTTCTGGACTGGAAGAAATTCCAAAGAATCAGACCATTGCGAGAGCAATTCATTTGGACGAGTCTGAGGTCAGGACTAACCTAACTACCAGGGGTGGAATCCAAGGTTTGCCAGCCCAGTTCTTGACAAAGAAAGCCCTGTATTTTACCAGTATAGGAAACGTGACTGCTTTTGAAAGCATCTTTGTCTTGCTCACCTACGGGTTATTTTTGTTTCCCAACATCAATAACTTTGTAGATATCAACTCCATTAAGGTTTTTCTCATTGGAAACCCTGTGCCGACTTTGCTCGCGGATGCGTATCATTCTGTACACTTGGGAAATTTGTACAGCGGAGGGGAGATCACATGCTGTGTACCTCTGCTTTACAAATGGTTTATCTCTCACTTGCCCAAGTCTGCTGCTTTTTGGGATTGCAATAGTTCCTTACGTTGGTCGCAGAAGATCATATCTCTTACCAACTCTGATATAGATTGGTGTAATAGGATTTATGATGGAATCAGAATCATTGATCGTTGTGGAAACTTCCCCAACGTACCCCTTATAGGAACTAAGGGAGGAATCAACTATCATCCAGTTTTCGTTCATCGTCAATTTGGATACCCGATGAGACACGTCCCACGGGGTGTTCATCTGGAAGGTCTTTTCTTCAAGGAAGGAGAAAACGACAGAGCACTAAAAATGGAAATAGTGCATGCTTGGAAGCATGTTCATAAGAAAGGATGAGAGTCTCTAGGAAAACTGGACTGTGTCTCGGTGGAGCCTTATCTCCATTGGGTACAAACTAGAGCTCTCAAGCTGAAGATGTCTTACCCTCGTTACGGAATTCTTCCACCGAGGGAGTCTGTCATGTACTTCATGACGGAAACTGAAAGGCTTCAGGTTACTCTCAACAAAGTTCAACGGGAGAGGAGGTCTTGGAAGAACAAGTACCGCACCCTCGATGTAGAGTGCATCAAAATACAGCAATTACTGAAAGAGAAAGACGCTCTGATTGAGATTTTGGAGCAACATCCTGTGGAGAATCAAGATGACCAAAGGAATTTGCTCGCTCCTTTCACTTGGCAAAGGAATGACAACCCGACAACGGCCCAAGAGCCTCGGTCAAAGAAAAGGAAAGTACAAGAGTCGGCACCCAATTTCTCTTCAGAGAGGACTCGGGACCCATTAGCTTAGGTTTCTGTTTCTGCACTTTGAAATCTACTGTATTTCATTTCTGTAATCCTTTGAATTCAATGAAAAGGGGTTTCCCCACTGTTTGATATTTGCAATCTAATTGTCGAAGTTTATTTTGATTAAACCTTAAACAATTAATATAATCATTGCATTCATCATTATCACATCGCGTATTCTTCTTACCTACGAATCTCACGTTTGTGTCTCGGTTCTAGAGTCAAACTGTCTCATTCGTACAATACTCGGGCCAATCGTCAGAAGAAGATGGATGATCTTGAGGAAGAAAATAGAGAGTTGAAGGAAGAGATCGAAGCTCTGAGAGAGGATATGAGAAAGATTCGTAACAACATGCAAGCCATGGCAGAAGCTCAACTACAAAGGACTGTGATCTCAGAGATCAACTCAACGCCCATAGTAGAGAAGTATGATCCTAGGTATCAAATGCCGAAAGATCGTCCTTGGGGCATGCCTGTTAACTATATCCTGGAAGGATATGTTCCGCCGATCGCTGAAGATCAGGGAATCACAACAGAAGCCGCTGGGCCTGAAGGTTACAAACTTCGGGAAAGCGAAGATGCCAGAGGCATACTGAAGACTCCTGAAGGATACAAACTTCGGGAAACGCCAAGATTTACTGCCGTAGTCACGGTACCACCCCCTGTGGTGCACACTGTCCCGGAAGGACAGATTCCACAGATACCTACTGGTAAAAAGGAAACTATGTTTGACAGAATGGAGGAATTCCAGGAACAGTTCTTGGAAATACAAAAGGAACTGCAAGCCATTCGCGGTCAGGATCTATTTGGAAAGGACGCCGCAGATCTCTTCTTGGTCCCCAACGTAAAAGTTCTGCACAAATTTCAAGTGCCCGACTTTGAAAATTACAATGGTAACTCTTGCCCTCAAAGCCATCTGGTGATGTACGCTCGGCGGATGTCAGCTCAGACGGAGAATCAGGACCTACTCATTCACTACTTTCAGGATAGTTTAACCGGTGCCGCACTCAAATGGTACATCGGTTTAAACCGTGCCACGATCAGCACATTCAGAGATCTTGGCACTGCCTTCTTCCAACAATACAAATACAATTTAGACATGGCACCCGACAGAGATCAACTCAGATCGATGTCGCAAAAGGACAAGGAAACCTTTAAGGAGTATGCTCAAAGGTGGCGTGAAATTGCCGCTCAAATTTGTCCACCTCTGGAGGAAAAAGAGATGACAAAGATCTTCTTAAAGACCTAAAGCTCATTTTACTATGACCGAATGGTTGCCAGTGCGCCCAGTGACTTCACCGAGATGGTGGGCATGGCGTACGTCTTGAGGAAGCCGTCCGAGAAGGACATTTGGTAAAAGACACTGGATCGACGAGCGGTACTAAAAAATACGGTAGTCCTCTCCCTAAGAAAAAAGAGAAGGATATTGGGAATATATCTCTCAGAAAGAAAAGGCGACGTTATCAACCGGTAGCAGCTGTGACTCCTGCTATCAACCCTGCGTCTATTCCTACGTATCAACCTCAAGTTGCGCAGAGCCAACCTAATCAGCAAAGGACACAACAGCCTCTTCAGCAGGCTTGTCCTCCATATAACAACAACCGTACAACACGACCATCAGGGTTTGATCTTATACCCATGTTGTACGCAGAACTATTTTCGTTACTACTAGCTAAGGGGCACATCCAGACTAAATCCCCTCTTACAGTACCGAAAAATCTGCCTTTTTGGTTTAAGGTGGATCAAACTTGCCCTTATCATCAAGGAGGATCAGGGCATAACATAGAGACTTGTCTCAATTTCAAGTCCGACGTGCAAAAGCTTGTTAGGAATGGGGTCTTATCCTTCAAGGATACAAATCCTAATGTTCTCACAAACCCGCTGCCTCAACATAAGAAGGCTGCAGTCAATTTGATAGAAGGAGAGACTAACGATGTCTATCAAATTCATGATGTACTCTTGTTGAAAACCAATCTGGTCAAGATGCATTGTAGACAGAGTGGATATGGCCATGTGCCACCTCATTACTATCATCAGTGTGATATCTGCTCTAAAAACAATCAAGGATGTTCTGTGGTGCAAGCAGCCCTACAGGAACATATGGATCTCGGATGTATCCAAGAGCACCGAGTTCGTGGAGTTAACATGGTCTACACGAATTCTAACGTCATTCAAAACCACGATATCCGTGCAATGAATGTCAACTTGGTGGCGATGCACTCAAGACAATGCCAGTATCATAATCTGCCGCGGTACGATTACAGTTCCTGTCTAATTTGCTCGATAAACAAACAGGGATGCTCTTTTATACAGGAGGCCCTCCAGCGTCAGATGGATCTTGGATGGATCCAAGACTACCATGATAGGAACCCTTATCAGAGCAACATGGTTCAGATCTTCGATATTCGCGTGATGAATACCAACCTGGTAGAGTTACATGCTGAACAGGTCTGACTCGGATTCTTAATATCACATGACTATCAAAGCTGTAATGCGGGTTGCGAAAACGATCGAGGTTGTACCCTTGTCCAGGAGGCACTTCAGCACTTGTTAAATCACTAGTGGATGCCAATCTATATGGATGAAGATACTCAACAGATTAGTATCAATAATAGGAATCCTACTCGGCGTCAGAGTCAGGATGTCCGATCTGTGGAAGATAACCTAGTGAGGTTACATTGTATTCAAAGTGGGCGTGGCCAGGTGCCACCACACAATTATGACCGTTGTAGCGTCTGTTCAGAAAGTAACCAAGGGTGTTACCTTGTGAGAGCAGCTCTTCAGGGTCAGGTGGATCGTGGAGAGATTCGTCCATATCCGGGTTCTGGACCCATCTACTGGACGCCGAACTACCTTGCTGATCAAGTTGAGGATGTTGTCACGATCTCTGGTCATCACAGGACCAGGGATGTTTTTGCCATTATCCCTCTACTTGACGAATCTAAAGTTCCCAACCGAGAATGGATCGAGATTAATTATGATGGTCAGAAAAATCAGAAGGTTCCCATAATCATCTATCTGCCGGGACCATTACCGTATGAATCAACTAAGGCTATCCCTTACAAATACGGTGCAACGACAGTTGAAAATGGAAAGGAAATTCCATTACCCTCCGTCGTGAATATTGCAGACATCAGTCGTGTAACACGGAGTGGTAGAATCTTCAACAGAGGGGTTGGGGAACTTAACAAGGAAAAGGAACTTCAGACAGAAACTCCCGATCCACCAGTCGGTCAATCCAGTAATCCTGACCTTTCGAAAAATAATGATGAGATGCTGAAGCTCATCCAAAGGAGTGAATACAACATTGTTGATCACCTGTTACAGACTCCTTCAAAGATCTCGGTATTATCACTGTTACTCAGTTCAGAAGCCCACAGGGAGGCAAGCCTTTGTGGAACAGGATGTAACAATCAGACAATTTGATAACATTGTCTCTAACATCACTTCCTGCAACAATTTGGGATTTAGTGATGAGGATTTACCCGAAGAGGGTCGCCGTCATAACATGGCGCTCAATATCACAGTTAACTGCCAGGACGATGCTTTAGCCAGCGTTCTGGTAGACACAGGGTCAGCCCTGAATGTTATACCGAAGTCCACTTTGATGCAATTATCATTCAAAGGCCCTCCGATGAGAATCAGCTAGGTCGTCGTCAAAGCGTTCGACGGATCCAGAAAAACAGTTATCGGCGAAGTTGATCTTCCCATAACTATTGGTCCTCACACTTTCCAAGTCACTTTCCAGGTCATGGACATCCGGGCAACGTACAGTTGTTTATTAGGAAGACCTTGGATACACCAGGCTGGAGCGGTCACTTCGACCCTCCACCAAAAGCTAAAGTTCGTCAAGAATGATCAACTTGTCACAGTCTGTGGGGAACAAGCCTTGCTTGTAAGCAACTTGTCATCATCTACTGGCATAAAACCCGAGGAGGTTATTGGGACTCAGTTCCAAGCACTGTCAGTTAGCAAGGACAATCAATCCCAAGGAGGAACCTCGATTTCCTCATACAAAGATGCTATCAAAGCGGTCGAGAGTACCGATACAACAGGATGGGGACAATTTGTCATTCCTAGTGACAATAAAACAAAGAAGGGTCTTGGTTATTCTGCAACTTATACCCAAACAGCTGCCAACGATGAAAGTCTTCATCCCCTTCAAAACTTCTTCCACAGTGGAGGTTTCCTCCACCCAGTGTCTCAGGCAGTACATGCTATCAATGAGGAAGATCCCTCTGACACAGATGAAGAATGGAAGTCCTACCTTAACAAGGACGGTTATATGTCTCAGGAAGAGGTGCCTATACCATTTTGCTATCCCGCACAGAGTCCGAGATTTATACCCAGATCAGACGTCGAAATGATCTATGGAGATTGTGATCCAGAAGGATGTCGTGCTCCGCCAAATTCATTAGAGGAAGACACTCGAATGAAAGACCAATTTGACTACCACTATTATGGCCCAATGGATGGTCTACCAATGTGGCAGCCTTACCCAGGAAACTTGGGGCAAGAGAGTCAGCCAAGTAATGAAAATCGGCTGACCATCACTGAACAGAATACCCGTGTCCCCGCCATGTCATGGGATCAACACTCAGGTCATTCTGAAACTACTCAACATGAAGATGAATTCGCAACGTTTGCAGGACTCGAGTTCATCAACTTTGCTTTTCCCGAGGTCAACGTCATCGAGAGGGATGACTCCTCCAGTTCCAAAGAAGTTTGGGACACCCTGGGATAACCAAGTGGAAAATACGACTATATGGTCAAGTACACTGCGCCCGAAAGCTCTCGTATCAGACTCGAAGATATCCAGCCTAATGGATGGGGAGATACAGCTGAGAGCACAAATACTATGCAAAATTCAATTGAGGAATCCTCCTACGACAACTCTGCCCAGGAGACAGATTCCAATGGTCCTGCTCCGCCAGAAATCAACATCATTTCGGAGGACAAATCGAGGAAGGTACCAGACTTTGTGATCCACCGAGGATTTCGCCGCCAATGGGTTGCTGTCGATGTTCCGAAGGTCGTTCACCAGTCAAAGTAATTGCCATCTTTTAACCTTTCACCCCGCCCAGGTGGAATGAATGTTTTGATAGGGCTCGCTTTCTGTAAGTTTTCCCTCTTCGCTTAGCCCAAAGCGACAGAGTTTTTTTTTATAGGGCTGTAGTTTCAAGAATCGACTTGTTCATTAATAAAATAACTTCGTTCTGTAAATTCCGCATTAATTGTTGTTTTCTCTTTTTGCTTTTTCAGAAAATGGTAATCCTAAAAAACAATTAAAATAAAAACAAGCAGTAAAAAAAACACTGTACACACTTGCATTTTCTCTATCTCTTCTAAACACGAATCATCACGTCATGCAGATTGATTGTTTTAAACCCAGTTGAAACATACGATCCGATGCCTTCTCCCGACTTTGAGTTCCCGGTATTTGGGGCTGAAGAAGATGTTGACGACGAAATTCCAGAAGAGATCTCCCGACTACTCAGACAAGAGGAAAGGTCCATAGAACCTCACAAAGAACCGTTGGAAACGGTAAACTTGGGTTCAGAAAGAGAGAGAAAAGAAATCAGGATTGGGGCACTGCTCAGTCCAACTGCCAAAGAGAGTTTGATAAAGCTTCTCAAAGAATTCCCCGATGTATTCGCTTGGTCCTATCAGGATATGCCAGGGTTGGATACTAGCATCGTGGAACATCACTTACCGTTAAGATCAGAATGTCCGCCAGTAAAACAGAGGTTGAGACGTACTCATCCGGACATGGCCATCAAAATGAAAGGGGAGATACAGAAACAGATTGACGCGGGTTTCCTCGCTACGTCTGAATATCCTCAATGGTCAGCCAACATCGTACCCGTTCCGAAAAAGGACGGAAAGGTCAGAATGTGTGTTGATTACAGGGATCTGAACAAGGCAAGTCCAAAGGACGACTTTCCTTTACCACACATTGACATGCTGGTAGACAGCACAACAAAGTTCAAAATTTTCTCCTTCATGGATGGATTCTCGGGCTATAACCAGATCAAAATGGCACCGAAAGACATGGAGAAAACTTCGTTCATTACCCCATGGGGCACCTTTTGTTACAAGGTAATGTCGTTCGGTTTGAAGAACGTCGGGGGAACCTATCAAAGGGCCATGACTACTCTGTTTCATGACATGATACACAAAGAAATCGAAGTGTATGATGATGATATGATTGCAAAATCAAAAACAGAGAGTGAGCACGTTAAACATCTGTCAAAATTGTTCGAACGTCTAAGAAAATACATACTCCGATTGAATCCCAACAAGTGCACCTTCGGTGTCCGTTCAGGGAAACTCTTAGGGTTCATCGTCAGCCAGAAAGGAATTGAGGTTGATCCTGACAAGGTCAAGGCCATTCAAGAAATGCCTTCTCCGAAAACTGAAAAGCAAGTCAGAGGATTCTTGGGACGTTTGAACTACATCTCCAGATTCATATTCCTAATAACCGCGACATGCTCGCCGATCTTCAACTGCTCAAGAAGATACAATCATTTCTCACTGTTTCACGAGGCATGTGGACTCCGAATTATGACGGCCCCTATGTGGTCAAGAAAGCTTTCTCAGGCGGTGCTTTGAGACTTGCAACCATGGACGGAGAAGAATTTTCCTACCCCACAAATGTTGACGTAGTCAAGAAATACTTCGCCTAAACTAAAACAAAAATCTCGGTGGACTGAAAACCCGAAAGGGCGGTCCAGGCAAAAATTAGAGACATGATCAATAATCATCCCGGTGGATTGGAAATCTCATAGTACAATCCAGGCAAAAATTAGGGATAATGGCAAGTAACTATGTTCAACAGAGGCAAGTCCCTCAGCAGCAGTTACACCATCCATTGGAGGAAAACTCCAGTCAAGGTCATCTTCGACAGAAGCTCAGGATGCCCAGGATTCAAAGTCGGTAGAAGGATAGTGGTCGTTATGTTTCAACGTAGCCCTTTTCCCTGTAAATTACCATTTTCTAACTTTGTATATACTCTTTGGAATCATGCGTTTGGCAGATCTCCATCTTATCAATAAAATTTGAGCCTTTGTGCTTTTGTTTGTAATTCTTACTTGTTTTAGCTTTATAGAACGACGTTGTTAACATGATTAGCGATTCTTGAAATGAAACAAAAATGTATTTACTTGTTAAAACTTTTTCTGGTTTTAAAATAAAGTCGGCAATTTCTTTTGACTGTTGAACATCAAAGGAACATCAACCGCTTCTTCAGAAGTAAGCGAACTTCAAAGTGCAGAATCAAAGTACTCCTTCTAACCCAGTACGCCTGAATGAAGGGATCAACTGTGTCAGAGACCTTGTTTTATCTGACACGCCTCGGTCGAGATCTTATCTCCTAAGCCCGATCAACGGTATTCCCCGCAGGGACTATCTCTCCAAAGCAAGGTGGAATTGCTATTCTGAACCAACGGTACTTCTTCGCCCCGTGATGGCCGAGTATCCAGTCGTGTTCACCTGTCAGTTTGTACGTCGCGTCAGTTTTGTCAGCATAAACATACACACGTCATGCATTATTGATTTGCATTCACATTTCATATTGCATCACTATCACTCCAGTCGGTCTTGTTCCCTAGTGATAGAAGTTCTCTCAATCGAGTCGTCAGTTCTTGCCTCGTCAGGAAACGCTGCGTCTGAACATTCTCTCTCCTCCAGTTTTATTTCTGGAAGGAAGTTGGCCCTCGACCACTTTGATAACTTGAACCTCTGAAAGGCCAGAGGGCCCTCAGTTAACATCACTCTTCGCCATTGAAGATAATGTCCTTGTATTCCCGGATTAAAGAAAATCCCGAGAGAAAGCCTCCTAAATCGGAGATTCGGCAGTACGGCAGTTTTTCTCCGAAAAACCTTCTGATGAAAAGGTCATCGGCACCTCAAAATTGGATCCCATCATATGGCGTTTCTCCGGGAAGATCCCGAGAAAAGTATGACGTAAGACCCCCAAGCGAAAGCAGCCTCTCAAGGGACTCGCATTCCCCAAGTAGAGTCAATTAATGGCATCTCCAACTGAGAAGTTTGTACACCTCTACAACTCAAACGACTGGGTTCCCCAGCGAGTCTAGCATCAAAGTTTTTCTATCAAATGGCATCTCCCCAGGAAAATTCGGCGAGAAGTTTGAGGAAAACCGCTACGCATAACGTCCCTTGTCAATTAAGTTTATTGACAAAAGAAACTAAGACCAGTTCTTGTGTAGGAAACCAGGATCGAGGGGAAATTTACAAAGGAAACTAAGTCCAGTTCCTTGGTAGAAAACCAGGATTGAAGGGAAGTTTATTTCAGAAACTAAGACCAGTTCCTTGGTAGGAAACCAGGATCGAGAGGAGGTTTATTTCAAAAGAAAACTGAGACCAGCTCCTTGGCTGAAGACCAGGATCGAGGGGAAGTTTAAATTTTCTAAGCATCATTGCTTAGTAAAAGAAGATGAATGCGTAAGCAATCATTCATAACCACCATTAAAATTTCGGGAATTCTGGTATTTAATCCTCTTGCACCCCGAATGCCCGAATACCTTCGTCATTCACACCTTCGAATCCAAGAAGATTAAATAGGGGCATCTGTCATACCCCAAATTTTGACCACTAAGATTTCCCATCATTGTGCAAATCATCATCACAATATGGAGGAACCATCATACTTCATCAGTCTCCCCAAAGATGGGTGAGCATCCACTACAATCAAAATTAGGGTTTCAAGCCCTCTCTGAGTGCTTAGACAAAGGATCAATCAAGGAATGACATGATCTTCAACTTGTCTAACCTCTCAAACATCCACAATGGATCAAAACGACTCCCACTTCAAGGATCAAACACAAGGCTGCTCCCTTCTAGGTGGATCAAGTCAAAAGATCGACAGTGTCACCAAATTAGGGTTTTGGTCGACCAGGGCCTCCAGATGGAAATTTTTCATCTGGGCACAAGCCAATGATCCAAAACCTAACCTAATATACTCCATGGAACCTCATGGACCCAATCATCAAGTCAATTTTGCCTCAGGGGATGCATTCTTCAAAAATCAGGAATTAGGGTTTCTTAACCTAATTCACCCCTAAGTTGACTTTTGGGACAAACCATGAGCCAAGACCTCAAGAGAGGATTTGAGGATCTCCAATATGTCACATTGATCCATTTGGGACAATGGATTGATCCAAGAAGCTTGAGCAACAAGTCTCAATTTCATCTGGACCACAATAAGGGTTTTAAGGGAAAAGTCAACTGTAACTTTGACTTTTGACCAGGACATGCTCCCAAACCCTATGACATGCACCAATATAACCTATAACACCCATGGAACATGTCCATCATGTTTTATTTAGGTCAAGGACATGATTTCCTGAAGAATTGCACAGTTTGGAATTCATCTGATAAATGTCAACTGTGCACAAAAGTCAACTTTGACTTTTTGAGATTTTTCACCAAAATGGATTTTTAACCCTAAAATGATGTTAATGTATGATTTGAATCATCATTCATCAAGAAAAATCAAGAAAAATTGGATAACTTGTAAAAGGGGTAACCATAAAACTTAGAAATTTTTCTAAGTCCTGAAAAAGTGCCACTAATGCACCAACTTTGGAGGACTATAACTCCTAAACCACAAGGCCATTGTGCCCCATTCAAAGTTTGATTTGTAGATCACATTACCCTCTACAAAAGCTTCATACTGACCTATGTCCAAATTCCTCATGGATTTTGAGTTATGGAGTGATCAAAATCAAGAAAAATCACTTTGTTCCAACACTTAGTGAAAATTCCACTAAGTCAGATTTCACTTCACTTTTTGCCAAATGTAGGGGGATTTTTCACTTGGATTCAAAAGAGATCAAAACCAAACATGTTCAAACAGTTGTTGTATCATGTAAGGGCTTTCCAAAATGGTCAAGAACATTACCAAATTCAACTTACACCATGAGATATGACATTGGCAAGTTGCCTTGCTGAAATCTGTCAAAGGCAAGGCAGAATTTGCAATTTTGCTCGATTTTCCAAAATCAGCCAAATTCAAATGCTCCTATCCACTTGGACACATCTGAGGATTGAATCTAAAGGGGACAATCACTGAGCCAAGCCTCCAAAGTTCATGGAACAAGAAATAGCATGTTGAACCTAGAATGGCCAAAATAGGGACAAGACTCCAAATTTGGATTGAAGCATTCAATGGAAGCATCAAGGTGGCATGGACTGAGCCATTCTCATCTGAAATCAGTCAAGGCTTATCCAAGACCAAGGGAACCAAAGCTCTGTGCCCTAACCTCTTGTCAATGGCTAGAGGAGACTTGGATTTTCATTTGCCAACATAGGCCAAACCTACTTAGCAGTTGCCATTCACTATTCCTTGCAAAACAAACTTGCTCTACTATAAATAGAGCTCAATTGTGTTCAGTTTAAGTACACCAAAGGCCTACAACACTTGCCTTTCTCAAAATCTCTTTCTCTTGGCAAAAATGCCTTTCTTAGCAAGGTAACTATCGGGTTTTGAGCTAGAGGGCAATTCCACTCAAACCAATCACTCACACACCTCATATACATCACATATGAGCTGATCAAACACTTAAACAACAACTGGAACATTGATTTCTCAGAATCACCAGTCAATTGCTCAAGGTTTTAACCAAAGTGCAGTTGAGATGCCATGAAGTGATCCAGCCAATTTCCATCAAGTCCAAGCATTCAAACACACTCCATAGCACCTAGGGAAGCTGTTCAGATCATCACAACACAACTGTAACACCTCCTACACAAATCACGATCACCAGCTGCAAGTGGTAAGCATGAGCTCTTCTAACTCTATGATCCATGCAATTTTTGCTGCACAATAATTTGGCCATATGTTCATAATCATGCATGGAATGTTTTCCCTCAATTAATTGCTTTGTTTGAATCGTGTATCAAAAATCCTAGCCTTCATGCAGAAATTAGGGTTCTTGAGGTTTCTTCGTGATTTCATGTTTTATGTTTAATTTAAATGAAATTAAGTGTTATAGACATGATCGTGAGGTTGAAACGAGTTGATTGGTATGTGGATTGCATGATATGGTTAAGTATTCAGTGAGATTGGATGGAAAACGCAAATCTGGGCAAGCCCAGAACACGCGCGTGTTCTGGGGTGTTCTTGGCGCCATTTTCATAAATTTGAATATTTGAATTTTGTGATTTTATTTAATTGATCAAAAATTAATTTCTCTCTGAGTTGTAATGATTTTGAGTTGATTCTTTTTTTAATAATTCACAAAAAATGTTAAAATATTTTATTTTCCCAAAAAATCCCAAAAATATTATTTATTTTGTATAATTGATATTTTTGCAAAGAATTAATATGTTAATTATTTTTGACATTTTAAATATTTTTTCCACATTGATTTTGCAACTTTTAATGCCTTCTAATTATTTTGTAGGTCAATACTTAATTTTTGAAGCATTAATCCAAGATCACAATTTGTTTTCCATATGTTAAACAATTTTGATCATTTTAATTGAATTTTATTCAATTAAATACATTTTTGAAAACAAATTAGGGTTTTTGGATTAATTCAACCCTCATAAATCATTTTCAAAACACTTTGGGCCTCTAATAGAGTGTAAGACCCAATCCTTTTTTGACCAAATCATTTTTGGGCCTCAGTGTATTGTATAAGTCCCGATACCGTCAAAAAATAAACGGCGCGATCATCGCCAGTTTAAAAATAAACCTTTTGGGCCTCTCCTTGAGCTATAAGACCCATTCAAAACTTCTTTGGGCCTCTAATAGAGTGTAAGACCCAATCCCCTTTTAACCAAAAATCATTTTTTGGGCCTCACTTATTGTATAAGTCCCTTCGCGTTAAAAGAAAACCTCGGCGCGATCGCCATTTTAAACGGAAAAATCAATTGGGCCTACCCTCGTGTTATAAGCCCCACTCTTTTTCTTTAAGACTTTTTGGGCCTCTTGAGAGAGTGTAAGACCCATCCCTTTGTACAGAAACCATTTTGGGCCTCAGTCACTTGTATAAGTCCCTCTGTACAAATTCAAAACAACAGTGCGCTCACTGATAAAACCCTGGGCCTCTCCTTAAGCTGTAAGCCCCAAATCTCTATTTTTCAAAGCACTTTCTCCTTTGATTTTGAATATACTATTGTTTTCAATCTTTCTTTGTTTAACAACTAACCAAACAGCATGGAAGCTCTACAACCGAGTAAGTGGTTATTGCTTTCATTTACCGCTTTCATATACATATAACTGTATTGTGGAGCTGTTTCACTGTAAGCCTTCTTTCATAAACTCATATCAACTTTGTAATAATAGTATAGATATTTAGAGTTTCCCCGGCAACTACGTCTAGAACTAGGTGACGCCGCTTCGTTTATTCGTAGAAATAGACAACTAGTTCCCTAATAGGATCACCAGATACAGTCTTCTCTTCGGCTGTCCTTATTAGGAATTGTCAAGAAACTCTATTCCCAGAGATGAATGTATTCTCCGTGAATGGCATCTTTTAGTTTCTTCCAAATTCTCGAACTTTCCTAACTTGATCTATTCCTTGTGAATAGCTTGCCTTGAATTTCTCGGGGTTTGGGGACCCACAGGCTTCTTAAAAGCATCGGCCTCCTCTTGGGCATCGTACAAGGACCCACAGGCTTCCTAAAAGCAACCCCGCCTCCTCTTGGGCTTAGTACAAGGACCCATTGGCTTCTTAGAAGTATTCACAACCTCCTCTTGGGCTTCGTATAATGGTCTCTTCCTCCGGGAATGATAGCCTCCTCTTAGGCTTCGTACAAGGACCACTCGGCTTCTTAAAAGTTTCCAGCCTCCTCTTAGGCTTCGTACAAATTGTCCCGACGGCCTCCTAGAGGTATAGGAACAGAACTTAATCATCTGCATAGAACAGTCCTTTCAAAGAGTCTACTACTGTTTCTCAAAGCATGGTACAAAAGTTGAAACTCTAGACTTGGACAGTCTAATTTCCTTGAGCCTCAAAGACATTCTCAAGTGACCCCTTCAAAAATAGGAAAAAAACCCTGTAGACTCGGACAGTCTCAATACCCTTCGGATTTCCCGCTTCCTTAAAGAACAGGAATAACCCGGATCCTTGAATCAAATCCATAAGTACAGTGTTGCTCATATAAGAACTGATTTTCTCTTTTAAAATCAGTATATTGGACCTGTCACTTAACTGAAACAACATTTAGCCTCTCCCTCGGGCTTTGTACGAGACACATAAGAGACTCCCTCATTGAGTCCACTACCCCTTTCGCCTCCATCTCGGGCTTTATACGAGATACAAAAAGGTTCTTATTGAGCCAAACAAACAACAGCCTCCATCTCGGGCTTCGTACGAGATACAAAAAAACTCTCTTGTTGAGTCAATTAGCCTTCATCTCGGGCTTTATACGAGATACCAAAAGACTTCATCGTCGAGTCAAAACTTTTTAGCCTCTCTCTCGAGCTTTGTACGAGACACATACTAGCCTCCTCTTAGGCTTTGTATAAGAAAACCACTGGTTGATCCAATCAACCTTTTAGCATCAAAACTGTGCCTTGTTCACAGTACATAAACATTAACAACTCCTTCCCCTCCATCTAATTGCTGTAAGCGGCAAGCCTCTGGATCATCTACATCCATGCCACTGTCCCTCTTTTAGCATGAGAAATTCCTAAGGAAAGATGGCATTGCTCTACACTGAGTTAAAGTCTTCTCCTTCAGGTTAAAATCCCCTATAAAGGAAATTATGGCATTGCTGGGTTCACACATCCCGGTTAAAGTAATTCTCCTTTATAAACAGTTGTGACATACAACCCCCTCTTTAGAGATGACAAATTCTCTCTAAAGTTGAAACCTTTTTAGCTTCACATCTTGGGCTTTGAACAAGATACAAATCACC
Organism: Lathyrus tuberosus; assembly: GCA_022829125.1. Classification (NCBI taxonomy): domain Eukaryota; kingdom Viridiplantae; phylum Streptophyta; class Magnoliopsida; order Fabales; family Fabaceae; genus Lathyrus; species Lathyrus tuberosus. Next base: position 23,370,655 of record JALAZF010000024.1, on the reverse strand, counting down.
TTTCGCTTCATGTCTTGGGCTTTGAACAAGACACCAAAACAACCATTTCCTCCCATAGAATAGGAGGAACTACGAACGCTCTGATTTCCCTGTTTCGGTAAACGGGAATACGTAGGCATAAGATTGAAAGAAAAATCTTAGCGAGCACACTAAAAAAAAACCCAAAATCCCATACTCTCATGAATCTATCAAAAGCATCAGTCCTAACATCTTAATCCTTGTTCCCCGCCAGAAAATCCTAGGAAGAAAAGAAAACCGTATTGGCGAAAATACAAATAACCAGTACAAAGGCCCCCTACATTGATAGCATTCGTAACCTAACAGACCGCTGATAAATCTCAGTATGCAAAGCAAGGTTAATTGGAGACATCTATTTCCCTTCCTTATTCAGCTCACAATAGGATAAAAAATGAATCGACATGTAGTTAAAACTCAACCGCAGAGAGCGACCAGCGCTTAAGAACCGCATCCAAAATCGCTCGCTACAGAAAGGTTGATTGAATTACTCAAGGAATATGTTGATGTGTTTGCTTGGTCGTACCAAGACATGCCTGGTCTTGACATTCCTATAGTGAAGCATCGTCTATCTTTGAAGCCAGAATGTCCGCCAGTCGAGCAGAAACTCAGAAGGACTCGCCCTGATATGGCCTTGAAGATTAAAGAAGAGGTACAGAAGCAGATTGATGCAGGTTTTCTAGTTACATCTGAGTATCCACAGTGGTTAGCCAATATCGTGCCCGTGCCGAAGAAGGATGGTAAAGTTCGCATGTGCGTCGACTACAGAGATTTGAACAAAGCTAGTCCTAAAGATGATTTTCCTCTCCCTCACATTGACATGTCGGTGGATAGTACTGCAAGGTATAAGATTTTCTCTTTCATGGACGGATTTTCAGGTTACAATCAAATCAAGATGGCTCCCGAAGACATGGAAAAGACATCATTCATCACACCCTGGGGCACATTTTGTTACAGAGTTATGCCGTTCGGTTTGAAGAATGCTGGTGCAACATATCAGAGGGCTATGACTACTCTTTTCCATGATATGATGCATAAAGAGATTGAAGTTTACGTAGATGACATGATAGCCAAGTCCAAGACTGAAGAAGACCATGTCGAACATCTGTTGAAGTTGTTTCAGCATTTGAGGAAGTATCAGCTATGTTTGAATCCTAACAAGTGCACATTCGGTGTCCGCTCAGGAAAGCTGCTGGGTTTCATTGTTAGCCAAAAGGGGATTGAAGTGGATCCAGATAAGGTTAAAGCTATCCGAGAAATGCCAGCTCCGACTACGGAAAAATAGGTCAGAGGGTTCCTGGGGCGTTTGAACTACATCTCTTGATTCATCTCTAATATGACCGCTACTTGTGGACCCATCTTCAAGCTTCTCAGAAAAGAGGCAGGTTATGTTTGGACTGAACAATGTCAGAAAGCATTTGATAATATTAAAGAGTATCTCTTGGAGCCTCCTATTTTGATTCGTCCGGTTAGGGGCAGACCTTTGATCATGTATCTGACGGTTTTAGAAGATTCTATGGGATGTATGCTCGGTCAACAAGACGAATCCGGGAAGCAGGAACATGCCATTTATTACCTCAGTAAGAAATTCACCGACTGTGAATCTAGATATTCATGATAAATCATACCACTTGGCTGATCTCTAAGATGGATCCCATTAAGTACATTTTTGAGAAACCAGCTCTGACGGGAAGGATTGCCAGATGGCAGATGCTGTTATCCGAATATGATATCGAATACCACACTCAAAAGGCAATTTAAGGAAGTGTTTTAGCGGATCACCTAGCTCATCAACCCATTGAAGACCATCAGTCTGGGGAGGATGATTTCCCTGATGAGAATGTGATGTATTTGAAAATAAAGGACTATGAATAACCATTACCAGATGAAGGACCTGAACCAGATTCTCAGTGGGGTTTGATTTTTGACGGTGCTGTCAACAGCTGCGGTAAAGGGATTGGGACAATTATCGTGACTCCTCATGGATCTCATATCCCTTTCATTTCAAGATTGACTTTTCCATGTACGAATAATGAGGTCGAGTATGAAGCATGTATCACGGGCCTTTAAGAGGCAATGGATTTAAGAATCAAGAATTTGGACGTGTATGGTGATTCTGCTATAGTGATATACCAAATTACAGGAGAATGGATGACCCAACAAGGAAATTTGATTCCGTACAGAGATTATGTAAGGAGACTACTTCCGTTCTTCAACAGAGTCGAGTTCCACCACATTCCTCGTACCGAGAATAGGATGGCAGATAAATTGGCGACTCTGGCTTCTATGATTGTGGTAAACCGCTGGAACGACTGTCCTAAGATTAATGTTATGCTCCTTGATAGGCCTGCTTATGTGTTCTCAGTAGAAGAAGTTATTGATGAAAAACCCTGGTACCATGATATTGAGTTATTTCTCCGAAAGCAAGAGTACCCACCTGGGGCATCTAACAAAGATAAGAAGACTTTAAAAAGACTGGCTGGTAACTTTTTCTTGAACAATAATGTGCTTTACAAGAGGAATTTTAACATGGTCTTGCTGAGATATGTTGATAAGCGAGAAGCGGACATGTTAATGACTGAAATTCACGAAGGATCTTTTGGTACCCAAGCTAACGGGCATGCTATGACAAAGAAACTCTTGAGAGCAGGCTATTATTGGATAACAATGGAAGCTAATTGTTACAAATTTGCTAAAAAGTGCCACAAGTGTCAGATCTATGCTGACAAAATTCATGTACCACCGACTCCCCTGAATGTTATCTCGTCTCCGTGGCCTTTCTCCATGTGGGGCATCGATATGATCGGTATGATAGAACCGAAAACGTCTAATGGACACCGCTTTATCTTGGTTGCGATTGATTACTTCACTAAATGGGTCGAAGCCGCTTCATATGCAAATGTTACCAGACAGGTGGTCGTCAGATTTATCAGGAATCAGCTTATTTGCAGATATGGTGTGCCGAGTAAAATCATCACTGATAATGGTTCAAACTTAAATAACAAGATGATGAAGGAATTGTGTGAGGAATTCATGATTGAGCATCACAACTCTTCTCCGTATCGACCAAAGATGAATGGAACGGTCGAAGCAACAAACAAGAATATAAAGAAGATTATTCAGAAAATGGTGGTCACTTATAAGGACTGGCATGAGATGCTCCCGTTCGCTCTACACAGATATCGCACTTCGGTACGCACATCAACAGGGGCAACCCCCTTTTCCCTTGTTTATGGTATGGAAGCTGTGCTCCCAGTAGAAGTAGAGATCCCTTCTATGAGAGTCGTAACGGATGCAAAGCTCTCAGAGGCTGAATGGTGTCAAAGAAGATATGACCAATTGAATCTGATTGAAGAAAAGAGGTTGACGGCTTTATGTCGCGGACAACTATACCAGCAGAAGATGAAGAAGGCTTTTGATAAGAAGGTTCGACCTCGCGAGATCAAAGAGGGAGACCTTGTGCTTAAGAAGATTAAGTTTTTCCTTACTGATTCTAGGGGAAAATGGGCTCCTAACTATGATGGTCCATATGTCGTCAAGAAGGTCTTTTCGGGGGGTGCTGTGATGTTAGCAACAATGGATGGAGAAGAGATCACTCGTCCCGTGAACATAGATACAATCAAGAAGTACTATACTTAGAGGTGAAGAGAAATAGACTCAGTTTGGTTCGCCGAAGCTTACTGCAACAGTTAAAGTCAAGGCCTTCAAGAGGCCTAGAACATGGGAAACTCAAGTTCGTTTAAGAAATAACATTGTTTTGTTTTTGATGTAATTTCTTTTATTACCATTTTCCGACATTGTAATAACATATGGAATCACGTAATTTGCTGATCACCATTTTATGAAATAAAATTGCAATTATCATTTACCGGCAAATTGTTTTATCTTGCAAAATGATTTTTTATCTTTTGATAATAAATTTCAAATTGTCTTGTGTACGGATTACTTTGATTCACGAACACTAAAAGGGATGTTGACAGTCTCCATAAGCCATGGCTCAAAGGGTTTCTATCCCGGGTAACATGGCAACTCCCCAGTAAGTTCTACTTCAGGTGGTCGCGACTATTCCCCGGTAAATCTCCACTTTGAGAAGTTATGACACCTTTGATGCAAGACTCCTCCGACGGGCAGCCTAAGAATCCCCAGTGAACTTCTTCGATTTCGACCTTCCCCAGCGAAGCGAGTGTTTATTTCACTCCTCATTGGATTTTCTCAATCTTCACCAGTGAAGGCGGATGTTTATTTCATCCTCTCGAAGTTCTACCTCCGACATTTACAACTGCTATTGATTCAAGCTTACCCGATGAATTGGATATTTATTTTATCCAGTTACAACTTTCATTCAGACTACTTCAGTTCGTGGTGGATATTTACTTTATCCCCATGAAGTTTCCTCGATCACGAGTTTGTTTCGTTCCTAGTGAATCTTCCTTATCCTCAATAGAATCACAAGGTTCATCTTAACAACCCTAAGCGAAATCATGACGTTCATCCCCAAGTGGAGTGCTCTCTTTTCCCCAGAGAAGTTTGAAGCTTTGAAGTGGGACATGTTTCCGTATATGGATTTCCTTTCATCCCCAGTGACGCTTCTTATATTGCAAAGATTAGCCGATTATCCGTATCGAGATGCTTGGTTTTGTCTCCTGTTTGCCTCTTGTTGTTGTTTTGCCGGCATAAGCATAAGCATAGCATGACATCCTTTCATATAGATTCATGGCATGTGGCATTTTGCATCTTGCATTTTTGTGTCATTGTTTGGTTCTTTCACTTTGGTCGTGGTTATCCCCAAGTGACTGGGTTTGTCTGCTCCCTCCAAGTATAGTCGTCAGCCCTAGGTAGAAAAAGCACATATTTTCTAATTCCCCATTGAGCTCGATCCTCGTGGAAGATGGTTGCTTTAGTTTTCTTTTCCATTTTTGGATAAAGATAAACCCGTTGAGCTCAATCCTTAATGGATGGAGTCCTTGTTTGACCGTTTCTCTTCAGTTATTTCCTGGATTGAACTTTGGTCCCTGACAATCACAATTTTGGATATTTATGAGATATTAAGCCTGGACTAAGCGTGCATTTATTTTGCACTTTGTCTCTCCAAGAAGAGTTTACTTGAAGATCTCTATGGAAGACATAAATTATTTCTCCAACAATGATTACTACATTTTCAAGGGATTTGCACCCAGACAATAATTAACAGCTCTTTATTTGAGCAGTTCGGTTATCAAAGATTTCTATGACAAATGGCAGTCTCCTCAGGACAGTTTGTCTATCCCCAGCAAAGTTATCAAGGTTATCAATTCATTTTCCATCAAATGTTATCTCCTCGGAAATTCGTCAGAGAAACTTATTGAAGACTTTGTAGGCATTCTATTTATTTGAGAACTCCCGTTGCAAGAATTCTATTTACTGCACTAAAATTTCAACTACAGCAATATCGCCCTACAATGGTTATCTCCCGTGAATCCATCATTCAAGTTACTCCCACCAGATGATATCTCTTTGAAGAGGGTGGGAAATTCGAGACTTTGTTTGAGGCGGACAACCTCACAACATCTTTTCAAGACTTTCCCGTGGCATACAACCTTGGGGCATGGGAAAGTATTTACTCTTCCTAAGTGGAACATTTAAGGAAGCTGAATCATCATCTTGATCATTGAAGATCATTTCAGTCTATTACCTCCGCTTACGCTATCGTGGGATAGTAGGTAATACGTCTGTATTTTGGTCAGATGCCTCGCTTAGGCTACCGTGGTGGTAGTAGATCATCTTTCCTTCTTGTGTTTACCTGGCTTAGGCTATCATATGCTTGATAGTAGGTAACACACCCTTTTTTGGTCAGATGCCTCGCTTAGGCTACCGTGGTGGTAGTAGGTCATCTTTCCTTCTTGTGTTTACCTGGCTTAGGCTATCATATGCTTGATAGTAGGTTACACACCCTTTTTTGGTCAGATGCCTCACTTAGGCTACCGTGGTGGTAGTAGGCCATCTTTCCTTCTTGTGCTTACCTGGCTTAGGCTATCATATGCTTGATAGTAGGTAACACACCTTTTGGTCGGACACCTTTGCTCAGGCTGCCACAAGTTGGTAGTAGGTGATCCTCCTTTTCCAGTCTATTACCTCTGCTTAGGCTATCATGGGATAGCAGATAATAGGTCTGTATCCTTGGTCAGATGCCACGCTTAGGCTACCGTGGTGGTAGTAGGCCATCTTTCCTTCTTGTGTTTACCTGGCTTAGGCTATCATATGCTTGATAGTAGGTAACACACCTTTTGGTCGGACACCTTTGCTCAGGCTGCCGCAAGTTGGTAGTAGGTGATCTTTCCTCCCCAGTTCATTACCTCTGCTTAGGCTATCGTGTGTGATAGTAGGTAATATACGCCTTTTTATTTCAACTGGATAACTTTGCTTAGGCTACCAGCTGCTGGTAGTAAGTTATCCTCTCCTTCCAGGTCTCTTGCCTTATGCTTAAGCTGCCTTGTGATTGTCAGTTGGTAGTCTCTTCCCCTAGTGGAGTTAGATCTTTCCCTGTGGAGTCTTGTCTCGCTGAGTCGTCCTCGTCGGGTCTTTCTTTCTTTGTGTTTCAACATCGGTTATCCCCTGTGACATTATCCCTCACAGATTCCTTGTCTTGCATAGCATATCATATCATGTGCATTTGGCGGCATCTTAGGGCCAAAAATTTTGTGCATGTTTGTATTTAAGTCTCTCCTACCTCGTCAAGACGAAGATTTCAATCTCCATATCTCCGAATAGGAGAAACTTAAATAGGGGCATCTGTCGCACCCTAATTTTTTACCCTAAGATCCTTTTTCTTTTTGCATAGCATCACTAGGCCATAGGATTTGTGTGCATGTTTATTGTGACTAACAAGTTGTGCAGGAACTTTGGTTTCAAGTAGAAACAACAATTGGCCCCTCGGCCTAATGTTTTAAGACGTGATCAGTGGATCCTAATTCGAAGGGTCTCAAGGCTTTCTGCCAGTTTTGAATTGGTTGTTTCACTAAAGATTAGTTCATTCATTTCTTTCGTGGAACTAAGATTTGAATTCATCATCCTAAGTACATTCCCTTATCAAGACTCGTCAAAGATACCTTAAGATCAAGATGCTAGGCTTCTCAATCCGTTTCTTCATCAAGACCATTAAATGAAGAAAACTTGTTAAAACAAGAGATTTGCTAGGTTAAAGTGCAAAGAATGGGTCGCGGTATTAAAAATGAAGTTGTGATTCGAGATTAAAGTGTTCATTCAAGCATACTTTGAATTCAATGATTGTAAAGTGGCCAAATAGTATGTGTTGGTTTATGGTTTCCCTACGACGTCGAATTTTATTCATAGTGTTTTGAGTTCAAATGGTTAAATGGATCTAGAGCTACATATGCTAAGAGGATTCTCAGAATTAGGCACCACCCAACTTTCAACAACAAGTTACTTGGAGTATCGTCCAAGTTCGTTTTTTAAGAATCCGAATTACATTCTTCATACAAGTTTCATCCTACTAACAAGAATACAAATACCGTTGGTGAATTGATTGAATTAGGCACCAATGAGGTTACTAACCACTTATGATTGCCAATCCTACAACACATGCTAGATCTACCATGACCTGATACTCGATATACATGGGTTACAAAGTATTTTCCCAATATGATGCACTCATGGTGCTAATAAATTACATCAAAAGTAACGCAAAGAAATTAAAAGATGTATTAAACTACGAAATGCGTTGCCCGTGCAAGATACTTCAAAGTATAAAGCACATTCAATTTCCTCCTCTCTTCAGGTAATAACATTCATGACTTCTGCAGCCTCACTTGGTAACTCTCCATCAGACACGTATTGTTCTCTTCCAAGCCATCACACCAGCCATTCCAAGCGAGCTTCATCACTCCAAACTTCGTGACGCGAGCGAGACAAGACGTATGCTGCAAACTGAAACAAAGGAATCTAACATGAACCATCAATCATACATTGAGATGAAGGTCTCATTTGAAATTCATCTAACCATAAACAAGAAAATCAAACATAATCCAATTTCATCATATTAATTTCATTCCTATTAATTGAGAGCAGATTAAGGAATGGAATACTAACCAGAAGCATAACTTTGTGATTATCTTTGGAGACGTTGTTGATAGGTGTTATCCCAAAAAAATAAGAATCAATTTGCTAATGCTATAAAAGAAAGTTGTGGATGAGTTTGAAATGTCCAGGGGACCTATGTACCATATGAATGGAAATCACCGTCGGTACAATCTTCCATCTCAGCATACATAAAATGGCAAATTCCTACATAGAAAAATCACGAAAAATAGCCAAGAAATCAAATACATTTTTAAATTACAGTCAATATCCACGAAACAACCGGGAGGGAATGGAAACTCTTTCATTAGCAGCAAGTTGATAGCCTAAAACACCAGGTTCACAAGTCATCCACACAAGTGTGCGAAAGGAACAATTAGTTCTATGTCCTAGTTTGTTTCATCGCAAATTCAAGAACATGTGCAAGTTAAAACCAAAAGAGTATCATGAGGCATAATAAGAGGATGTGTTTACCGGTATCATTCACAAAGACGTTGGGATTCTGGGATTGGTTTGTGCCGCGAGAAGTCGTAGAGCTCAGGTGTTGATGTATTAAGCCATCGTTACTCAAGACGCATATCATGCTGCCGGAGAAAACCGTACAAATCTCCAAAGCTTTTATGAGGTCACCCGCTTCACAAAAATTAAAGTAATGGTGAAAAATTGCAGTTTGTTACAATTCTTACGTACGCATATGACATTCAGCAGTATTGCACTAGTTCATGACCGAGAAGTATCGACAAGATTTCACCTCACACCATGATTCACAATTCAAATTTATTTATTCAATTACTGATTCCATCCATGACAATTCTCACATCAGTCCACACACCATTTCATCCACTCGCTGTTACATTCAAAGCATATCATGTGCAAAAGGGCAACCAAGTCATACAAATCATAAAGAACACGTAAATAAAAAGGAGTACCTTTTGCCCACAAGTTAAGGTTTTCAAACAAACTCACTGAGAAGAGCCATCTTCAGCAGAGTTTGGTGAATTCATTTGCGGAACCCCGCGGTAAATTGTGCAATGATAACTCCCCTGCTCACTGTTACAAGCCATTGATGGATTGTCAGATGTGTGATACTTCTATTGGCAATTTTGTGTTAAGGAGATCCGAGCGTAACATGAAAATCAAAGCAGAAAGTTATGACCAGGTTTTGGTGTCCAAATTATTTCAAGCAGACTAGTCTATTCAAGCAAGACAAAACACGTTTCAATCAAAGTTCAGCTCGAACCATCATTAAAGTGTATTCCTAACTTTACCACAACACATTGGAATCAGAAAGGAAAGGATCAAAAGCAATGGTTAAAAAACAAACACAAGGAAACACGTCCAAAACCTTTAAGGAATCCCTACTTTGGCCTCAGAATATTTTTTGAATCAGAGAGATTTCATCATCTTCAAAATTAAGAATTGAGGGCAACATCGTAAAGACGCCGCCAACATCAATTCCTTCCAATTAGGATCAATCAGAGCATTCAACTCAATGATTAAAGGAGATCATATCAAAAGTGGACAATTTTTGGATCTTCCAGATTAAAACCGTATCACAAATTAAAATTTCAAAAAAAAACTTTCCAAATCAGCAAACAAAGTAAATCGTATCAAATTACCCAAAACAATTCAAAACTTTCCAAAGCCATTCACTGAAGACACGTTGGAAAACAGTTAGCAACAGGGCATCAGAAGATTCAAATCACAATCAGATCGTATCAGGTCATTCAAATATTTCAAAAACCTTCTAAATCCAACCAAATCAGATCAAATCATTTAACACATTATCAATCAGCATTCAAGATTTTCAAATTCCCTAATTCATCGTCGGCTTATAAAAAGGGACTCAGTCTACCAGCATAGGGACGAAAAAAATTCATCATATCAAAGAATCGCACCAAAAATACGCTCACGACGTCAAAAAAAAAATCAGAGAGAGAAAGGTGATAACGAAGGCGACCATCACAGAGTCTACCATCAAACCCACAAGCGAAGGAGCACAGAGATTCAAAACGTAATCGTTACCTCAAACCAGAGGAGAAAGACGAGAGCCAAGAACTTCAAATAACAACAAAATCAAAAAAGGTAAAGAGAAAGAGAACTTCCCTGATCGGAGCCGCCGTCGTCCGCCACCTATTTTTTTTATCGCATTTTACGCATTGTAATCATCAGAATATAGTGAAATGGGGTATCAAGGGGCTGTGTAGGGTGGGGATTTATCGTCTGATTGATTGTTTTTTTTTGCAGGTCAAGAGAGAGATCGAGAGACAGGAGACGAGTGTGAGCGGCGGCGATTGGGGTAGAAAGCCCTAATTGCAGAAGGGCGAACGAGAGGAAAGTGAGAGACGTTTGAAAGAGAGGGCGCCCCTTGTTTTTTTTTTCTTTTCTTTTTTCTTTTTTAGTTAAAAATTAAAACCCTTTTCTTTGTTATAATCAAAATAAATAACTTTTTATTTTAAGTTAATCTTTTGTTAATTAGGATTAAAACCCCTTTTTTAGTAATTTAATTTAAGACTTTTATAATGATTTAATTTAAAACCCCTTTTTTAATAATTAATTTAAACCTTTCATAATAATTAATCGAATTTTCTTTTATAATAAAATTAAGCTTTCTTTTTAATAATTGATCGAAACCTTTTTTTATGATAATAATCAAAATCAAGTTTTTTATATAATAATATTTAGAATTTTTAATAATAATTAATATTTATAATCAACCTAAATCTTTTCTTATAATAATTAACACTAAAATTTTAATAACTAATTTAAACCTTTTTTATAATTAATCTAATTCCTTTTTGTAATGAAATTAAACCTTTTCTTTAACAAAAATTTAGAATTAATTAAGTCTAGAGTTTTTTTTATAATAACTAATTCAAAACCTTTTTCCTAATAACCACTGAATCTAAAATCCCTTTTATAATTAAAAAACCTCCCCAGCCTCCCCAAATAAATAAATAATAATAATAATCTCAAACAAATCAAATAATTAAGTTTAAAACCAAACCTTTAGATCGTCCTCATTTTAGAATCTCCCTTTTGTGCTAGATCGTAAGTTCGTGAGCGTCCGATTGTTTTGCCTTATTTGTTTGATTGTGTTTTTCTTATCTGATTTATGTTTCTGCTTCAAACCCTTTTCAAAAATAATAAAAATCCTCGATCCAACGTCGAGCCAATTTTCTACCCATGTAAGTCGATCGCCTTAGGGCATCGCATTCGACCTACCGATCACTGGACACAAGTCTAGCATCACTTTGCTAGCACACTCGCCTAAATAATATAATTAATCGTATAAAATATCCAAGGGAAAATCCCATGCATGATGACCATGTTATTGTGCATGGTGCACATCATTTGCATCATAATCGACACCTTAAGTTAAGACTATTAGACAACTTAGGATAGATTTCTTAGGTTAGTCCCCCTTCAATTTTGATTTAAAATCAAACTTTGGCCCACCTAATTCTCCACACAAGAGAATTAGATGTTAATCATCTCAAAGAAAGGGACATACAATCCCATACCCCACAAAATACAAACGTTTTCAAAAGTGTGGTGGTCTTTCTTAAGATGATGACTCATCTTCTTTTCCTAAACCTTTAAAACATCTAGTATCCTTAATAAGGAATTACAAGTGCTCTGATTCCCTCCTGACCGGATATGTAGGCACAAGATGCGATATCTTGTCGAGCACACTTAGGATTAAAATAATAAATTACTTACCCTTAAACCCTTAGCAAAACAGATAACAAATAACAGATAAAATGAATCAAGAGGTTCCTGTAGATTACTACAGATATCTAGGATGCTAAAACCTTCCTTAGGTATAACCAACCCCCGAACTTAGAATCTTAGTGCATTTGCATTGCATTGTGGGTATTCGGTTTTTTCTCCCTTCCCTTGGATAAAATCAAAGACCGGTGTGACATTAAAAATGTGATTCTGGTTAACAAATAACTATGGTATCTAATTTTCACCGCGACACACCATAGTTAGAATTTTGTTTTCAATCTTGCCTTCATCATTCGTTATTCCGATACATCGAGCAAAAGCCTACCGACTTGTGGAGGAATTGCGAGAATCAACTTATTGCATATTGATCAGGTTTTTATTCATTATCTTAATAATAACATTATCGTTTCCTCATTACAATGTTTAATTTACTGTTTCGCAATTTATTTTTATGCATGTTTGTTTTAATTAATATGTCTAGCTAAATCCGATTTATCGGTATGTAATTAAGTTAACCGGAATGGATTCGATAATTCTAGACTAAGACCATAAACAACTTATTTTCTGGCCGCGATTTCTTAATTAAAATTGGACTTTTGTTACGAGAGTAAAAAGGTAGTAAAGGTTAGGATCAAGATCCACGAGAGTGTGAGATTTTAACCGGATAGCTGAAATCGGGCATTGGTTTTAAAAACAGCGAGAGCACTTTAAAGTTAATTAGACTGTATTAGTTTTCAAAAAGTATTTTTAAACTCAAATGGGCTAGCGAGAGCAGACATTATGATTTAGGAATATAGTCTGAAGCAAGATCCACGAGAGTGTAAGGTGAGGGCTTTTAAACTGATATTTTCTACATAAATATAATGTATACGCTTAGGTTTTATTGAATCCACGATGGTATACTAAGTTACGTACCGATATTCTAATATTAACTAGTTTATTCCAAAAATTTAGATTCCCTTTAGTTTCCCTTTTTGAACTTAAAACCAAAACATCTTCGCCTTAGCTAAACACAGTAACAAACCGTAGCACTAGGTTAATTATCAGGTCTCTGTGGGATCGATATCTTTATTACTACGTGATAGGCTGTGCACTTGCAGTTAGTAACCGTTAGACTCAGAAAGTCACGATCAATAACTTAGGACAAACTTATGCATCAATCCAAAGTACCTCAAGTGATCCATAATCAATTGAGAGGTAGATTTGAAATGATGAAAGTTTATTAAGCATCATATAGCATGCGATTTTTATCGGTGACGCGACCACCTTATCGCCACGGGTTTCTCCTCACCGCAATGGTAGGAGTGGGGTGCTACTTTCTGATTTCTTATTTATCCCATGAAGTTGGAAGGGAAAGGGAAGATATTTAAAACTAACCTTGCACGCGAATGTTTAACTAAACAAACGCTTAAGAGATTTGAGGAGTTCGGGGTCAGGTTATACAATGGGGAGTTGTTAATTACCCATCCTATATGTGGTTATCCACAGGTTGTTAGCAATTTTCCTTACTGATTTCTACTTGCTGGTGTTTATCTGTAAATGGGGAAGTTTCTTCTTTGGGAGATGTTTGAGAGAGAGAGAGAGTTTTTTATGATTTTGGTGAGGTACTGGACCTCAGTTTTGATTGGTGTGAAAGTACTGGACCTAGAGTTTTTGATTGGTATGCTTGCTTAGATTTCACAATCTTATGCCTACGTATTCCCGTTAAAGATAAACAGGGAAATCAGAGCAATTGTAGTTCCTCCTATTCTATGGGAGGAAAAAGATGTTTAGTGTCTTGTTCAAAGCCCAAGATTGAAGCTAAATGGTTGAGTATTTATGTCTTATTCGAAGCACAAGATTAAAGCTAAAGGTTTGACTGAGAGAGAATTTGTCATCTCTAAAGGGAGACATCTCGTCTGTTTATCACAACTATTGGGTGACTGATTATAAAGGAGAATTACTTTAACTGGGATATGAGAATCCATCAATGCCATTATTTCCTTTATGAGGGATTTGTCCTGAAGGAGAAAGCTTTAACTCAGTGTAGAGCAATGCCATTTTTCCTTAGGAGTCTTTCATGTAAGAGAGGGACAGTGGCGTGGATGTAAATAATACAAAGGCTTGCCGCTTACAGCAATTAGATGAAAGAGGAAGTTTACCAGGATAAGAGATGGACTACAACTTGGATTTTTGAATCAACAAGTGTGCCACTTATAGCAATTATCTGGAATTAGGGTTTGTTTTGATTTATCTGTTTTGATGTGTGATAACACAGAGAAATATCTTCTTACAGAGAGATTTTGATTTCCTCTGAGGGGATGTTGGTTTTTGTATGTGCCTTGATCAAAGCCCAAGGTTGAAGCTAAGAGATTGATTGACTCCACTGGAGAAGTCATTATACAAATCCTAGGAGAAGGCTGGAAAAGACTGACTCAACAAGAGAGTGTTTATCTGTCTTGTACAAAGCCCAAGATTGAGGCTAAAAGAGAATTGACTCTTTTTGGGGATATCATTATACAAAGCCTAAGAGGAGGCTGAAGTTTGACTTTTTTAGGGAAATATTTTGTCTGTCTTGTACATAGCCCAAGATTGAGGCTAAAAAGGGTTTTGACTCTACGGGTGAGAGGTTTTATCTATCTTGTACAAAGCCCAAGATTGTGGCTGAAAGAAGATTAACTCTGCTGGGGAGTACGATTGGTTTTGGTTTAAAGCCCAAGATTGAGACTGACTCTACTGAGGATATTTATGGGTGTCTTGTACAAAGTTCAAGATTGAGGCTGGAAAGTGGATTGACTCTGCTTAGGGATATTAATTCCAAAAGCTTAAAAGAAGGATGAGAGGAATTGACTCCGCTGGGAAGATATTTATCCAGAGCTTAAGAGAAGGTTATGAAGATTTTGACCTTGCTGGAGAAAGTTTATATATGTCTTGTACAAAGCCCAAGATTGAGGCTAAAAGGTGACTGACTCAACAAGTTAGTGTTTATATGGTGTCTTGTACAAAGCCCAAGATTGAGGCTGAAAAGGGTTGACTCAATAAGAGAGTGCTTTTAAAAGGTGATTGACTCAACAAGAGAGTGCTTCTGAGATTAACACTACTGAGAAAAATCATTATACAAAGCTTAAGAGGAGGCTGGCTTCTGCTGAGGATTATTGAGATCCAGAGGCAGGTCCAAAGTGGGGAATCAACTCTAGCTAAGGATTTACAGAAGAGTTGAGATATCAAATGCCTTGAGGTTCTGATAAAGGTTTATTGGTAGTGATTTAACCCTAGTTGGGGAAATTCGGAAGAAAGATTGAGATTTTGATCCCACAGAGGTTTTAACTCCAATGGAGATTGATTAAATGACCAGGGTTATTTCCTGTTCTTTCAGGAAACTTGAGGGTTTCTTTGAGATCCAATAGGAGATGAGACTGTCCAAGTCTACTGGTATGAAAGGTTTATCTTTATATGATGCCCAATAGGAGGCTAGTATTTTAAGGGATGAGAATCAACCCTAAAAATTGGTCTGAAGTTTTAACTCTTTGGAAAGACTGCTCTAATAAAGGATGACTAGGTTCTATCTTATGCCTTTAAGAGGTCTTTAGGGTCCTTGTATTAAGCGCAAGAGAAGGCATGAGAACTTTTAAGAAGCTTGAGGGTCCTTGTACAAAGCCCAAGAGGAGGCGGGGATGCTTTTAGGAAGCCTGTGGGTCCCAACTTAAGAAAAGTTTCACCTGGAATAATTTTTTCTTTAGTGAATAGTTCTAGGGTTTGAAGAAATTCAAGAGAGGTTTCACCGAGAATTTATCCTTTCTAGGGGAAATGAATTTCTTTGACAATTTTCTAATAGTGATAGTCTGAGAAAAGTTTCACTGGGAATAATGCCTTTCTCTTTGTTCCATATTGTATAAGCCCAAGAGGAGGCAAGATTGTATCTGTAATTTCTATGGGGAACTAGTTTTGACTGTTGAAAGAGTGACCACTGGCTTTATCTAGATCTAGACCTAGTTGCTGGGGAAAAATCTAACCTGATATATACAAACATATATATACAGATGAAATATATACTGTATGTTAAAGAGGGTAGGAGGACTAACAGGTGAGCAAGCTTCCAGCACAAACAATTATATATATGTGCAAGTATGTAAAAGAAAACTGATAAAACTTACAGGCGAGCAAGCTTCCATTGTAACAGCTGTATGGTTAGTTGTTCAAGAAATTAAAGAAATTTTTGATAACAACTATGAGTTTGAACCTAAATCAAAAGGGAAGTTGTTTTTGAAAAGATGATTGGGGCTTATACTCAAGGAGAGGCCCAGATGAAAAACAGTAATCGTACCGTTGATCTGAAGTTATATCAGGACTTATACATCGACTGAGGCCTAAAAAGGTTTTATTTAAATAGAGGGTTGGGTCTTACAACTCAAGTAGATGCCCAAAGTGTTTTAAAAAAAATAAATGGGACTTACAACACAAGGGTGTGCCCAGATGATTTTGTTTTGAAATGACGATCGCGCCAAGACTTTGAAAATACGGTGGGACTTATACAATGATTGAGGCCCAAAAAAGTTTTTTATTTACAAGGGATGGGACTTACACTCTATTAGAGGCCCAAAGAATGTTAAAAAAAAAGAATGGGACTTACAACACGATGGGAGGCCCAGATGGTTTTTGTTTAAAAGGCAACAACCGCGCTGAGATTTTTAAAATCGTGTCGGGACTTATACAATGACTGAGGCCCAAAAAGGTTTTATTTACAATAAGGATTGGGTCTTACACTTTATTAGAGGCTTAAAAGTTTAATTTTTGTATAAGAGATCAGGCTTACAACTCAAGGAGAGGCCCACAGAAAGACAGTGATCGCACCGTCGTTTTGAAAACTGTACTGGGACTTAAACAATGACTGATTCCCAAAATTATTTATGTACAGGTTGGGTCTTACACTCTATTAGAGGCCCAAAGAATGTTTGAAAATTTAAAATCGAGAGGAAACCCTAATTTTAAATTAAAATGTCATTTTTCAAAGGAAATTAAATGAAAAAATGATATAAAATACCAAATATATTCAAAAACAAGTTGTATACTTTGATAAATATTTTGAAAAATCATGTTTAATTACATGAAAGTTTGAAATTCAATTGGTTTTGAAAGATCAAAGTGGGAATTTCATTTAAAAATATTTAAAAACAAATAAAATGAAATTAATTACAAAAATTCTAACTATATTAAAAAAATAATATAAATTGGGTTTTTTGTAAAATAAAATATTTAAACATTTTTTTGAATTTTGAGACAAAGAATCAATTCAAAAACACAAATATTCAGAGAGAAATTAATTTTTGAATTAATTAACAAAAATATCAAAATATTATAAAATTCAAAATTTTGAAAAAGGGCGCCAAGAACACTAAGTTCTTTCCCGCGTGCCCTGTTTCTGCAGATTTGAATTTTCTCACTTTTCTCCATGATTCCTCAATGGTTTTGCACGATTCAAGTACCAATCTTGTTCGTTTTTGAACAAGGATCACAACCATATAGTTTAATTGAATTTATATTAAGTATGGAGGAAGAAATCAACAGAAAACCTCAAGAACCCTAATTTCAGCATGAACACAATGAAATTCCATACACGATGGATTCATGGCAATTGATTGAGGGTTATTACTCTACAAACATGCATAAACAAGATGGTAACTCAAAAATTCATTCATAATGCATGGATCATAGAGTTTGAAGTGTCCAGGCCTACCTCTTGCAGCTGGTGATCGAGTTTGATGATGTAGGTGTTGTAGCTAGGTTCCAATGATCTGGAAAGCTTCCTTAGGTGATAAGGAGTGTGTTTGAATGCTTGGAGTGGATTGAAATGACCTGGAACTGGTTGTGGTACCTCAACTGCAACTCTGTCAAGAACTTGAGCAATTGGGTGGTGATTTTGTGAATTTGATGTTCCAGATGTGATTTTGTGTTATGGATCACTCATACATAATGTGTTATGTGATTTTGTGAATTGGGTGTGTGTGTGATTGGTTTGGTTGGAATCAGCCTCAATCTCAAAACCCGTTAGTGACTTGAGTTAGAAGGCAAAATTGGAATGAAGAAGAGGTTTTGAGTAAAGCATCAGTTTATGTCTTTTCTTGTACTCAAACTGATCACAAATGAGCTCTATTTATAGTGTGTTAAGTTTGTTTTGGCAGCAATAGTGTATGGCAACTGCAGCAGGTCTGTGGCCAATGTGGATCAAATGGAATCTCAAGTCTCCACTAGCCATTGACTTGAGGTTAGAGCATAGGCATATGGTCTTTTGGTTAAGAGATAAGACTTGACTCATTCAGTTAAGTTTGCCTCAATTCATTCCACCTTGATGCATCCATTGAATGCATTGAAACAAAATTGGAGTCTTGGCACTTTTTAGCCTTTTTAGGATGACATAGCTATATGTAGATCCTTGGACTTGGGAGGCTTGGGGATCAGATCATTCCCTTTTGATTTGATCCTCTGATGTGTCCAAATGGATGACAAGGCTTGGAGTTGTCCAAATTTTCCAAATCGAGCAAAACACCAAATTCTGCCTTGTACAAGACAGTTGGAAATGGTGATTTTGAGGGGATCATATCTCCCTGCTCAGGTTGAGTTATGGGAGGCTTTTGTACTTTTTAAAGATCCCTCATATGATACAATACATACGTTATCATAGTTTGTCTTGAAACTATTTGGATCCCATTGAAAAATCCTCATGAACATTGGTGTTCAAAGCTGATAACTTAGGCAGATTTTCACTAAGTGTTGAAAAAGTGTCATTTTCTCCATTTTTGTCATTTTGATCACTCCATAACTTAAAATCCATGAAGAATTGGAGTTTGAGGTAATTGAAGCTTTTGTAGAATGTAGGAAGATCAACAAATTAGGCTTTGAATCGGCCAAATTGGCTGCTTGGATCACAAGTTATTATCCTTGGAAGTTGGTACCAAAATGATTCAAACTTAATAACTTAGAAAAAATTTCAATTTTTCAAGGTTACCCCTTTGACAAGTTATCATGATTTCTTGATCAATTCTTGTTCAAATGACATTATAAGTCACATTTTATGAAAATATGAATCATAAGGATCATTTTTGCCAAAAAAGTCATGTTTTGACTTTTGGCTCCGGAGCAGTTCTGCGCGTAAAACCCTAATTCCAGACTTTTGAGGAATGCATCCTCTGAGGGTAATTTAACTTTACAAATGGATATCTAGGGTTATTTTAACCATATTGAGTCACATGTTGGAGTCTTGGCTCATCTTCTTGTGAAAATTTCACTCTGGAGGTCGCAGTCGTCCAAAACCCTAATTCGGCGACATCGGGTGTTTCGAGGCTCAAAACACTTGGGATGTCACATTTTTGTGCTTGATTCTTGATGTGGGATTTCCCTTGATCCTTTGTGGATGTTTTAATAGGTAGACAAGTTGAAGATTATGTCATTCCTTGATTGATCCTTTGTCTAAGTACTTTGAGAGGGCTCAAATCCTAATTCTTGATTGTAGTGAATGCTCCACCATCTTTGAGGAGATTGATGAGGCATGAAGATACATCCATATTGTGGTAACAATTTGCACAATGATGGGAAATATTGGTGGTCAAAATTTGGGGTATGACCGAAGCCCCTGTTTAATTTTCTTGGACCCGAAGGTGTGAATGGCGAAGGTATTCGGGCATTCGGGGTGCAAGAGGAATAAATATCGGAAGACCCAAAATTTTGACGGTGGTTATGAATGGAAATTCGCTCATCCATCTTCTTTTACTAAGTAATGATACCCATAAAAGGGTAAAACTTCCCCTCGATCCTGGTCTTCAGCCAAGGAACTGGTCTTAGTTTCTGATATAAACTTCCCCTCGATCCTGGTCTTCAGCCAAGGAACTGGTCTCAGTTGCTGAAATAAACTTCCACTCGATCCTGGTCCTCGGCCAAGGAACTGGTCTCAGTTTCTGAAATAAACTTCCCCTCGATCCTGGTCTTCAGCCAAGGAACTGGTCTCAGGTTCTTGAAATAAACTTCCTCTCGATCCCGGTCTCCAGCCAAGGAACTGGTCTAAGTTTCTTCTTGTCGAGTTTCTTCCTTGACAAGGGATGCTATGTGTAACGTGTCATACCCCAAATTTTAACCACTATGATTTCCCATCATTGTGCAAATCATCATCACAATATGGATGAACCATCATGCCTCATCAAATTCCTCAAGGGTTGTTGAGCATTCACTACAATCAAAACTAGGGTTTTAAGCCATCTCAGAGACTTAGACAAAGGATCAATCAAGGAATAACTTGATCTTCAACTTGTCTATCCTCTAAAATATCCACAATGGATCAAAAGGACTCCCACTTCAAGGATTAAGCACAAGGTTGCTCCCTTCTAGGTGGATCAAGTCTCAAGATCGACAGTGTCACCAAATTAGGGTTTTGGTCGACCAGGGCCTCCAGATGGAAAATTTTCATCTGGGCACAAGCCAATGATCCAAAACATAACCTAATATGCTCCATGGAACCTCATGGACCCAATCATCAAGTCAATTTGACCTCAGGGGATGCATTCATCAAAAATCAAGAATTAGGGTTTCTTGACCAAATTCACCCCTAAGTTGACTTTTGGGACAAATCATGAGCCAAGACCTCAAGACATGATTTGAGGGTCTTTAATATACTATATTGATCCATTTGCAACAATGGATTAATCCAAGAAGCTTGAGCAACAAGTCTCAATTTCATCTGCACCACAATTAGGGTTTCGCGAGGAAAGTCAACTGTAACTTTAACTTTTGACCAGGACATCCTCCCAAACCCTAAGACATGATTCAATATACCCGATGTCACCCATGTAACATGTCCATCAAGTTTGATTAATGTCAAGGACATGATTTCCTGAAGAATTGCACAGTTTGGAATTCATCTGATAAAAAGTCAACTGTGCACAAAAGTCAACTTTGACTTTTTGAGATTTTTCACCAAAATAGATTTTTAACCCTAAAATGATGTTAATGTGTGATTTGAATCATCATTCATCAAGAAAAATCAAAGAAAGTGGGATAACTTGTAAAAGGGGTAACCATAAAAACTTAGAAAAAATTTCTAAGTTATGGAAAAAGTGATACTAATGTGCCAACTTTGGAGGACCATAACTCCTAAACCACAAGGACATTGTTCCCCATTCAAAGCTTGATTTGTAGATCACATTGCCCTCTACAAAAGCTTCATACTGACCTATGTCCAAATTCCTCATGGATTTTGAGTTATGGAGTGATCAAAATCAAGAAAAGTCACTTTGTTCCGACACTTTGTGAAAATTTCACTAAGTCAGAATCTGCCTTTACTTTTTTGCAAATGTAGGGGGATTTTTCACTTGGATTCAAAAGAGATCAAAACCAAACATGTTCAAACAGTTGTTGTATCATGTAAGGGCTTTCCAAAATGGCCAAGAACATTACCAAATTCAATTTGAGCAGATTTTGGCACTTTTGGTCGATTTGCCAAAATCAGCCAAATCCAAACACTCCTATCCACTTGGACACCTCTGAGGATTGAATCTAAAGGGGACAATCACTGAGCCAAGCCTCCAAAGTCTTTGGAATAAGAAATAGCATGTTGAACCTAGAATTTCCAAAATAGGGACAAGACTCCAATTTTGGATTGGAGCATTCAATGGAAGCATCAAGGAAGCATCAGTTTTATTTAATCGAGTCGTATTGATTATTTTATTATTATTTTATTTTATTTTCGACTTTTATCTTAAAATATGTTATTTTTCAATGTTGTGATATTTTATCGGGTTTTGGAAACGTTTGCGAGAGATTTGAGTGTGGGGGTATTTTGGTCATTTCATGATATTTTTCTTTAGTTAGAAAGAATAGAAAATAGAAAGAGAGAAAAATAGAGAGAAAGAAAAGGAAGAGAAGGAAAAAGGGAGGAAAAGAGAAGAAGAGAAGAAATAGTAAGAAAAACTTGGAAATTCAAGAAATCAACTTCTAGAATCGATTTAATCGGGTAAGGGTGCGAAACTCAATTATTGTATGCTTGTATATGATTATGTATGTGTGTTGGTAGTTGGTATTGGATTGAATTGGAAAAATTTAGTAAAACCCATATTATGAAAAATTGATTAGAAATCGATTAAATGTGTTGGAAATCATGTTGTTAGTGCTCATTATTGTTGTTACATGATAGATACATGTTGTTATGCAATGTATTGGTAATTTTCTGGGTGTAGGTGAGAATTGGAGGATTTTGGTTAAGAAAACGCAGAACTTTGTTCTGCATAATTTTTTCTAGTTTTTCCAGGTCATACGCGTATGGGGCATGTTCATATGCGTATGGACCTTGGTAATATGCGTAACATGGGCGAGTCTTGGGCCAATACGCGTATGAGATGTTACTTTTCCCGTCCTTCTGGTGGAATGTGTAGGGTACGCGTATGAGGTTTTGCCGTACGCGTATGGCCAGGAGAATGGTAAAATGGGACTTTTCAAAATATCGTTTTCGTTTTTCTTTCGTAACTTGGGTTCCGTTTATCCGATTTTTACATTCTTGGTATCGTTGGAAAGCTATTGAGCTGTACTTTCTTATTATGATGGTTTGGAAATTGTTAGCCAATTTAATTATGTCGGGAATTTGTAATAGTGTCGGTTTGTCGACTTTTGTCGTTATAATTGTGCGTAATTGACGGGTATTATGCAAGGTGTTGTTGTATGATGTAAATGCATGTGTTTAAATGGTGTTGTGATGATTTGTGGTCGTATGGTAATTAAATGCATTGTTTTGGGCATAAGTGCAAAGTGTGATTTTGTTGATGTAGAAGAATGCATTTATATGTGCATATTAAATGTCATGAGTCCTTGTATGCCAAGCATCATGATATGCATTGTTGTGACGTCCTGAGTGACGGTTTGATTCCAGGGGGAATCTGTTATAATATCTTAAGCCTTAAAAATAAGAGGTATGAATAGCCTTAAAAATAAGAGGACTCAAAACGATGGTTATAGACGATCGTGTGCCCATGTGGGGTGTGAGCGATCGGGTCGTGTGCCCGTGTGGGGTGTGAGCGATCCATAAACGTCGTGTGTCCGTGTGGGGTGTGAGCGACTGGGGACATCGTATGCCCGACGGGGAGTTATAGTGATGTAACGAGCGATGATTCCAGCAGAGTTCCTGAGTGAACTAGTGATGAGAAACATTGGAAGTCGATACCGCATGTGCATATGCATAGAGTCGTGGTGTCGGTCTCTTGCATTTGCATAAATCATTATGGTTTGTTTATGTGTGGAATTGTGGATAAATTGATATATGGATATTTGTTGGTGATGGAAATATGAATTATACATTGTGTTGTATTGTGTTTGAATTATGGTGTGAGTTGTGGTGAGAACTGTATATATGTGTATTTTTGTGTTATATATAATTGCATGCAATTATATGATGATTGTTTTTCTCACCCTTCTGCTGTTTTATAATGCTCTATGAGGCATTGCAGATTAGAGTTGCTGGAGGTCTTTTTTGTGAAGCTTATGACTTCATTCTTTTGTCTGTCGGCTCTGATATGTGACACCGGGTAGTTAGGGAGGCCGTTTGTGATTATTATGTACTATGTATATATAACTTTTGGCTTGTGCATGTATAACTTGATGTATGATAAAATTTTCAAGTGATATATATATATATATATATATATATATATATATATATATATATATATATATATATATATATATATATATATATATATGATATTCAGTTTTAGATTTTCCGCTTTTATTCTAAAATCTGAAATGTGGGTGTAAGGAACTGAGTTCCTCTGTTGATTGCTACCCCTCTATTGCATATCTTTATGAGCAGGTGTTGTATGATTTGTTTCAATATAATGTGATTCCCCCGTCTATGCCATGATATTTTAAATATACTCTGATGAAATTTTGAATTTTCTTTTACTGCTTTAAGTAATTAGGGGTATGGATATGGGGGGTGTTACATTAAGTGGTATCAGAGCTAGTCCGTGTCAGTCCGTGTCAGTTGTGTCAGTCCTTGTTGGTTGTTGTGTTTGGGTGAGCTGTTTGTTTAACCATAAGTGCTGTTATTGGAAATGAACAGAATATGGCTGGTAGGAATGATGCTGCTTTGGCTGCTGCTATGCAAGCTATGGCTCGTGCTGTGCAGGGTGCACCTAATGCTGCAGGTAATGATGAGTTTAGGAAGAACAAACCGCCTGTCTTCAAGGGAAGATATGATCCTGATGGTGCATAGATTTGGTTGAAAGAGATTGAAAGGATTTTCCGAGTGATGGATTGTGATGAGGATCAGAAGGTGAGACTGGGTACTCACATGTTACTAGAAGAAGCTGATGATTGGTGGGTTGGTACACATCATGTGTTGGAAGCTGCAGACGAGGAAGAAATTACTTGGGAAGTTTTTAGCCGGGAGTTCTTGAGGAGGTATTTTCCTGAAGATGTGAGAGGAAAGAAGGAAATTGAGTTCTTGGAACTGAAATAAGGTAATATGTCTGTTGTTGATTATACTGCTAAGTTTGTGGAACTTGTGTAGTTTTATCCTCATTATGCCGAAGCGACCGCAGAATTTTCTAAGTGTGTTAAGTTTGAGAACAGATTGCGTCCTGAGATAAAGCAGGAAATTGGTTATCAGAGGATTCATAGGTTTTCTGATTTGGTGGATTGTTGTAGGATTTATGAAGAAGACAGTAAGGCTCGTTTTACTCACTATAAGAGTGTAAGCGAGAGGAAAGGGAAGCAACAGTTCTGTGGTGGTCCTTATGTGACACCAGCGGATAAAGGTAAACAAAGGGGAAATTTTTAGAAAAGGTCAAGTGGAGGAATGTCTGGTCCTCTGAGGTGTTATAAATGTGGTGAGTTGGGGCATCGTCAGTTTGAGTGCAGGAAAGATATGAGGAAGTGTACTAATTGTGGAGGTGTAGGACATGTTGCTGCTGATTGTGCCAGGAAAAATGTGGTGAAGTGTTTCAATTGTGGTGAACCTGGTCATATTAGTACGAAGTGTCAGAAACCGAAGCAAGCTCCAACTAGTGGGAAGGTATTTTCTTTGGCGGGGACTCAGACTTCAAGTGCAGATCGTCTGATCAGAGGTACTTGTTTTATTAATAGTACTCCTTTAGTTGCTATTATTGATACTGGAGCAACTCATTCGTTTATTTCGTCTGAGTGCGCGAAGCATTTGAATCTTGTGTTATCTTTGATGGATGGTAAGATGGTTATTGATACTCCAGCAATGGGGTCAGTAACTACTTCTTTGGTTTGTTTGAGTTGTCCTTTGACCATTTATGGTAAAGACTTTGAGATGGATTTGGTGTGTTTTCCTTTGGAAGGTTTAGATGTGGTTTTGGGAATGAATTGGTTGCAATTCAACAGGGTTCATATTGATTGCTATCATAAGCTGGTAAGGTTTCCTTCTCTTGAGGAAGACGAAGACTCGAGTTTCTTATCTACCAAAGAGTTGAAGAGACTTTTGGCGGATAAAGCTCAGTTGTTTGGTTTGTTTGCATCTTTGACTGTGGATAGTCAAGTTTCACTTGATGTGTTTCCTGTTGTGTGTGAATTTCCGAAAGTGTTTCCTGAGGATATTTCAGACTTGCCGCCATAGAGAGAGGTGGAGTTTTCTATAGATCTAGTTCCTGGTACTAGACCTGTTTCTATGGCACCTTATCGTATGTCGGCATCTGAGTTGGTTGAGTTAAAGAAGCAGTTGAATGAGTTATTGGAAAAGAGGTTTGTAAGACCTAGTGTTTCTCCTTGGGGTGCTCCATTTTTATTGGTGAAAAAGAAGGATGGAAGTATGCGGTTGTGTATCGATTATCGCCAGTTGAATAAGGTGACGATCAAGAATAAGTATCCTCTTCCAAGGATTGATGATCTGATGGATCAGTTGGTTGGTGCTTGTGTGTTCAGTAAGATTGACTTGAGGTCAGGGTATCATCAGATAAGGGTGAAAGAGGAAGATATTCAGAAGATGGCTTTTAGGACACAATACGGTCATTATGAATATTCTGTGATGCCGTTCGGGGTTTCTAATGCGCCAGGTGTGTTTATGGAGTACATGAATCGTATTTTTCACGAGCATTTGGATTGATTTGTTGTTGTGTTTATTGATGACATTTTGATTTATTCTAAGTCTCGGGAAGAGCACGCGGAGCATTTGCGTATTGTTTTGCAGGTTTTGAAAGAAAGGAAGCTTTTTGCCAAACTGTCCAAGTGTGAATTCTGGTTGTCGGAAGTGAGTTTTCTTGGGCACGTAATTTCAGGTAATGGTATTTCTGTGGATCCATCTAAAGTAGAAGCAGTTCTACAATGGGAGGCTCCGAGATCTGTTACTGAAATTCGAAGCTTTTTGGGTTTGGCTGGTTATTATCGAAGGTTCATTGAAGGTTTTTCTAAGCTAACACTTCCTTTGACCCAATTGACTTGTAAAGGGCAAGCGTTCATTTGGGATATTCGGTGCGAGGAAAGTTTTAATGAGCTGAAGAGAAGATTGACGACAGCTCCGATTTTGATTTTCCCGGATCCTAATGAACCATTTGTGGTTTATTGTGATGCTTCTTTGATTGGTCTAGGTGGAATTCTGATGCAAGAAGGTAAGGTCGCGGCTTATGCTTCGAGGCAGTTGAGAGTGCATGAGAAGAATTATCCTACTCATGATCTTGAATTAGCGGCTGTGGTTTTTGTGTTGAAGATTTGGAGGCATTATCTCTACGGTGCAAGGTTTGAAGTCTTTAGTGATCATAAAAGTTTGAGATATTTGTTTGATCAGAAAGAGCTAAATATGAGGCAGCGTAGATGGTTAGAATTCTTGAAGGACTACGACTTTGGCTTGAATTACCATCCTGGTAAAGCTAATGTGGTAGCCGATGCATTGAGCCGGAAATCGTTGCATATGTCCGCTTTAATGGTTAAGGAGTGGGAACTTTTGGAATCGTTTAGAGATTTGAGTTTGGTTTGTGAAGTGTCGTCGGATAGCGTGAGGCTTGGAATGCTAATGATTACTAAGGATTTTCTGATGACGGTTAGGGAGAAACAGTAGCTGGATGTGAAATTTGTGGATTTGATGTTGGTGGGAGAAAAAGATACGAATAATGATTTTCAAGTGGATGTTAATGGTGTTTTGAGATTCCGAGGTAGAATTTGTATTCCTGATGATGCGGAGTTGAAAAAGATGATTTTGGAAGAAGGACACTGGAGTAATTTGAGCGTACACCCGGGAGCGAATAAGATGTATCAGGATTTGAAAAAGATATTCTGGTGGTCTGGATTGAAAAGAGATGTGGCTCAGTTTGTTTATGCATGTTTGACTTGTCAGAAATCGAAGGTAGAACATCTGAGGCCTACTGGTTTGTTGCAACCGTTGGATATTCATGAGTGGAAGTGGGATAGCATTTCCATGGATTTTGTGACGGGGTTGCCGAATACTCAGCGAGGGCATAATGCTATTTGGGTGATTGTTGATAGACTGACTAAATCGGCTCATTTTATTCCGATTGACATCAGTTTTACTTTGGAGAGGTTAGCTGAGATTTACATCAGTGTGATTGTGAAGTTGCATGGGGTTCCACTGAGTATTGTTTCGGATCGAGATCCTAGATTTACCTCGAGATTTTGGGAAAGTTTACAGAAGGCGTTGGTTTCTAAATTGAGATTGAGTTCGGCTTATCATCCACAGACGGATGGTCAGACGGAGAGGACGATTCAGTCGTTGGAAGATTTGTTGAGAGCGTGTGTTCTTGAACAAGGTGGTGCGTGGCATTATTATCTTGCATTGATTGAGTTCACGTATAATAACAGTTTCCATTCTAGTATTTGAATGGCACCGTTTGAAGCATTGTATGGACGAAGGTGTCGAACACCGTTGTGTTGGCACGAATCTGGTGAGAGCTCGGTGGTTGGACCAGAGTTGGTGCAACAGATGACGGAGAAAGTGAAACTTATTCTAGAGAAAATGAAGGCTTCTCAGAGTAGGCAAAAGAGTTGTCATGATCGAAGACGGAAGGATCTTGAGTTTCAAGAGGGCGATCATGTATTTCTAAGGGTTACACCGGTAACGGGTGTTGGTCGTGCATTGAAATCGAAGAAACTTACTTCTCGGTTTATTGGTCCCTACCAGATATCCGCGAGAGTGGGTGTTGTGGCTTATAGGGTGGCGTTGCCGCCGAATCTGTCGAATTTGCACGATGTGTTTCATGTTTCACAGCTTCGGAAGTATGTTCCGGATCCGTCGCATGTGATTCCGATGGATGAGGTTGAGGTAAGGGAGAACCTTACGGTTGAGGCGTTACCAGTTAGGGTTTTGGATCGCGGGGTGAAGCGGTTGAGGGGCAAGGATATTGTACTTGTGAAAGTGGCATGGGGAGGCGCTGCTGAGGGCAATTTGACATGGGAGTTGGAGAGTCGGATGCGGGAGTCGTATCCAGAGCTGTTCATCTCAGGTATATTTTCGAGGACGAAAATTTCTAAGTGGGGGAGAGTTGTAACGCCCCAGTTTTGTCAGTTTTATTTAATCGAGTCGTATTGATTATTTTATTATTATTTTATTTTATTTTCGACTTTTATCTGAAAATATGTTATTTTTCAATGTTGTGATATTTTATCGGATTTTGGGAACGTTTGCGAGAGATTTGAGTGTGGGGGTATTTTGGTCATTTCATGATATTTTTCTTTAGTTAGAAAGAATAGAAAATAGAAAGAGAGAAAAATAGAGAGAAAGAAAAGGAAGAGAAGGAAAACGGGAGGAAAAGAGAAGAAGAGAAGAAATAGTAAGAAAAACTTGGAAATTCAAGAAATCAACTTCTAGAATCGATTTAATCGGGTAAGGGTGCAAAACTCGATTATTGTATGCTTGTATATGATTATGTATGTGTATTTGTAGTTGGTATTGGATTGAATTGGAAAATTTAGTAAAACCCATATTATAAAAAATTGATTAGAAATCGATTAAATGTGTTGGAAATCATGTTGTTAGTGCTCATTATTGTTGTTACATGATAGATACATGTTGTTATGCAATGTATTGGTAATTTTTTGGGTGTAGGTGAGAATTGGAGGATTATGGTTGAGAAAACTCATAACTTTGTTCTGCAGAATTTTTTCTGGTTTTTCCAGGTCATACGCGTATGGGGCATGTTCATACGCGTATGGACCTTGGCAATACGCGTAACAATGGCGAGTCTTGGGCCAATACGCGTATGAGATGTTACTTTTCCCGGCCTTCTGGTGGAATGCGTAGGGTACGCGTATGAGGTTTTGCCGTACGCGTATGACAAGGGGTCGTACGCGTATGGCTAGGAGAATGGTAAAATGGGACTTTTCAAAATATCGTTTTCGTTTTTCTTTCGTAACTTGGGTTCCGTTTATCCGATTTTTACATTCTTGGTATCGTTGGAAAGCTATTGAGCTGTACTTTCTTATTATGATGGTTTGGAAATTGTTAGCCGATTTAATTATGTCGGGAATTTGTAATAGTGTCGGTTTGTCGACTTTTGTCGTTATAATTGTGCGTAATTGATGGGTATTATGCAAGGTGCTGTTGTATGATCTAAATGCATGTGTTTAAATGGTGTTGTGATGATTTGTGGCCGTATGGTAATTAAATGCATTGTTTTGGGCATAAGTGCAGAGTGAGATTTTGTTGATGTAGAAGAATGCATTTATATGTGCATATTAAATGTCATGAGTCCTTGTATGCCAAGCATCATGATATGCATTGTTGTGACGTCTTGAGTGACGGTTTTATTCCAGAGGGAATCTGCTATAACATCGTGAGCCTTGAAAATAAGAGGTATGAATAGCCTTAAAAATAAGAGGACTGAAAACGATGGCTATAGACGATTGTGTGCCCATGTGGGGAGTGAACGATCGGGTCGTGTGCCCGTATGGGGTGTGAACGATCCATAAACGTCGTGTGCACGTGTGGGGTGTGAGCGACGGGGGACATCGTATGCCCGACGAGGAGTTACAGTGATGTAACGAGCGATGATTCCAGCAGAGTTCCTGAGTGAACTAGTGATGAGAAACATTAGAAGTCGGTACCCGCATGTGCATATGCATAGAGTCATGGTGTCGGTCTCTTGCATTTGCATAAATCATTATGGTTTGTTTATGTGTGGAATTGTGGATAAATTGATATATGGATATGTGTTGGTGATGGGAATATGAATTATACATTGTGTTGTATTGTGTTTGAATTATGGTGTGAGTTGTGGCGAGAACTGTATATATGTGTATTTTTGTGTTATATATAATTGTATGCAATTATGTGATGATTGTTTTTCTCACCCTTCTGCTGTTTTATAATGCTCTATGAGGCATTGCAGATTAGAGTTGCTGGAGGTTTTTTTTTGTGAAGCTTAGGACTTCTTTCTTTTGTCAGTCGGCTCTGATATGTGACACCGGGTAGTTAGGGAGGCCGTTTGTGATTATTGTGTACTATGTATATATAACTTTTGGCTTGTGCATGTATAACTTGATGTATGACAAACTTTTCAAGTGATATATATATATATATATATATATATATATATATATATATGATATTCAGTTTTAGATTTTCCGCTTTTATTCTAAAATCTGAAATGTGGGTGTAAGGAACTGAGTTCCTCTGTTGATTGCTACCCCACTGTTGCATATCTTTATGAGCAGGTGTTGTATGATTTGTTTCAATATAATGCGATTCCCCCGTCTATGCCATGATAATTTAAATATACTCTGATGAAATTTTGAATTTTCTTTTACTGCTTTAAGTAATTGGGGGTATGGATATGGGGGGGGGGGTTACAAGACACTCCGATGAAAGACAACTTTGACCACAATTACTATGGCCCGATGGATGATCTGCCAATGTGGTAGCCTTACCCAGGAGACTTGGGGCCAGAAAGTCATCCGAACAACGAAAATCAGCTGACCATCATTGAACAGAACACTTGTGTCACCACCATGTCATGGGATCAACACTCAGGTCATTCAGAAACTACTCAACACGACGATGAATTTGCAACGGTTGCAGGACTTGAATTCATCAACTATGTTTTTCCCGAGGTCAACGTCATCGAGAGAGATGACTCCTCCAGTTCGAAAGAAGTGTGGGATACCTTGGGACAACCGAGTGGAAAGTACGACTATATGGTCAAATACGCCGCTCCCGAAAGCTCTCGTATCAGGCTCGAAGACATCCAGCCAACTGGATGGGGAGATACAGCTAAGAGCACAAATGCTATGCAAAATACAACTGAGGAATCCTCCTACGACAATTCTGCCTGAGAGACAGATTCCAATGATCCCGCTCCACCAGAAATCAGCGTTATTTCTGAAGACAAATCATGGAAGGTGCCAGACTTTGTGATTCACCGAGGAGTTCGCCGCCAATGGGTTGCTGTCGATGTTCCGAAGGTCGTTCGCCAATCTAAGTAATTGCCATCTTTAACCTTTCACCCTGCCCAGGTGAAACGGATGTTTTGATAGGGCTCACTTTCTGTAAATTTCCCTCTTCGCTTCGCCCAAAGCGACAGAGTTTTGTTTTATAGGGCTGTAGTTTCAAGGATCGACTTGTTTATTAATAAAATAACGTCGTTCTGTAATTTCCGCATTAATTGTTGTTTTCTCTTTTTGCTTTTTCAGAAAATGGTAATCCTAAAAAACAATTCAAATAAAAACAAGCAGCAAGATAAATACACTGCACACACTCGCATTTTCTCTATTTCTTCTAAACACGGATCATCGCGTCATGCAGATTGCTTGTTTTAAACCCAGTTAAAACATACGATCCGATGCCTTCTCCCGACTTTGGGTTCCCGATATTTGGGGCTAAAGAAGAAGTTGACAACGAAATTCCAGAAGAGATATCCCGACTACTCAGACAAGAGGAAAGGTCCATTGAACCTCACAAAGAGCCGTTGGAAACGATTAATGTGGGTTTGGAAAAAGAGAGAAGAGAAATCAGGATTAGGGAACTACTCGGTCCAACTGCCAGAGAGGGTTTGGTAAAGCTTCTCAAAGAATTCCCCAATGTATTCGCTTGGTCCTATCAGGATATGCCAGGGTTGGATACCAGCATCGTGGAACATCACTTACCGTTAAGGTCAGAATTTCCGCCAGTAAAACAAAGGTTGAGATGGACTCACCCGGACATGGCCATCAAAATCAAAGAGGAAGTACAGAAACAGATTGACGCGGGTTTCCTCGCCACGTCAGAATATCCTTAATGGTTAGCCAACATCGTACCCGTTCCCAAAAAGGATGGAAAGGTCAGAATGTGTGTTGATTACAGGGATCTGAACAAGGCAAGTTCGAAGGACGACTTTCCTTTACCACACATTGACATGTTGGTAGACAGCACAACAAAGTTCAAAATTTTCTGCTTCATGGATGGATTCTCGGGTTATAACCAGATTAAAATGGCGCCGAAAGACATGGAGAAAACTTCGTTCATTACCCCATGAGGTACCTTTTGTTACAAGGTGATGCCGCTCGGGTTGAAGAACATCGGGGCAACCTATCAAAGGGCCATGACTACTCTGTTTCATGACATGATACACAAGGAAATAGAGGTATATGTCGATGACATGATTACAAAATCTAAGACAGAAGAGGAGCATGTGACCCACCTGTCGAAACTATTCGAGCGTTTGAGAAAATACAAACTCCGCTTGAATCCCAACAAGTACACCTTCGGTGTCCGTTCGGGGAAACTCTTAGTGTTCATCGTCAGCCAGAAAGGGATTGAGGTCGATCCTGACAAGGTAAAGGCCATTCGAGAAATGCCTTCTCCGAAAACTGAAAAACAAGTCAGAGGATTCTTGGGACGTTTGAACTACACCTCCAGATTCATATTCCTTATGACCGCCACGTGTGCGCCGATTTTCAAATTACTCAAAAAGAACCAGGATTGCATTTGGTCAGAAGATTGCCAAACCGCCTTCGACAGTATTAAGGAATACCTGTTGAATTCGCCGATTCTATCACCTCCAGTGGAAGGAAGACCACTGATCATCTACCTCACAATCCTAGAGGACTCAATGGGATATGTACTTGGCCAACAAGACGAAACCAAACGGAAAGAGTCTGCCATCTACTATCTGAGCAAGAAATTCACCGACTGCGAGACTCGGTACACGATGCTTGAGAAAACTTGTTGCGCTTTGGCTTGGACAGCCAAACGTCTTCGCCAATACATGACTCGTCACACTACTTGGTTGGTCTCCGAAATGGATCTAATCAAGTATGTCTTCGAAAAGCCTACTCTCACGGGAAGAATTGCTTGTTGGCAGATGTTGCTATCAGAATATGACATAGAGTACCACGCTCAGAAAGCCGTTAAAGGAAGTATTTTAGCCGATCATTTGGCTCATCAACCGATTGACGATCAAGAACCAATCGGGTTTGACTTCCCAGACGAAGATGTTATGTATCTAAAAATGAAAGATTGCGATGAACCGTTACCCAGTGAAGGGCCAGAACCAGGTTCCCAATGGGGACTTATCTTTGACGGAGCAGTTAATCATTATGGAAACGGAATTGGGGCAATCATTGCTACCCCTCAGGGTACCCACATTCCTTTCACTGCCAGACTTACGTTCAAATGTACGAACAACGAGGCCGAATACGAAGCTTGTATTATGGGTCTCGAAGAAGCGATTGATTTAAGGATCAAAAACTTGGACGTATACGGCGATTCAGCCTTGGTTATCAATCAGATAAAAGGAGATTGGAACACATACCAATCAGGACTGATTCCTTACAAAGACTATGCAAGAAGGTTGTTACCCTTCTTTAACAGAGTCGAGTTTCATCATATCCCTCGTGATGAGAATCACATGGCTGATGCATTAGCCACACTCTCTTCTATGATTAGTGTAGGTCAATGGAACGACCTACCTAAGATCGACATAATGCGCCTTGAAAGGCCCGCTTACATCTTCACGATTGAAGCAGTCATAGACGACAAACCTTGGTATCACGATATCAAATGCTTCCTTCAGAAACAAGAGTACCCATCTGGGGCACTCAGCAAAGACAGGAAAACCCTCAGAAGATTGGCTGGAAACTTCTTCCTGAGCGGTGACACTCTTTATAAGAGGAATTTTGACTTGGTCTTGCTCCGATGCATAGACAGACCAGAAGCAGACATGCTTATGAAAGAAATTCATGAAGGATCCTTTGGAACTCATGCCAACAGACACACAATGGCGAGAAAAATTCTGAGAGCAGGGTACTACTAGGTGACCATGGAATTCGACTGCTACAAGTACATGAGGAGG
Organism: Lathyrus tuberosus; assembly: GCA_022829125.1. Taxonomy (NCBI): domain Eukaryota; kingdom Viridiplantae; phylum Streptophyta; class Magnoliopsida; order Fabales; family Fabaceae; genus Lathyrus; species Lathyrus tuberosus. The sequence goes on along the minus strand of JALAZF010000024.1, from coordinate 23,336,585 downwards.
TGTCACAAGTGTCAGATATACTCCGACAAAATTCATGTACCGCCATCACATCTCAAAGTTCTTTCTTCCCCGTGGCCTTTTTCCATATGGGGAATCGACATTATTGGCTTGATTGAACCTAAAGCTTCCAACGGACATCGGTTCATCCTGGTAGCCATTGATTACTTCACCAAGTGGGTCGAAGCAGCATCATACGCTAATGTAACCTGACAAGTGGTGGTCTGATTTATCAAAAACAATATCATTTGCCGTTATGGTGTTCCAAGCCAGATCATTACTGATAATGGATCTAACTTGAACAATAAGATGATGAAAGAGTTGTGTGCAGAGTTCAAGATCGAACACCATAACTCATCTCCCTACCGACCCAAGATGAACGGAGCGGTAGAAGCAGCTAACAAGAACATCAAGAGGATCGTTCAAAAGATGGTTGTAACCTATAAAGATTGGCACGAAATGCTACCCTTTTCTCTTCATGGTTATCGAACATCTGTCCGCACTTTAACAGGGGCAACCCCTTTCTCTCTAGTATATGGCATGGAGGCAGTTCTCCCCATAGAAGTAGAGATCCCATCAATCTGGGTATTGATGGAAGCTAAGCTTTCAGAAGCTGAATGGTGTCAAAGTCGACACGACGAATTAAACCTGATCGAAGAGAAGCGAATCACGACACTATGCCATGGTCAGTTGTATCAGCAGAGAATGAAAAAGGCGTTCGACAAAAAGGTCCGACCTCGTGTCTTCAAAAAAGGAGACCTCATGCTCAAGAAGATACAATCGTTTTTCACTGACTCTCGGGGCAAATGGACCCCAAATTATGATGGCCCCTATGTGGTCACGAAAGCTTTCTCAGGCGGTGCCTTGAGACTTGCAACCATGGACGAAGAGGAATTTGCCTACCCCACGAAAGTTGATGTAATCAAGAAATACTTCGCCTAAAATAAAAAAAAATAAAAAAAAAACGTCTCGGTGGATTGAAAACCTGAAAGGGTGGTCCAGGCAAAAGTTAGAGACATGAAAAAAATCATCCCGGTGGATTGGAAATCTCAAAGTACAATCCAGGCAAAAATTAGGGATAATGGCAGGTAACTATGTTCAACAGAGGCAAGTCCCTCAGCAGCAGTTACACCATCCATCGGAGGAAAACTCCAGTTACGGTCATCTTTGACTTAAGCTCAGGATGTCCCGAATTCAAAGTTGGTAGAAGGATAGTGGTCGTTATGTTTCAACGTAGCCCTTTTCCCTGTAAATTACCATTTTCAAACTTTGTATATACTCTTTGGAATCACGCGTTTGGATGATCTCCATCTTATCAATAAAATTTGAGCCCTTGTGCTTTTGTTTGTAATTCTTATTTGTTTTAGCTTTACAGAATGGCGTTTTAACATGATTAGCGATTCTTGAAATGAAACAAAAATGAATTTACTTGTTAAAACTTTTTCTGCTTTTAAATTAAAGATGGCAATTGTTTTTTACTGTTGAGCATCGGGAGAACGTCGATTGCGTCTCCAAAGGCGTTTGAATTTCAAAGCGCAGAATTAAAGTACTCCTTCTAGGCCAGTACGCTTGAACGAAGGATCAACTGTATGAGATGCGGCTTTCCCATCTGATACCCTCGGCCGAGTTCTTATCTCCTAAGCCCGATCAACGGTATTCCCCGCAGGGACTATCTCTCATAAGCAAGGTAGAATTGCTACTTTTTTTGCCAACGGTACTTCTTCGCCCCGCGATGGCCGAGTATCCAGTCATGCTCACTCGTCAGTCTGTATGTCGCGTCAGTTTTGTCAGTATATATACATACATCATGCATTTGATTTGCACTCATATTCATATTACATCACTATCACTCTAGTCGGTCTTGTCCCCTAGTGATAATTGTCTTCTCAATCGAGTTGTCAGTTCTTGCCTCGTCAGGAAATGCTGCGTTTGAACAATCTCCCCTCCAGTGTATCTCTGGATTAGAGTCAGCACTCGACCACTTTGATAACTTTAACCTCTAAAAAGCCAGAGAAGCTTTCTACAGATGTCATTCTTCGCCATCGAAGATGATATCCTTGCTTTCCCGGATTAAAGGAAAAATCCCCAGAGAAAGCCTCCTAAGCAGAGATTTGGCAGTACAGCTGCCTTTCTCTGAAAGACCGCTGATGAAAAGGTCATCGGCACCTCAAAATTGGAGCCCATCCTATGGTATTTCTCCTGGAAGATCCCGAGAAAAGTATGATGTAAGACCCCAAGCGGAAGCAGTCTCTCAAGAGACTCATTTTCCCCAGATAGAGTCGACAAATGGCGTCTCCAACAGAGAAGTTTGTGTACCTCTACAACTCAGACGAATGGGTTCCCCAGCAAGTCTGACATCAAAACTTTTTCCCCTCAAATGGCATCTCCCCGGGAAAATCCGGCGAGAAGTTTGAGGAAAGCCGCTACAAATAGCGTCCCTTGTCAATAAAGTTTATTGACAAAAGAAACTGAGACCAGTTCCTTGGTGGGAAACCAGGATCGAGGGGAAGTTTATATCAAAAACTTAGACCAGTTCCTTGGTAAGAAACCAGGATCGAGGGGAGGTTTATTTCAAAAGGAAACTGAGACCAGTTCCTTGGTAGGAAACCAGGATCGAGGGGAAGTTTAAATCAGAAACTAAGACCAGTTCCTTGGTAGGAAACCAGGATCGAGGGGAAGTTTATTTAAGAAAACTGAGACCAGTTCCTTGGCTAAAGACCAGGATCGAGGGGAAGTTTACCTTTTCTAAGCATTATTGCTTAGCAAAAGAAGATGAATGCGATCTGCCATTCATAGCCATCAAAATTTTGGGTATTCCGATATTTAATCCTCTTGCACCCTGAATGCCCGAATACCTTCATCATTCACACCTTCGGGTCCAAGAAGATTAAATAGGGGCATCTGTCACACCCCAAATTTTGACCACTAAGATTTCCCATCATTTTGCAAATCATCATCACAATATGGATGAACCATCATGCCTCATCAAATGCCTCAAGGGTTGTTGAACATTCACTACAATCAAAACTAGGGTTTTAAGCCCTCTCAGAGCCTTAGACAAAGGATCAATCAAGGAATAACTTGATCTTCAACTTGTCTAGCCTCTAAAATATCCATAATGGATCAAAAGGACTCCCACTTCAAGGATTAAGTACAAGGCTGCTCCCTTCTAGGTGGATCAAGTCTCAAGATCGACAGTGTCACCAAATTAGGGTTTTGGTCGACCAGGGCCTCCAGATGGAAATTTTTCATCTGGGCACAAGCCAATGATCCAAAACATAACCTAATATACTCCATGGAACCTCATGGACCCAATCATCAAGTCAATTTGACCTCAGGGGATGCATTCATAAAAAATCAGGAATTAGGGTTTCTTGACCTAATTCACCCCTAAGTTAACTTTTGGGACAAATCATGAGCCAAGACCTCAAGACATGATTTGAGGGTCTTTAATATACTATATTGATCCATTTGCAACAATGGATTAATCCAAGAAGCTTGAGCAACAAGTCTCAATTTCATCTGCACCACAATTAGGGTTTCGCGAGGAAAGTCAACTGTAACTTTGACTTTTGACCAGGACATGCTCCCAAACCCTAAGACATGATTCAATATACCCTATGTCACCCATGGAACATGTCCATCAAGTTTGATTTAGGTCAAGGACATGATTTCTTGAAGAATTGCATAGTTTGGAATTCATCTGATAAAAAGTCAACTGTGCACAAAAGTCAACTTTGACTTTTTGAGATTTTTCACCAAAATAGATTTTTAACCCTAAAATGATGTTAATGTATGATTTGAATCATCATTCATCAAGAAAAATCAAAGAAAGTGGGATAACTTGTAAAGGGGTAACCATAAAAACTTAGAAAAAATTTCTAAGTTATGGAAAAAGTGACACTAATGTGCCAACTTTGGAGGACCATAACTCCTAAACCACAAGGCCATTGTTCCCCATTCAAAGCTTGATTTGTAGATCACATTGCCCTCTACAAAAGCTTCATACTGACCTATGTCCAAATTCCTCATGGATTTTGAGTTATGGAGTGATCAAAATCAAGAAAAGTCACTTTGTTCCAACACTTTGTGAAAATTTCACTAAGTCAGAATCTGCCTTTACTTTTTTCCAAATGTAGGGGGATTTTTCACTTGGATTCAAAAGATATCAAAACCAAACATGTTCAAACAGTTGTTGTATCATATAAGGGCTTTCCAAAATGGCCAAGAACATTACTAAATTCAACTTACACCATGAGATGTGACATTGGCAAGTTGCCTTGCTGAAACAAAGCCATCAAACAGATGCTTTCCTCAAAATCTCTTCTTTCACTCCAATTTTGACTTCTAAGGCAAGTCACTATCGGGTTTTGAGTTTGAGAGCTTTTCCAATCAAACCAATCACACACACACCTTATATACATCACATATGAGCTGATCAAACACTTAAACAACAACTGGAACACTGATTTCTCAGAATCACCAGTCGATTGCTCAAGGTTTTAACCAAGTTGCAGTTGAGATTCCATGAAGTGATCCAGCCAACTTCAATCAAGTCCAAGCATTCAAACACAGTCCATAGGGTGTAGGGAAGCTGTTCAGATCATCACAACTCATCTGTAACACCTCCAACACAAATCACGATCACCAGCTGCAAGTGGTAAGCATGAGCTCTTCTAACTCTATGATCCATGCAATTTTTGCTGCACAATAATTTGGCCATATGTTCATAATCATGCATGGAATGTTTTCCCTCAATTAATTGCATTGTTTGAATCGTGTATCAAAAATCCCAGCCTTCATGCAGAATCTAGGGTTCTTGAGGATTGTTCATGATTTCTTGTTTTATGTTTAATTTAAATGAAATTAATTGTCATAGACATGATCGTGAGGTTGAAACGAGTTGATTGGTATGTGGATTGGATGATATGATTAAGTATTTAGTGAGATTGGATAGAAAATGCAAATCTGGGAAACTCAGAACACGCGCGTGTTCTTGCCCTTGTTCTTGGCGCCATTTTCCAACATTTGAATATTTGAATTTTGTGATTTTTATTTAATTGATTCAAAAACTAATTTCTCTCTGAGTTTTAATGATTTTGAGTTGATTCTTTTTTTAATAATTCAAAAAAAATGTTGAAATATTTTATTTTCCCTAAAAATCCCAAAAATATTATTTATTTCATATAATTGATATTTTTGCAAAGAATTAATATTTTAATTGTTTTTTACATTTAAAATATTTTTTTCTCTTGATTTTGTAAAGATTAATGACTTCTAATTATTTTGTAGGTTAATACTTGATTTTTGAAGCATTAATCCAAGATCATAATTTGTTTCCCACATGTTAAACAATTTTGATTATTTTAATTGAATTTTTATTCAATTAAAATACATTTTGGAAATAAATTAGGGTTTTTGATTAATTCAACCCTCATAAATAATTTTCAAACACTTTTTGGGCCTCTATTAGAGTGTAAGACCCAACCCACTTGTACAGAAATATTTTGGGCCTCTATTAGAGTTTAAGACCCAACCCACTTGTACAGAAATATTTTGGGCCTCACTTATTGTATAAGTCCCTCTATACATTTTTAAATTCGGTACGATCGTCGCCAGTTTAAAGATAAACCATCTGGGCCTCTCCTTGAGCTATAAGACCCATTCAAAACTTTTGGGCCTCTATTAGAGTGTAAGACCCAACCTCCTTTTAACCAAAAACAACTTTGGGCCTCAGATATTGTATAAGCCCCTTTGCGTTAAAAATCTCGGCGCGATCGCCATTTTAAACGAAAAATCATCTGGGCCTACCCTCGTGTTATAAGCCCCTCTCTTTTTCTTTAAAACTTTTTGGGCCTCTTGAACAGTGTAAGACCCATCCCTTTGTACAGAAAACAATTTTTGGGCCTCAGTCACTTGTATAAGTCCCTCTGTACAAATTCAAACAGTGCACTCACTGATAAAACCCTGGGCCTCTCCTTGAGCTGTAAGCCCCCAAATCTTTCTTTTTCAAAGCACTTTCTCCTTTGATTTTGAATATACTGTTGTTTTTCAATCTTTCTTTGTTAAACAACTAACCAAACAACATGAAAGCTCTACAACCGAGTAAGTGTTGATATGCTTCCATTTACCGCTTTCATATACATATAACTGTATTGTGGGGTTGTTTTCGCTGTAAGTCTTTTTTCATAAACTCATATCATCTGTGCAATAATAGTATAGATATTTAGAGTTTCCCCGGCAACTACGTCTAGCATTAAGCCCGTTGATCACTCTTAAATAGTCAAAACTAGATCCCCATAGGATTACCAGACACAGTCTTCCCTCCTCTTGGGGTTAAATAATATGGAGATATGAAAGGCAGCATTCTCGGTGAACCCTTTCATAGACTGTCACTCGTAGAAGTTGTCAAAGAAACTCTATTCCCCAGAGATGATCTTTTCTCCGTGAATGGCATCTCTTGAGTTTCTTCCAAATTCTCGAACTTTCCTGGCTTGATCTATTCCTCGTGAATAGCCTGTCTTGAATTTCTCGGGGTTTGGGGACCCACAGGCTTTTTAAAAGCACTTGTCAAGAAACTCTACTCCCCAGAGATGATCTCTTCTCCGTGAATGGCATCTCTTGAGTTTCTTCCAAATTCTCGAACTTTCCTGGCTTGATCTATTCCTCGTGAATAGCCTGTCTTGAATTTCTCGGGGTTTGGGGACCCATCGGCTTCTTAAAAGCATCGGCCTCCTCTTGGGCATTGTTCAAGGACCCGCAGGCTTCCTAAAAGCAACCCCGCCTTCTCTTGGGCATTGTACAAGCACCCGTCGGCTTCTTAGAAGTATTCACAACCTCCTCTTAGGCTTCGTATAATGATCTCTTCCTCCGGGAATGATAGCCTTCTCTTGGGCTTCATACAAGGACCACTCGGCTTCTTAAAAGTTTCTAGCCTCCTCTTGGGCTTCGTACAAATTGTCCCGACGACCTCCTAGAGGTATAGGAACAGAACCTAGTCATCTTTATAGAACAATCCTTTCAAAGAGTCTACTACTGTTTCTCAAAGCATAGTACAAAAGATAAAACTCTAGACACAGACAGTCTAATTTCCTTGAGTCTCAAAGACATTCTCAAGTGACCCCTTCAAAAAGAGGAAGGATCCCCGTGGACTCGGACAACCTCAATACCCTCTGGATTTCCCACTTCCTTAAAGAACAGGAAATATCCCTGATCCTCGATTCAAAATCTCTGAGTGCAAACATTACTCATATAAGAACTGATTTTCTCTTTAAATCAGCATACTGGACCTGTCACTCAACTGAAACAGTAACCATAGCCTCCTCTTGGGCTTTGTACAATGATTCTCCCCAACAGAGCTAACAATTTTAGCCTCCATCTCGGGCTTCGTACGAGATACCAGAGACTCCCTCGTTGAGTCAATCACCCATTTCGCCTCCATCTTGGGCTTTGTACGAGATACAAAAACTCTCTTGTTGAGTCAAATAGCCTCCATCTCGGGCTTTATACGAGATACCAAAAGATTCCCTCATTGAGTCAAAACCTTTTAGCCTCTCTCTCGGGCTTTGTACGAGACACATATTAGCCTCCTCTTAGGCTTTGTATAAGAAAACCACTGGTTGATCCAATCAACCTTTTAAAGCTGTGCCTCGTTCACAGTACACAAACATCAACAACTCCTTCCCCTTCATCTAATTGCTGTAAGCGGCAACCCTCTGGATCATCTACATCCATGCCACTGTCCCTCTTTTAGCATGAGAAATTCCTAAGGAAAGATAGCATTGCTCTACACTGAGTTAAAGTATTCTCCTTTAGGTTGGAAATCCCCTATAAAGGAAATTATGGCATTGCCGGATTCACATATCCCGGTTAAAGTAATTCTCCCTTATAGACGGTTATGACAAACAAACCCCTCTTTAGAGATGACAAATTCTCTCTAAAGTTGAGACCTTTCAGCTTCACATCTTGGGCTTTGAACAAGATACAAACTACCTTTCGCTTCACGTCTTGGGCTTTGAACAAGACACCAAAACAACCATTTCCTCCCATAGAATAGGAGGAACTACGAACGCTCTGATTTCCTTGTTTCGGACGGGAATACGTAGGCATAAGATTAAAAGAAAAGATCTTAGCGAGCACACTAAACAAAAACCCAAAATCCCATACTTCCACACATCCGTCCTAACCTTCTACCAATCGACCGAACACCACTTTTAAAAAAATACACCCAATAGAGACCCCGAATCTTTGTAGCATTTGTAAACCAACAATTTTGACTGTTTAACCTCAGTTTGCAAGCAGGGTTAATTTGAGACATCTATTTCCCTTCCTTCATCAGCTTTAATAGGATAAAAAATGAATCGAGTTGTAGATACCAAAGAGAGGTAGTGCTTCGCAACCACGTCCAAAACCGCTCGCTACATAACGGTCTTCATCAAACTTCTCGCCGAGTTTTATTGGGGAGACGACATTTGATGGGAAAAATTTTGAGGTCAGACTAGCTGGGGACACCCGTTCATCCGAGCTATAGAGGTGTGCAAACTTCTCTGTTGGAGATGCCATTTGTTGACTCTATTGGGGAAACGAGTCTCCTGAAAGAATACTTTTTGCTTGGGGATATTACATCATACTTTTCTCCAAGATCTTCTCGGAGAAATGCCATATGATGTAATCCAATTTTGAGGTGCTGATGACTTTATTAACATTTATTTTCTCGGGAGAAAAACTAATGTGTTGCTGAGAGTCTTTAGTTGCGAGGCTTTCTCTAGGGATTTTCCTTAATCCGGGAAAGCAAAGATATCATCTTCAATGGTGAAAAGTGACGTTTGTTGAATGTTTTCTTGCCTTTTAGAGGTTCGAGTTATCAAAGTGGTCGAGGAACGGCTCCAATCCAGAAATAAACTGGGGAGAAATTGCTCAGACGCTGCATTTCCTAACGAGGAAAGGACTGACAACTCGATTGAGAGGACTTTTACCACTTGGGAACTAGACCGACTAGAGTGATAGTGATGCAATATGATTATGAATGTGAATCAATAATGCATGATGTATGTATGTTTATGCTGACAAAACTGACGTGACATACAGACTAATAGATGAACACGACTGGATACTCGGCCACGGTGGGGGATGAAAAGTATCAATGTTCCAAGATAGCAATCCTGCCTTGCTTAGGAGAGACGGTCCCAGTGGGGAGAAAGAATTGTTCAATCGGTCTTAAGAGATACGTACTCTGCCGGGGATGTCAGATGAAACATGATATCTGACACGGTTGATCCTTCATTCAGGTGCACTGGTTTAGAAGGGGTACTTTGATTCTGCACTTTGAGGTTCAATCACTTCTGGAGAAGCTATCGATGTTCTTTTTTGAAGTTCAACAGTCAAAATAATTTCCATCTTTATTTTAAAAGCAGAAAAATTTTGACAAGTAAATTTCATTTTTGTTTTATTTCAAGAATCATTGATCATGTTAAAAATGTCATTCTGTAAAGCTAAAACAAATAAGAATTGCAAACAAAAGCACTAGGGCTCAAACTTTATTGATAGGATGAAAATCAGCCAAGCACGTGATCCCATAGAGTATTTACAAAGTTAGAAAATGGTAATGTAAGGGAAAAGGACTACATTGAAACATAACGACTGTTATCCTTCTACCAACTTTGAATTCTGGACATCCTGAGCTTCTGTCGAAGATGACCTTGACTGGAGGTTCTCTTGATGGATGGCATTACTGCTGGGGATTTAACCTCGTCGGACGTAGTTACTTGCCATTTGTAACGGTCCATTTTTAATATTTCTTTTTCCGTGCTTTTTGGTGTTAATTGGTCGAGTCTTTATTTTTAATTGAGCAATATTTATGTTAATTGCTAATTGGTGTGATTATATGTTATTTTTTTGCACATTGTGTATTTTTACCGTTTTTGAGAGTTTGCGGGGAAAATTGGAATAGAGGGTATTTGGCATATTTCATAATTAATAGTGTTAGTTAATAATAGTTAGTTTAGATATTTATTAGAAATGTTTAGAATTTTTAAGTTAAGAAAATATAAAAGAAAATAGTTAGTATAAGTTTAGAAAAAAAAAAGAAAGAAGAAAAAGAAAAGTTAGTAAGAGTTTCCCAAAAGAGAAGAAAAAGAGAGAAGAGGAACAGAGAAGAGAAAGAAGAAAAGAGAGGAAAAACTTGTGAAGGAAGAAATCAATCTCCCGACTTTCTAGAACACAATTAAATCGGGTAAGGGTGCGAAACTCGGTTATTATATTGATTGTGTATGATTATGTATGTTTTGTGTGGATGTTTTGGTTGGTTTTCCATATGTTTCCGTTTATGCCGTATTGGACGAAATCGATAGAAACCGATGTTTTTACGGTCGAAAAGTCGTATAAATACATGTGTTGGTTGGTTATATGTATGTGAGCTGCTGTTTAAAGTTTCGTGAAGTTTGGTTATGTTTTGGTTAGTTTTCGTTATGTTTCCGTTATTTTGTCCGTTTAGGTCGAATTGTAGGAAATCGATAAAAACCGATGTTTTCGCGGTTAGAATTCGGAATAAACTACGTAGTTGTATCGAGTAAGGTTAGGTCGTCATATAGCGTGCTTTTTATTCGATTTGGTGATGTTTGAAAATTCTGGTTTTTTTTTTAAAGGTTGAAATTTAATCGAAAAATCGAACGTCGTAGAAATTTCGTTTATGTGTTCTAAATTGTTCTTATGTATTTGGTGGTGGAGCGTATATGTTTGTTTCGATGAAAATGTTCGATTTAGTCGAGTTTCCGGGCATTTCGGAAAAGTGGCAGCAAGGGAGAAATTTGAGAAATCTGATTTTTGAGAAAAACAGGGCTATGAATCGATACATAACAGCTATGTATCGATACGAAATGGTTATGTATCGATACATAACCCTTATGCGTCGATACATACTGTAGAATTTTAAGAAAACAGAATTTTCACTACAGCATGCGTCGACACATGCGTGCTATGTATCGATACATGTGGCCTCTATGCGTCGATACATAAGCCTATGTATCGATACATACTGTGCTGAACCAGAAAATTTGGGTTTGTCAGGGAAACTTCGAAAATTCATATCTCTTGAACCGTAAGTCGGTTTTGATCCCTGTTCAAAGCGTTGGGAAGCTAACGAGATGTTCTTTCTAGGAAAAATAGTTTTCGGGTCTGAACTTGGACCAATCGGTACAGTTTTTACGAACCGTTTTGTGGTGCCGGGTGTCCGGTTTATGTTTTTGCGTGATTTCGAAATATTCATATCTTGTTAACCGTTTATCGTATTTAAGAGTTCTTTATACCGAATCGAATCTGTCGATGAGTACTTTTTGATGATGATAGAAAATATTATTTTTGGCCAACTTTTAGCCGACTTTTTCGGAAAACCGAAAAATGGAATTTTGAGTTATTTTTCAATATTGTAAGACATATTATGATATGTTATGAGATGGCTTGTGTGATGATTCTTTGATGGGAATTTGATGTTGTGGAATGGTATATTGGTGTTTGTGGCCATTTTGGGCAATTGTGTGCATTACTTTATATGTACTTGAAATACATGATTATTGTTAATGCATGAGCATTTGATGTTGGCATGAGTCATTAATGTGTCAAGTATCATGATATGCATTCTTGCATTGGAAAATTCATAAATGAATCAGTTTTATCGTCTTACGCCCTGAAATAAAGGTAGAAGCGATTAATCACAAATGATTGTGCGCCCTGAAATAGTGGACTATGGCAATCGGATTGTGCGCCTTGAAATAGTGGTCTAAAGCAATCCATAAATGTCGTACGCCCTGAAATAATGGTTTATAGCGACGGGGAACATCGTAGGCCCGACGGGGAGTTACTCTATGTAACGAGCGATGATTCCAAGAGTTCCTGGGGGACTAATGAATTACAAGATTGGATTGGTACCGCATGCGTAGAGTCGTTGTGTCGGTCTCTGTGCATTTGCATAATTCATTACATGAATGTTTATGTGTTGAATTTTGAGAAGGATTTGTTATGCATTGTGTTAATGTATATGCTTATGTGATTTATGTGTGAAATGGGTTTAATATGTCTTGTGTTGTTTACAAGTATCGTATTTGTGTGGTGAGAATAATTGTGCATATTTTGCTAAGTGTTATATAATGATATGCAATTATATTATAATCCTGTTTCTCACCCTTCTGCTGTGGTTTAATGCTGTAATGGCATTGCAGATTAGACGCTGGAGGTCTTTTGCGAAGATTAGTGTCTTCGTCTTTTTGTCGTTCCGTCGGCTCTGATATGTAACACGGGTAGTCGGGGTTCGAGTGTAGATGTTTCTTTTAGCTTGTATATAGTGGCCTTGTATGAATATGTATATGACATACTTATATATTGTGATGACATCAGTTATGGATGTTCCGCTTTAATTCTGTAACTGAATGCTGATATTTTGGAACGGAGTTCCTTTGTTTATAAAAACTATCCAGGTGTTATATATCTTTATGAGCAGGTTGGTTTTAGTTCACGTTGATGTGACATCTCTGTTTATATCTAAATGACTTAATCTTCGCTCTGATGTTTTATTATAAGATTATTTTCTTTATTCCGTTTTTGTACGGGGTATAGAAGGGGTGTTACATTAAGTGGTATCAGAGCCAGTGTCTGTTTGGTCTGTCCGACCGTGTCTTTGTGTCGTTGTTGGACTGTTGCACTCTGTTGAGTGGTTGTTTAACCATAATTTGCTATCATTGGGAATGTTCAGATTATGGCGGGAAGACGCGATGCTGCTATGACTGCGGCCATGCAAGCTATGGCGCAAGCGATGCAGAATTTACCCAATGCTGCGGCGGACGAGGAGTCGCGTAGTATGGATAAGTTTCAGAAGAATAATCCACCGAGCTTCAAGGGTACTCATGATCCTGAAGGAGCACAGATTTGGCTGAAGAAGATTGAGAAGATCTTCCGTTTCATTAGGTGTTCCGAGGATCAGAAGGTGCAGTTTGGTACTCATGTGTTGGAAAAGAAAGCTGAAGACTGGTGGGCGAATGCTTCTCAGAGGTTTGAGGAGGATGAGATAGTGGTTACATGGGCTGTGTTCAAAGATGCTTTTCTTGAAAAGTATTTTCCGGAAGATGAGAGAGGTAAAAAGGAAATTGAATTTCTTGAACTGAAGCAGGATAATTCCTCTATTGCGGATTATGCTGCTAAGTTTGAGGAACTGGTGAAGTTTTGTCCCAATTATAATGCGGCTGGTTCGGAGAGGTCTAAGTGTCTGAAATTTGTGAATGGCTTGAGGCCAAAAATCAAGCAAGGTATCGGTTATCAGGAGATAAGACAGTTTTCAGTGTTGGTGAACAAGAGTCAGATTTTTGATGAGGATAGCAAAGCGCGTGCTACTCATTACAAGAATCTGAATGATAAGAAAGGAAAGGGGCAGTTCAGAGGTAGGCCTTATGCTACCCCTGTTGATAAAGGGAAACAGAAGTTTACTTTTGATAAGAAGCCTAGTGGTGGAGGAATGAATTCTGCTGTGAAATGTTACAATTGTGGTGGTTTAGGTCATCGTATATCGGAATGTAAGAGGAATATGAATAATGTGGATAAGTGTGCTAATTGTGGTTTGAAGGGTCATGTGGCTGCTGATTGTAGGAGGAAGAATGGGGTTACATGTTATAATTGTGGGGAAGTTGGTCATGTTAGTACGAGGTGCACGAAACCGAAGCAAGCTCAACCTAGAGGGAAAGTATTTGCATTGGCGGGAGCTCAACCTACTAATGCAGATCGTTTGATCAGAGGTACTTGTTTTATTAATAGTAATCTTTTAATTGCTATTATTGATACTGGAGCGACTCATTCGTTTATTTCGATTGATTGTGCGAAACGTTTGAATTTGGTGTTGTCTAAGATGGGTGGAGAGATGGTTATCGATACTCCAGCTTCGGGGTCGGTAACTACTTCTTTCGTTTGTTTAAGTTGTCCTTTGACAATTTTTGGTAGAGATTTTGTGATGGACTTGGTATGTTTGCCATTGAAGGGTTTGGATGTGATTCTGGGAATGAACTGGTTAGAGTTCAATCGTGTTCATCTTGATTGTTATCTTAAGCGGGTGAGATTTCCTTCTCTTGAAGAAGAAAGGGAATCTGGTTTCTTATCTACCAAAGAGTTGAAGAAACTTTTGGCGGAGGAAGCTCAGTTGTTTGGATTGTTTGCATCGTTGTCTGTGGAGAGTCAAGTTGCAATTGGAAGTTTTCCTGTTGTGTGTGAATTTCAGGAGGTGTTTCCGGATGATTTTTCAGATGTGCCGCCAGAAAGAGAGGTGGAGTTTTCTATAGACCTAGTTCCTGGTACTAGACCTGTATCTATGGCACCATATCGGATGTCAGCATCTGAGTTGGTGGAGTTGAAAAGACAATTGAATGAGTTGTTGGAAAAGAGGTTTGTAAGGCCTAGTGTATCACCTTGGGGTGCTCCTGTTTTGTTGGTTAAGAAGAAAGATGGAAGTATGCGTTTGTGTATCGATTATCGGTAGTTGAATAAAGTGACGATTAAGAACAAGTATCCACTTCCAAGGATCGATGACTTGATGGATCAACTAGTGGGTGCAAGTGTGTTTAGTAAGATTGATTTGAGGTCAGGATACCATCAGATTCGGGTTAAAGAGGAGGATATTCAGAAGACGACCTTTAGGACACGATACGGACATTACGAGTTTTCTGTGATGCCGTTCGGGGTTTCTAATGCACCGGGTGTGTTTATGGAGTATATGAATCGTATATTCCATGAGCATTTAGATCATTTTGTTGTTGTTTTTATTGATGACATTTTGGTTTATTCTAAGTCACAGGAGGAACATGCGGAGCATTTGCGTATTGTGTTGCAGATTCTAAAGGAGAAGAAACTTTATGCCAAACTTTCCAAGTGTGAGTTTTGGTTGTCAGAAGTGAGTTTTCTGGGGCATGTGATTTCAGGTAATGGTATTGCGGTGGATCCATCCAAAGTAGAGGCAGTTCTACAATGGGAGGCTCCTAAATCTGTTACTGAAATTCGAAGTTTTCTGGGTTTAGCTGGATATTACCGGAGGTTTATCGAAGGTTTTTCCAAGTTGGCACTTCCGTTGACTCAACTGACTTGTAAGGGTAAGGCATTTATTTGGGATATTCAATGTGAAGAAAGTTTCAACGAGCTGAAGAAGAGATTGACTACAGCTCCGATTTTGATCTTACCGAATCCTAGTGAATCATTCGTGGTGTATTGTGATGCGTCTATGATTGGTTTAGGTGGTGTTTTGATGCAAGACGGTAAGGTGGTTGCTTATGCTTCGAGGCAGTTACGAGTTCATGAGAAGAATTATCCTACTCACGATTTGGAATTAGCTGCGATGGTTTTTGTATTAAAGATTTGGAGGCATTATCTCTACGGTGCTAGATTCGAAGTCTTTAGTGATCATAAAAGTTTAAAATACTTGTTTGATCAGAAAGAGTTAAATATGAGGCAACGGAGATGGTTGGAACTTCTGAAGGACTATGACTTTAGCTTGAATTACCATCCTGGTAAGGCTAATGTGGTAGCTGATGCTTTGAGTCGGAAATCTTTGCGTATATCTGCTTTGATGGTGAAAGAGTGGGAACTTCTGGAGCAATTTCGAGACTTGAGTTTGGTTTGTGAGCTTTCACATGAGAGTGTGAAGCTTGGTATGTTAAAGATTACTAATGATTTTCTGTTGTCTGTTATAGAGAAACAGAAGTTGGACTTGAAACTTGTTGATTTGTTGCTTGTTGGAAATCAAGAAGTGAACGGTGACTTTAAAGTGGATGATCAGGGTATTTTGAGATTCCGTGGTAGAATTTGTATACCGGATGATGCAGAGTTGAAAAAGATGATTCTTGAGGAAGGACACCGGAGTAGTATGAGTATACATCCTGGTGCTAATAAGATGTACCAAGATTTGAAGAAAATATTTTGGTGGTCTGGTTTGAAACGAGATGTGGCTCAGTTTGTTTATGCGTGTTTGACTTGTCAGAAGTCGAAAGTGGAACATCAGAGGCCTGCAGGATTAATGCAACCGTTGAATATTCCGGAGTGGAAATGGGATAGTATATCGATGGATTTTGTGACGGGTTTGCCTAATTCTCCGAGTGGGCATAATGCTATTTGGGTGATCGTTGATAGGCTGACTAAATCGGCGCATTTCATTCCGATTGATATCAGTTATTCTATGGAGCGTTTGGCTGAGATTTATATCCGTGGGATTGTGAAGTTGCATGGAGTCCCGTTGAGTATTATTTCTGATCGTGATCCGCGGTTTACTTCCAGATTTTGGGAAAGTTTGAAAAAGGCGTTAGGTTCTAAGCTGAGATTGAGTTCTGCTTATCATCCGCAGACTGATGGTCAGACGGAGAGAACAATTCAGTCATTGGAAGATTTACTAAGATCTTGTGTTCTTGAGCAAGGTAGAGTTTGGGACAGTTTTCTTTCATTGATCGAGTTTACGTATAATAACAGTTTCCATTCTAGTATCGGAATGGCACCTTTTGAGGCACTTTATGGAAGAAGATGTCGAACACCTTTGTGTTGGCATGAATCTGGTGAAAGTGCAGTAGTTGGACCTGAGTTAGTTCAACAAACGACGGAAAAGGTGAAACTTATTCGGGAGAAGATGAAAGCTTCTCAGAGTAGGCAAAAGAGTTAGCATGATAAAAGGAAAAGAGATCTTGAGTTTCAAGCGGGTAATCATGTGTTTTTGAGGGTTTCGCCGGTGACTAGTGTTGGACGTGCTTTGAAGTCGAGGAAGCTTACTTCACGTTTTATTGGTCCATATCAGATATCCGAAAGAGTTGGTGCAGTGGCTTACAGGATATCATTGCCACCGAATCTTTCGAATCTACATGATGTTTTCCATGTTTCACAGCTACGGAAGTATGTTCCAGATCCGTCTCATGTGATTCCGATGGATGAGGTTGAGGTAAGAGATAATCTTACGATTGAGGTTTTACCGGTGAGGATTTTAGATCGCGAGTTAAAAAGGTTAAGAGGCAAGGAGATTGCACTTGTGAAAGTGGCGTGGGGAGGCGCTGCTGAGGGCAATTTGACGTGGGAATTAGAAAGTCGGATGCGGGAGTCGTATCCGGAGTTGTTTGAATCAGGTAATATTTTCGAGGACGAAAATTTCTAAAGTGGGGGAGAGTTGTAACGGTCTGTTTTTAATATTTCTTTTTCCGTGCTTTTTGGTGTTAATTGGTCGAGTCTTTATTTTTAATTGAGCAATATTTATGTTAATTGCTAATTGGTGTGATTATATGTTATTTTTTTGCACATTGTGTATTTTTACCGTTTTTGAGAGTTTGCGGGGAAAATTGGAATAGAGAGTATTTGGCATATTTCATAATTAATAGTGTTAGTTAATAATAGTTAGTTTAGATATTTATTAGAAATGTTTAGAATTTTTAAGTTAAGAAAATATAAAAGAAAATAGTTAGTATAAGTTTAGAAAAAAAAAAGAAATAAGAAAAAGAAAAGTTAGTAAGAGTTTCCCAAAAGAGAAGAAAAAGAGAGAAGAGGAAAAGAGAAGAGAAAGAAGAAAAGAGAGGAAAAACTTGTGACGGAAGAAATCAATCTCCCGACTTTCTAGAACACGATTAAATCGGGTAAGGGTGCGAAACTCGGTTATTATATTGATTGTGTATGATTATGTATGTTTTGTGTGGATGTTTTGGTTGGTTTTCCATATGTTTCCGTTTATGCCGTATTGGACGAAATCGATAGAAACCGATGTTTTTACGGTCGAAAAGTCGTATAAATACATGTGTTGGTTGGTTATATGTATGTGAGCTGCTGTTTAAAGTTTCGTGAAGTTTGGTTATGTTTTGGTTAGTTTTCGTTATGTTTCCGTTATTTTGTCCGTTTAGGTCGAATTGTAGGAAATCGATAAAAACCGATGTTTTCGCGGTTAGAATTCGGAATAAACTACGTAGTTGTATCGAGTAAGGTTAGGTCGTCGTATAGCGTGCTTTTTATTCGATTTGGTGATGTTTGAAAATTCTGGTTTTTTTTTGAAAGGTTGAAATTTAATCGAAAAATCGAACGTCGTAGAAATTTCGTTTATGTGTTCTAAATTGTTCTTATGTATTTGGTGGTGGAGCGTATATGTTTGTTTCGATGAAAATGTTCGATTTAGTCGAGTTTCCGGGCATTTCGGAAAAGTGGCAGCAAGGGAGAAATTTGAGAAATCTGATTTTTGAGAAAAACAGGGCTATGAATCGATACATAATAGCTATGTATCGATACGAAATGGTTATGTATCGATACATAACCCTTATGCGTCGATACATACTGTAGAATTTTAAGAAAACAGAATTTTCACTACAGCATGCGTCGACACATGCGTGCTATGTATCGATACATGTGGCCTCTATGCGTCAATACATAAGCCTATGTATCGATACATACTGTGCTGAACCAGAAAATTTGGGTTTGTCGGGGGAACTTCGGAAATTCATATCTCTTGAACCGTAAGTCAGTTTTGATCCCCGTTTGAAGCGTTGGGAAGCTAACGAGATGTTCTTTCTAGGAAAAATAGTTTTGGGGTCTGAACTTGGTCCAATCGGTACAGTTTTTACGAACCGTTTCGTGGTGTCGGGTGTCCGGTTTATGTTTTTGCTTGATTTCGAAATATTCATATCTTGTTAACCGTTTGTCGTATTTAAGAGTTCTTTATACCGAATAGAAGCTGTCGATGAGTACTTTTTGATGATGATAGAAAATATTATTATTGGCTGACTTTTAGCCGACTTTTTCGGAAAACCGAAAAATGGAATTTTGAGTTATTTTTCAATATTGTAAGACATATTATGATATGTTATGAGATGGCTTGTGTGATGATTCTTTGATGGGAATTTGACGTTGTGGAATGGTATATTGGTGTTTGTGGCCATTTTGGGCAATTGTGTGCATTACTTTATATGTACTTGAAATACATGATTATTGTTAATGCATGAGCATTTGATGTTGGCATGAGTCATTAATGTGCCAAGTATCATGATATGCATTCTTGCATTGGAAGATTCATAACTGAATCAGTTTTATCGTCTTACGCCCTGAAATAATGGTAGAAGCGATTAATCACAAATGATTGTGCGCCCTGAAATAATGGACTATGGCAATCAGATTGTGCGCCTTGAAATAGTGGTCTAAAGCAATCCATAAACGTCGTATGCCCTGAAATAATGCTTTATAGCGACGGGAAACATCGTAGGCCCGACGGGGAGTTACTCTATGTAACGAGCGATGATTCCAAGAGTTCCTGGGGGACTAATGAATTACAAGATTGGATTGGTACCGCATGCGTAGAGTCGTTGTGTCGGTCTCTGTGCATTTGCATAATTCATTACATGAATGTTTATGTGTTGAATTTTGAGAAGGATTTGTTATGCATTGTGTTAATGTATATGCTTATGTGATTGATGTGTGAAATGGGTTTAATATGTCTTGTGTTATTTACAAGTATCGTATTTGTGTGGTGAGAATAATTGTGCATATTTTGCTAAGTGTTATATAATGATATGCAATTATATTATAATCCTGTTTCTCACCCTTCTGCTGTGGTTTAATGCTGTAATGGCATTGCAGATTAGACGCTGGAGGTATTTTGCGAAGATTAGTGTCTTCGCCTTTTTGTCGTTCCGTCGGCTCTGATATGTAACACGGGTAGTCGGGGTTCGAGTGTAGATGTTTCTTTTAGCTTGTATATAGTGGCCTTGTATGAATATGTATATGACATACTTATATATTGTGATGACATCAGTTATGGATGTTCCGCTTTAATTCTGTAACTGAATGCTGATATTTTGGAACGGAGTTCCTTTGTTTATAAAAACTATCCAGGTGTTATATATCTTTATGAGCAGGTTTTTTTTAGTTCACGTTGATGTGACATCTCTGTTTATATCTAAATGACTTAATCTTTGCTCTGATGTTTTATTATAAGATTATTTTCTTTATTCCGTTTTTGTACAGGGTATAGAAGGGGTGTTACACCATTAATCCCTAACTTTTACCTGGATTGTCTTTTGAGGTTTCCAATCCATTGGGATGATTTTTGCTTATGTCTCTAATTTTTGTCTTGACCGCCCTTTTGGGTTTTCAATCCATCGAGACGTTTTTTTTTATTTAGGCGAAGTATTTCTTGACTACATCAACATTTGTGGGGTAGGCAAATTCCTCTCCATCCATGGTTGCGAGCCTCAAGGCGCCGCCTGAGAAGGCTTTCTTGACCACATAGGGGCCATCGTAATTCAGAGTTCATTTGCCTCGGGAATAAGTGAGAAATGATTGTATCTTCTTGTGCACGAGGTCTCCTTTTCTGAAGACAAGGGGTCGGACCTTTTTTTCAAACGCCTTCTTCATTCTCTATTGATACAACTGACCATGACATAGAGCCGTTATTCCCTTTTCTTCAATCAGATTCAGTTCGTCGTGTCGACTTTGACACCATTCAGCCTCTGTTAGCTTAGGTTGCATCAATACCCGAATTGATGGGATCTCTACTTCTATGGGGAGCACTGCCTCCATGCCATATACTAGAGAGAAAGGGGTTGCCCCTGTTGAAGTACGGACAGATGTGCGATAACCGTGAAGAGCATAGGGAAACATTTTGTGCCATTCTTTGTAGGTTACAACCATCTTTTAAACGATCTTCTTGATGTTCTTGTTAGCCGTTTCTACCGCTCCGTTCATCTTGGGTCGGTAGGGAGATGAGTTATGGTGTTAAATCTTGAATTCAATGCACAACTCTTTCATCATCTTTTTGTTCAAGTTAGATCCATTATCAGTAATGATCTGGCTGGGAACACCATATCGGCAGATGAGATTGTTTTTGATAAAGCGGACCACGACTTGTCGGGTTACATTGGTGTATGACACTGCTTTAACCCACTTGGTGAAGTAGTCAATAGCTACCAGGATGAACCGATGTCTGTTCGAAGCCTTGAGTTCGATCATGCCAATCATGTCGATTCCCTAAATGGAAAAAGGCCATGGGGAAGAAAGAACTTTGAGATGTGTTGGTGGTACATGGATTTTATCTGATTATATCTGACACTTGTGACATCTTCTCATGTACTTATAGCAGTCGAATTCCATGGTCAACCAATAGCATCCTACTCTTAGAATTTTTCTTGCCAATGTGTGTCCGTTGGCATGAGTGACAAAAGATCCTTCGTGAATTTCTTTCATCAGCATGTTTGCTTCTGGTCTGTCTATGCATCGGAGCAAGACCATGTCAAAGTTTCTCTTATAGAGTGTATCACCGCTCAGGAAGAAATTACCTGCCAGCCTTCTGAGGGTCTTCCTGTCTTTTCTTGATGCCCCAGGCGGGTACTCTTGTTTCTGAAGGAAGCATTTGATATCGTGATACCAAGGTTTGTCGTCTATGACTGCTTCAATCGTGAAGATGTAAGTGGGATGTTCTAGGAGCATTATGTCAATCTTAGGTACGTCGTTCCATTGACCTACACTAATCATGGAGGAGAGAGTGGCTAATGCATCAGCCATGTGATTCTCTTCACGAGGGATATGTCGAAACTCGATTCTGTTGAATAATGGTAACAACCTTCTTTGTAAGGAATCAGTCCTAATCGGTATGTGTTCCAATCTCCTTTGATCTGATTGATAACCAGGGTTGAGTCTACATACACATCCAAGTTCTTTATTCTTAAGTCAATCGCTTCTTCGAGACCCATGATACAAGCTTCGTATTCGGCCTCGTTGTTTGTGCACTTGAATGTTAGTCTGGCAGTGAATGGAATGTGGGTACCCTGAGGTGTTGACAGCTCCGTCAAAGATTAGTCCCCATTGGGAACCTGGTTCTGGCCCTTCACTGGGTAGCGGTTCATCGCAATCTTTCATTTTCAGATATATGACATCTTCGTCTAGGATGTCAAATCCGAGTGATTCTTGATCGTTAATCGGTTGATGAGCCAAATGATCGGCTAAAATACTTCCTTTGACGGCTTTCTGAGCATGGTACTTGATGTCGTATTCTGATAACAACATCTGCCAATGGGCAATCCTTCCTGTGATAGCGGGCTTT
Source organism: Lathyrus tuberosus (assembly GCA_022829125.1). Lineage (NCBI taxonomy): Eukaryota > Viridiplantae > Streptophyta > Magnoliopsida > Fabales > Fabaceae > Lathyrus > Lathyrus tuberosus. The sequence goes on along the minus strand of JALAZF010000024.1, from coordinate 23,314,522 downwards.
ACAAAGACATACTTGATCGGGTCCATTTCGGAGATTAACCAAGTAGTGTGACAAATCATGTATTGGCGAAGACGTTTGGCTGCCCAAGGCAAAGTGCAACAAGTTTTCTTAAGCATAGTGTACCGAGTTTCATAGTCGGTAAATTTCTTGCTTAGGTAATAGATGGCAGACTCTTTTCTTTTTGTTTCGTCTTGTTGGCCAAGTACACAACCCATTGAGTCTTCCAAGACTGTTAGGTAGATGATCAGTGGTCTTCCCTCCACTGGAGGTGATAGAGTTGGTGGATTCAATAAGTATTCCTTGATACTGTCGAAAGCTTTTTGGAAATCTTCGGTCTATACGCAACTTTGATTCTTTCTAAGCAGTTTGAGGATTGGCGCGCATGTCGCGGTCATGAGGAATATAAATTTGGAAATGTAATTCAAATGTCCCAAAAATCCTCGGACCTGTTTTTCAGTCTTTGGAGAAGGCATTTCTTGAATGGCCTTGACCTTTTTCGGGACTGGCACTATGTTGGCCAACCATTGAGGATATTCTAAGGTGGCGAGGAAACCTACGTTAATCTTTTTCTGCACTTCCTCTTTGATTTTGATGGCCATGTATGGATGAGTTCGTCTCAGCCTTTGTTTTACCGGCAGAGATTCTGATTTCAACAGTAGATGATATTCCACAATGCTGGTATCCAACCCTGGCATGTCCTGGTAGGACCAAGCAAACACATCTGGAAATTCTTTGAGAAGTCTTATCAAGCTTGTTGTACCCCAAATTTTACCCCTTAGATGCATAACATCTTGCATAGACATTTAGGATCAATCATATGTGAACTATTTTAACTAACCCATATCCACTTGCTTGTTTCTCTTATGTTTGAAATTAGAGTTTACACAGAGAGATTCAAGGCCTCCTAAGGTATTCTCTGGCTCCATACAATTATCACTAAGCCTCACTAGTTGTTTGGAACCAAAATCTCAAGACTTTGAATCAAGTCAAGCCAACAAAGGATCACCAGACCAAAGTGTGGAATTAGGGTTTTTACTTGAGGAATCAATGAAGAATTTTTTCATGTTAGGTCAAGTTTTGCTTAGTTCATCAGCCATTTGAGTTACCTACATCCAAGAGGTCTGACTCAACAAGAATTCAAGGTCATCTGGCTCTCATCATGAGAAGTTTTGAGCCCCAATCTCATCCTGCCTCCAAATTAGGGTTTCTGTAGGACATTGGATCATTGGTCTTGATTTTCATCAGGAGGTGCCATCAAACCCTAAGAAATGACTCCATGAGTTAGTAAACATCCATGAAGTTCTTCTATGAGCTTTAGATGTGAAGAAAGAAGCAAGATCACCAAGGTTTGTCCCAGTGCAGTCACAATCAAAATTAGGGTTTTGTCTGAAACCCTGATCTTTGGGGATTTTGAACCAAATGAAACCTCCAATGCCTCAACTCATCATAACATGTCTTATTGATGATTCAAAGTATCAAGATCAAGTTTCAAGGAGTTTCTTGCAAAGGAAGTAAGTTTTTTATCATAAAACTTTTCATATGTGAAATTTCCCTCTCTTGTGCTAACTTGAAATGGTCATAACTTCCAAATCACACATCCAAATGGAGTGACTCAAAGCCCAAGTGGAAGCTCTTTCCAAGAACTTCAAAGTTTTAAATATGACTTTTCGCCTAAAAATGCATGGTTTGTGAGTTATGAAGCTTGGAAGCCAAACTGACCCAAGACTTTATGAAATTTCAGCTTGTTTTCCCTCAATGAACAACTAACTTTGACCCAGTTTTTCACAAAGCTACAGGACTCAACTCAAAGATCCTTGAACATGAAAGTTGTAGAGGTCATTGAGGGATTTTCAAAAAGTACTAGAGCTCCTCAATCCATTGAGTGAGCTGGGAGTTTCAAAGCCTCAAAGATAGGGGTTTCATTTCTTAAAATTCAAGAAACCAACTTTTATGTATTTGCTCAAACCATTCTATAATCACCAAAACCACTTGTTTCTGAGTTCTAATGTTGAGTTTAACCCTAATCCAAGCATGGCCACGAAAATTCAACTTGGTTATCATTTAAATATTGGTTTTTGCCATAGTTGTGCAAGTGGGAGGAGGAAAGAGAAACTTTTCAAGAGAAACATTTGTTTATTCATGGAGCCTCTCACCAATCCCATCACACCAGCTTATGCATCAGTATTCAGAGATTTTGGAAGATTCTTGGCTCAGCAAATACAGCTCACACGATGGAAAAAGGGCAATGTTGGCACATTGTGCAATGTTGCCTATACCTTGAGTTCTCAGTTCTCCCCTATAAATAGGGGTGTTTCCATTCATTTCGGACACCAACATTTCTCTTAAGAAACACAGAACAAATTTATGATATTCTAGTTAGAGATGTTGAAGAAGTGTTAAAAAGAGAAGAAGGAGCAAGGTTGTTGCAAGGAGAGGGAAGTTGTTTGTTAAAATGCATTTGCTTCATTAGGTATTTCATATCTTCTCTTTTATTTTTACATGCCATGACCATAATCACATGAATGTCTATATTGTTATCATGTTGAGTATGGACGTTGAATATTTACTTAAGTTATAGAGGCTAATTGAACAACTTGGAATGCACCACACATTCATAATTAAATAGTGTATGCTTAGACTGTTTTCAATATGTCTTTTTCTCCAATAATATGATAGTTTGTTTGGATTCCTATTGGCTTGGTAAGTAGTGATTCTCACTCACTTCCATTAATTGATAAGCTGAGGTTCATGCACAAGTTGTGGAGAACCTCTCTTTTGTAATCAGAAGGCGTGTTTTAAACATGTACAAACTGCCATCATTTGCCCTGGATCCCTGTTGTTTATAGGATAAGTTGGAATGACATGTAATATATGGTCATGGCAAGATTTTACTCTCACTATCTTTTATGCTACTAACATTTTTCATCTATTAATGATTTGAAATCTCGTGCTTATGCTTGTGAGTGAAACTGGTTCCCCTATCCTGATAGTATGAACAATAGGAAGTTTGTAGGGTATTTGTTTGGCAATAATAGGAGGGTCTGTTATCATCAATGCCATCTTGGTATACTGCAATATTTTGGTGTTAGGATTTGGTTCCTTTTTACACTACCTGTTATTGATTTTTGGAAACTCAAAAGTCTTTGACTTCATGCCATTTTTTAGAGTAATAGAAATTATTCTCAGATCAGATTTTGGATGGTTAAACACAACATGAGTTTTTAGTGCAGGTCATGTTGTTATGACAGGTTTTCCCATTCTTTTTTAACTCATAATTCCAGGTTCAGTATAGAATGAGTGCCCTGGCTGTCATCAGATGTTTGTTGAAACATTGAAACTAATTGGTAATATGACATAGGAACTCACATGGTACATTTCTTAAACACTGCCAACTAGTGATTTGGAACACTTTGAGTTCGTGCCCTCGTATCATGGTTGTGTGTTTGACTTGTTCTTAAGCTACCCTTTGCATATTAGTCTAGGTTATATAGTTGTTTGCTGGCATAACAGATGTTAGTTCTCAACATCATACCAGGTCCACAAAAGAGTTCTTATTGATGAAAACTTATATTTATATAGTTTCATTTAGCCTATCTGATGAGCTTTTTGAAAGTACTCTGTCGATGACCAGTTCTTGTCATTTCCTTACTCTCTCGTAACTTTGAATAGGTCTGTTCACTTCCTGTGGCATTAGACCAAGCAATCTTGTATGTAGAAATATGATTGAGTCATGTGAATTTAACACTAACAATCCTTGAGACATTCTATTCATGACACTATGCTCAACTTGGACAAGTAGCATTTTATGTGTGAGCAACCTGAAAAGGTTTGGTTTGGTGCTATGATTGTATGATAGATGTCTTGTTGCCTTTACTTAGTTTGCTATAAGGCCATGAATGGTGAGTACCTATAGCTATGAGTCAGAAATAACCAGCCTTCATGTTATTGGCATATGTGCTTGAACCATCCCAAATGGTTCATTCCATAAGTATTTGGATTGATGTTTGGCTTGACAACTACTGGCTCATTTTCTTTCACTAATTCCATTGACCACATACACAAATTGATGCCATGCTTGCCCTTGTCATGAGGTCTGTTGATGTCTGTTGTCTATTGCCCTCCATACCATGCTCTGTGGGTCATGATCCTTTTTCATTCACATATCTGTTGTTGCATTAATCATATGAATGATGCTATTGAGGACATGCCTTGCCTTAGGTGTTGTTTTCTTTCCAGGATGCAATATTTCCTGTTACAACTGGTTTTCTTGTTCATTTCATGTTAATATTGGCTAAAGTAATGTGTAGGATATTAGAATTTTTTATTGGCATGATGGGCAGTATGTCTCATTTTCCCTTTATCACAACTTTGTGCCCAAGCGATGCTATTCTGAGACAGTTTTGAAGGAAGATGGGAAGGATAGTGTATGAGTGTCAGTTTTGACAAGTATAACAGTATCATGTTCACATATGGCTTGAGAATGTGTGGTTTACAATGAACATTGAAATTTAGAGCTCACACCCTCGGTTTGTTAGTTTGTGTCTTCTAATGATGTAGAAAGTGAACTAGTTTCAATGCTGCCAGAACAGGTGTGGAACATGTATGTTGATTTCCATGTACTGAATCATGTGCATAGGCTGAGGTCTTGTTTTATCTAGCTTTGAACCTTCATTGTCTTAATTCGAAGAGAGTGTATGATTAAATTTTTCTGAGATATTCATACCATGCTAAGATGAGTTAATGAACATGAATGTCTTGGTAAATTTTCCACCCTGATAACACATAACTTATGACATGATCCTGTAATCTATTTTTGAGTTGAATGGATAGGTGTGTTTGTAACACTGTCATTGTCTTGAGACCTTTGTTTTGAACACTAAAGATCCTCATCAAGATATGTGTGAAATTTGTTGAGATGAGAAGAGATGTAGGTTCATTTAGTCCAAAGTTTAAGTACGCACAACACATGCTTAGCATTGTCTGTACTTGATGATGAAAGGTTGGTCTGCTCATGATAAAATCGCTCATTAGAGGTTAATGAAAATTGCTGTTTTGGATTTGTTTGGCTAGTGGTTCATGATCTTATTGAAATGTAGATGGACTATCATGGTTGTCTTTGGGCTCATGCTTGGTTAAGAGTGGTCGGTTAGTTTGCTTCTAGCCATTGTACGACTAGGAGGCTTGGCCGTTTGATAATTTACTCAAGGTATCTTTGGCTTCTATATGGTTTAAAGTGTAAATCCATTAAGCAAGCTTTCATGGTTTATGTATTTGTGGGGTGGGCACATACACTGGATGTATGGCCACCCCAGTGGTACGAATGCAGCGCGTATAACCAAGGGGTATGGGGTTCGAATCCCCCTCGTCCTAGACACCCTTTTTGGTTCTAAACTTATTTCCACAATAAACAAGACCTGGGCCCTGCGAAAATCATAATCACACCCCTAGAAAAAGGCCCACCTTGCGCCTAACCTTGTTTTTTTATGCATTCAAGAATTTCTCATGCACCCCTCTATTTTATTCCCATTTTTATTTCTTTCTTTTAATTGTTCATTTTATTTATATTTCATATATTTATATATCTTCCTTTAAACCAAAGTTCCCCAAAAATATTCATAAATATATTTTGATGCTAAAATTCATTTTCTTTTATTTTTATTCTCATTTTATTTTACTTTTCTTATTTAACTTACAAAATGTAATTACTTTGTTCCTAATTGTTGAGTTTCTTTCTTGAAAAACAATTACTTAATCCTTGAGGGAATTTTTTGTGCGTGAAGGGTTTATTTTTAAGAGGGCTCGTTGACCATTTATAAATTTTTCCCTTAAGGTTTTGATCATCAAGTCTCTTACCATGGACATTTTGTCTTTAATTTCAAACTTAGAAATGCTATCTTATGCCATACCTTAATGTTTGAACCATATTCTTGGGATTGATCTTATTGAATTATTGTGCTTTCATTTTAGTTCTTGAAACTCATATTATTCATGTAAATCTTAATTTCCTTGCAACTTTTTGTCTATAAAAAAAACTGTTATTCTCCTGATTCCAAAGGAAAGTTCTCCTCATTTGACTCATAAGTCAATAAACAAATCATACCACCTTGGCCTCATGAGAGCCTTTCTCTTTTTTGGCCTCATAAGAGCCATTAAATCATAACTTAGCAATAGGATAGAGTTTATAAACTCTATGTGACTCTCATCATCATGAGAACTCACTTTTTACCCATCATAACTTAGACTTATAGAGCTTCTTCAAACTCTAAGATGAGCTCATACTCATTTCCCCTTGGAACTTTGGCCATTGCCAATGGTTCCTCAAAATCACCCTTAGTTAGGTGAACTACGGTTGCTCTGATTCTTTAGTCAGATACGTAGACACAAGATGCGACGTCTAGGCGAGCAAAATTCAATGTATATACCCTTAACAGATTTATCTTAACAAGAAAACATAACATAACACAAACTAAACAAGAGGTTCCTGTAGAGTACTACAGATATTAAGGGTGCTAAAACTTTCCCTTAGTATAACTAACCCCCGAACCTTAGATCTCCCCCCTTTAGGTTTTCTCAATCTTGAACCTTTCGTTTGGACGAATCAAAGTCGGTGGAGAATTTATAGAAATGCGATGCAAGTTAATAAATCGCTTGTTATCTGATTCTCACCGCAACAGAAATGGCGACTTCACTGGGGAACTAAAATTTGAGGGTTATGCCCACCTTGTTTTTGCTTATGTTATTTATGCTTTGCTTGCTTATTTGTACATATCTGTATATATCTGTATACTTGCTTGGGTTTTTCTGTGTTCAGGGTGCTACTTTTGAGTGGTGAGATAAGTCCCAACCTGGACTTGCATGCACTTATGATAGGACGATGGTATATTCAAGGAGGCTTTGAGGCAGTCGATTCCCGAAAAAGTTGACTTGAGACACCATCACTTAGTTTAGGCCCCTTGTTGAGAGTCTAGTCATGTTGAACGAGTCTATTCGTGAAAACGTGCTACTCTCTACATAGGTGCCATCGATACTGAGAACCGTAGTTATCTCCAAACCCCACTTGGCCTTTTAGGATGTAGTGCGAGGACTATGAGGGAGTCTATTCCCGAATTGGTTGCTACACGATACTACACTCAGACGAGATTCTCTTGAGAATATTATTGATTACCGAGTTATCCGGGAAGTCGATAAAATCCAAAAGATGGGTTGTCGACTCTGGGAACGTTTTAGAACCCAGTTCTGCAGATTAAAAACCCATAGTACACACCTTTTGGGATGGGTAGACCATGACTCCATGCTCGTGACCCAAACCTAGACCCTTTGCCTGTGTGGTTATACATTTGTGAATATGTGTGTTTATCTGTTTTGTGCATTACTTACATCTCATTGCATCCGTTGTTGGTTTCAAGAAACTCAGACGTTCTCCCCTTTGCAAATATCAATAGAGATCATGGTTTTAGAGTAAAACTTTTTAGTTTTTCCAAAATTTTTGCAACTTGCCTTTGAGTTCCTTGAAACCACTTGGCTTGTATTTGCATTCCGTGCGCATTTGCATTACATTTGCATTTCTCAATCTTGAGTCTCCTCTTCTCCCATGTCTGATGGATACTTAACACCTATTCAAGACAATGGCAACAATGAATGAAATTTTGAAGAGCCAGGAAGATTTGAAAGAGGAGGTCAGAATCCCCAAGTATCAGATGAATTGGGTTCTAGAAACTTTACAAGCTCTGATAAAGAAAAAGGAGTATGCTCACCCTGTTACTCCTAGAGAAGCTGTCAGTTCATCATCTCTTGTGGTTCCTCTAACTCAAGGACCTCCTCAGTATCAACGGTCCTACCGCCGTCCACCACACCAGCAAGCACGACCAAGGCCAAGAAAGCCAGAAAGGCATTTCTCTCTGCTACCAATGACATACAGTCAGATGTTGCCAGTTTTAATCAATGGCGGATTGATAGTGCCAAAAGAATTAAAGCCAATACCATTTCCGTACCCACCAGGCTTTGACGCCAATGCTCGATGTGACTGCCATGCTGCGGCACAGGGGCATTTAACTAAAGAATGTAAGGTGCTCCTGAGTAAGGTTCAGAATCTGTTGGACTCTGAGAAGATCTCATTCATGCCTCAAGGCATTCAAATCAACAAACCTTTGCCATCTCCCGTTATTCTTCCATGCCAAGGATCTGTCATTGGGGAAACTTCGTACCAGCCGACATTTGATCTTGGCCTTACACCAGAATATCATAGTCATCAGGTGTCTACCAAGGGGATGATTGTTTCTCCTCGAGGCTCTGAAGACCAAAACAAGAGAAAGTACCCTGTCAACTTCGAGCCTATTCCTGTGCCTTTGAGCAAAATCTTCCCACTATTGATACAGAACAAGTTGGTAACTCCCCGACTTCTCAATCCTGTGCTAGGACCTTGGCACAATCCAAACCTGAATTGTGAGTTCCACAAGGGAGCCGAAGGGCATAACCTAGATGGTTGCTGAGCCTTAGAATCAACTGTGCAAAAGCTGATTTATGACCAGGAATTGATCTTCGAAGAAGATCATCCAGAGATTGAATGCAAATTCCATACTGGGACATTGGGGCATCTTATTGAAGAGTGCAAAGAGTTCAAAGTAAGACTGATAAGCCTACTGAATACACTACAACCTCAAGAAGGTATGTCAGAAGTCAATATCTCTATTATTGAAGCAAAAGGCAAAAGACCTGTGAGGCCTCTCAAGATTCTGTATCACAAGGAGCTAGTGATTAGTGGTGAAGGTGTTCCCCCGCTTGGGCCCGAAAACTGAAATCTTCTGAAATCAATTCGCCAAAGCTGGTTGTATTTTGTTCATTTCAGTATTTTCAATTGTATTTCCTTTGCACTTTGAACTTGTTTTTGCTTATAAGCTTTGTTGTACATTCAAATTGGCAGGATTAATGAAATGTTTGTGCACCGTTTGATTAAGTCCATTCGTTTCACTCAATTACTTTTATGTTCTTGAAAACAAAAAATATAGATCTTTACCTTGCTTCATTTCACTTATCAAAATTGTTGTTAAGCAAAGATTAGGGAGGATGATGAAAATATTATCCATAATTGTTGTGGTATGCTTTCGATTAAACCTTGTCGAGGATGTAAGGCATTGTTTCAATTCCCAAACACTGGAGAAATAAGGAAGATAATCCCTCGTTAACCCTTCGAGCCTAGAAGTAGGAGTTTTCTTTTCTTACACAAAAATCCCTTAAATCTTAACCTTGGGGTGGGTAGTTCTCAGTTTAACTTGGTTATGCATTTGAACGAAAGCGCTTCATGGAAGATTCCAGCCAGCTCTCTCAAATCAAATGAGTAAAATGTTGTACAAGTGTTCCCGAAGTGATAAATAAGGAAGGATCGTTAAGAAATCCTTAATCAAAAAATGAGCCGAGTCCCTTTTAAGATAAAAGCCAAGAAAGATGGGAAGCCCAAAACTTTGCCTTATGCAAAAGGACTTGTACAACAACAAAAAGAAGAGGTCTTAAAACCTCAATAAAGAAAAAGAAAAGGTCTCATAACCTCAACAAAGACAAGAAGAGGTCTCAAAACCTCAGCAATAAAGGACAATCAAATTCTGCAAAGGAGTAGTGACTACAAAGGTGTTTGAATCATAGTCAACTATCATCAATTCATTTCCTAGCATATGGAAACTTGAATGCATAGCTTGAGTTAACTGAGCGTATGATTGGAGTTCATCACGAAGATTGGGTGTGTACAAATAAACTTTGAGCCTTTATCTTTTGTTTCATAAACCGTGAACCAAGCCACGTTACAACCCTTAAAATACCTAATTGAGGTAAGGTTGTTTTGAAAGCATACTACAGCAAGGTTGATTAACCTGACTCCTAATGACCTTTGTGATGTGTGTGTGTTGATCACTTCATTTACCAGGCCATAAGTGGCTAGATTCACCTTTGTTTTTTATTATTTAATCATTCCACCGCGTGTGTTCCATCAATAAAACTTGATTTCAAAAGCTTGCATGTATTTTGCATTCAAATTGCCAATTTTTAATGAATAATACTTGTTTGCAAAGGTATTTCAATGTCAAAGAAATTCTGACAAATGCAGACAGCTAAGGAATTTGACTTAACAAAGGAAGCTTGGTCAGGGGCAACCAAGTGAAGGGATGAGCCAATCCACCGTTCCAAGTGCTATTGAATCAGGGACAGAACTCTTCAAGTTCAGAATACTGGAGCAAATCTTCTTGAGGCCATCTTATGACAAGTTTAGACTTCATTGACCCATCAGCAGGGGAAAATTTGTTCCCTAATTGTTTCTACCACAGTCTGAGTACTTTGTATTGAAAATACAGTTAATCAGGGGCAGTTATGCCGAGGCTCGTTTCCTTTCAAAATTTTGAAGATGTCAAGGCAACGTATACGCCAATTCTTCTGTAAAATCCTTTTGAGAAGCTATTCTCACAAACCAGTTAATCAGGGGCAATCAGGTTGAGATTCAGTAAATCTCTAAAAGACAATGACATCTCCTTCACAGAGGCAAGTTTGTTCCCCAGTTGTTCCTACCGTAGTCTGAGGACTTTGTATTGCAAATACAGCTGAACAGGGCAATTATGTCGAGGTTCATTTCTCTTCAAGAGTTTGAAGATTTTGAAGCACCAGGTATGCCATTTTTTCTGTAAAATCCTTTTAATGACTTACCTTCACAAACCAGTTAATCAGAAGTAGTCAAGTCGAAATTCGGTAAATCTCTAAAAATCAACGACGCTAACAGGGGCAAGTTTGAAGCACAAAATTCAAGGACCTTTTTATAAAATCTGTTAATCTGGGGCAGTTATGCCGAAATTCATGAATCTCTCCAAGAGTTTGAAGATACTGGAGCCTTTTGTATGCCAATTCTTCTGTAAAATCCTCTTGACATTTTATTCTAATAGACCATGTAATCTGGGGCAAATGAGTTATGCAGAACTACTCATATTTCGTGACATCTTTTATTAGCTCCCCGGTAAGCTGTTACTTCAGTTAATCTTGAAAATTCCCAATGGATCTTTTCCCTCCAGTGAAGAAATCAAGCTCATGCTGGCAATCCTAGTGAAGTCGTTATGCTATACCAAGTGGAGTACTCTTCTCACCAGAGAAAGTTGTAATCCTGAAACTGAACTACTAATTCTGCAAGTTCACCCCCAGTAATGGTCCAATCTGTTGAGTTTGGCTGGGTATCCTTGTCGAGATATTTATTTCATCTCCAATTTTGTCTCTTGACTGTTTTGTCAGCATAAGCATAAGCAGGGCGTATATGCGCTCATATGTATTGCATCTTAGCGTCTTTGCTTCATTTTGGTGTTTACCTGCTGTGTCCACTTTGGAGTTTATCTCCCCAAGTGGCTGGGTTTGTCTATTTTCTCCAATAGAGTTGTCAGCCCTAGGCATAAAGTGCCCATCCTTTCTAAATTCCCCACAGAGTTTTATCCTCGTGGATGATGGTTGGTTCAGTTGTCTTTTCCATTTTAGGATAAGATAAATCCACATTTGAGCTCGTTCCTCAATGGTTGGAGTCTTGTTTGACCGTTTCTTTCTAGCTCGTTCCTAGATTGAACTTTGGTCCCTTGCAGTTTAGGCCGTTGAACCTAGTTTGAACGTGCATTTATTTTGCACCATTTCTCGCAGGAAGAATCTTTTTACAGACCCTCGTTGAAGACAAAATTCATTCTCCAGCAGTGTTGTGATATCAACATCTCTTTGGAATTTATACCCAATAAAAAGTAGCAATCTCTTGAGACTCTTGTGTATGCCTGGTGCTATCCAACTTTTTGCAACCATAATTAGTATTCCCCAGGAAGTCTAATCTTCAGTTATGCAACCCCGGTATTGACCCATCTGATACTTAATCTCCTCACATGGAACTTAAAATCCAGTAATTGCTGGCATTGTATATCCCAAGTCACATATGAACCTAAAATTCGAGTCACATATGAACCCGTTGTTTGAACCCAGGTCAGATATGAACCTAAACTTCGAGTCAGATGTGAACCCGTTGTTTGAACCCAGGTCAGATATGAACCTAAACTTTGAGTCAGATGTGAACCCGTTGTTTGAACCCAGGTCAGATATGAACCTAAACTTCGAGTCAGATATGAACCCGTTGTTTGAACCCAGGTCAAATATGAACCTAAACTTCGAGTCAAATATGAACCCGTTGTTTGAACCCAGGTCAAATATGAACCTAAACTTCGAGTCAAATATGAACCCATTATTTGAACCCAGGTCAAATATGAACCTAAACTTCGAGTCAAATGTGAACCCGTTGTTTGAACCCAGGTTAAATATGAACCTAAACCTCAGGTCAAATATGAACCGTTGTTTGAACCTAGGTCAAATATGAACCTAAACCTCAGGTCAAATATGAACCTGTTGTTTGAACCCAGGTCAAATATGAACCTAAACCTCAGGTCAAATATGAACCTGTTGTTTGAAACCAGGTTAAATATGAACCTAAACTTCGAGTCAAATATGAACCCGTTGTTTGAACCCAGGTCAAATATGAACCTAAACTTTGAGTCAAATATGAACCCGTTGTTTGAACCCAGGTCAAATATGAACCTAAACTTTGAGTCAAATATGAACCCGTTGTTTGAATCCAGGTCAAATATGAACCTAAACTTCGAGTCGTTGTTTGAAACCAGGTCAAATATGAACCCGTCGTTTGAAACTTGGCACCCATTTTCCTCAGCTAGTCAGGAAATGTTTTCTCACCAGCAACGGTATGGTCTGATCCCCAACAGATGAGTAAGCTAGATGGTATCCTCTAGCAGAGTTGATGTCGTCAACCCCCGTTCCCCGTAGCAGGTTTGCTAATAGTGGCTGATATTCCCCAGTAGGGTGAAGGTACAGATGTCTCCTAACAGCAGGTTAATTTAACTAATATCCCCAAGCAGGTTCGGTATTATTAACTTGTCTCCCGAAGCAGAATTTGGTGGTGATCTTCTCAGTGGTTTGTTCAACAGTGGTTGACATTCCCAGTAGGTTTAAGTCCAATTGTTATTGGCATATTTCAGATCCAGGTTTTGGATTCTGTCTTCGGTAGAAGCCATGGGTAATCTCCAGCGGAGAGAAATTTCTTGGGTTCCATTTGCAATATTCATCCAGCTCCAACAGAGTGGAATTTCTCTAGGAGTTTTTCATCTCCAGCAGAGTTTGTGATCAGGAAGTCGTTTAGTGAAATCTTCCTCAGCAGGATATTTTAATTCGGAGGACAATTTATTTTGTCATCCCCGATGGAGTTGCCTTTGTCTTCAGCATTTATTTTGCTGGAGCGCCTCTTTTGCATTGCATAAGCATTCTTGCATGGCATTCTCCCAAACGCGTAGCATTTCCATTTTGTATGGAGCATTACGCCATAGAAAATTCAAACATATGCATTCGAAGCATAAGCCAGGTTTGATATCTGTAACTAGTTCCTGTCCCCAGCAGAAAGGGATGTAATTCAGGAGATGTTATTTGACATTACACTACAACCATGGGATTCGTCCTTCTCACTGTTGTTCCTTCCTATACTGCCCCCCCAGTGGAGTCATCTTCTTTTCAGGTTGTAAGCCCGTTGATTCTACTTCCTGTGTATTTTCGGCTTTCATTCCAACTCTTGGTTGGTATTCTTCGTCATGAGTTCGCCTTTGGTCGGCGTTCTCGTTATCCTAACTTTTGGTTAGTATCTGTTATTCCAACTATTGGTTGGTATCCTTCCTTTATCCCAACTTTTGGTTGGTATCCTCTTTGTTATCCCAACTTTTGTTTGGTATTCTCTTTGTTATCCCAACTTTTGGTTGGTATTCTCTTTTATCCCAACTATTGGTTGGTAATCTGTGTCGAGTTCGCCTTTGGTTGGCGTCCTCGTTATCCTAACTTTTGGTTAGTATCTTCTATCCCAACTTTTGGCTGGTATCCATTATTGAGCTCGCCTTTGGTCGGCGCCCTCATTTATCCTAACTTTTGGTTTATATTTTTTATTCCAACTATAGGTTGGTATCCTTCCTTTATCCCAACTTTTGGTTGGTATCCTCTTTGTTATCCCAACTTTTGGTTGATATTCTCTTTGTTATCCCAACTTTTGGTTGGTATTCTCTTTTATCCCAACTATTGGTTGGTAATCTGTGTCGAGTTCGCCTTTGGTTGGCGTCCTCGTTATCCTAACTTTTGGTTAGTATCTTCTATCCAAAATTTTGGTTGGTATCCTTTGTTGAGCTCGCCTTTGGTCGGCGTCCTCGTTCATCCTAACTTTTGGGTAGTAGCTGTTGTCCCAACTCTTGGTTGGTCTACGTTTATCCCAACTTTTTGTTGGTATTCTCTTTGTTCATCCCAACTTTTGGTTGGTCTTCTCTTGGTTATTCCAACTATTGGTTGGTACCCTTCTTTTATCCCAACTATTGGTTGGTAATCCGTGTTGAGTTCGCCTTTGGTCGGCGTTCTCGTTTATCCCAACTTTTGGTTGGTATTCTCTTTGTTCATCCCAACTTTTGGTTGGTCTTCTCTTGGTTATTCCAGCTATTGGTTGGTACCCTTCTTTTATCCCAACTATTGGTTGGTAATCTGTGTTGAGTTCGCCTTTGGTCGGCGTTCTCGTTTATCCCAACTTTTGGTTGGTATTCTCTTTGTTCTAAGCCCACCTTCGGCTGGCAAACACTTTATTTTGTATCCCCCACAGGTTGCAAATTTCCAGGTTATTTTGGTATTCAAACCCCGTGTATCCCGATTGTCTGGAAGCTTTTTCTCCCATACCCTCGAATCCAAGAAGTTTGAATAGGGGCAGCTGTAACACCTCAAAATTTTCCCTCATGTTTTAGCAATAACTGGCTTATGTTTCATTTCATTCTTTTTTGCATAATCATCTTTGCATACCATTGGCCTTAGCATGGGATCAAGGTATCTCAATCAAATCAAAGGAGCCTTGAGCCTTAAGAGATCTTAAGAGATTCATCACCTTATCATATGATCAAGCTTGTCAAACAATTTCAAGGGAACCATCTTCTCCTAACCAGGGCAAAATTAGGGCTTTTTGAATTCCTGAGTATAACACCCCAATGGGCAAGATCTTTGAGCTTTTATCATCTCCAAATGGCATATCTCATATTTGTTTGAGAGGATGCACTTCATACTTAGAGGAATTTGGATTTGGAGGATGCGCTGATTTCTCCTAGACTGAGGGTATAAAACTAGGGTTTGCCATAAAATCAGTTTATTTCTGATTTTTGGGCAAGACTTGATTCTATGGTATTCCTCATGTCCTTAAGTGTCTAATATTGGAGAATTTTCCATCAATTTGGTTCATAGGGGTTTCAATTGATCAATTGTTTGAAAATCAGGAGAATTAGAGAAAAGTCAATTGTGCAGAGGAAAAAGTCAACTCTTGACTTTTTGAGGTCAATTTCATGTTCCTCATTTCAAATATGATCATTGGTGAGGGTTTGATCAAGAAATACCAAGGGATTCATCAAAAATCAATAAATGAGCAAAGTTGCCAAAAATAGAAATTAGGGTTTCCATTTATGGCAAGTTTTGGCAAGGTGAGCACCCAACTTTAGGGCATTCTTTCTCCATGTTCCAAGCACCAAATGGAAAGGTTAGGGAGGCCTATCAAAATTTCACATTTCAAGCTTCAAAACCATACTAAGAACATGTCCATTGGATTAAAATCAAGAGAGATATGGTGTTTCAAAGTTGAGACAAATCATGGCATTTTTGGCAGCTAGGCAGGTCATGGGCGAGCCAGCGCGTAGTCATTTCCACAAACACCTGGTGTGCAAGTTCTATCCAAGTTCTAGGGAAAATTTCTCCGTGATGGATACTTCAAATGAAAAATTGTTCAACATCAATCTTGTTCCTTTCCATCTCCCCTTCAACTTTGGTGTTGAAAGATTTTTCATCTGATTAACTCACTGAGAAATATGGTAGCTCAAAGTAGGTGACCTCCATCTGATCTCTTTCACACGCCATGGTAGGTCAAGGCCAAGTCAGGCTGGCATGCTACATCAGTTGTGTGTCAACATTTTCATGAGACATTTTCACATTGTTAGAGACTCCATTTACAAATGTTTTCCACACCAATGTTGTTGTCCTTCATTTCCTCTTTCCAAATCACTCTTTACCATGTCATTTAATTCCATAGTCATGAAGATATCATGCTTCAAAGTCACCCTCTTGCCAATTGATTTCTTAAATACCAAGTAAAGCAATTCAAACCAAAAAGAGCCTTGTCCCTGGCATTCTCATGAGCATGTTAAGTATGTATCATCCCATGTCATCAAACCTTTCCATTTTAAACCAAACAAAGGCTCTTACCTGCCATGCTGCTCATGTACTATACATGCCATAAGTGTTCAAAGAAAAAGAGAGAAAAAAGAAACTTGTTGGACAAGTTGCTGCAAGTTCAGTGCTTCATCACCACCCTTCATCACAATCCACCATAAGATAGCATACTCCCTCCACACGTAAACCATGACTTGAGCTTCACCATTAACCCTCTCACTCTCATTCTCCATTTTCATTTTTCAAACTTCACCCAACTCATTCTCCAACTGTCAACCAAGCTTCTAACTATTAACCACAGTTGGTTAACATTTAACCAAGGATATAAAAGCCAATCTCTAACTAATTTTCAAGGGACTTTGGATCATTCTTCACGTTCAAAAAGTTTCGCACTCTTCTCTCTGAACTTCTCTCTCTCTCTCTGTGCATAGATGCATTTTTCCTCAAGAACCATCATTAATAAGCACCATGGAAGCTTTTGTATGCGTTGGAATGGAACTATAATCACTCCATTGATAGATTCGAAGTTCACTTTCATCTCCATCGATCTTGATTTGGAGCAATCTACAAGCTGTTTCACGCGTTTATTTCGCTAGTAGAGTTGATTTGGAGATTGTAGGAGTACACCTCAGGGTTTCTTGAAGATAAAGAACACGTTTTCGGCCAGGTTAGAATCACAAATTTCTTGCAGCTTGTGTATCAAATTACATAGCTAGAATCATGTGGTAGGTGCTCTTTGGGTCCTCATTCGTGAGGCATTGCTTGTGATATAGAGAAATAGGTGAAATGTATTTTTAGATTTTTGAGATCTTGATTTATTCTGTTCGTTTTGTACGATTGAGAGGGAGTTAGTGAAAACTAATGTCGTATCTAGAACCTACATGAAATTTCGCTTCGAACCATGTCTAATCCATAGATTTCTGCATTTTTTCTTGGTCGCGCACGGTGGAGTTAGACCGGAGAAGACGACCGGAGTTTAGCTCTGGCGTCTGGCCTTGAAGTATCTTAGGTTTACGTCCTGTTTACGTGGTGAGATCTGGTTCGTTCATGGATCACCACATGATCCAATAATCAGGTGCCAACACATTAATGAAGGCACCCCCCTTGCACGTGCTTTGTTTTTTTCTTTTTTTTTCTTTTCTGTTTTATTATTATTTTCTGATAATAATGTGGAATGATGATGATGTGCGCATGTCACATCGTAATTACCGTGTGCCTGTTTTAGAGCCCTAGGATTGATTTACTTGCTTGATCATAATACGTTGACCAGATCCAACGCATAGGATTCAGTCAACATAATTGACTGAGAACCTGCTATGAACCCTCAGGCCCTAAGCTTTTTGGGCCTATATCCAGGTTGCTATGCGCACCCCTTAATTTTGGGGCCAAATGCATTTGAACTAAGGCGTGTTACTGACTACACCCCCTCCCTTTATTTGCTACTTTTTTTGTTTTTTCAATTTTTTCTTTTTATACATGTTTCATTTTGTATTATTAAAAATACTTCTAGCATGATAAAAATCCCAAAAAATTTCATGAAGCATTATAAGACATTTAAATAATTTTGACATATTTTATTTTTTTATTTTATCATATTTTGTCATTTCTCCATGAATATTCTTTTAATTTCTTTTGTTTGTGCATTTATTCATGATACATATTTCATTTTGGAATTGTTTGACATAGTTGTGGATTGTATTTTTGTCTAATAATTATTACATGCAATTATGATATGGGGAGGCATACCATGAATTTTTCATAGATTTTTTAGGTCATTTCTTATTGACCTTTGAATGTCCTATTTGTGCCTAATACTTGTGCCACTTAGGTAAACTTGTGAAGCATGTTTTGGGGTGATCCTTAATGATTTTGGACCCATTTTTTTGAAGCATGTCAACTTACTGTTTGCACTTCAATTGAATTGAATCTTCCAATTTTATTGAGCCTCTAACACCTCTATGGATTCATTTTAGAATCATGTTTGTTTGTGTGAATGTTAGGGATCTTGTGCTAGGGTTTTAATATGCATTGTGTGCAACCTTCTTTGACAATTGTTGAGACCTCTTAATCCATGTTGCATGAACATTATAGGTCACTTTTCTCATGTTATAGGTCACTTAAAGTTCATCCTTACATGTCTTGTATGCACATGTTTTAACTCGAAGTGTGTTGTATAATTGTGCATTCCTACTTGATCTTCTTTGAGCACATGTTTGTACCAACACTTGCATGATCTTAAACCATCACTTAAACATGATTCAGTTTTGTTTACAATCATCCTCAACTATATTCCATGACCCATAATGGCACATCACATGTTTCTTAAGTTCATAAACTTTTGTATGTTTGTATGACCTAGCTTGAACATGTTTGCTCCTAATCATCAATGTGCTTCAACATAATACTTGTGTGGACTTTGTGCTTCCACTCTTGACTTCTAAATGTCAACTCCAATGCCATACGCTACTGACTTGCATTCATATTACATGATTGTTCATCTTACATCTTCATTTCTTACTTGCATTACAAGTATGCTTCCTTGTTGAGATTTGAATGATGTTTGCTCCCACTTCTTCCTACTTGATCAATGCTTGTATCCATGACTTGTATGATCTTTCATTGACATCTCTATGCTTTCTTAAATGTCATTCAATTCTGACTTTGATTTTTACATGTGCATTTATTAATGTTCATGATTCATTTGCATTCATCTTGCATAGCTATTACTTAACTTGCATCTGTATGAACTTTTAGTGCATAGTTTGACACTGTTTGGTTTCTTTTGGCATGTTTACTTTAGCAGGACACATTGACATGTGCCTACTGACTTTGAAGCATCCTTAACTCTTAGGACTCTTCCCTTTTGGTTTAGCTTTGATTGCCTTTTCAAGTTGTCTTCCTAAAGCAACTAGCATCTGTTGGTTTACTTTTAATACTTGTATTCCTTACTTGTAATCATTTGGTACTAACCTTTTGTGTAGGGGCAGAGGTAAGGTACTTGAACATGTGGATGGTTATCCATGTTCATCTCTTCTTTCATCTCTCATCTATCATACTTGTCTTTTACTTTTGTGAATAACATGATATAATGCTTTGTGTATAACTTTCCCACATCCTTTGGGATCCTAGCTCATCCTTAATTTTTGATTAAGGTGAGGTAGGATAAGCACTAGGTAGTGCTATCCCACTCTTCTCTTTAGACTTAGGTTCTTAAACCTTGACCTTAGGGCCATCTTTTGCATGATAACATTAGGAACAATTTAGTTTCCCCTTAGTGTTTTCTTTTCCTTGAGTCTTCTCTTCTCATCTCATAACCTTTCAAAAGAACTTAATAAAGGTTAAACGTGTATTGCACATGAGCCTTGTATATGGGAAATGAGACATGAGGGGTTTCCCTTCATTCTTCTAGGATGCTTAGTATACGTCCTGTTGGGGACGATATGCGACGCATTCGTTCCTATGTGGAAGACTTGGGTGCAATACAAGTTACAAACTAACTTCAATCCACTTCTTGTCTAAAAAACATAAAACAAACTCAAACTTGGGTGCAATACAAGTTACAAACTAACTTCAATCCACTTTTAGGCATCGACCCTAACTGCCGGACACGAACTTAATGCCGCTCATAAAAAACACCGACATTGTTAGGTCAAACTACGACTGCTCTGATTTCCTCTGTCTGGTTAGATTGAGGATACGTAGGCACAAGACGACGATGTCTTAGCAAGCAACCTCCCCCCTTAGTTTGTGTCCGAACTACGTTGACTCTGACTTTCCCATTGCACGAGGGAATACGTAGGCGTAGGACACCGATGTCCTATCGAGTCACTTCTTTTTCCTTTCTCCCCCGTTTCTTCGCTCTTCTCCGTTCCCGTTCCTTCTTGTTTCCAGTAGCAGCGGAGCTCCAGATGATGACACCTTTTGATCGAGACAACAAGCGTGGATCACTTACCCGTTTCTCTTGGTCGTGAGACTATGCTTTTCCTTTCCCTCGGGTTTACGCAGTGTTTCCTTTCCCTCTCTTGGGATAAATACACATTGCTGGCGACTCTGTATCCGCGCCACTTTCGCGTTTATACTTGGATGAAAATCCTGGGAGCGACAGCTGGCGACTCTGTTGGGGACAGGTTGACCTCTTGCTGGTCCATCCCCTATGTGAGTCAATTCTAGCTTTTGGTTGTTTATTTTTCATTGGGTGTTTCTTGTGGTGCTTTATTTTCTGTTTTAATGTTTTACTGTATTACGGTTTTACTGTTTTACTATTTTTACCGCATTTATGGCATTGCATTTCATTATTATGTTGGACTGTGTTGTGCTGTGCTGGATTTTTTTGTTAGGTGGGCAGGGTGATCTGAGAGATAAGCCCACTACCCAGGCTTGAGCATACACCTATGTATTAGAGTGGATAGTCGTGACGCTTGCATGGTGGTGGCCACGTATTGTTGTTCACGAGACCCACATCCAGACGAGGTTCTATCGGGAGCTATCTGCTACTGTATGTTGATACAGGCCAGTGGATATTCTCTTGAGGAACTGTCGACTCTGGTGACCATTCCCGAGGACTTAGTAACGGCACTCCTCCCGAGATGTGATAATGGCAGACCATAAATGGAAAACCCATTACGCATTCTCGATCTGAGAACCCAATGCTGGGAACTTGCTATAGGATATCCTTTTTAAGGAGAGTCAGTTGAGGCCTCCTCGATTGATGATGATGCCAAACCAGAAATGGTGAACGTTTCATCAT
Organism: Lathyrus tuberosus; assembly: GCA_022829125.1. Lineage (NCBI taxonomy): Eukaryota > Viridiplantae > Streptophyta > Magnoliopsida > Fabales > Fabaceae > Lathyrus > Lathyrus tuberosus. Next base: position 23,293,494 of record JALAZF010000024.1, on the reverse strand, counting down.
TTCTCGACCTGAGAGTCTGTGATATTGAGGATCCTCGCCTTTTTAGTACCCACATGTGAGGATGGGCGGGTGTTTACAAGTTTGCAGGTAACCATAACCTCCCACATACCCGGTTTTCTGGTGTTATTACACAAATGGATGACTCATCCTACTATATTCAGATGGTTCTTGTCCACAGTTCTATAATATTCTCAGATCTACACCGACACTGTTCACAGTCCAGCACAGACACGCGGCACTTTGATCCCATGTCTTTTGCATTGCATTTTCATATCCTAACATACATGTTTACTCATTTCCAGGTTCATATTCTACTCTTGATTCCAGTCATCGGGTTCTCACAAGGATGAATACTAAAGAGAAGAAGAACATCATTATTTACAAATTCCTCACGCCTACTCTAGGCCCTATTACTATCTTGAAAGGAATGGAAAGCCCTGATGTGTTGGAGGCCTTAAAAGAAAGATATGGTTGGATTTTATATTTTGTTCACAATATCAGTGATTACGAATACCGGGGTCTTCATACTTTGATGCAGTTCTACGACACTCCTCTGAGATGCTTTGTGTTTCCGGATTATCTGTTGGTACCTACCTTAGAGGAGTATTCCAACATGCTAGGGATTTCTATCAAGGAAGATCCTCCATTCTTTGGGTCTAAGGGCGATCTGGACTTTGGGAAAATGGCTGGTGCTCTTTATTTGAGCAAGTCAGAGTTAGAGGCCAATATCTCTAACAAAGGAAAGCTCCGTGGTTATAAGCTGGGGTATCTGATAAAGAAAGCTCAGGAGGCAGCGAAAGACAAGAAATGGGTTGTTTTCAATGCATTATTAGCCCTTTGCGTATATGGTATTGTATTATTCCCCAACGAGCCCGACTTTGTTGATGTGGATGCCATTAGGATATTCATGATGAAAAATCCAGTGCCAACCCTGTTGGGAGATCTTCATTACACCTTATACAATAGAAATGAAAAGAAAGGAGGAGGGGTGGTTCATTGTTGCGCACCTTTGTTTTATAAATGGTTCGCAAATCGCCTACCACAGTCAGGTGCTTTTGTGGATTCCAAAAGTTCTCTAGAGTGGAGTCAGTGTTTGATGGGACTGGTTGCCAAAAACATTGTATGGATAGACCATGGGGTACTTGGCAAGAACATTATCCATAGTTGTGGTGAATTCACCAATGTTCCCTTGATAGGAAGAAAGGGAGGAATTAACTATAATCCTTCTTTGGCCATTAGGAAATTTGGGTACGCTCTGATAGGTCCGCCCATTAAGAGGGATGTAGAAGAGTCGTTGTATTTCCACGCATCAGATGGTTTAGAAACGGCACAAAAAGCTTCTGAGGCCTGGGCCAATGTACTAAAGAAAGGAAAGGTCGCTATAGGCAAACCCATCAATCGGGCTTATTCAGCATATGAAGATTGGGAGAAGAAGAGGGTTGAAGATTTTCACTTGCCTTTTGATAAGGCACCCCTTTTGTATCCTGAGAATGAGAAAGAAGGAAATACTGCCGCCATGGAAGAATTCAACAAATTGCAAGCCCTGGTGAAAGAGCTTCGAGTGGAGAATTCTGATTTGAGCAGCCGTTTTCAAGACGCTCTACATACCAACAAAGAATTGGAATGGAAAACCCAGGATGTAATGAAGATCTTGACAGAGAAAGAAAAATATTTTGCTGACAGAGCCCGGCATTATCAAAAGGCAAGAATGGACGTTGATGTTTCCGCCCAGACTCACAAACAGACTAAACAATCCTTGGCCGAAACAAAAGCTAAGCACACTCAACTTCAGCAAGCATGGGACGAAGTTAGAATTGAGAATGCAGAGTTGCAAGAGCAGTTAAAGTCCAGAGACGATGAACTTCAGAGAGCGCATGCACAACGAAGAAAGCATCGTGAAGATGTCGGTAAAAGCCAAGAACAGTTGAAGAAGGTTAGAGATGAGTTGAAAGCTTCCAAGAAAGAACTTGAAGATGCAATGGCAAAAACAGAAGAACTCAAAATATTAGCTGGTGTGAAAAAGCCTAAAGAAGTGAGAAATGACGATGCCCTCTTAATGCACATGGACTCATTAGTTGAAGCTCTGAGGAAGAGGGATGTTTTGATCAAGGAAATGTTTAAAAGACCAAGCCATCAGCGCACCAAAATACTCTTTGAAGAAGTTAGGCATTCTAGCGAGCAGTTGAAAGATTTGGAGTTAAATGATTGATAGTTCTCTTTCCATTTTCCTAATGCCGTGTTTGTTGATGTACTATGGTTACCATCAGGCCTGTTGATGAAGCCATTCTCTTGATGTATTTCCAATTTATGATTTCATTGTAGAGTGCTTCGGTACGTACTGGCTTTTTATTAATTTGAAAATGACCGGTTTATTCAGAGTTGATTCCTTGTCAATGTTGATATTCACAAGCACATTATCACAGCACATTTCTTCTCCCCAAAATTCTTTCAACAACATGTGTATATCATTCAGCTTCTTGTGTTTAAGCATTTATAAATCCTTTCCCACACTTGAATTACCAACATGCCATCCACAAGAAGATGAGTTGTAGCTTCAGTAGACAACACCAAAATCACATTTGCTGACAACAAATAATAACACCAATAAACATCAGCAGACAACACCAGAGTCAAGAAACTCAAATCAGATATATATAGACAATTCTATATAATTCGTCAGATAAAGCTTAATTTTTATATAACTCAAAGAAAAATTTTGCCCAACGGAGTCGCAAATCATACAAATCATCTTGTGTTAATTCTGTTGGGTCATCAAATACCTACAATACGTAAATAACAATATAAAGTTATTCTTTGAAAATTCACATTAGGTTGCAAAATGCAAAGTAAATAACAAAGTAAAGTTATTTTTATTTGCATCCAAGACCCGATTATATTGGCAGAGACATTTGACTTTGCTACTACTTCACCGTGCCATATCCATTGTGTATAACTTTGACAAATCCCTTCACAAATTAGATGATCCATGATTTCTTTCTTATTAAGTTTTGGTTCTTGATTTGCACAACGAACACATGGACAGAGAAAAAGCACATGAAGACTTTTTTCAGCATCACTTTTAGGAGGAGGAAGATTTTTTTTAGCATTACTTTCAGCAAAGTGTAGAAATTCCATCCCTCCATGTTCGTACTAAACACTTAATCGATTAGCCCTCATCCAACTACGATCCATACTTATGTTCCGAAATTAATGCATACAGAGTTAACTCATTGAGACTCCTACAAATTAGTATTATCATAAAAATTCTATTACTCAATTCTATTACGTTACCTTCCTAACAAAATGGTATTATCATAAAAATTCTTGGGTTAATTATGATTTACCCCCCTGACATATGAGTGTGTTTTGGTTTACCCCCCCACCGTTGCCATAGGCAGGTTTTGGCAACGATTTTTTCAAAAAAACCGTTGCCTAAAGGCATGTAGGGGGGTAAATCAAAATTCGCTCATATGTTAGGGGGGTAAATCACAATTAACCCAAAATTCTATTACTCAATTCTAACTCAAATTCAACACTTCTAACACTGTCATCGGAATTTTTGCATTCAGTTTAACACTAACATGAAACAATATAGTCATTCAAAACCAACACTCAATTTTAACATTAATGGAAACAAAGCAAACAAATCCAACACAGAACTACACAAAGAAGGTGAAGGTGATAATAAAATTCAATCTTACCAACACTGCAGGAAATGGACCGGAAGAATGTCTGAAACTGAAACTCAATCTCTTCAACCTATCAAAAGGAATGTCTGAAACTCAATCTCTTCAACCTATCAAAAGGAATGTCTGAAACTCAATCTCTTCAACCTGAACAGTTGAATCTCTTCAACCTATAAAAAAGAATGTCTGAAATTCAATCTTACCAACCTATGAAAAAAATATAATCTGTATCGGTTCAAATGGTTTAGTGTTGAATATTTGATTTCTAAAAAAATATAATCAACTAGGTTAGAAAAAAAATAAAATAAAAGTTAGCTAGAGTCGTTTTGCTTTGAGAGGTGATTCTGGACCTACTGGTAGTTTCTAATCTCTGATTCAAAACACTAAATGCTAACTACCCTTTGGACAATTATGTACTATCCATGTGCACAAATTCAGATTATTACTATCAAGTACATTGCTCATTCTCACAGTTCATAATCAACATTACTTCTTTTATTCTATTTCTATCGGATACACAATTAGAAATATCAAAACATTATTATTTTTTTAATATTCAAAAAATGACATAATAATCAACTATCAATTTTATTAGCTAGTACCTATTACCATGTCAAAGTTCAAAACCATAACTTAAAAACTCAGACATTAACTAACATTAATTAAATGTTTTAAATTTGAGTTAGTAAAAATGTCAGGTGGTTTGTTTGAAATCTCTGTAATATTATCACGTTATTTTTCATGGTGCAATAGCATTCACACAGTTCTGTTATTTTAAGTTGAATTAAAATATATTCTAATAACTAAAAATGGAATATGAAGATAGAATATCATTATATGATTATAATTTATAAAGTATAATTAGTTTAAAAATATATTATATGATTTAAATAAATAGAATTTATTATAAAGATATGCATGGATTTTAAAGGACAACACATGGGGACATAACTCACGTAGTTCAGTTTTTGTACTTTAGCTTAAATTTAGAGTACAACTTTTTTGTGGGTAGATAGAAATAAATTTCACAAAACAACAAAACTCTATTTTGGTAGAAATCAACTTTTTTTAAGGAAAATTTGATATCTTACTATACTTTGAATTCACTGCAACTATTCCAATATTGGTTTCAACATGGCTAAGTTTTGATTAAGCCATTCTTCTAATTTCAGTCAAAACATACATAGGGTTGAATTAAACAAAAAAATTAAACAAAAAACGGAAAGATTTCTATTTTGAAGCATGAGACAAGTTCCCTTTAATCAAAACAATTTGAGTTTTGCTACAAACCTCTCATGCATTAGTATCTCTAATCACCACAAAGAAATAACAGTATAAATAGAAGCATATCACATTACATTCATATCACTGATAAAAACAGAAGCAGTGTTTGCACAAGTATTCTGTATTGATGTACTTGTTGAAAATGAAATACAATCTTGGTCTTTATATAGACCCAAAAATTCTACTATTCAAACAAACAATAAAAGCTAATAATAACCCACTATCTATTTGGTATTCCACTAACTCTAGATTTCTCCACTAACTTAATAATAATAAAGACCCACTAACAAAACATTAAAGTTTATTCAACAAAACTCCCCTGTAAACTTAAATGTTTCTACCGTCCACCAAGCCCATCATCTTCTTTCCTCTGTCGAAAAGCTCTTTCGACAATGGCTTTGTGAGGATATCTGCTGCTTGGTCTTTGCTCGCTACATGCTTCAATTCGACATTTCCTTCTTTCACATGTTCTCGAATGAAATGAAATCGAACATCAATATGTTTGCTTCTTTCATGATTCACTGGATTCTTTGCTAGCTCAATTGCTGATTTGTTGTCCACGTGTATCACAGTTGCACCTTCCTGTTTTAACTCCATTTTTCCCAACAATCTTCTCAGCCATATTGCATGACAAACGCACCAAGATGCTGCCACATATTCAGCTTCACACGTCAAAAGTGTTACTATTGGTTGCTTTTTTGAAAGCCAAGTAAAAGCAGTATTTCCCATAAAGAACACATATCCAGACGTGCTCTTTCGATCATCAATATCACCACACCAATCACTGTCGGAATAACCAATCAACCTGTAATCCTCTGCTTTTGAATAAAACATTCCAAGTGACACAGTTCCTTGAATGTATCGAAGGATTCTTTTTAATGCCTTCCAATGAGAATAAACTGGTTCCTCCATGAATCGACTTACAATTCCGACACTTAGCGAAATGTCTGGCCTTGTGCATGTGAGATAACGAAGACTTCCTACCAAGCTTCGAAATTTACTCACTTCGACACGATCTCCCCCATCAAATTTCGACAGCTTGGCACCTGGTTCCATTGGCGTCGAAACCGGATTACAACCTTCCATCTTATATTTCTTCAAGACTTCTTTTGCGCATTTTTCTTGAGAAATAAAAATACCTGATTCTTCTTGTCGAATCTCCAGACCAAGAAAGAATCTCATAAGACCTAAGTCTGTCATCTCAAATTCTCGTGTCATTGTGCCCTTGAACTCTTCTATCATCTGATCATTATTACCCATAAAAATGAGATCATCAACATAAAGAGCAACAAATAACATATTACCTCCATTCTTCTTTATATAAAGGGCATGCTCATAAGGACATTGTATGAACCCACTCTCCTTAAAATATGTGTCGATACGTGTATTCCATGCCCGTGGTGCTTGCTTCAGCCCATAAAGTGCTTTCTTCAATTTCAGCACCTTCTTCTCTTCTCCAGCTTTCATATAACCTGGTGGCTGTTCGACATAGACTTCTTCTTCGAGCACACCATTCAAAAATGCTGATTTGACATCCATTTGAAATATTGGCCATTTGAATTGAGCAGCTTGTGAAATTAGTAGTCGAATTGTCTCCATTCTTGCAACGGGAGCAAAAATTTCGTCATAGTCGATTCCTGCTTTCTGCTTGTATCCCTTCGCAACAAGTCTCGCCTTGTAACGTTCCACTTCGCCTTCGACATTCATCTTTTTCTTGAATACCCACTTCACACCAATGGGTTGACTACCTTTTGGTAATTCGACCAGCTCCCATGTGTTGTTGTGATTAATCGCCTTAATTTCTTCGTCCATGGCAGTTTTCCACTCCTTGTCTCTCAATGCTTCTTCAAAATTGATATTTTCAGCATCTGCCAAAAGACATACAAGATGTACTTCACTTGTCGAATCATACAAGTCTTGTAGACTTCGCATTCTGGGTTGTCGAAGTTCATCTTCATTTTCAGACTCTTCAGGTTCTGTCGAAATGCTTGTTGGTACAGCGACTGATCCAGCTTCGACAATAACCTCTGTCGAACTGTTCCAGTCCCACTTGCTCGCTTCGTTTATTCGAACATCCCTACTCACTATCACCTTCTTGTTTATGGGATCGAATAGCCTGTACCCTTTCGTCTTCTCATCATAGCCAATGAATATGTACTTCTGACTTTTATCTTCAAGCTTCGTTCTTCGTTGATCTGGTACGTGTGCGTAAGCCACACTGCCAAATACTCTGAGATGAGAAACTGTTGGCTTCTGTCCGCTCCATACTTCTTGTGGTGTTTGATCTTCTAACTTCGAATGTGGACATCGATTCTGAACATAAATGGCACATTGTACAGCTTCTGCCCAGAATTCCTTCGACATGTTTTTGCTCTTAAGCATTGATCGAACCATGTCGAGAACTGTTCGATTCTTCCTTTCAGCTACACCATTTTGTTGCGGTGAATATGGTGCAGTTAGAAATCTCCTTATGCCCTGCTCTTCACAATACTTCATAAATGTTGTCGAAGTATACTCACCACCTCTATCAGATCGAACTGCTTTGATGTGTCTGTCAGTTGCCTTCTCCACCATCACTTTGAACTTTTTGAACACCTCGAATGCTTCAGATTTTTCTCTCAAGAAATAAACCCAGGTCTTTCGTGAGAAATCGTCAATAAAAGAGATGAAGTACCTTTTACCACTGAAAGATTCTGGAGTGATTGGCCCACAAATATCAGTATGAATCAATTCGAGAATATCTTTAGCTTGATATTCTGCCTTCTTTTGAAATGAGGTTCTTGTTTGCTTGCTAAGCACACAATCTTCACAAAATTTTTCTTCATATTCCATGTCTGGTAGCCCGTGTACCATGTTCCTCTTCGCTAATCTTTTCAGACCAGCATGATGTAAATGACCAAAGCGTTGATGCCACAGCGACGCTTTGTCTTCGACATTGACTTGCAAACATTTTCCTCGAACACTCCTCAAGTTCAACTTGTACATTCGATTTCTCCCCTTTTCGACTTGAGCAATCAAATGCCCTAACTTGTCCTTCAAGTGCAATATTCGATCTTTCATGAATATCGAGTAACCTTTTTCTGTGAGTTGTCCCAGACTCAAAATATTTGTCTTGAGATCTGGTACATAATAAACATCTTGGATTGACCCAGTCAAGTCATCCTTCTGCAAGTAACAAATCGTACCTTTGCCTTCGACCCTCACTTTCGATGCATCTCCGAAAGACACATGACCATCTTCAATCTTTTGGATTTCTTTAAACAGGTGTTTGTGACCACACATATGATTACTTGCTCCAGAGTCGAGATACCACATAGTGTCATTTTCTGCGTCTTCTTCCTTCTGAGTCATCAACAAAAAACCGTCATTCGCTTCGACTTCGAAAGCTAGATTGGTTGTTTCTTCTACTTTCTTTTCGACTCGACAATCTTTTGCAAGATGTCCCACTTTTCCACAGTTATAGCATTTGAAGGAGTTGCAATCCTTCGCATAATGACCTTGCTTGGTACATTTGTAACATTCGACACTGAAGTAGTTCGACCGACCACCTCTTTGACCACGTCCTCTGCCACACCAATTTTGCTGGCTAGAGTGTCCTCTGTCGAAATTGCTGCTTCGACCACCTCGACCACTGTCACGACCTCCATGACCACGTCCTCTTCCTCGAGAGTTTTGAGAATAGAGTACCTTTTCGTCTTTGACTGACTCCTTCGTTTGATTTGCTTCTTCGACTGCTTCCTCCTTCTTCTTCATCTTTCGTTGTTCGTGTGCCTCGAGAGAACCTGCGAGCTCTTCGACTGAGAGCGTCGAAAGGTCCTTCGACTCTTCTATTGCACATACAATATTCTCAAACTTATCAGTTAAAGATCTCAGAATCTTCTCGACAACTCGTGCATCAGTCACTGCTTCGCCATTTCTTGTGGTTCACCACCGTCTGTACACGCGTGATGTAGTCAGATACACTTTCTGACTCCTTCATCTGTATCCTCTCCAACTCTCCACGAAGAGTTTGGAGTCGAACTTGCTTCACTCGATCTGTTCCTCTGAACACTTTTTCTAACGTGTCCCAAGCCTCCTTCGACGTAGTCGAACCGGCAATTTTCTCAAAGCCTGATTCGTCAACTGCTCGGAACAGCATATACAATGCCGTCTTATCCTTCGAACGCGTCTCTTTCAACGCCTTTTGTTGAGCCGCCGTATACTCCGTGGTGTCTGCTGGTTCTGTGAAACCATCCCTGATCACCTCCCACGCATCTAGAGATCCAAGAAGAGCTTTCATTTGGATACTCCAGTTCTCGTAATTCGCCTTCGTTAAACGCGGCAACGGCATTTGACTCATCGTATTCGCCATTAGCTCTGATGCCAATTTGATAAAAACAGAAGCAGTGTTTGCACAAGTATTCTGTATTGATGTACTTGTTGAAAATGAAATACAATCTTGGTCTTTATATAGACCCAAAAGTTCTACTATTCAAACAAACAATAAAAGCTAATAATAACCCACTATCTATTTGGTATTCCACTAACTCTAGATTTCTCCACTAACTTAATAATAATAAAGACCCACTAACAAAACATTAAAGTTTATTCAACAATCACCACAAAGAAATAACAGTATAAATATAAGCATATCACATTACATTCATATACATGCATGAGAATATTTTAACAGCATTCAAACTCTTAAAGCCAACAATGTCACTGTTCAGCGAAGAAATAGCTCCTCACTCGATCGGAAAATCCAAACATAATTAGGTTTAAAAGATCAAACTAATGTGAAACAGAACCGAATAAAAAATGGCGTTCAAACCAAATCCTCACTAGATCGGAAAGTAGATTCGAGTTGAAATCAATCTGAAACCCGATATCGAATCTGAACCGTATCGGAAAACAAAAGCAGAGTTTGAAATGAACTTACCTCAGAACCCAAGAGTCACGTTGCCCTGGAGCACCGCCACTCTCCAGTGGACACAGTCCGTCAACGTTGTTCCGACCTCAGTCGTCCCCCTCCGCGCGTTTTGGCTTTTGGATACCAAGTTTTAGAGAGAAAAAAAAATGCTCGTTTTACTGTTTTAGAGAAAAAAAAACGCCGTTTGGTTAAAAAAGAGGGGAAGTTTAATAGGGTGGCATGACAAGTTTTTGAAAGGTGGAGATATTTGAGTTCAAAGAAGGGAAGGATACCATTCTGAAAAGTGAAATCTTATTTGCTTAGTGCGACTTGCGAGAATGGAGGAAGAAACAGGAGGAGATACTGTTGCGGCTGGGAATTAGTAATAGTTTTAGGGTTTTAGTGAGTTTTAGGGTAGGAGTTTTCAGATCGGGTGCAGATCCAGGCCCGATGTAAAATCCTTTATAATAAAATTTCATAGAACTTTTCACATCGGGTGCAAATCCAGACCCGATGTGAAATCCTTTATAATAAAATTTCATATTATTTGCGAAACTGTCACTAAACTTTTCACATCGGGTGCAAATCCAGGCCCGATGTAAAATCGTTTATAATAAAATTTCATAGAACTTTTCACATCGGGTGCAAATCCAGGTCCGATGTGAAATTCTTTATAATAAAATTTCATATTATTTACAAAATTGCCACCTTGCTATTTTTTCATCAGTGAACTTTTCACATCGGGTGCAAATCCAGGCCCGATGTAAAATCCTTTATAACAAAATTTAGTATTATTTACAAAACTGCCACTGCGTTATTTTTCACATCAGTGAAAATAAATATCTGATGTAAAATCCCTAAATCAAATATTTTTCACTTCATATTGTTATGAAATCTGATGTAAAATCCTTTGACAAATATTTTTCACATCATATATTTTGAAATCTGATGTAAAATCATTTAACCAAATGTCTTATTTTTAGTAGTGTGTGAAATAACCTGGAAGTGGTTAAACATGTCATTTGCATGCATACATATCATTTTGCATATCATTTTGGATAACAGGTACTAGTCCCGGGATTTTTTAACCTTTATTTGGTTACAGGCAGGATTGCTGATCAGCAAATTCATCGGTATTCTACCAGATCCAATCAAAGGAGAGCTATGGAACAGGTGCAGGCTGAGATGGCTGCCATGCAGGCTCGTATGGCCCAGTTCATGGAATTAATGCAAGGCGTGGCACAAGGGCAAGAACAGCTGAGGACCCTTGTCCAACCCTTGGTGGCGAGAGTTGACGAGGAGGGCGTTCTTCATGGTGACATTCATAATGATGGCATTCATTCGGGCGGAGGTGTTGGGGGTAATGGTATTCCTACTGGTCCTCCGAGCGGAGGTGTCCCCATTCCTTTTGTTGTGATCCCTCCGGACGGAGGAGAGAAGGTTGTGATTCCTTCTGAGGGAGGAGGACGAAATAATGTATGTGCTGTTCATGGCCGTCGATATGATGACCAATAGGATGACATATTTTTTGTGCAAGGCGGGGATGGTGTTTCCCCTATTGTTGATGTTCAGAGGATCAGGTTGATTGAGGAACAGCTGAAAGGGGTCATGAATCAGAACTCTGTGGGTATGGATTTTGATGATTTAGGGCTGGTCCCTAGTGTCGTAATTCCGCACAAGTTTCAGGTTTCCACCTTTGAGAATACAATGGTACCAATTGCCCAAATACTCATGTCCGGGCATACGTAAGGAAAATGGCTGCGTACTCTAGGGACGAGAAATTACTGATGCATTTCTTCCAGGATAGCCTGTCTGGGGCATCGCTGGAATGGTATATGCAATTGGAGAAATGTAATGTCCGCAATTGGAAAGAACTGGTAGAGGCTTTTGTCAAGCACTATCAATATAACACTGATATGGCTCCCAACAGGACTCAGCTGCAGCGTATGTTTTAGAAGAACAGTGAAAGCTTCAAGGAATATGCTCAGAGGTGGCGTGAACTGGCAGCGAGGGTACAACCTCCCATGTTGGAGAAGGAGATGCTGAATATGTTCATGGCTACTTTGTCGGGTCATTATTACGAGAAGTTGTTGCCTTGCATGTCAAGAAAGTTTGCTGATCTGATCTTGGTTGGGGAAATGTTGGAAAGTGGAATTAAAACTGGAAAGGTGTCGAGCAATGATGAGTCTTCTTCTAGTGGAGGGAAGAAACCTTATGTGAACTATAAGAAGAAGGAGAAAGCAAATTCGGTGTCATCACACCACGGTAAGGGAAAACAACGTCAGAATTATAATCAGCAAGTGGCCTCAGTAACTATTCCTGCAGCAACACCTCAACAACAAAACACTGCTCCCGTCAGTACACAGCTAGACAGAGAGCGGCTGATAGGAACTTTGCGACACCTCCTGTGTCTTATGCCCAGTTGTTTCAGCATTTGCTGCAGTTGCAATTAGTCCAGAAGAGGACTTTGGCCCCCCTTACCGGCAATCCACCTCCCGGTTATGACGCTAACGCTCACTGTGAATTTCACTCTGGCGCACTAGGGCACCATATTGAGAATTGTAAGGCTTTTAAGCATAAAGTCCAGGATTTGGTGGACTCAAAGGCCATCAATTTCTCCAACAACGAGCCCAATGTCATCCAAAACCCCATTCCAAATCACTATAGGCCGAGGGTCAATGCTGTTATAGAAGATGAGGAATCTTTGAATTTGGTTCTAGACATGAATGAACTGAAGACCCTTTTATTGGTAGTGAAGGAGAGATTACTGAAGGGTGGGGTGTCCCCCGGTTGTGATAAAAGATGTTCAGAATGTATGGTGCAGGCTAATAGTTGTGATCTGTTGAGGTCTGGTATTCAGAAGCTGATTGATGAAGGTTGGTTATAGTATGATAGGTGCGATCAGAAGAAGGAAGTTAACGGCAAAAAGAATGAGGTTGCCACTGTTACAATCCCTTTTAAAACGATCATTATTTCAGCGTCGGCAAGACCAGTGCCAGTCATTATCACCACTCCTGGGCCCGTTTCGTATGAGAGCACAAAAGCTATTCCTTAGAATTACGGTGTTGAAGTGTTTGTTAACGGGCAGAAGCAAGAGTTGATGGGTACGTTAGTGATGAACTCGAGAGTTGAAAGTAATGATGAAGCAGGAGCTATTACCCAGAGTGGTAGAGTCTTTATCCCATCTGATGATCAGGCTAGTGGTTCTAGACCAGACAAAGGAAAGCAGGTTATGGATAATTCTGTGCAGACGCCGATAGTGAATGATTCCACAGCAAAGCCAGGTGACAACTCATTCTCGGAGAATGTAGAAGAGTTTATGAGGCTGATTTGGAAAAGCGACTACAAAATTGTTGACCAGCTGCACCAAACACCGTCTAAGATATCCATTTTGTCTCTGTTATTGTGCTTGGAGGCGCATCAAAATGCGCTGTTGAAAGTATTGAATGCTGTGTATGTACCCTAGGAGATCTCAATTAACCAGCTTGAGGGGGTAGTGGCTCATGTTAATGCAGGAAATGGCTTGGGGTTTACGGATGTTGATTTGACTCCAGCTGGGAGAAATCATAATAATGCTTTACATATTTCAGTTGAGTGCCGAGGATCGTTAATGTCACATGTGCTTGTCGACACTAGGTCATCTTTGAACGTTTTACCGAAGAAAGCATTGATGAAGTTGGACACTCGTGGGTTAATCTGCACACCAAGTGATTTGGTGGTGCGTGCATTCGACGGTTCCAAGAGATTTGTCTTCGGGAAATTGTGCTGCCAATTAAGGTTGGTCCAGAGGTTTTTGATGCTACCTTCTACATCATGGATATCCAACCTGCTTATAGTTGTTTACTGGTACGTCCATGGATTCATAGTGCTGGAACAGTGACGTCCACAATGCATCAGAAGCTGAAGTACATGGTAGATGGACATGTAGTGACAGTTTGCGGAGAAGAGGATATCATGATAAGTCATCTATCCACTTTCAAATATGTGGAGGTAGATGGCGAAATACATGAAAATTTATGTCAGGGTTTTGAAGCGGTGAAGATTCCCGAAGAGCCTCTTAAGGACGTCAGCCAATCTGGAGAGTTAGAACAGCCTGCAGTGGTATATCAGCCAGAAGTCTCCATGTCTTCCTTCAAGGATGCACGGGCTGTGGTTGAAGCCGGCAGTTCACAAAAATGGGGTCAATTTATCGAGGTCCAGAAAAAGCAGAATACTTACGGGCTGGAATATAAGCCACGCAGGGGTCCTGAGGATCCTCCCAAGTTTTATGGTCCGGTTCGTTTTACTAGCGCTGGTGTGTTCTTTGACAGAGTTAATGCTATTGATGAAGAAGGGGATAGCGATTGCGATATGGATAATTGGATTCTCCCTTGCATTCCAGGTCAAAGTCTTTGCAACTGGTCATCAGAGAAAGCCATTCAAGTGACCGGCCCATTGTAATTGCCTTTGTTTTCCTGTTATGACAATCCTACGTTCTGCCCAAGACGTAGTGATTTTTTATGGTAGGGCTTGAATATTTTGTGTGTTTTCTTTATTATTAATAAAGGACGTTTTTCACATTCAAATATTTTGATCCCTGTTTTTCTGTTTTTACTTTTTGCATTAAATCACATCAAAATGGCAATGTGTTTTTGTTTGTTGCATACATAATAAACATAAATCATCAATCATGTAGGTTTCCTTGTTCAGATGCCACCAATCATGATTCAGCTATGGCTCGGTATGATTTCGACAATCCCATTTACCAGGCTGAAGAAGAGGCTGATGAAGATTATGACTTACCCGAGGAATTGGGCAGACTGTTGAAACAGGAGGAAAGGGTCATTGTACCTCATCAGGAAGAGATTGAGATTATTAACTTGGGAACAGAGGACGCAAAGAAATAAGTAAAGATTGGGGCTGCTTTGGAAGACAGTGTAAAGGGAAGATTGATTGAAATGCTTCGAAAGTATGTTGATATCTTCGCCTGGTCTTACCAAGACATACCTGGGCTTGACACTGACATTGTGGTACACCGGCTGCTGCTCAAAGAAGGTTGTACTCCGGTAAAACAAAAGCTGAGAAGTACGAAACCGGAAATGTCTGTCAAGATTAAAGAAGAGGTTCAGAAACAGATAGATGCTGGATTTCTGGCTGTGACAAATTATCCTCCGTGGGTTGCTAACATAGTACCTGTACCTAAGAAAGACAGAAAGGTCAGGATGTGTGTTGACTACAGAGATTTGAATAGAGCAAGCCCGAAAGACGATTTCCCGCTTCCTCACAACGACGTGTTGGTGGACAATACTGCTCAATATTTTGTATTTTCCTTCATGGATGGCTTCTCTGGGTATAACCAAATCAAAATGGCCCTAGAGGACATGGAGAAGACGACATTCATAACACCGTGGGGAACATTCTGTTACAAGGTAATGCCCTTTAGATTGAAAAATACTGGGGCCACCTATCAGCGGGCAATGGTGACTCTCTTTCTTGATATGATTCACAAAGAGATCGAGGTCTATGTTGATGACATGATTGCGAAGTCACAAACGGAAGAGGAGCATCTGGTGAATCTTCAGAAGCTGTTTGAAAGGTTGATAAAGTTCAGATTGAGGTTGATTCCGAACAAGTGCACCTTCAGGGTGAGATCTAGAAAATTACTGGGGTTTATTATTAGTGAAAAAGGTATCGAGGTTGATCCTGCTAAAGTAAAAGCCATACAAGAAATACTTGAACCGAGAACAGAAAAGGAGGTTCGTGGTTTCTTAGGGTGGTTGAACTACATTTCCAGATTCATCTCTCATCCTACGAACACGTGCGAACCAATATTCAAATTGCTAAGAAAAGATCAAGAGGTCAGGTGGAACGAAAATTGTCAAAATGCGTTTGAGAAAATAAAAGAGTATTTACAGGAACCTCCGGTCCTTTTGCCGCCAGTGCCATGAAGGCCATTGATTATGTGTCTTACGGTTCTTGAGAATTCAATGGGGTCTGTGCTCGGTCAACACGACGAGTCAGGTAGAAAAGAGCATACCATCTACTACCTGAGTAAAAAGTTCACTGATTGTGAGTCAAGGTACTCAATGCTGGAAAAAACATGTTGTGCACTCGCTTGGGCCGCTAAGCATTTGAGGCAATATATGTTAAACCACACAACCCTCTTGATTTTGAAGATGGATCCGATCAAGTATGTGTTTGAAAAGCAGGCGCTTTCTGGAAGAATAGCCCGTTGGCAGATGGTTCTGATAGAATATGATATTCAATATGTTTCCCAAAAGGCCATTATGGGAAGTGTTTTGTCAGAATATCTTACTGAACAGCCAATTGAGGATTATCATCCGATGAAGTTTGAATTTCCCGATGAACATATCATGTTTCTGAAGATGAAAGATTGTGAAGAGCCTTTGCATGATGAAGGACCTGAAATTGGATCCCAATGGAAGCTGGTCTTTGATGGGGCTGTTAACTCATACGGTAACGGAATCGGGACAATCATTATGACTCCACGGGGTTCTCATATACCCTTCACTGCCCGATTAGCATTCATATGCACCAACAATGAGGCGGAGTATGAAGCATGCATCATGGGGTTAGAAGAAGCGATTGATTTGAGGATCAAGAACCTCGATGTTTATGGTGATTCCGCGTTGGTAGTTAATTAGATTACAGGTGAATGGGAAACTCGTCAAGCGAATTTGGTGCCTTATAACAACTATGCCAGAAGGTTGTTACCTTTCTTTAACAGAGTCGATTTCCATCATATACCCCGGTTGGAGAATCAGATGGCAGATGCGTTGGCAACGTTGTCTTCGATGTATCAGGTGAATCGTTGGAATGAAACTCCTTCAATCAGAATCTTGCGTCTGGATAGACCATCTTTTGTGTTTGCGATTGAAGGTGTATCAGATGGCAAACCTTGGTATCATGATATTAAAGTTTTTCTGAAGAGTCAAGAGTATCCAGAGGGTGCGTCTGCCAAAGTTAAGAAAACTCTGAGGAAGTTAGCAGGGAACTTTTTTTTGAATAAAGATGATGTGTTGTACAAGAAGAACTTTGACATGGTCTTGCTACGTTGTGTTGATGAACACGAGGCAAGCCTGTTAATGGAAGAAGTTCATGAGGGTTCTTTCGGTACTGTCGCTCCCGGGATTTTCATCCAAGTACAAACGCGAAAGTGGCACCGAAGCAGAGTCGCCAGCAATGTGTATTTATCCCAAGAGGGGGAAAGGAAACACTGCGTAAACCTGAGGGAAAGGAAAGAGCATGGTCTTGCGACCAAGAGAACTGGGTTCGGGAGTCGATTACGCGAGAGGAAGGTATTAGCACCCCCACGCGTCCATCATACCCGATGGGATCCACGTTTGTTGTTCGATCAAAGGGTGTCGTCGACTGGAGCTCCACTGCTACTGGAAAGGAAAAGAAACATGAACGGAAAAGAACGAGGAAACGGGGAAGAAAAGAAGAAAGAAGTAACTCGATAGGACGTTATTGTTGTCCTAGGCCTACATATTCCCTCAGTGCAATGGGAAAGTCAGAGTCAACGTAGTTCGACGGACTACGGGGAAAGGTTGCTCGTCGAGATATCGCATCTCGTGCCTACGTATCTTCAATCAGACGAGAAAGAAGAATTAGAGCAAGCGTAGTTCGGCTCAACAAGGGTTGCTTGGTTTATATTTTTTAATGGAAACGTCAGAATGCGCGTCCCATCATTTAGGTGTTGCAGCTCGCTGTATGGAGACTTAGGCATTACCTGTTTGCGGTAGAACGGACATGACGAATCCTTAAGCAATAGAATTAAGAGATGAGAAGAGAATTTGTTAGTTTTTGTCTTTTAAGGAGAAGTGTTTTGATTATCTTAGTGTTAATAACACGTATTGCATTCAAGTCTATGATATAGGATCGAATGCATCGCATGGTCGTCCTAACAGGATGTATGCTAAACACTCTAGAAAGGCGGAGGGAAACCCCCCTCCTTCCATTTCCCATGTTCTAGGCTCACATGCAATATGCGTCAACCTTTATTAAGTGTTTTTTTGCTTTTTGTTTTGAGATGAGGAAGAGACTCAGAAGGTGGAGAAAGGTAGGGAGACTAAGACTCAAACCCTAAAGTCATCATACATGGATGTTCCTATGGTTAATGTGGTTTAAGAAACCTAATCCTAAGAGAAAGGAGAAGAAGAGTGAGTTGAACAACTCACTTCTAAAGTAGAAGATGAGTTATAACTCAAAAGGGGGGAGAAAAAAGTTATTCAAGGAAAGCATATAAATGCTTATCATGATCACAAGTAGAATGATTAAAAGAGATAAGAGAAAATGAAAGAAAGAAGTGTATGTGGAAGCATATCCACACACTTACTTACCATTAACACCTACATGAAAAGGTTAGTTCAAAAACTATTTACAAGTAGTGAAATAAGGAAAGAATACCAAATAATGATCAAACAAATTAAGAACCAATGGATAAAGATCCTAAGAGTTGAAAATCATTCAAGGTTAGAACCTATGCTCTAAGGATGTTCTCTAATGTTAAGATAACAAACATGAACTAAATTTGCACACACAATGCCTTAAACATCAAAGAAGTGCAACATGAAAGGAATAGATGAAGAATGAGTGGAAATGCAAAGTGAACATGCAATAATGCTTCACAAAAGATCAAGGTCAGAACCACATACCATTTACAAATGTCTCACAATGCATATGAATCATCACACAAATCATGGATAAAAGAATACACGTAGAAGAAATAAGATAAAGAAGAAGTAAGTATAAGAGAGACATGTTCAATTAGATGCACAAAGTGACATATTATAGATGCATAACATGTGAAATAATTAATGAATGCATATGGGTAGTGGCATACCATTGATGAGATGCTAATGGAATGAGGGAAATGTCATACAAAATACACACATGAGACATGTAGAGCATAAGAGGAGATAAGAGATGGAAACATGTCAAAGTTCAAATTAGAATGCATAAACTCATATCAAATGCAAATGCAAATCAAAGTGACTTATAATGAAACAAAGGTGACCTATAATATCATACAAATGACCTATAAAAGATGCACAAACAATCATAAAATGGTGGCATAAATGCCTCATCAAAACATGTTAGTATGAAGTAGAATAAAGTGCACACAAGTAACTTCAAATGCAAGGCATCAACAAATATCAAAGCACATGATAAAATTGTAAAAAATA
This sequence comes from Lathyrus tuberosus, assembly GCA_022829125.1. Taxonomy (NCBI): domain Eukaryota; kingdom Viridiplantae; phylum Streptophyta; class Magnoliopsida; order Fabales; family Fabaceae; genus Lathyrus; species Lathyrus tuberosus. The sequence continues at coordinate 23,274,448 of JALAZF010000024.1, read as the reverse complement.
AGTCCTAAACAACCTAAGTCAGAAGCACAAACATGTACTAAAACTCATAGCAAAATTCAAGAGAAAACATGGCCAAAGAATTTCACAAGATCACATTAAACAAACCAAAAGGAAGTGCAAAGATGAACATGCAAACATGTGATAAAATGACTTTAAAAATTAAAAGAAAATTTATTTAAAGGCTTTAATGTGTTATTTAACCAATGCAAAAAGAATGAGTCAAGAATTTTGTATGAGATGGGAGAAATAAAATGTACAAGTTTGAGTATCAATGAAGAACCTCAATCAAAAGAAATTGAAAAGAAATTGCAGAATTATGATATAAAATCAAGGAAGTTAGAATTAAAAAATAGAGAAAATTATTTAAATGCATAAAGAACACACATGAATTTATTTGGAAATTTTAGAGATGATTTACTATTTTTAAAATAAAAAAATAAAACAATATGGAAAAAGAAATTAACAAGAAATGAAATAGAACAGGGGGTGTAGAAAAAGTAAAAAGTCACGTTGAAAGTATGTTTGGGCTCAAGCAAGGGGGTGTGAAAATCAATCAGAAACCCAATCCAATTACACGTGTGCTTGTGTGTGGAATGGTGTACATGTAGTCAACGGGATGATTCAATCATGGCCATACTATTAATCAAGCAATATAATCCAATGCAACACACAACACGCACACCACAGTTAACATGCACTCACACATGCGTAAACATCTGAAACAAAAAAAAGAAGCACGTGATCAGGCATATCCTCATTAATGTGTTGGCAACGCATGAGCCTTTGGATCAGAATAATATAACGGTCACGACTTAAAGTTGAAAAAACCTAGCCTTAAACCTCACCGCCCAGAGAAGGACCCCCGGTCATCTTCTCCGGCGATACGCCACCACCTGCAACTTTCAAATCTTCCAGAATTTGACAAACCATATACCAAAATGAAGAGGAAGTGGAGGAGATTATGAATATGCAATTATTTTCCACAGATCATGCACACACACAACAAACCGAGCCAAAACATTTTTCCCTAGAAAAAGATTCTAAGCACCTAGAGTGCCTATCACTAGCCAGAACTCACACTGCTTCTAGTAAGCCTCAAATCAAGATGAATCAAGCAACAATAAACAAAAATTGTTCAAGCAAAGTTCAAAAAATTTGGAACCTGAAGCTTGAAGATCTTGGAAATGTTGAGAAATCCAGAGATAGCAACTTGATCTTGAACTTCTAGAGCTTCAAGTTAAGCAAAATAAATGCTGTTTGATCTTGAGAATGAGAAGAAATGATGACTGCAATTGAGGAAATGGTGATTGTTCTTGCTTATTCTTGTTCAGAAAACCACACTGAAGATGATGATTGATGAAGATGAGTGATAGAAGTGATTGAATCGTGTGAGATCAGAGAAAGAGAGAGTAGAGAGAATTTGAGAGAAAGAGTGAGAATGATTTGAAGTGAGAGTGAAAAAATGAATTTGTTCTGAAATTGTGAGTGTGTTTGAATTATATAGGTTGAGTTAGTGTTTAACTACAATGGTTAAGTGAGTTGGTGAGTGAGGTTAACTGAGTTCACCCTAACTAACTGAGTTAAGTTAGTTAGGTGCGTGTTGGGAGGGTTGGCTATGGTAAGGAGAGTTCATGGTGTTGTATGGTGAGGTTTAAAGTGGATGGTGGTGATGGTATTGATGTAGCAGCAAGGAAGCTTGTGGTGTAAGTTTGTATTTGAAATGTTTCTATTTCCATGCATAGTACATGATGTACATACATGAGTGTAAGAGCTTTGCGTGTGCAAATGAGGAAATGGATGAATGGCATTTGATAGCATACATGTGAACTGGTGAATCAACAACAACAATGTAATTTTTCTGATTTTGTAGCAACCCAAAGTAGGATGAAAAAGATGATGTTTGGCAAGATAATTCTCCATGCATAGTAGATGAAATGACATGATTTTGGTGTCATTATAAAGAGAAAACATAGGAGAATAAGTTTGATGTTGGAATTGAGATGAATTGAAACTTAAAAGGTAGTGAAAAATGACTTGGACATAAGCAATCCAAACTGGTTCGTGGGCGATGCAAACCTGGCAGGCATGGCAACAATGGCACACGAATTTTCAGATTGCTCAATCTTAATATCTTCCTCATAACTTGCTCAAATTGAAAAATGTCCAACATTAAAGTTGAAGAGGACATTGAGATGAACAACTTTGATGTTCAACATTTTTTCATTTGAAGCTTCCTTCACTGAGAAAAATGGCTTGACATTTGGCACACCAGGTGATTGACAAAATTATGGCACGCAGACCTGGTCTTGCTTGGTCATGACTTGGTTTTTGACCTAGTTTTGTCAAACTTTGATTGACCATAACTCCCTCAATTTTGATCCAATGGAAGAGTTCTTTATATGGATTTGAAGCTCAGAATGTGAACTTTAATTAGCTCAACTTGGGGCTGAGGTTTGAAGCTTTTATCATGGAGAAAGGAAGCCTCAAAGTGTGGTTCAAAATGGTCCAAACATGCCATTTTTGGAAACCCTAATTTTCTAAAAATGGCAACTTTGTACATTTCTTGATTTTTCATGATTCCTCCATCATTTCTTGATCAAATCTTGTCCAATGAACATATGTAACTTTAATTTCATGAATTTGACCTTGAAAAGTCAGGAGTTGACTTTTTTCAATGCACAGTTGACCTTTTCCCCAATTTCTTGATTCTCAAGCAACTGATCAATTGAACCTCTTCTGAAATGAACCAATGGCCAATCTTCCATCCTTAGATACTTGACATCATGTAGAAAACATTAAGACCAAGTTTGAATCAAAATTTCATCAGGAGACTACTTGAACCCAAAACCCTAATTTGGACTGTTTTTTATAGGAGGTGATGCACTGCCCAATCTTCTTGATGAATTCCCATCTTCCAATGACTTGTGAGATCAAGTGAGATGATATATGATGTAAGAGACCTTTGAGGCTTGCTTGAAGACCCTTGGATCTTGTTCTATCGCTTGGATGATCAACACCTGCAATCCACTGATCACATGCCCTTATGCAAGATGCAATGTAATGCTTTATGTTTTATTTTTCTATGCTTGAATGCAATGCAATGAAATGAAAGCATATTCTAAATGGTATGAAAAATGAGAGGGCAAATTTAGGGGTATTACAGCTGCCCCTATTCAATCACTGTAGACTTGAATGGATGACAACGATTGCTGTCAGACTTTCAAGGTATCGAGGGACTGAATACCATAACCAGAAAATTTGCACTCTGTGGAGAAGAAGAAAAAGGATATAAACCCAACCAACTGAACTCTGCTTGTACAAAAATTCTGATGGGAAGAATAGCACTGGAGAGATGTCTTTTGAACAACGCCAGACGACTACTAGCCTTCCATACCGCGGATGGACTTTGGAAAACGTCTTTTGTATGACGCCAGACGACTACTGGCTTACCACACTGCGGGTGGACCTTAACAATGTCTTTTAGCACAATGCCAGACGACTACTGGCTTGCCATACTGCGGGTGGACTTTAATAATGTCTTTTGTACAACGCCAGATGACTACTGGCATGCCACACTGTGGGTGGACTTTAAGAACGTCTTTTAGCACGACGCCAGACGACTACTGGCTTGCCACACTACGGGTGAACTTTAACAATGTCTTTTTGGAACGACTACTGGCTTGCCACACTGCGGGTGGACTTTCGCCAATCTGCGGTTGGACTTGTCGATTTACCACCCTTAGATGGACTTTTGCCAATCTGCGGGCTGACTTTGATGCTTTGCCACCCTTAGATGGACTTTTGCCAATCTGCGGTCGGACTTTGAAACTTTGCCACCCTTAGATGGACTTTTGCCAATCTGCGGTTGGACTTTGCTGATTTGCCACCCTAAGATGTACTTTTGCCAATCTGCGGTTGGTCTTGAAACTGTCTTTTAAATGGAGTCAGACGACTACTGACTTGCCACACTGTGGATGGACTTTTGGAAAATTCCAATACTGGATTACGCTCTGCATGCATGTCAGACATCTCTGTTGACTCTGCTGAGGAACAATGGTTAATGACATGACCTTAGAGACTCCTGAAAGGATGATATCTCTGCTGGAGAATGAATGAACAATCCGTCTGCTTCGAACTATCACGCTTGCCAAAAATAAATTGGACTTTGAGATATAAAGGAGTGATGACTCTGCCAAGAATTATTTCATCTGCCTAGGGATGAATTCTGATCATAGCAACTCCGCTAGAAGAATGACAACTTTCCAACTTGGCTGGAGAAGAATGTACTAACACTCTGTTGAGGATAAGATTCTATTGACCCGCTAAACCTCTGCGGGGGGAAGAAAAAAACCACTCAGCAGGGGAGCATTACTGACAAGATTCAATGCTAAACATTGTGGGATTACAACTACCAGAGATACGATCCTGCTTGGGATCGGAACCACTCCGTAGGGGATACGCAAATCCTGGTTAGAAGACATCCTGTTGCAACTCGCTGGGAAAGAGTCCCTAGAGTTCTACTGGGAAAACACAAAGAAAATCCACTGTGATCTATTGAGGAGCAAAGCTGTCAAGCTTAAGATAAGTGCCACAATGCCCCATGTTAGGTAAACCTTCCGCTTGACGACTCCACTGGGGATAATGAGTTGACAACAAACTCTGCTGGGGAGAACCGCTTCAAAGCGTCTCGTGCTGGAGATGTCTCTTAAGAGGACTTTATAGAAGACCGAGCATCTTCACACTCTTAAGCAAATGCCGAAACTTGAGCTAGACGAATTAATCGGAAGGCCACTCTACTGGGGATAATGGGTCTGGAGCGTCTCGTGCCAGGGGATTTCATGATGCCGCAGGCTTGGGAGGGTCACAAACTCACTTTTGCCCCAGATTACGCGGCTGATCTGAAGAAATCGTCCAAGAGGATTTTACAGAAGATTTGGCATCTTCAAACTCCTGGACACTCACTGAGCCTTGAACATTAACTGCGAGGTCTGCTAAGCAACTCTACTGGGGAGTTTATAACTATTATCGACACATAAAAGCTTGTAGTTGTTGGAAATTCTGAATAGGAGAATCGACTTAATAAGATACCACGATATCCAGTGGTAATTAACTTGTCGATATCGAATCGTCGTGAGCGACCGTCAGCTGACGAATGGACTCAATCAGTAAACGTTGTGAAAAAGGATGACATGTAAACCCTTTCTTGAACTTGACTGCCCCAGTATTTTGCATGGAAATAAGTGACTACTCGTCTAGGAGGAACCCTTGTGCTTGAAATCACCTGGACCTATTACCTGCAACAAAAGAATACACACACATGTCCCAGAATATTGCGTGGTTTGAATCCACCATCCAGGATTACTTAACATTCAAAGTAATTTCAAATGTTTTTCTGCGCATGTTATTGTAAAGCCACAATGTTTTCAAATGCAATGTTTTATAAAAAATTCGGACGTTTTTGCAAACAAAGCAGTAAAACAAAATAAGAAGCTTTTGACTGAAATTCAATTTATTGATTGAAAATGCCCAAAATAGGCAAGTACATCAGGAAGCAATCCCTGGAAAGAGGTGATTGCTGAAAATTGAGAAAAGAAACTATCCTAATGGCAATGTGAAAACGACATTCCACTGAGTTTCAATTCTGCTATGGCCAGTATGTCTTCAAAACTCTCCGACCTTGCCTTCTGAGGAGTGATTGGACCGATTCCTATCCTTTGGAATGTCAGTTGATGAAACAGCAATGGAGTACAGATAACTCAGACCGCAATCATTCGCTTAAATCCCTCTTTTAGGTGGACCGCCCTTTCGGGTTTTCAATCCACCTGGATACCCTTTTTTGCCTGAGTTGTCCTTGCGGATTTTCAACTCACCGGGTGTACAAATTTTGTTTTTAACCCTAACTTTTTCCCGAACCTTTTTATTCTATTTTTATGGTTCGCCGGGATGCCCTTTTTTTCTTGGACTTTTCTCTTTTTTCGTCTAGCGGGTCTCTTTATGCGAAGTATTTTTTTACTACGTCTGAGTTGATAGGGGATGAAAAGTCTTCCCCGTCCATGAGGAATTGGAATGAGTTGTGTTTGAAGCTTTTGTAGAGGGCCATGAGAGCTACAAATCCAGCTTTGGATGGGGGAAAATGGCCTTGTGGTTTAGGAGTTATGATCCTCCATAGTTGGTACCTTAGCCACTTTGTTCCATAACTTAGAAAATTTCTAAGTTTTTTATGGTTACCCCTTTTACAAGTTATCCCACTTTTCGTGATTTTTCTTGATGAATGATGATTCAAATCACAGATTAACATCATTTTAGGGTCAAAGAACCATAATTGTTAAAAATCTCAAAAAGTCAAAGTTTGACTTTTGTGCACAGTTGACTTTTTGTCAGATGAATTCCAAACTGTGCGATCCTCTATGAAATCAAGTCCTTGACCTAAATCAAACTTGATGGATTGATTTCATAGGTGTTATAGGGTGTATTGAATCATGTCCTAGGGTTTGGGAGCATGTCCTGGTCAAAAGTCAAAGATATAGTTGACTTTTTCCTCAAAACTCTAATTGTGGTTCTGATGAACTTGAAACTTGGGAATCAAGCTTCTTGGATCAATCCATTGTTGCAAATGGATCATTGTAGTGTTTTGGAGGCCGTCAAATCATGTCTTGAAGTCTTGGCTCCTGTTTTGTCCCAAAATTCAACTTAGGGGTGAATTAGGTCAAGAAACCCTAATTCCTGATTTTTTTTATGAATGCATCCCCTGAGGTTAAATTGACTTGGTGATTGGGTTTATGATGTTCCATGGAGCATCTTAGGTTATGCTTTGAAGAATTGGCTCATGCCCAGAGGAAAACTTCCATCTAGAGGCCCTGGTCGACCAAAACCCTAATTTGGTGACACTGGCGATCCTGAGGCTTGATCCACTTAGAATGCTGCAACCTTGTGCTTAATTCTTGATGTGGGAGTCCTCTTGATACTTTGTGGATGTTTGAGAGGTTATACAAGTTGAAGATCATGTCAATTCTTGATTTATCCTTTGTTTAAGGCTCTGAGAGGGCTTGAAACCCTAATTGCTGTTTGTAGTGAATGTTCACCCATCTTTGGGAGGCTAATGAGGTATAATGATTCATCCATATTGTGGTGATGATTTGCAAAATGATGGGTGTAATACCCCAAAATTTTCCCTTTCATTTTTCATACCATTTAGCATATGCTTTCATTTCATTGCATTACATTCAAGCATAGAAAAATAAAAATAAAGCATTGCATTGCATCTTGCATAAGGGCATGTGATCAGCTGTTTTCAAAGGTATTGACTATCCCAAGCAAGAGAACAAGAGCCAAGGGTCTTCAAACAAACCTCAAAGGTCTCTTACTTCATACATCATTTCAATTGATCTCACAAGTCATTGGAAGATGGAAATTCATCAAGAAGATTGAACAGTGCATCATCTCCTAACAAAACAGTCCAAATTAGGGTTTGTGGTTCAAGCAGTCTCCTGATGAAATTTTGATTCAAACTTGATCTCAATGTTTTCTACATGATGTCAAGTATCTAAGTATGGAAGATTGGCCATTGGTTCATTTCAGAAGAGGTTCAATTGATCAGTTGCTTGAGAATCAAGAAATTGGGGAAAAAGTCAACTATGGAATGAAAAAGTCAACTCCTGACTTTTCAAGGTCAAATTCATGAAACTCAAGTTACATATGTTCATTGGACAAGATTTGATCAAGAAATGATGGAGAAATCATGAAAAATCAAGAAATGTACAGAGTTTCCATTTTTAGAAACTTAGGGTTTGCAAAAATGGAAAGTTTGGACCATTTTGCACCACACTTTGAGGCTTTCTTTCTCCATGATAAAAGATCCAAACTTCAGGCCCAAGTTGAGCCAATTAAAGTTCACATTCTAAGCTTCAAATCCATATAAAGAACTCTTCCATTGGATCAAAATGGAGAGAGTTATGATCAATCAAAGTTTGGTAAAATCAAGGCAAAAACCAAGTCATGGCAAGGCAAGTTCAGGCCCATACGCCATAATTTCATCAAACACTTGGTGTGCCAAATTTCAAGACATTTTTCTCATTGAAGGAAGCTTCAAATGAAAAACTGTTGAACATCAAAGTTGTTCCTCTCTATGTGCTCTTCAACTTTGATGTTGGACATTTTTCTATTTGAGTGGTCCAAACATGGAAGCTTCAAACTGAAATTCACTAGCCATTGCCATGCATACCATGCAGGTCACGCGTGCCCATGTTGCAGTCCCATATTCTTGTGTTGCAAGTCATTTTTCACCACTTTACAAGCTTCCATTTAATCTCATTTTAACATCAAACATGTTCTACCATGTTCCCTCTTTCCATAGCTACCAAGAATTAACCATTTCATACATTATGCATGAAGATATTTCTCCCTAAAGATCACCATTTGCATTCTGATCTTGTTAATCCAAAAGTGGAATTGTTGTGCATTGTTGTTAATGATTCACACCAGTCACACGCATGCTACACTTCTCCTTTCTTTACTCCATTTGAACAAACATTCTACTACACACTATGCACTACATACAACTCCATACATCAAAGAGGAAAGGTGGGAAACTTGCTCACTAAGCATGCTGCAGCATAACATCATCAACACCATTCATTTCTAACCTCACCATAACTTGATGAACTTCTCCTCACCATATCCACACCTCACTAACTCGCCACTAACTAACTTGACTCAGTTAGTTAGGTTGGACTCATTTAACCCAATTCAAACTCACTTAACTAACTCACTTAACCACACTAGTTAAATCCTAACCTCAACATATATATTGAAACTCACTCAGAATTGAACACAACACTTCATTTTTCACTCTCACTCCAAAAACATTTCAAGATTTCTCTCTGAACTTTCTCTCTCTCTCACTGCGCAATATCATCATCAATTTCATCATCATCATCACTCATCTCTCATCACTGTCATCATCAAGTGTTCATCAAAGAGCAAGTTGAATCAACATCACGTGGAGCAATATTTCTCATGCTGAATCTCAGTTTCCATCAAGAATCAAAGCTTCCAATAGCATTTATTTTGCTCAACTTAAGCTCAAGATCAAGTGCTTCTCTCTGGTATTCTTGTAGATCCAAAGTTTCTTCAAGTTCAGGTTCATCATTTCTCATTTTTTTTTGGTATTAAATCACTGATTATAGTGTGTTTCATGTTGATTTGAGCTTACTATAAGCAATGTAAAACTTCCGGCTAGTGATAGGCTCATTAGGAGCATAGTTGTAAATTTTAGGGCAAAATTGATGCGTTCGATTCTCTTTGTGTGCATATGATTTGTGAATTTTGAAGCCAGATTCTTAATATACATAACTTCAGCTTTCGAATGGTGTGCATTTTGCTCATTTATGGAATCATGTAGTGTTCACAGTTGCCGGAGATGGCCGGAGAAGATGACCGAAGGTCATTCTCTGACCGGTGAGGAGGCGTTTAGGGTTTTAGGCCAGGTTTAAAACACGTCCGTCCGATTCATTTTCATCCAACGGCTTAAACCTTGCCAGCACATTAAAATAACATGTGACTGGCGCGTGACATAATTTTTGAATTCTGATGCTTGCATGTGTGGGTGTGTTTGGTGGTTAACATGTACGCGCGTTCCCATCCGTATGCTTGCCATACTTTTCTTGATGATTGTTGACTGTTTGATCTAATGGCTTTGATTGCATCCTTGTATTTGACTGCACATACACCTGAACACACACAAACACACGTTTTGGACTGGATTGAGTAATTGATATTCACACCCTCCTTTTTAAAAGCCCAAGTATTTCTGAACTGAACTTTTACTTCCACTGCACCCCCTGCTTATTTTACCTTCATTTTAATTTTTTTTTATATAGTTTTCATTTCACTTCATTAAAAATACTAAAACGCATTGAAAAATTCTAAATAAATTCATGTGACATCTTTACACATTTAATTAATTTTCTACAATTTTTAATTTTGGTTTCATTAATTTTTTAGCAAATTTCCACAATTTCTTTTTCATTTGAACCTTTCTTTGACACTTGAACTTGTGCATTTTATTTCTCTCATCTCATACAACATTTTTAGCTCATTCTCTTTGAATTGGTTAGGTAACATATTAAATGATCTAAAACAATTTTCTTTTAATTTTTAAAGTCATCTTATCATGTGTTTAGGAGTTCTTATTTGACCATTTTTGTGGTGTGTTTCAATGTGTTTTCATGAGGCCTTTTGAGGTACTTTTCTTTTTAGTTTTGCTATGAGTTTTGGTACATGTTTTTACTTCTGACTTGGATTGTTTAGGACCTATTTTTACAATTTTCTCATGTGTTTTGATATTAGTTTGATTTCTTGCATTTGAAGTTACATATATGCACCTTCTTCTACTTCCTTCTCATTTGATTTTAATGAGGCACTTGTGCCACCTTTTGTGCTCATTTGTATAATATTATAGCTCATTTGTATGATATTATAGGTCATATTAAACCATGATTATAGGTCATTTTCTTTCACTTCTTGCCACTTAAATATGCTTGTTTCAATTTGTTCCATCACATGAACTTGATTGAATTAAACTTGCATCCTATCTCTTCTTAAGCTCTACATGTTTTATGTGTGCATTTTGTATGCCATTTCATATATTCCATTTGCATCTCATTAATAGTATGCCACTGTCCATATGCATTCATTAAACATTCCATATGATACACATCCTTAACATGTAACTTTGTGCATCTAATTGGAAATTATTTCTTTCTTTCTTATCTCTTCTTCATCTTACTTCCTCTATTTGTATCATTGCATCCATGATTTGTATGATGATTCATATGCATTGTGAGACATTTATAAATGGTATATGGTTCTGACCTTGATCTTTTGTGAAGCATTATTGCATGTTCACTTTGCATGTCCACTCATCTTTCATCTATTCCTTTCATAGTTGCTTTTATTTGAAGTTTAAGACTTTGCTTGTGCATAGTTTGTGTGTGTTAGATATCTTAACATTAGAGAACATCCTTAGAGCATAGGTTCTAACCTTGATTGATTTTCATCTCTTAGGATCTTTATCCATTGGTTCTTAATTTGTTTGATCATTATTTGGTATTCTTTCCTTATTTCACTACTTGTAAATAGTTTTTGAACTAACCTTTTCATGTAGGTGTTAATGGTAAGTAAGTGTGTGGATATGCTTCCACATACACTTCTTTCTTTCTATTTTCTCTTATCCCCTTTAAGCATTCTACTTGTTATCATGATAAGCATTTATATGCTTTCCTTGAATAACTTCTTTCTTCCCCTTTTGAGTTATAACTCATCTTCTACTTTAGAAGTGAGTTGTTTAATTCATTATTATCCTCCTTTCCCTTAGGATTAGTTTCTTAAAACACATTAACCATAGGAACATCCATGTATGATAACTTTAGGGTTTGAGTCTTAGTCTCCCTCATTAGTTTTCACCTTTGCTTCTCCTTTTGAGTCTCTCTTCTTATCACCTTAAAACAAAATCCAAAACACTTAATAAAAAGCATAACATGCATTGTATTTGAGCCTTTCATGCGAGAATAAGGAGGTGAGGGGTCTTCTCTCATTTTCTTAGAATGTTTAGCGTACGTCCCGTCTTGGGTCGATATGCGAGGCATTCGATCCTACATGAAGGACTTAAATACAATACTTGTTACAAAACACAAAATTAATCAAAACACTTCTTCTTAAAAGACAAAAACAAACAAACAGATTCTATTCTCATCTCCTTCATTCTATTCCTTACGGATTCGTCACGTCCGTTCCACCGCAAACAGGTAACGCCTAAGTCTCCCTACAGCGAGCTGCAACACCTAACTGCTGGAACGCGCACTCTGACATTTCCACTAAAAAACACAAACAACTTTCCCTTAGCTGAGGGGAACTACGTCGCTCTGATTCTCATGTTCCCGATGAGATACGTAGGCAGTGGGGTAGGGCCCATTCGAGCATTTCTTTTATTTTCCCTACATTTGTTTCTCGTTCTCTTTCCATTCCTTTTCCAGCATCTTTTCTATCACCCTTTGAGCAGTACTTCAAGCGTGGATCCCATCGGGTACGATGGACGCGTGGGGGTGCTAATACCTTCCCCTCGCGTAACCGACTCCCGAACCCAGTTCTCTTGGTCGCAAGACCATGCTCTTTCCTTTTCCTCAGGTTTATGTAGTGTTTCCTTTCCCTCTCTTGGGATAAATACACATTGCTAGCGACTCTGTTTTCACGCCACTTTCGCGTTTGTTCTTGGATGAAAATCCCGGGAGCAACAGCTAGCGACTCTGCTGGGAACACTTAGGAGACCAAAATCTCTAGTTCCCTAAGCGAGTCAATCCTAGCACTTGTCTATTTTTCTTTCATTGGGTGTTTACTTTGATGCTCTATTTACTTTTTTTACTGTATTGATGTTTACTGTATTATTGCTTTACTGTACATTACTGTATTTATCGCATTTTTACATTACATATCATTATTATACTGGACTGTGCTGTGCTGGTTTTCTGTTTGGCGGGATGGGTATTCTGAGAGATAAGCCCATTACACAGGCTTGAGTACATACATAGGACTAGAGTGGATGGTAGTGTGGCCTACGTAGCGTCTTGGTACGTATGGTTTACACGAAATTCACAACCAGACGAGGTTTTCTTGGGAGATGCTCTGATTTGCGTGTCTTGTGCATTTCAGAGTGTTAACCTAGAAAGTTGTCGACTCTGGTGACTGATCATTGAGGACCTTAGTGGAAACATCCCTCTCTAGTGGTGACAGTGACAGCCCACATTCTGTGGCAAACCCATTCGCACCCGAGGGCCCACTTTGGAACTTGCATAGGATGGCCTTTATTTTTGGGGAATCAGTGGACGATGTCTTTGTTTGGCGATTGCATTGTATCCTACGGGCTGAATGTGCTATTGCTTCTCAAAATAGAGAATCCGAAACTGAGGAACCGCTGTTCTAGTACCCACATGTGAGTATGGGCGGGTGTTTACAGGTTTGCAGGTGACCATGCCTCCCACATACCATGATACTCTGGTATTTTCACAGACATATGATGTAATTTGTTACAGTAAGTGGGTTTCTATCTACAATATTATTCTCAGATTGGTACAGACACCGTGCACACAGTCCAGTACAGACACAGAGCACGCTGATACCATGCCCTTTTGCATTGCATTATCATGTCATAACATTCATGTTTGTCATTTACAGGTGCTTATTACACTTCTGATTCCAATCAATGGGCTCGACAGAGACAGTTCTCAAGAGAAAGAACAATGTTGCCTACAAGTTCCCAGAACCTGCTTTGGATTTATTGCATAAGGTGATAGTTATGGCTGACCCGGGTGTTCTTGTCAACTTCCAGAAGAAATATGGGAAATTGGTTTAGATGGTACGCAGAATCACACAGTATGAACACGATGCTCTCCACACTTTGCTACAGTTTTATGAGCCTTTGTTGAGATGTTTTCTTTTTCCTGATTACATTTTGATGCCTACTTTGGAAGACTTCTCATTCATTTTGGGAATTCCGGTCGAATCAGCAGTGCCTTTCTTTTCCGGTAGTCATCCTAGCATAGAGGAGATTGCAGCTGCGGTACAGGTGAAAGATTCAGTGCTAAAAGGAAATGTGGCTATCAAAAATGGGGTCAAAAGTTTTCACTTAGCCTTTCCTACCAGTCAAGCTCAAGAGGCTGCTGAAGCAAAGAATTGGGCAGTTTACAATTCCATCCCGGCTTTGTGCATATATGGCACTGTTCTTTTCCCTAATCAACAAGATTTTGTGAATATGCAGGCTATAAGAGTTTTTGTTCTCAAAAATACGGTTCCCACTTTGTTAGGAGATTTTTACTACTCAGTTCACTTCAAGAATGAAAAAAGAAGGGGAGGATCTGTCAATTGTTGCACTCCACTTTTATCTCATTGGTTTTTGAAGCATTTACCTCAGACAGGTGCTTTTGTAGAAACAAAGGATTCCTTAAAATGGTCCAAGCGGATAATGGGATTAACTGCTAATAACATCGTCTGGTTCGATCGTAAGTTCATGGGAATAGAGATTATCACCAGTTGTGGGAACTTTCCCAATGTGCCTCTAATTGGCAGGAAAGGGGGAATCAACTATAACCCGATCCTGGCCATTAGACAGTTTGGATACGCTTCCCGGTATCCTCCCACAGATCGGGATGTTGAGAAATCTTTGTTCTTTACAGGGACTGAAAATGAGGAAATGTTGCGAGAAATTGTGAATGCTTGGGGTCACCAGCGTAAAACAGGAAAAACAGTTTTTGGAAAAATGGATTGCAGATCTTATCCTGAGTACGAAGGATGGTTTGGAATGAAGGTGAACGAATTACTCTTGCCTTTTTCAAGGGAACCCCCTATCTATCCTGTAATGCCAGAGCAGCCTACCACGGTAGCCATCGAGGAGTTTGACAAGCTGCAAAAATTGGTGAAAGAGCTTCGGGTGGAGAATTGAGATCTGAGTAGTCTTCTTCAAAATGCACTGCATGCTAACAAAGAATTGGAGCATAAAGCCCAAGACGCCGAAAGAATCTTAACTGCAAGAGAAAAGGATTTCGCCGAAAGAGCTCAACATTTCCAGAAAATTAGTAAAGGTGCCGATGCTGCCACTCAAGCTCATAAGAAGACCAAACAGACTTTAGCTCAGACCAAGGATATGCTAACCAAGTTTCAGCAAGCCTGGGATGAGGTTAGGATCGAAAACGCAGAGTTGCGGGAACAACTGAAGATCAAGGATGACGAGCTTAAAAAGGCACATGAACAAAGGAGAAAGTATCGGGAGAACCTTGGTAAAAGTCAAGAGCAATTGGTAAGCGCCAGAGAGGAGCTGAAGACTTCCAAGAAGGAGCTTGAAGAGGCTATGGCAGATATGGGGAAACTCAAGATGCAAGCTGGTGTGAAGAGGCACAAAGGAGTCTGTGATGATGAAGCTCTCCTGATGCATATGGACTCGCTGACTGAAGCCCTAGCAAAGAGAGATGTTCTGATTAAGGAGTTAATCGAAAGGCCAAATCACCAGCGCATTCCCATACTCTTCGAGAAAGTTAAGTATTCAAGCGAAAAGTTGAAGGATTTAGAGCTATCAGATTGACAGTTTTTCTCTCTTTTTCTTAATGTAATTTTGTTGATGGATATTATCAGGCTTGTTGATGAATCCACTATCTTGATGTATATTGTCTGAACTCATTGTTGAACAATATGTGTATGTCTGGTTCCTTTTTAATTGAAATGAGCAGTTTATTCAAAAATTTTCCTTTGGCAGTTCTCTGTACACAAGCACATAGCCACGACACGTATCTTCATATCACGATTTCTGATCTTCAGATTTCTGTGGTTAAGATTGGAATCAGGGTGTAGAGCACCTCGGAAGTGATAAACATGGCATTTGCATTGCATTGTATATCATTTTGCATTTTTGTTGCTTGCTTTTCTGGTACTCGTTGCAGGGTCTCTAACCTTTATTTGGTTTCAGGCATTATTGCTGAGAATCACGTCCACCGATACGCAACTCGTAGAAATCAAGCTAAGATCATGGATCAAATGCAAAATGATTTGGCTAAGATGAGGGCACGAATGGACCAGTTCATGACTCTCATGATTGGTATGTCACAGGCTCAAGAGAGATTGAGACTTCTGGTCGAGCGTCCAGAGACCACGCTGGGAGGTAATCAGGTTGACAATTCACAGACACATGGCACTCCTCCTCCTGTTGGCAATCCTCCTCCTAATGGTAATCTGGCTAATGGAAATGTCAGAAATGTTGGTGTTGTTCAGGAAGATCAATTCACCCTGCTGGATGCTGATATGGGTAATCCCAATGACAGAAGGTATGATGAGCTGGTCGAGAAAATCAGGGCTATGGAGTGCAAGAATTCTCTGGGTATTGATGTTAATAATTTGGGTCTGGTACCAGGGGTTAGAATTCCTCCAAAGTTCAAGCCACCCACTTTTGACAAATATCATGGCAATACGTGTCCCCAAACACATATTCAGGCTTATTTTGGAAGGATCTCAGCCCACACTGATGACGAGAAGTTGTGGATGCTTTACTTTCAAGACAGTTTGGCAGGAGCTTCATTGACTTGGTACATGAAATTGAACAGAGCTGTTGTGAGAAGCTGGAAAGATCTGGCAGAAGCGTTTTTGAAGCAATATCAGTATAATATCGACATGGCTCCCAACCGCACTCAACTGTAAGGGTTGTCGCAGAATGCTAAGGAAAGTTTCAAGGAATATGCTCAACGGTAGAGAGAAATGGCCGCCCAGGTTCAACCCCCTTTGCTAGAGTGAGAAATGGCAGATATGTTCATGGGCACCCTGCAAGGGGCATTTCTTGACAGACTGGTTGCTTGTCCATCAACAGGATTTTCTGATATCGTGATTGCTGGTGAAAGGATCGAGAGTCTGTTGAAACTCGGGAAGATTCAAGATGTAAGTGGTACTGGTTCTTCCGGAACAAAGAAAACTTTTGCTAATGGTCAGAAAAGGAGAGAAGGCGAGACAAACGTTGTGTATAGAGGACGGGGAAGAGGACGTTCTCATGCTTATCCCCAAGTAGGTGCAGTGACGATCCTAACACCATCTGCTCAACATCAACAACAGCAACAGCAGGCTCAGCAGCAACCTCCTTTCCAACAAAGGTCTAGGCAGAGGGACCGCAAGATTGACCCTCTCCCTATGACCTACTCAGCATTATTACCCTAATTACTCCAATTGAAGTTGGTTGAGCTTCGTACCATGAGACCTCCTGCTGCTGGTAACTTGCCACCTAATTATGATGCTAATGCTCGCTGCGATTTCCATTCAGGCGCTCTGGGGCACACCACCGAAAAGTGCTGGGCATTTCAAAATAAGGTGCAAGATCTGATAGATGCTAAATGTTGCACCCCAAATTTTGACCCTTAGATACCCTGATTTTTGTCATATCATTTTTTTTTTTTGGTCATTTGTCTTAGCATGTGCAGTCATATAGTCTGTCAAACATGATCATCGCTATTTTTGTGTAATTTTTGTCTAGTATTTTTAGGACTTTAAGTTTTAATCTAGAATTTTTTTTTTTTTTATTAGGTTAGTTTAAAATTAATCTTCTTTGTTATCATTTTCTATTTTACTATTTTCTCCTTTTAATATTAAATTGCTATTGTTATTTTCATTTTATTTCCATATTATTATTATTATTATTATTAGGATTTTTATTTTCGTTATCATTATTAAAACAAAATTAAAAAAAAATCAGAAAAACAAATTAAAAAAGAACATTTTTTTTCTTTCTCTTTTTCCTCTCCAAATCTGTACAAATCTTATCCCCTCTGATCCAAACAACACCTTCCAGCACGCCACGCCAATCCTTGCTGCACAATCTCCCACGCCTATAATCTCTACAACAACCAAGATGCAATATCCTTTCATGACAGCGTATCTTCAGAAGAAACAAACAAAAACAAATTTCGAACTTCGAAAATCCAACTACACCACACCAGACAAGAACCATGGAACTAGTGCCTATCTCCCACGCCTTGCCGCGACACCCTGCTCCCAAGACTCTGCACAAAAATAAAACCGTGATTCTATCGGTCTTTCCCCATATATCAACCCAATCCTTCAATAACCTTTCAAAAAAACCCACACCCTCTCCTACAAACCAAGACAAAAACTCAAAACCTTAAACTTTGGAAAGAAAAACGAAGCTCACAGCGACTCCCTCACTCACGATGAACAATAACCACCGCCTTCAATAAACCTCCCTCCGTCTACAACACGACCTCCATTCAACCCGTACAACAACCTTCAACCCTTCACCGTCACGCCACCGTCAACTTCAACCACCACGAAAACACGACAAACCCTCTACACTTCGAACAAATCCCAATCTCAGACCCAGCTCGCGTTCGCACATCAACCTTGCGCCTCGATTCCTTCCCTTCCAACTTCAACCTTCAATTCCAACCTAAACCACTCATAATCAAAATCCATAAACAAAACAAACCCAACAATCTCAAATCCAGAACCAAACCATTTTTGAAAGAACAAATCCGACCAAGAAACTGAGAGGAGTTTGAGAAGAGGACGAGATGAGCCCAGGTCAAACAACAACGCAGAATCGAAGATGAAAAGAGGGAGAATGAATCGAAACAACCCAAATCGAACCTGAGTGTGAGCAAGGTTGGGATGAAGGCGTTGAGTTTCCTTGACCGTGTTCTTCGTTCTCGCTATGGCCTTGTCTTCGCAACCGTGGCCGTCGTCAAGGCTTTCTGGAAACAGAGGACGAATAGATTTTTTTGTTGTCATGTTCTATCTTGATTTGGTGTTGCTTCATTGCCTTGCTGATAATATGTTTCGGAGGTGGGCTTTCAGCCCACATATTTTAATGTTTCGCTTTTCGCACCACCCTTTTGATGTTTCACATACCGTGTGATGCTCTTTCAAGAGGATGATGGGCCTTGTTGGCCCAAGTGATTCTTTCTCACACCCACCTATTTTCAAATCATTACCCTTTATTTGTTTTTTTTCCTTTTTCTAATCAAATTGATTTTGTTTTCAAATATTTTCCAAGTTTTGTTTTGGTTCTAAAATGTTAGTTCTCATTCTTATTTTTATTTAACTCTATTGTTTATCTTTGATTTTATTTTCATTTTCTTTTTTAGGGCCTATGATATAACAAAGTCATAATTTTAGTTGATTTATTTGAATCAATAAATTGTGATGAATATGAGGCTTATTTTCTTTTTTGTTGATCGATGAGAGTTTAATTAAAGATTATCGATTTTATCGATTTAAAATCTTAATTTGAACTAGATCGACTTTATGTTTCATTTCTATCTCATTTTATTTTATTTCTTATCGGTCGATGAGGATCTAAATTTTTTATTTAGAAGAGACCAATTTTATTTCATTTCAAGCCCACTTCTTCTTTTGTTTTGGGCCGATGATATCACAAAAATCATGACCTAGTCGGTTCATTTAAATTACTAGAAGTCGTGATATATATGAGGCCACCTCTTTTTATTTTTATCGGTCGATGAAAGTTAAGTATCAAGGCTATCGACTTCTCGATTGAACCAAGATTAAGACGAGACCGACATTATTTCTACTTCAGAGGTATTTTCTTTCATCTTCATCTTCATCTTCATCTTTAGACCGATGAAAGTCTTTCTATCCACAAACGTTGTTAGCGAAGCGACGAACCTTCATTATTTCAAATCTGTAGTGAGTGATCATCGAGATCGCTTTCTATACTTTGAGATCGTGATAGGTTACCTTCGACTAATCAACGAGAGTTTGTGACTCAAGACGAGGTCTCCACCTTTTCTTTTCGTGTGGCACGATTTCATCGGAGAATGATCTTCTATATCACTTCTCTATCGTGTTTTAACACACAGATCAAATTGTGCATCCTCCTATAGTATGGTCTTCCTCATAGACCGTATTACGACGGATCAATACTACATTGGACCCAATACATCGATCCATTAAATTAATCAACAAATCACTAAATTTACTTTCAGTCAATATATACATATCTGGATTTATTCTTTATGATTGATTATTATCCTTGTAAATATTATCACTGTTCATATTTATATCCCGTGTATATCGTTCACTTCATTTGTTCGTATAAAACACACTAATAAATATCGAAACCCTAAAAGACTCAATTGACCGGACTGTGGTTATTATTGTGTTGGACCGAGGACTTAGATTTAGGATTTTTACCCTATGCTCTTGGAGTTAGTATTCCGGTTTTCAGATTTTCACTTGACTGGTCAGTGGCCCATCAATGGGAAGTATTTATACACTATTCTGGTCAGATCTCTCTATTTCTTGATCACTTACATTGATGCATTTTTTGTCTGCATGTATATATGTTTGCCTGACATTGTCTTTTAACACGATATCATGTAGATACTTTCATTCTTTGATTTATTATCATTTGATTTTGATGTTTTGACCATTACCATATCATATTAATTCTTGTTCACATTTGACCCTCCTTCCAAAGGAAAGATCTCTACTTTGACTCCTAAGTCACAAACCTTTCCCATTTCATCCTTGGCCTCATAAGAGCCGTTTCCATCAGTTTAGTAATAGGATGGCGTTATCATGAACTCCATGTGATTCTCACTATCATGAGAACTCACTTTACCTCTTATTCAGACTTACAGAGTTATCGTGAACTCTGTGTGGTTCTCACTATCATGAGAATTCACTTCCTCTCTTCATAACGTAGACTTAGAGAGTCATCGTGGACTCTATGTGAGCTTACGCTCATTTCCGTTGGAACGTTGGCCATAGTCAATGTTTCCTTTTCTTTCACCCTTAGTTAGGTGAACTACGGTTGCTCTGATTCTTCAGTCAGATACGTAGGCACGAGATGCGACGTCTTGGCGAGCAAAACTAGTGTACATACTTTTAGGTCTTTACCTTAGTACAGATAATCTTAGCAAGCAAAAACATAAAAAATAAGAAAAGCATAATGAAACAAAAGGCTCCCGTAGAGTACTACGGACGTTTAGGGTGCTAATACCTTCCCTAGGCGTAACCAACCCCCGAACCTTAGATCTCCCCCCTTTAGGTTTTTCTAAAGATCTTGAACCTTTCCTTTGGATAAATCAAGTCGGTTGTAAAAGAAATACGATGCAAGTTAATTAATAATTTGTTATCCAATTTTCACCGCAACAGAAATGGCGACTTCACTGGGGAAAAAAATAAAGGAAAGTTAGACCTATGCTGGTCCTTTCCTAAGAGGGTTAAGCCTATTTTGTTTTCACGTTTTCAAACAAAACTCTTTTCATAACAAATAAACCCTTGATCCAACGTCAAGCGGATTTTCATAATCAAACTTCAAAAACAACTTTATTCTACTTGTATATTCGCTTGTATGTCATATTTGCATGTATATCTGTATATATTTGTATATATCTCTGTCTGTGCTGGAATTTTCTATGTGCAGGGTGCCATTATTGAGTGGTGAGAGTCCTAGACCCGGACTTGAGCGACATATAGGAGATGATATGGTCAAGGGTACTTTGACGGAGTCGATTCCTGAAAATTCGAATTGAGAAAATCATCGCTCAGTTTAGGTTCTTTTGAACTTAATATTGTTTGAACGAGTACATTCGTGAAAACGGTATTAACTTCGACCAAGGACCTTTAAGACTGAGGACCGTAGCACCTTTAACCCAACTTGGCCTTTTAGGACGTAGTGCGGTGACTATGCGGGAGTCCATTTCCAAATAGTTGTCACGCGATACTACACTCAGACGAGATTCTCTTGAGAATATTATTGACTAACCGAGTAATTTGGGAAGTCGATAATATCCGAAAGATGGATTGTAGACTCTGGGAACTTTGTAGAACCCGTTCGGCAGGTACATTTTGAAACCACACCACCTTATGGGATGGGTAGACCTTGGCTCCATGCCTATGACCTTCAAACCTAGGTCCTCTCCTGTCTGTGTGTGCATATCTGTGAATATCAGTGTACATATGTTTGTGCTTGTGTGCTTTTGCGCGTGTATATAACTATGTTTTTGTGTGCCCGTGTTTGTGCATTGCATACATCTCACCGCATTCATTGATGTTTTCAAGGAACTTAGACGTTCTCTTCTTTGCGAGATCCTTAGAGATCACGGATTAAAAAAAAAACAAAAAACAAAAAACAAAAAACAAAAAAACAAAACTCTTAAGTTTCCAAAAATATTTGCAACTTGCTTTTGAGTTCCTTGAAACCATTAGGCATGCATTAGCATTGCATTCTCATTGCATGTGCATCTGCGCTGCATCTGCATTTCTCAGCCCTGAGTCTCGTCCGTCCTGTGTCTGTAACCCGTCCGGTTTCCTGAAGACATTATTGGACCTGAAGTAGCTTTTGAAGTTGTCTTTTCCAGACTCGTCTGTTGTGACTACCATGCTGGAGCACATAGGCATGCAACTGAAGATTTTAGGTATTCAGAAACAAGGTCCAGACTCTGCTTGGCTACGAGAGGTTCTCATTCACGCCTCAAGGCGTCCAAATCAGCAAACTGTCGCCTAATCAGTCAGATTCATCAGGCTCTGAAGTGGAAGAAATTGTTGAGAATATATGTGAAGACAATTTTCAAGTAGATCTCGACAATCAACTCTAAAGATGACTAGCTCAGCTTGGCAGATTAAGAAGGAAATTTCAGTTCCCTAAAGCTGGCGATCATCTGGCTGTTTCAGCATTTTGTTGTATTTTCTTTGCATGTTTGAATCTATTTTCACTTATAAGCATTGTTGTACTTTCAAATTGGCAAGATTAATGAAATGTTTGTGCATCTTTTGATTAAGTCCATTCGTTTCACTCATTTACTTTTTGTGTTTGAAGACAAAAAAAAAGCCAAAAAAAAAACAAAAAAACAAAAAAACAAAAAACCAAAAAAAACAAAAAGAGCGATTTTTTTCTTCCCTTCCACTTATCAAACTGTTTTGTTTAAGCAAAGATTGGGGAGGATGACGAAAATGTTATTCATAATTGTTGTGGTATGCTTTCGATTAAACCTTGCCGAGGATGTAAAGCATTGTTTCAATTCCCAAACACTGGAGAAATAAGGAAGATAATCCCTCGTTAACCCCCTTGAGCCTTGAAGTAGGAGTTTTCTTTTCCAAAATAAAAAAAAAAACCCTCAATTTTAACCTTGGGGCAGGGTAGTTTCTCAGTTTAACTTGGTTACGCATTCGAACGCAAGCGCTTCATGCAAGACACCAGTCAGCTCTCCCAAATCAAATGAGTTAGCGTTGTACAAGTTGTTCATCCAAGCAACAATAAGGAAGGATAGCTGAAAAATCCTGAATCAAAGGATGAGCCGAGTCCCTTTCAAGGCAAAAGCCAAGAAAGATGGGAAGCTCAGAACTTTGCCTTATACAAAAAGAAATTGTACAGCAACCAAAAAGGAGTTTCAAAGCAACAATCAAACAAAAAGGAGGTCCTAACCGCAAACAAAGAAAGGTATCATGACCTCAATCAAATCAAAAGAAGAGGTATCATAACTTCAACCAAATCAAAAGAAGAGGTATCGTGACCTCAACAAAAAAAAAGGGGTCTTAACCTCAGCAAAGACAACAAAAGACAACCAAATTCTGCAATGGAGCAATGACTATCTAGGTGTCTGAATCATCATTAATTCATTCCTAACCAAGAGGAACTTGAATGTATAGCCTAAGTTAATTGAGCGTAGGATTGGAGTTCATCACGAAGATGGGTGGGTACAAATAAACTTTGAGCCTGTATCCTTTGTTTCTTAAACCGTGAACCAGGCCACGTTACAACCCTTAAAAGACCTAATTGAGGTAAGGTTGTTTTGAAAGCATACTACAACAAGGTTGATTGACCTGACTCCTAATGATCTTTGCTAGTTATGTGTGTTGATCACTTCATCTGTCATTATGTAAATGACCAGATCCACTTTGTTTTTTTATTACTTAATCATTCAACTGTGTGTGTTTCATCAATAAAACTTGATTTCAAAAGCTTGCATAAATTTTTGCACTGAAATTGCCAATTTTAAATGAACAATACTTGTTTGTGAAATGATTCAACGTCAAAGGAATCCCGACAAATGCGGTCAGCTAGGGAACTTTATTTGATGAAGGAAGCTCAGTCCAGGGGAAACTAAGCGGAAGGTTCTGTCGATCCATCATTTCAAGAATCTTTGAATCAGGGGCAGAACTCTTCAAGGTTCAGAATATTGGGGCAAGCCTTCTTGAGGTCGTTTTATGCCAAGTTTGGACTCCAATGACCCATCAACAGGGGCAAGTTTGTTTCCCAGTTGTTTCTGCCACAGTTTAAAGGACTTTGTATTATGAATGCAGTTGAACTGGGGCAGTTATGTCAAGACTTATGGATCTTTTCAAGAGTTTGAAGATATTGAAGCACCTGGCACTTCAGTTCTTCTGTAAAATCCTCTTGGTGACTTATCATCACAAGACCAGTTAATCGGGAGCAGTCAGGTCGAGATTCGACAAACTCCTCAAAGGTCAACTAGTTTGGGACATCTTCTTCACAGATTAACCAAGCTGACGGAGGCAAGTTTATTCCCCAGTTGTCAATAACCACACTGGATAATTAACTCAAGGATTTTGTTGTGCCGACACGGTTAATCTAGGCTTTGTATAAGATACTTCGGGATGAGTATAAACTAACAGATAGCCTCCTCTTAGGCTTTGTATAATGATCTACACTCCGGGATGAGTATAAACTATCAGACAGCCTCCTCTTAGGCTTTGTATAATGATCTACACTCCGGGATGAGTATAAACTAACAGGTAGCCTCCTCTTAGGCTTTGTATAACGATTTTCCCCAAGTGGAATCCAGCCTCCTCTTAGGCTTTGTATAAGGATTCCCCCATGCGGAGTCAGTCAATCATCAGATAGCCTCCTCTTAGGCTTTGTATAATGATTTCCCCAAGTGGAATCCAGCCTCCTCTTAGGCTTTGTATAATGATTTTTCCCAGTGAAATGTTTGTGCATCTTTTGATTAAGTCCATTCGTTTCACTCATTTACTTTTTGTGTTTGAAGACAAAAAAAAAGCCAAAAAAAAACAAAAAAACAAAAAAACAAAAAACCAAAAAAAACAAAAAGAGCGATTTTTTTCTTCCCTTCCACTTATCAAACTGTTTTGTTTAAGCAAAGATTGGGGAGGATGACGAAAATGTTATTCATAATTGTTGTGGTATGCTTTCGATTAAACCTTGCCGAGGATGTAAAGCATTGTTTCAATTCCCAAACACTGGAGAAATAAGGAAGATAATCCCTCGTTAACCCCCTTGAGCCTTGAAGTAGGAGTTTTCTTTTCCAAAATAAAAAAAAAAAACCCTCAATTTTAACCTTGGGGCAGGGTAGTTTCTCAGTTTAACTTGGTTACGCATTCGAACGCAAGCGCTTCATGCAAGACACCAGTCAGCTCTCCCAAATCAAATGAGTTAGCGTTGTACAAGTTGTTCATCCAAGCAACAATAAGGAAGGATAGCTGAAAAATCCTGAATCAAAGGATGAGCCGAGTCCCTTTCAAGGCAAAAGCCAAGAAAGATGGGAAGCTCAGAACTTTGCCTTATACAAAAAGAAATTGTACAGCAACCAAAAAGGAGTTTCAAAGCAACAATCAAACAAAAAGGAGGTCCTAACCGCAAACAAAGAGAGGTATCATGACCTCAATCAAATCAAAAGAAGAGGTATCATAACTTCAACCAAATCAAAAGAAGAGGTATCGTGACCTCAACAAAAAAAAAGGGGTCTTAACCTCAGCAAAGACAACAAAAGACAACCAAATTCTGCAATGGAGCAATGACTATCTAGGTGTCTGAATCATCATTAATTCATTCATAACCAAGAGGAACTTGAATGTATAGCCTAAGTTAATTGAGCGTAGGATTGGAGTTCATCACGAAGATGGGTGGGTACAAATAAACTTTGAGCCTGTATCCTTTGTTTCTTAAACCGTGAACCAGGCCACGTTACAACCCTTAAAAGACCTAATTGAGGTAAGGTTGTTTTGAAAGCATACTACAACAAGGTTGATTGACCTGACTCCTAATGATCTTTGCTAGTTATGTGTGTTGATCACTTCATCTGTCATTATGTAAATGACCAGATCCACTTTGTTTTTTTATTACTTAATCATTCAACTGTGTGTGTTTCATCAATAAAACTTGATTTCAAAAGCTTGCATAAATTTTTGCACTGAAATTGCCAATTTTAAATGAACAATACTTGTTTGTGAAATGATTCAACGTCAAAGGAATCCCGACAAATGCGGTCAGCTAGGGAACTTTATTTGATGAAGGAAGCTCAGTCCAGGGGAAACTAAGCGGAAGGTTCTGTCGATCCATCATTTCAAGAATCTTTGAATCAGGGGCAGAACTCTTCAAGGTTCAGAATATTGGGGCAAGCCTTCTTGAGGTCGTTTTATGCCAAGTTTGGACTCCAATGACCCATCAACAGGGGCAAGTTTGTTTCCCAGTTGTTTCTGCCACAGTTTAAAGGACTTTGTATTATGAATGCAGTTGAACTGGGGCAGTTATGTCAAGACTTATGGATCTTTTCAAGAGTTTGAAGATATTGAAGCACCTGGCACTTCAGTTCTTCTGTAAAATCCTCTTGGTGACTTATCATCACAAGACCAGTTAATCGGGAGCAGTCAGGTCGAGATTCGACAAACTCCTCAAAGGTCAACTAGTTTGGGACATCTTCTTCACAGATTAACCAAGCTGACGGGGGCAAGTTTATTCCCCAGTTGTCAATAACCACACTGGATAATTAACTCAAGGATTTTGTTGTGCCGACACGGTTAATCTAGGCTTTGTATAAGATACTTCGGGATGAGTATAAACTAACAGATAGCCTCCTCTTAGGCTTTGTATAATGATCTACACTCCGGGATGAGTATAAACTATCAGACAGCCTCCTCTTAGGCTTTGTATAATGATCTACACTCCGGGATGAGTATAAACTAACAGGTAGCCTCCTCTTAGGCTTTGTATAACGATTTTCCCCAAGTGGAATCCAGCCTCCTCTTAGGCTTTGTATAAGGATTCCCCCATGCGGAGTCAGTCAATCATCAGATAGCCTCCTCTTAGGCTTTGTATAATGATTTCCCCAAGTGGAATCCAGCCTCCTCTTAGGCTTTGTATAATGATTTTTCCCAGTGGAATCCGAGCAACCTCTCAGCTTCAACCTTGGGTTTCGATCAAGACACATAACTAGTTCACGGGCTCTGTCGTATAAAGCTGTCAATCAGGGGCAGTTATGTCGAGATTCGGTAAATCTCTCCAAGAGTTTGAAGATATTGAAACACCTTGCATGCCAATTCTTCTGTAAAATCCTCTTGATGTATTCTTCTGACAGACCATGTACTCTGGGGCAGATGAGTCATGCAGAATTACTCAGCTTTTGTGGCGTCTCTGCTAGCTCCCCAAAGGTTGTCTCTTCAGCTAATCTTGGCAATTCTCAGTGGATCTCTTATCTCCAATGAAGAAATCAAGCTCATAATGACAATCCTAGTGAAGTCAAGATGCTATACCATGCGGAGTACTCTTTCCCCAGAGAAGGTCATAATCTTGAAGTATAGATGCTTCATCTGCAAGTTCATCCCCAGTAATAGTCCAATCTGATGAGTTTGGCTGGGTATCCTTGTCGAGATGTTTATTTCATCCAGTCTCGCTTCTCGTCTGTTTTGTCAGCATAAGCTTAAGCATGGCATAAGCACTCATATGCATAGCATATTATCATTTCTGCTACATGTTTTCAGTGTTTACCTGTGTTGTTCACTTTGGCGTTTATCCCCAAGTGACTGGGTGTGTCTATTCTCTCCAATAGAGTTGTCAGCCCTAGGCATAAAGTGCCCATCTTTTCTGAAATCCCCACAGAGTTTTATCCTCGTGGATGACGGTTGTTTCAGTTATCTTTTCCACATGTGGATAAGATAAATTCCCATTTGAGTTCATTCCTCAATTGGAGTCTTGTTTGGCCGTTTTCTTTCTAGCTTGTTCCTAGATTGAACTGTGGTCCCTGGAAGGAGTGGTTTCTGAACCCACTTTCAAGTGCATTTATTTTGCACCATGTCTTGCAGGAAGAATTTCTTACAGGTCCCCATTGAAGACAATTATTATTCCGGCAGTGTTGTAACATCAACATCTCTTTGGAATGCATACCCAACAACAAGTGGCATTCTCTTGGAGAAGCTTGTTCTCTTGTGGCGACAGATGGCGACTCTGCTGAGGAACTTTGTCGTACAAACCATGTAATTTGGGGACATTTGAGAATCGAAGATTATTGCATCCATTCACAACAACTGTTGTTTGAAATGGCGACTACCAATGCAGAACTACTTTGTTCTCACAGAGTTTTTGTCTTAAGTGGTGTGATGATTCCCCGGTAAATCTCTGATACAGCAATCACAGCCATTCCCCAGTAAATCTCTACTTCAGCGGTTATGGTAGGTTTGATGCAAGAATTCCCTAGTTGGTGACCTAAGAATTCCCAATAAATCTATTTGGCTCCAACCTTAACCAGCGAAGTGGATGTTTATTTCATCCCCACGAAGTCTCAAATATGACACCTTCGGTTCGCAACTTTGATCCGAGCTTCCCCCAATGAAGTGGATATTTATTTTATCCCATGGATGGCCTCAGTTCTGGAATCTCCAATTACAACTTCATTTTTGGCTACTTCGGTTTGAAGTGGATATTTATTTTATTCCCCAAAGAAGTCTGACCTTAAGTCCAGTCATCGCTGGCATCTTTCCTGTTGATTAAAGTCGTTCCTGCTTGAGTCGTGTCGAGCTTGAACCTAAAGTCCAATTATCATTGGCACCGTCTTTGGTTTGAATCAAGTCACCTTAGGCGTTTTAGATCTTGTTCTTGTTTGAATCCTGTCAAACTTGAACCGAGTCCTTGTTCGAATCGTGTCAAACATTGTCTCTTGTTTTAGGATCTTATTCTTGTTTGAATCGTGTCAAACTTGAACTGAGTCCTTGTTCGAATCGTGTCGAACATTGTCTCTTGTTTTAGGATCTTATTCTTGTTTGAATCGTGTCAAACTTGAATCGAGTCCTTGTTCGAATCGTGTCGGACATTATCTTTTGTCTTAAGATCCTGTTCCTGCTTGAATCGTGTCAAGCTTGAACCCAAAGTCCAATTTTCGTTGGCATCGTCTTTGGTTTGAATCGAGTCACCTTAGGCTTTTATTTCAGCTTGTTCTTGTTTGAATCGTGTCAAACTTGAACCGAGTCCTTGTTCGAATCGTGTCGAACATTGTCTCTTGTTTTAGGATCTTATTCCTGTTTGAATCGTGTCAAACTTGAACCGAGTCCTTGTTCGAATCGTGTCGAACATTGTCTTTTGTCTTAAGATCTTGTTCTTGCTTGAATCGTGTCAAGCTTGAACCCAAAGTCCAATTATCGTTGGCATCGTCTTTGGTTTGAATCGAGTCACCTAAGGCTTTTATTTCATCTTGTTCTTGTTTGAATCGTGTCAAACTTGAACTGAGTCCTTGTTCGAATCGTGTCGAACATTGTTTCTTGTCTTAAGGTCTTGTTCCTGCTTGAATCGTGTCAAGCTTGAACCCAAAGTCCAATTATCGTTGGCATCGTCTTTGGTTTGAATCGAGTCACCTTAGGCTTTTATTTCATCTTGTTCTTGTTTGAATCGTGTCAAACTTGAACTGAGTCCTTGTTCGAATCGTGTCGAACATTGTTTCTTGTCTTAAGATCCTGTTCCTGCTTGAATCGTGTCAAGCTTGAACCCAAAGTCCAATTATCGTTGGCATCGTCTTTGGTTTGAATCGAGTCACCTTAGGCTTTTATTTCAGCTTGTTCTTGTTTGAATCGTGTCAAACTTGAACCGAGTCCTTGTTCGAATCGTGTCGAACATTGTCTCTTGTTTAAGGATCTTATTCCTGTTTGAATCGTGTCAAACTTGAACTGAGTCCTTGTTCGAATCGTGTCGAACATTGTCTTTTGTCTTAAGATCTTGTTCTTGCTTGAATCGTGTCAAGCTTGAACCCAAAGTCCAATTATCGTTGGCATCGTCTTTGGTTTGAATCGAGTCACCTAAGGCTTTTATTTCATCTTGTTCTTGTTTGAATCATGTCAAACTTGAACTGAGTCCTTGTTCGAATCGTGTCGAACATTGTTTCTTGTCTTAAGGTCTTGTTCCTGCTTGAATCGTGTCAAGCTTGAACCCAAAGTCCAATTATCGTTGGCATCGTCTTTGGTTTGAATCGAGTCACCTTAGGCTTTTATTTCATCTTGTTCTTGTTTGAATCGTGTCAAACTTGAACTGAGTCCTTGTTCGAATCGTGTCGAACATTGTTTCTTGTCTTAAGATCTTGTTCCTGCTTGAATCGTGTCAAGCTTGAACCCAAAGTCCAATTATCGTTGGCATCGTCTTTGGTTTGAATCGAGTCACCTTAGGCTTTTATTTCATCTTATTCTTGTTTGAATCGTGTCAAACTTGAACTGAGTCCTTGTTCGAATCATGTCGAACATTGTTTCTTGTCTTAAGATCTTGTTCCTGCTTGAATCGTGTCAAGCTTGAACCCAAAGTCCAATTATCGTTGGCATCGTCTTTGGTTTGAATCGAGTCACCTTAGGCTTTTATTTCAGCTTGTTCTTGTTTGAATCGTGTCAAACTTGAACCGAGTCCTTGTTCGAATCGTGTCGAACATTGTCTCATGTTTAAGGATCTTATTCCTGTTTGAATCGTGTCAAACTTGAACTGAGTCCTTGTTCGAATTGTCTCGAACATTGTCTTTTGTCTTAAGATCTTGTTCTTGCTTGAATCGTGTCAAGCTTGAACCCAAAGTCCAATTATCGTTGGCATCGTCTTTGGTTTGAATCGAGTCACCTAAGGCTTTTATTTCATCTTGTTCTTGTTTGAATCGTGTCAAACTTGAACTGAGTCCTTGTTCGAATCGTGTCGAACATTGTTTCTTGTCTTAAGGTCTTGTTCCTGCTTGAATCGTGTCAAGCTTGAACCCAAAGTCCAATTATCGTTGGCATCGTCTTTGGTTTGAATCGAGTCACCTTAGGCTTTTATTTCATCTTGTTCTTGTTTGAATCGTGTCAAACTTGAACTGAGTCCTTGTTCGAATCGTGTCGAACATTGTTTCTTGTCTTAAGATCTTGTTCCTGCTTGAATCGTGTCAAGTTTGAACCCAAAGTCCAATTATCGTTGGCATCTTCTTTGGTTTGAATCGAGTCACCTTAGGCTTTTATTTCATCTTGTTCTTGTTTGAATCTTGTCAAACTTGAACTGAGTCCTTGTTCGAATCGTGTCGAACATTTTTTCTTGTCTTAAGATCTTGTTCCTGCTTGAATCGTGTCAAGCTTGAACCCAAAGTCCAATTATCGTCGGCACCGTCGTTGGTTTGAATCGAGTAACCTTAGGCTTTTATTTCAGTTTGTTCCTGCTTGAATCGTGTCAAGCTTGAACTTAAAGGCCAGTCATCGCTGGCATCCTCCATAAATGGAATCATATTTGTTATCTCAACCAGTTCTGGTACATTTTATTCATTAACCTCATTCACAGCCAAAAGGTCCAGTCACCTTTCATCATCTGACGCAGAGTTTACCTCTGTCTTTTCTGGCTTTTCTTGAAGATCCCGTTTGAACTCTTCAGCATAGGAAACCCCCAGAAAATCTTTGTAGGATGTCTATCCTTTTATTTCAAACTGATCCCCTGTGGTGGGCGTGTCTTCTTTCTGGTTTCATCCCCAGTAGGAATGTGTCTCATCCCCAGTGGAGTTGAGTTTCATCCCCAGTGGAGTTGGATCTTTCCCCAGTGGAGGACACCCTTTCAGTGTCCTATCTCCAGTAAGAACTCGTAGGGTTTCCCCTCAGTTTTTCTACCCACAGTGTTTCCTTGGGGTCTCCCCATCAAGTCTTTTTGTTGGTTAGCCTGTATCCCCAGTGAGTTTACCTCAAGGATACTAACCTTCATCCTTCCCCGGTGTTATCCACCTGTGTGTGCTTGCTTTCGTTGTTGATTGCACTTTTGCATCTATCATGGCATCATGTCATAATACTAGAGTTCATGACACGTCTGCACCTTAGACTAGTTTTTCTTCCATATCATTGCATCTCAGCGTATCTAAGGGCAAAATTTTCGGTTACCTATATTTAAATATCTTTCACCTCTTTCCATATCCATTGTCATTCGGTGAAAAATATTTAAATAGGGGCAACTGTTGCACCCCAAATTTTGACCCTTAGATACCCTGATTTTTGTCATATCATTTTTTTTTTTGGTCATCTGTCTTAGCATGTGCAGTCATATAGTCTGTCGAACATGATCATCGCTATTTTTGTGTAATTTTTGTCTAGTATTTTTAGGACTTTAAGTTTTAATCTAGAATTTTGTTTTTTTTTTATTAGGTTAGTTTAAAATTAATCTTCTTTGTTATCATTTTCTATTTTACTATTTTCTCCTTTTAATATTAAATTGCTATTGTTATTTTCATTTTATTTCCATATTATTATTATTATTATTATTAGGATTTTTATTTTCGTTATCATTATTAAAACAAAATTAAAAAAAAATCAGAAAAACAAATTAAAAAAGAACATTTTTTTTCTTTCTTTTTTTCCTCTCCAAATCTGTACAAATCTTATCCCCTCTGATCCAAACAACACCTTCGAGCACGCCACGCCAATCCTTGCTGCACAATCTCCCACGCCTATAATCTCTACAACAACCAAGATGCAATATCCTTTCATGACAGCGTATCTTCAGAAGAAACAAACAAAAACAAATTTCGAACTTCGAAAATCCAACTACACCACACCAGACAAGAACCATGGAACTAGTGCCTATCTCCCACGCCTTGCCGCGACACCCTGCTCCCAAGACTCTGCACAAAAATAAAACCGTGATTCTATCGGTCTTTCCCCATATATCAACCCAATCCTTCAATAACCTTTCAAAAAAACCCACACCCTCTCCTACAAACCAAGACAAAAACTCAAAACCTTAAACTTTGGAAAGAAAAATGAAGCTCACAGCGACTCCCTCACTCACGATGAACAATAACCACCGCCTTCAATAAACCTCCCTCCGTCTACAACACGACCTCCATTCAACCCGTACAACAACCTTCAACCCTTCACCGTCACGCCACCGTCAACTTCAACCACCACGAAAACACGACAAACCCTCTACACTTCGAACAAATCCCAATCTCAGACCCAGCTCGCGTTCGCACATCAACCTTGCGCCTCGATTCCTTCCCTTCCAACTTCAACCTTCAATTCCAACCTAAACCACTCATAATCAAAATCCATAAACA
Organism: Lathyrus tuberosus; assembly: GCA_022829125.1. Taxonomy (NCBI): domain Eukaryota; kingdom Viridiplantae; phylum Streptophyta; class Magnoliopsida; order Fabales; family Fabaceae; genus Lathyrus; species Lathyrus tuberosus. The sequence continues at coordinate 23,241,611 of JALAZF010000024.1, read as the reverse complement.
AAACAAACCCAACAATCTCAAATCCAGAACCAAACCATTTTTGAAAGAACAAATTCCACCAAGAAACTGAGAGGAGTTTGAGAAGAGGACGAGATGAGCCCAGGTCAAACAACAACGCAGAATCGAAGATCAAAAGAGGGAGAATGAATCGAAACAACCCAAATCGAACCTGAGTGTGAGCAAGGTTGGGATGAAGGCGTTGAGTTTCCTTGACCGTGTTCTTCGTTCTCGCTATGGCCTTGTCTTCGCAACCGTGGCCGTCGTCAAGGCTTTCTGGAAACAGAGGACGAATAGATTTTTTTGTTGTCATGTTCTATCTTGATTTGGTGTTGCTTCATTGCCTTGCTGATAATATGTTTCGGAGGTGGGCTTTCAGCCCACATATTTTAATGTTTCGCTTTTCGCACCACCCTTTTGATGTTTCACATACCGTGTGATGCTCTTTCAAGAGGATGATGGGCCTTGTTGGCCCAAGTGATTCTTTCTCACACCCACCTATTTTCAAATCATTACCCTTTATTTGTTTTTTTTCCTTTTTCTAATCAAATTGATTTTGTTTTCAAATATTTTCCAAGTTTTGTTTTGGTTCTAAAATGTTAGTTCTCATTCTTATTTTTATTTAACTCTATTGTTTATCTTTGATTTTATTTTCATTTTCTTTTTTAGGGCCTATGATATAACAAAGTCATAATTTTAGTTGATTTATTTGAATCAATAAATTGTGATGAATATGAGGCTTATTTTCTTTTTTGTTGATCGATGAGAGTTTAATTAAAGATTATCGATTTTATCGATTTAAAATCTTAATTTGAACTAGATCGATTTTATGTTTCATTTCTATCTCATTTTATTTTATTTCTTATCGGTCGATGAGGATCTAAATTTTTTATTTAGAAGAGACCAATTTTATTTCATTTCAAGCCCACTTCTTCTTTTGTTTTGGGCCGATGATATCACAAAAATCATGACCTAGTCGGTTCATTTAAATTACTAGAAGTCGTGATATATATGAGGCCACCTCTTTTTATTTTTATCGGTCGATGAAAGTTAAGTATCAAGGCTATCGACTTCTCGATTGAACCAAGATTAAGACGAGACCGACATTATTTCTACTTCAGAGGTATTTTCTTTCATCTTCATCTTCATCTTCATCTTTAGACCGATGAAAGTCTTTCTATCCACAAACGTTGTTAGCGAAGCGACGAACCTTCATTATTTCAAATCTGTAGTGAGTGATCATCGAGATCGCTTTCTATACTTTGAGATCGTGATAGGTTACCTTCGACTAATCAACGAGAGTTTGTGACTCAAGACGAGGTCTCCACCTTTTCTTTTCGTGTGGCACGATTTCATCGGAGAATGATCTTCTATATTACTTCTCTATCGTGTTTTAACACACAGATCAAATTGTGCATCCTCCTATAGTATGGTCTTCCTCATAGACCGTATTACGACGGATCAATACTACATTGGACCCAATACATCGATCCATTAAATTAATCAACAAATCACTAAATTTACTTTCAGTCAATATATACATATCTGGATTTATTCTTTATGATTGATTATTATCCTTGTAAATATTATCACTGTTCATATTTATATCCCGTGTATATCGTTCACTTCATTTGTTCGTATAAAACACACTAATAAATATCGAAACCCTAAAAGACTCAATTGACCGGACTGTGGTTATTATTGTGTTGGATCGAGGACTTAGATTTAGGATTTTTACCCTATGCTCTTGGAGTTAGTATTCCGGTTTTCAGATTTTCACTTGACTGGTCAGTGGCCCATCAATGGGAAGTATTTATACACTATTCTGGTCAGATCTCTCTATTTCTTGATCACTTACATTGATGCATTTTTTGTCTGCATGTATATATGTTTGCCTGACATTGTCTTTTAACACGATATCATGTAGATACTTTCATTCTTTGATTTATTATCATTTGATTTTGATGTTTTGACCATTACCATATCATATTAATTCTTGTTCACATTTGACCCTCCTTCCAAAGGAAAGATCTCTACTTTGACTCCTAAGTCACAAACCTTTCCCATTTCATCCTTGGCCTCATAAGAGCCGTTTCCATCAGTTTAGTAATAGGATGGCGTTATCATGAACTCCATGTGATTCTCACTATCATGAGAACTCACTTTACCTCTTATTCAGACTTACAGAGTTATCGTGAACTCTGTGTGGTTCTCACTATCATGAGAATTCACTTTCTCCCTCCATAACGTAGACTTAGAGAGTCATCGTGGACTCTATGTGAGCTTACGCTCATTTCCGTTGGAACGTTGGCCATAGTCAATGTTTCCTTTTCTTTCACCCTTAGTTAGGTGAACTACGGTTGCTCTGATTCTTCAGTCAGATACGTAGGCACGAGATGCGACGTCTTGGCGAGCAAAACTAGTGTACATACTTTTAGGTCTTTACCTTAGTACAGATAATCTTAGCAAGCAAAAACATAAAAAATAAGAAAAGCATAATGAAACAAAAGGCTCCCGTAGAGTACTACGGACGTTTAGGGTGCTAATACCTTCCCTAAGCGTAACCAACCCCCGAACCTTAGATCTCCCCCCTTTAGGTTTTTCTAACGATCTTGAACCTTTCCTTTGGATAAATCAAGTCGGTTGTAAAAGAAATACGATGCAAGTTAATTAATAATTTGTTATCCAATTTTCACCGCAACACTAAAGCAATCAATTTTTCTCTACCTCCTAATGTTCTTCAGAACCCCATGCCTAGTCACGGTGTGGCAAATGTGCACGCCATTGAGGATGGAAAGAGATTGAACTTGGTGGCAGATATCAATCAGGTGAAGACTTCATTGCTGGTTGTGAAAGATCGTCTGTTGAAGGGATAGGTGTTCCCGGGTTGTGACCAAGATTGTTCTGAGTGTATGGGTCAAGAGAATGGTTGTGATAAATTGAGAGTTGGTTTGCAGAATCTGATCAACGAAGGCCGTCTACAGTTTGACCGGGTTGTGAAAGATATTGATGAGGTGTCAACTATGACCATTTATTATACTCCTGCTGAAATTCAGGTACCTGCAAGGGCAGCTCCTGTAGAAAGCGTTGTGCCGAAAAGACCCAGTCCTGTTACCATCACGGTGCCTGGACCAATTCCGTTTACCTCTAAGAAAGCAATCCCATGGCACTATGGGGCTGATGTGTACTATGAGGGGAAAAAGCAGGAAGTCGGGACATCGGCCAGTTCAAATATTGATAACGTGGGTGGTGTAGGTGGCTTTACCAGGAGTGGAAGGTTGTTTGCTCCCCCAAACGCTTCGAAGTGATAAAGAAGTCGAGGCTGCAGCGAAAGCTAAAGGAAAACAAGTGGCTGAGAGTGTACTCGTGCCTGAGACAGAGCCCAAGATTACCTTCGACAATGAGGTAGAAGAGTTCATGAGAATAATAAAGAAAAGTGATTACAAAATCATCGATCAATTGAATTAGACGCCCTCAAAGATCTGAATTTTTTCATTATTGATGTGGTCTGATGCGCACCGAGAGGCTTTGCTAAAAGTGATGAAGAGAGCCTATGTTCCACAGGAAATTACCGTCAATCAGCTCGAGGGTGTGATTTCTAATGTCAATGTCAGCCATGGATTGGGTTTCACGAGCCGAGATTTGACATCTGAAGGTAGAAACCACAACAAAGCTCTACATATTACAATGGAGTGTAAGGGTGCGGTGTTGTCCCACGTGTTGGTAGACACGGGTTCCTCGCTCAATGTCTTGCCTAAGAAGGCGCTGATGAAGCTGGAAGTTGATGGATTGATATTAAGGCCAAGTGATTTGGTGGTCAGAGCGTTCGATGGGACAAAAAGATCTGTGTTTGGTGAAGTAGAATTACCTGTGCAAATTGGACCTCTAGTGTTCAAGTCTACATTCCACGTGATGGATATACAGCCTGCGTACAACTGTTTATTAGGTCGCCCATGGATTCATGCGGCCGGGGCTGTTACATCCACATTACATCAAAAGCTGAAATACGAGTTTGAGGGACAAGTAGTGACTGTGTGTGGTGAAGAGGACATTTTTGTCAGTCATTTGTCTACCTTCAAGTATGTTGAAATGGACGGGGAAATCCACGAAATGCTTTTCCAGTCGTTCGAGGCAGTGAACATTGATAAAGTTCCTGAATCTTCCCCTACACCAGATAGAGCCGGCACGTCCATTTCGTCTTATAAGCAAGCTGTCGAGGTTGTTAGAGCAGGTAATGCCCAAGGCTGGGGCAAGCTGATAGAGACATCAATGAAGGAGGACAAGTTTGGTATTGGCTATCAACCCTCTATGGATTCGGTTGCAAAGTATAGTGGACCCATCACTTTCAGTAGTGGGGGAATCATTTACTCAGACCAGTCTTGTGCAGCTCCAGAAGATGGCATTGACAGTGACTGTGACTTAGACAATTGGGTACGCCCACATGCCTCGGGACAACAATTGCAAAACTGGTCCATTGAAGAAATCGTCTAAGTTACTCTTCAAACAGAGTAGTTTTCTTTGTTTTTCTTTAATCATAATGCATGTTAAAATCTGGCGCTCTGCCCAAGGCGTTCAGATTCATTTGTAGGGCCACCCATTTTCATTTGCAAGTTTAATCATTAATAAAGGACGTTTTGCACTCAAATTTTGTTCCCTGATTTTCACTTTTTATTTTTGCACAAAAAATTAAAAATGGAAATGTTTCGTTTCTTTTTGTTCTAAAATAAATTCTAAAATAAAGCACGAACCCGTTCGTGCAGATTTGATCTGCCGGATTTCATTGATAACAGTTTTGCTATGGCTATGTATGACTTTGACAAACCGATTTATCAAGCCGAAGAAGGGGATGAGAAGGATTGTGAACTCCCTGAGGAACTGGCCAGATTGTTAAAACAAGAGGAAAGGGCCATCCAGCCTCATCAATCGACCATAGAGATCATCAATATTGGCACCGAGGATGTTAAGAAAGAGATCAAGATTGGCGCCATCCTGCAAGCAGATGTAAAGAAAGCTTTGACTGAAATGTTGTGTGAATATGTTGATATCTTTGCCTGGTCGTATCAGGACATGCCGGGATTAGATACCGATAATGTTGTGCACAGGCTGCCATTGAGAGAAGAATGCCCGCCAGTCAAGTAGAAACTTCGTCGGACTCATCCCGATATGGCCATAAAAATCAAAGAAGAAGTTCAGAAGCAGTGGGATGCAGGGTTTCTTGCTGTGACCAATTATCCTCCCTGGGTTGCCAACATCGTGCCGGTACCAAAGAAGGACGGAAAAGTTAGAATGTGTGTGGATTATCGAGATCTTAACAGAGCGAGTCTGAAAGATGATTTCCCACTACCTCACATCGACGTGCTGGTTGATAATACAGCTCAGTTTTCAGTGTTCTCGTTAATGGACGGTTTCTCCGGGTACAACCAGATTAAGATGGCACCTGAGGATATGGAGAAGACCACGTTCATTACCCCATGGGGTACATATTGTTATAAAGTGATGCCTTTTGGGTTGAAAAACGCAGCGGCAACGTATCAGCGGGCAATGGAAACATTATTTCACGACTTGATTCACAAGGAGATTGAATGTTATGTGGACGACATGATTGCCAAGTCGCGAACGGAGGAAGAACATCTGATTAACTTGAAAAAGTTGTTTGAAAGGTTCAGAAAGTTTCGCTTGAGGTTGAATCCGAACAAGTGCACTTTCGGGGTACGTTTTGGAAAGCTACTCGGTTTCATCGTAAGTGAAAAAGGAATTGAGGTTGATCCTGCCAAGGTTAAAGCAATACAAGAGATGCCTGAGCCGAGAACAGAAAAAGAGGTTCGTGGTTTCTTAGGAAGATTGAACTACATTGCAAGGTTCATATCTCACCTAACAGCCACATGCGAACCAATATTTAAACTGCTAAGAAAAGATCAAACGGTAAGGTGGAATGACGATTGCCAAGTGGCATTCGATAAAATAAAAGAATACTTGCAGGAACCTCCAATTCTCATGCCTCCAGTTTCAGGGAGACCTTTGATAATGTATTTGATAGTGCTTGAAGGTTCTATGGGTTGTGTTCTCGGTCAACACGACAAGACAGGTAGGAAGGAGCATGCTATCTACTACCTGAGCAAAAAGTTCAACGACTGCGAGTCCCGGTACTCAATGCTTGAAAAGACATGTTGTGCACTTGCATGGGCTACTAAGCGATTGAGACAGTATATGCTCAGGCACACAACTTTGTTGATTTCAAAAATGGATCCTGTCAAATACATCTTCGAGAAAGCAATACTAACAGGCAGAGTTGCACGGTGGCAAATGGTTTTGACAGAATATGATATTAAATATACTTCTTAGAAAGCCATCAAAGGAAGTATCTTGTCAGACTATCTTGCACAACAGTCGATTAATGATTACCAACCCATGAAATTTGATTTCCCTGATGAGGACATTATGTTTCTCAAAGCTAAATATTGCGAGGAACCACTCCCGGAGGAGGGGCCAGACCCTGAATCCAAATGGAGTTTGGTGTTTGATGGGGCTGTCAACATGAATGGGTGCGGAGTTGGAGCAGTTCTTATCACGCCGGAAGGTGTTCGTATGCCTTTCACTGCCTGAGTAACTTTCGGATGCACCAACAATGAAGCAGAGTATGAAGCTTTTATAATGGGGATTGAGGAGACGATTAACTTGCAAATTAAGACCCTCGATATTTTCGGTGATTCAGCTTTGGTAATTAATCAAGTGAAAGGGAGTTGGTACACGCACCAGGCGCATCTGGTTCCGTATAGAGATTATACGAGAAGATTGTTGACATTTTTCACAACAGTGAAGCTGTACCATATTCCTCGAGATGAGAATAAGTTTGCTGACGCCTTGGCCACATTGTCTTCTTTGATTAAAGTGCAAAGGTGGAACCATGTACCCAAGATTGAAGTGTCTCATCTTGACAGACCTGCATTTGTGTTTGCTGTCGATGCAACGTCTGATGATAAGCCATGGTTTCATGATATCAAGTGTTTCTTGAAAAGTCAAGAGTACCCGCCTGGGGCATCTACCAAAGATAAGAAGACTTTGAGAAGGTTATCTGGTAGCTTCTTCCTGAACCAAGATGGTGTACTGTACAAACGGAATTTTGACATGGTTCTTCTCAAATGCGTGGATAGACACGAAGCAGACCTGTTAATGCAGGAAGTGCATGAAGGCTCTTTCGGTACCCATGCCGGAGGACATGCAATGGCAAAGAAATTATTGAGGTCGGGGTATTATTGGTTGACAATGGAGACAGATTGTTGCAAGTACGCCCGCAAATGTCACAAGTGCCAGATTTATGCAGACAAAGTGCATGTGCCTCCAAATCCGTTGAGTGTCATGTCCTCTCCTTGGCCCTTTGCAATGTGGGGCATTGATATGATTGGAAAAATTGAGCCTACTGCTTCAAACGGCCATCGCTTCATCTTGGTCGCCATTGATTATTTCACGAAATGGGTTGAAGCAGCATCTTATGCCAACGTCACTAAGCAGGTGGTAGCTCGTTTCCTGAAACGGGATATCATTTGTCGCTACGGAGTGCCCGAGAGAATCATTACTGATAATGGTTCTAATCTGAATAACAAAATGATGGCTGAGCTGTGTCGGGACTTCAAAATTGAACATCATAATTCTTCTCCGTATCGCCCGAAGATGAATGGCGCTGTGGAGGCGGCCAACAAGAATATTAAGAAGATTGTGCAAAAAATGGTTGTCACATACAAAGATTGGCATGAGATGCTACCGTTCACCTTGCATGGGTACCGAACATCAATACGCACGTCCACTGGGGCAACACCATTCTCACTTGTATACGGTATGGAGGCAGTGTTACCGGTTGAAGTGGAGATTCCGTCCCTCAGAGTCATGATGGATGTCAAGTTAAACGAAGTTGAATGGGTTCGTGCCAGATTTAATCAGTTGAGCGTTATTGAAGAGAAACAATTGGCAGCTGTGTGTCATGGGCAGTTATACCAATGGAGGATGAAGCAGGCATTCGACCAAAAGATGCGTCCTCGGGTTTACAAAGTTGGAGATGTATTACTCAAAAGGATCCTTCCTCCTAGTACAGATCACAGGGGTAAATGGACTCCCAACTATGAAGGTCCATTCGTGGTTAAAAAGGTCTTCTCGGGCGGAGCCTTATTACTTACAACCATGGATGGCGAAGATTTTTCATCCCCTGTCAACTCAGACGTAGTCAAAAAATACTTCGCATAAATAGACCCGCTGGACAAAAAAAAAGTCCAGGCAAAAAAGGGCATCCCGGCGAACCATAAAAACAGAATAAAAAGGTTCGGGAAAAAATTTGGGATAAAATAAAAAAATTTGTACACCCGGTGAGTTGAAAATCCGCAAGGACAACTCAAGAAAAAAAGGGTATCTCGGTGGATTGAAAACCAGAAAGGGCGGTCCACGCAAAAGAGGGATTTAAGAGAATGATTGCGGTCTGAGTTATCTGTACTCCATTACCGTTTCAGCAACTGACATTTCGAAGGGTAGGAATCGGTCTGATCACTCCTCAGAAGGCAAGGTCGGAGAGTTTTGAAGACATATTGGCCATAGCGGAATTGAAACTCAGTGGAATGCCATTTTCACATTGCCATTAGGATAGTTTCTTTTCTCAATTTTCAGCAATCTCCTCTCTCTAGGGATTGCTTCCTGTTGTACTTGCCTATTCTGGCCATTTCAATCAATAAATTGAATTTCAGTCAAAAGCTTCTTATTTTATTTTACTGCTTTGGTTGCAAAAACGTCCGAATTTTTGATAAAAAATTGCATTTGAAAACATTGTGTCCTTACAATAACATGCGCAGAAAAACATTTAAAATTACTTTGAATGTTAAGTAATCCTGGATGGTGGATTCAAACCACGCAATATTCTGGGGCATGTGTGTGTATTCTTTTGTTGCAGGTAATAGGTCCAAGTGATTTCAAGCACAAGGGTCATTCCTCCTAGACGATTAGTCACTTATCCCCATGCAGAATATCGGGACAATCCTGTTCAGGAAAGGGTTCACATGTCACCCTTTTGTCACAACGTTTATTGATTGGGTCCAATGATCGGCTGACGGTCGCTCACGAAGATTCGATATCGACAAGTTAACGGCCACTGGGTATCGTGGTATCTTATTAAGTCGATTCTCCCAATCAATACTTCCAATAGCTACAAGCTTTTCTGTGTCGATAGCGGTTGTAAATTCACCAGTAGAGTTGCCTCTTAGTTAAGGCTCAAGACTCAGTGAGTATCCAGGAGTTTGGAGATGTCAAATCTTCTGTAAAATCCTCTTGGGACGATTTCTTCAGATCAGCCTTGTAGTTTGGGGCAAAAGCAAGTTTATGATCCCTCCTAAGCATGGGGCATCTGGAATTCCCTGGCAAGAGATGTTCTAGATTTATTATCCCCAGTAGAGTGGCCTCCCGGTTAATATGTCTAGCTCAAGTCCCGGCATGTGCCTAAGAGTTTGAAGATGTTTGGTCTTCTGTAAAATCCTCTCAAGGGGCATCCCCAGCATGAGACGCTTTGAAGTGGTCATCCCCAGCAGAGTTTATTGTAAATTCATTATCCCTAGTATTGTGGCACTTATCCTAAGCTTGACAGCTTTGTTCCTCAACAGATTACCGTGGATTTGCTTTGTGTTTTCCCAGCAGATCTCTAGGGACTCTTTCTCAGCATGTTGCAACGGAATGTCTTCCAACCAGGATTTGCGTATCCCCTACGGAGTAGTTCCGATCCCAAGCAAGATCGTATCTCTGGCAGTGGTGTCCCCACAGAGTTCAGCATTGAATCTTGTCAGTAATACTCCCCAGCTGAGTTATTTTTCTCCCAGCAGAGGTTTAGCATATCAATAGAATCTCCTGCTCAGCAGAGTATTGGTACATTCTTTCCCCAGCCAAGTTGGTAAGTTATCATTCCTCCAGCGGAGTTGCTATGATTAGAATTCATCCCCAGACAGATGAAATAACTCTTGGCAGAGTCATCACTCCCCTGTATCTCAAAGTCCAATTTATTTTTGGCAAGCGTGACAATTCGAAGCAGACGGATTGTTCATTCATTCTCCATCAGAGATATCATCCTTTCAGGAGTCTCTGAGGTCAAATCATTGATCATTGTTCCTCAGCAGAGCCAGCAGGGATGTCTGATATGTATGCAGAGCGTAATCCAGTGTTGAATTTTTGTAAAAGTCCACCCGCAGTGTGGCCAATCAGTAAGTCAACTGACTTCATCCAAAGGCACCTTTCAAAAGTCCACCCGCAGCGTGGCCCGTCGGCATTTGTCCAGTTTTATTCGAAAGACAAAACAAAGTCCAACTGCAGATTGGGAAAAGTCCATCTTAGGGTGGCAAATCAGCAAAGTCCAACCGCAGATTGGCAAAAGTCCATCTTAGGGTGACAAATCAGCAAAGTCCAACCGCAGATTGGCAAAAGTTCATTTTAGGGTGGCAAAGCATCAAAGTTCAACCGCAGATTGGCAAAAGTCCATCCAAGGGTGGCAAAGCATCAAAGTCTAACCGCAGATTGGCAAAATTCCATCCAAGGGTGGCAAAGCATCAAAGTCCAACCGCAGATTGGCAAAAGTCCATCCAAGGGTGGCAAAGCATCAAAGTCCAACCGCAGATTGGCAAAAGTCCATGTTAGGGTGCCAAAAAGGCGAAAGTCCACCCGCAGTGTGGCAAGCCAGTAGTCCTCTGGCGTCGTTCTAAAAGACATTGTTAAAGTCCACCCGTAGTGTGGCAAGCCAGTAGTCGTCTGGCGTCATGCTAAAAGACATTGTTAAAGTCCACCCGCAGTGTGGCAAGCCAGTAGTCGTCTGGCGTCGTGCTAAAATACATTTTTAAAGTCCACCCGCAGTGTGGAAAGCCAGTAGTCGTCTGGCGTCGACCTAAATCAAATTGATGGATTGATTTCATAGGTGTTATAGGGTGTATTGAATCATGTCCTAGGGTTTGGGAGCATGTCCTGGTCAAAAGTCAAAGATATAGTTGACTTTTTACTCAAAACTCTAATTGTGGTTCAGATGAACTTAAAACTTGGGAATCAAGCTTCTTGGATCAATCCATTGTTGAAATGGATCATTGTAGTGTTTTGGAGGCCCTCAAATCATGTCTTGAGGTCTTGGCTCCTGTTTTGTCCCAAAAGTCAACTTAGGGGTGAATTAGGTCAAGAAACCCTAATTCCTGATTTTTTTTATGAATGCATCCCCTGAGGTTAAATTGACTTGGTGATTGGGTTTATGATGTTACATGGAGCATCTTAGGTTATGCTTTGAAGCATTGGCTCATGCCCAGAGGAAAACTTCCATCTGGAGGCCCTGGTCGACCAAAACCCTAATTTGGTGACACTGGCAATCCTGAGGCTTGATCCACTTAGAATGCTGCAACCTTGTGCTTGATTTTTTATGTGGGAGTCCTCTTGATCCTTTGTGGATGTTTGAGAGGTTATACAAGTTGAAGATCATGTCAATTCTTTATTGATCCTTTGTTTAAGGCTCTGAAAGGGCTTGAAACCCTAATTGCTGTTTGTAGTGAATGTTCACCCATCTTTGGGAGGCTAATGAGATATAATGATTCATCCATATTGTGGTGATGATTTACAAAATGATGGGTGTAATACCCCAAAATTTTCCCTCTCATTTTTCATACCATTTAGCATATGCTTTCATTTCATTGCATTACATTCAAGCATAGAAAAATAAAAATAAAGCACTGTATTGCATCTTGCATAAGGGCATGTGATCAGCTGTTTTCAAAGGTATTGACTATCCCAAGCAAGATAACAAGAGCCAAGGGTCTTCAAATAAACCTCAAAGGTATCTTACTTCATACATCAACTCAATTGATCTCACAAGTCATTGGAAGATGGAAATTCATCAAGAAGATTGAACAGTGCATCATCTTCTAACAAAATAGTCCAAATTAGGGTTTGTGGTTCAAGCAGTCTCCTGATGAAATTTTGATTCAAAATTGATCTCAATGTTTTCTACATGATGTCAAGTATCTAAGGATGGAATATTGGCCATTGGTTCATTTCAGAAGAGGTTCAATTGATCAGTTGCTTGAGAATCAAGAAATTGGAGAAAAAGTCACTTGTGCAGTGAAAAAGTCAACTCCTGACTTTTCAAGGTCAAATTCATGAAATTCAAGTTACATATGTTCATTGGACAAGATTTGATCAAGAAATGATGGAGGAATCATGAAAAATCAAGAAATGTACAAAGTTTCCATATTTAGAAACTTAGGGTTTCCAAAAATGGCAAGTTTGGACCATTTTGCACCACACTTTGAGGCTTTCTTTCTCCATGATAAAAGCTCCAAACTTCAGGCCCAAGTTGACCCAATTAAATTTCACATTCTAAGCTTCAAATCCATATAAAGAACTCTTCCATTGGATCAAAATTGAGGGAGTTATGATCAATCAAAGTTTGGTAAAATCAAGGCAAAAACCAAGTCATGGCAAGGCAAGTTCAGGCCCATAGGCCATAATTTCATCAAACACTTGGTGTGCCAAATTTCAAGCCATTTTTCTCATTGAAGGAAGCTTCAAATGAAAAAATGTTAAACATCAAAGTTGTTCCTCTCAATGTCCTCTTCAACTTTAATGTTGGACATTTTTCTATTTGAGCAAGTTATGATGGAGTTATAGTGGTCCAAACATGGAAGCTTCAAACTGAAATTCACTAGCCATTGCCATGCATACCATGCAGGTCACGCGTGCCCATGATGCAGTCCCATATTCTTGTGTTGCAAGTCATTTTTCACCATTTTATAAGCTTCCATTTAATCACATTTCAACATCAAACATGTTCTACCATGTTCCCTCTTTCCATAGCCACCAAGAATTAACCATTTCATACATTATGCATGAAGATATTTCTCCCTAAAGATCACCATTTGCATTCTGATCTTGCTAAACCAAAAGTGGAATTATTGTGCATTGTTGTTAATGATTCACACCAGTCACACGCATGCTACACTTCTCCATTCTTTACTCCATTTGAACAAACATTCTACTACACACTATGCACTACATACAACTCCATACATCAAAGAGGAAACGTGGGAAACTTGCTCACTAAGCATGCTGCAGCATAACATCATCAACACCATTCATTTCTAACCTCATCATACCTTGATGAACTTCTCCTCACCATATCCACACCTCGCTAACTCGCCACTAACTAACTTGACTCAGTTAGTTAGGTTGGACTCATTTAACCCAATTCAAACTCACTTAACTAACTCACTTAACCACACTAGTTAAATCCTAACCTCAACATATATATTGAAACTCACTCAGAATTGAACACAACACTTCATTTTTCACTCTCACTCCAAAAACATTTCAAGATTTCTCTCTGAACTTTCTCTCTCTCTCACTGCGCAATTTCATCATCAATTTCATCATCATCTTCACTCATCTCTCATCACTGTCATCATCAAGTGTTCATCAAAGAGAAAGTTGAATCAACATCACGTGGAGCAATATTTCTCATGCTGAATCTCAGTTTCCATCAAGAATCGAAGTTTCCAATATCATTTATTTTGCTCAACTTAAGCTCAAGATCAAGTGCTTCTCTCTGGTATTCTTGTAGATCCAAAGTTTCTTCAAGTTCAGGTTCATCATTTCTTATTTTTTTTCTGGTATTAAATCACTGATTATAGTGTGTTTCATGTTGATTTGAGCTTACTATAAGCAATGTAAAACTTCCGGCTAGTGATAGGCTCATTAGGAGCATAGTTGTAAATTTTAGCGCAAAATTGATGCGTTCGATTCTCTTTGTGTGCATATGATTTGTGAATTTTGAAGCCAAATTCTTAATATACATAACTTCAGCTATCGAATGGTGTGCATTTTTCTCATTTCTGGAATCATGTAGTGTTCACAGTTGCCGGAGATGGCCGGAGAAGATGACCGGAGGTCATTCTTCAGCCGGTGAGGAGGCGTTTAGGGTTTTAGGCTAGGTTTAAAACACGTCCATCCAATTCATTTTCATCCAACGGCTTAAACCTTGCCAGCACATTAAAATAACATGTGACTGGCGCGTGACATAATTTTTGAATTCTGATGCTTGCATGTGTGGGTGTGTTTGGTGGTTAACATGTACGCGCGTTCCCATTCGTATGATTGCCATAATTTTCTTGATGATTGTTGACTGTTTGATCTAATGGCTTTGATTGCATCCACGTATTTGACTGCACATACACCTGAACACACACGAACATGCATTTTGGACTGGATTGAGTAATTGATATTCACACCCTCCTTTTTAAAAGCCCAAGTATTTCTGAACTGAACTTTTACTTCCGTTGCACCCCCTGCTTATTTTACCTTCATTTTAATTTTTTTTATATAGTTTTCATTTCACTTCATTAAAAATACTAAAACGCATTGAAAAATTCTAAATAAATTCATGTGACATCATTACACATTTAATTAATTTTCTACAATTTTTAATTTTGGTTTCATTAATTTTTGAGCATATTTCCACAGTTTCTTTTCAATTTATTTTTCATTTGAACCTTTCTTTGACACTTGAACTTGTGCATTTTATTTCTCTCATCTCATACAACATTTTTTACTCATTCTTTTTGCATTGGTTAGGTAACACATTAAAGCATCTAAACCAATTTTCTTTTTATTTTTAAAGTCATCTTATCATGTGTTTAGGAGTTCTTATTTAAGCATTTTTGTGGTGTGTTTCAATTTGTTTTCATGAGGCCTTTTGAGGTACTCTTCTTTTGAGTTTTGCTATGAGTTTTGGTACATGTTTTTGTTTCTGACTTGGATTGTTTAGGACCTATTTTTACAATTTTCTCATGTGTTTTGATATTAGTTTTATGTCTTGCATTTGAAGTTACATGTATGTGTCATACCCCAAATTTTGACCACTTAGATTTCCCATCATTGTGCAAATCATCATCACAATATGGAGGAACCATCATACTTCATCAGTCTCCCTAAAGATGGGTGAGCATCCACTATAATCAAAATTAGGGTTTCAAGCCCTCTCAGAGCCTTAGACAAAGGATCAACCAAGGAATGGCATGATCTTCAACTTGTCTAACATCCACAATGGATCAAAAGGACTCCCACTTCAAGGATCAAGCACAAGGCTGCTCCCTTCTAGGTGGATCAAGTCTCAAGATCGACAGTGTCACCAAATTAGCGTTTTGGTCGACCAGGGCCTCCAGATGGAACTTTTTCATCTGGGCACAAGCCAATGATCCAAAACATAACCTAACATACTTCATGGGACCTCATGGACCCAATCATCAAGTCAATTTTTCCTCAGGGGATGCATTCATCAAAAATCAGGAATTAGGGTTTCTTGACCTAATTCACCCCTAAGTTGACTTTGGGGACAAATCATGAGCCAAGACCTCAAGACATGATTTGAGGATCTCTAATGAACTATATTGATCCATTTGCAACAATGGATTAATCCAAGAAGCTTGAGCAACAAGCCTCAATTTCATCTGCACCACAATTAGGGTTTCGCGAGGAAAGTCAATTGTAACTTTGACTTTTGACCAGGACATGCTCCCAAGCCCTAAGACATGATTCAATATACCCTATGGCACCCATGGAACATGTCCATCAAGTTTGATTTAGGTCAAGGACATGATTTCATGAAGAATTGCACAGTTTGGAATTCATTTGATAAAAAGTCAACTGTGCATAAAAGTCAACTTTGACTTTTTGAGATTTTTCACCAAAATGGATTTTTAACCCTAAAATGATGTTAATGTATGATTTGAATCATCATTCATCAAGAAAAATCAAAGAAAGTGGGATAACTTGTAAAAGTGGTAACCATAAAAACTTAGAAAAATTTCTAAGTTATGGAAAAAGTGACACTAATGTGCCAACTTTGGAGGACCATAACTCCTAAACCACAAGGCCATTGTTCCCCATTCAAAGCTTGATTTGTAGATCTCATTGCCCTCTATAAAAGCTTCATACTGACCTATGTCCAAATTCCTCATGGATTTTGAGTTATGGAGTGATCAAAATCAAGGAAAGTCACTTTGTTCCAACACTTAGTGAAAATTTCACTAAGTCAGATTTTACCCTACTTTTTGCCAAATGTAGGGGGATTTTTCACTTGGATTCAAAAGAGATCAAAACCAAACATGTTCAAACAGTTGTTGTTTCATGTAAGGGCTTTCCAAAATGACCAAGAACATTACCAAATTCAATTTGAGTCATGAGATATAACATTGGCAAGTTGCCTTGTTGAAATCTGTCAAGGCAAGGCAGATTTTGCATTTTTGCTCGATTTGCCAAAATCAGCCAAATCCAAATGCTCCTATCCACTTGGACACCTCTGAGGATTGAATCTAAAGGGGACAATCACTGAGCCAAGCCTCCAAAGTCTTTGGAACAAGAAATAGTAAGTTGAACCTAGAATTGCCAAAATAGGGACAAGACTCCAATTTTGGATTGGAGCATTCAATGGAAGCATCAAGGTGGCATGTGTCGCTCCCGGGATTTTCATCCAAGTACAAACGCGAAAGTGGCACCGAACACAGAATCGCCAGCAATGTGTATTTATCCCCAGAGAGGGAAAGGAAACACCGCATAAACCTGAGGGAAAGGATAGAGCATGGTCTTGCGACCCAGAGAACTGGATTCGGGAGTCGGTTACGCGAGAGGAAGGTATTAGCACCCATCGCGTCCATCGTACCCGATGGGATCCACGCTTGCTGCTTCAATCAAAGGGTGTAGAAAACTGGAGCTCCGCTGCTACTGGAAAGGAAAAAGGAACGAGAACAGAAAGAAATGAAGAAACAAATGTAGGGAAAATAAAAGAAGTGCTCGAATGGGCCCTACCCCACTGCCTACGTATCTCATCGGGAACATGAGAATCAGAGCGACGTAGTTCCCCTCACTAGGGATGGATTGTTTGTGTTTTTTATTAGGAGAACGACTAACATTCTAGCTCAGGTGTTGCAGGCTCGCTGGTCCGAGTGCGTTACCATCTTGCAAGAGAACGAGTAAAAGCAAGTTCGTACGCTAAGAATGATTGGGATGAGAAAAGAATTCTCGAAGGAAAGACGCTATTGTTTGTTTTTGTATTTTTAAAGTTTTTTTTCATTTGTTTGCATATGATAGTGTATCTAAATCTTAATCCTTGGAATGTATACATTCTCACATTCCAAGATGGAATGAGTAAGAAAGCAAACTAAGGGTGAAGAAGACACTCACACTTAGTTCCAATTAATAAGGTTCAAACACACTAGCATACTTGTATTTATTAAGTGTTTTTGTTGATTATGAAATGAAGAAGTGTTTTTTCTTTATTTGTACCTTCAACAAGTATTGCCTTTAGGTCCCTCATACAAGATCAAATGTTTAACACATTGACCCAAGATGGGCTATATGCTACACATTCTAAGATTATAAGAGAAGACCCCTTATAATCTTTTCTTTAAATGAAAGGCCTAAATGCAATAAATGCCTACCTTTATTAGATACTTTGAATTTTCTTTGAGATGAGAAGATGGAAGACTCAAGAGAGAGGTAAAGGTAAAAATATATATGAACTAAGACTCAATCCTAATTGATTAGTTAAGGGAGTGATCCTAATGGTTTGTGAGGTTACAAAACCTGAAGTCTAAAGAAGGAATGAATTAAACAATTCACTTCTAAAGTAGAAGATGAATTGTAACTCAAAAGGGAAAGTAATGGGTTAATCAAAGGAAGCACATAAGTGCTTAACAAATCACAAGATTGAATTGTAAAAGAATGAAGGAAAGAAGTTTGAATATGGATTCCTTATCCACACCCAATTTCAACTTACCAAAGCCCCTACATGGTTAGTAAACAAAGCAACATGTATAAGAAGTAAAAAAGAACACTTAATGCACATTAAAGTTCAAAAGAATAAGATGAAGAATCAAATCTTAACATCACAACCAGAATGGGAACCATATGGACAACAAGTGAATATCATCATACAAGTTCAAATGAATAAGCAACAATCATCATCCATTAGCATTCAAACATGTTATCATAAGAAAGGATAGATGAAAGATGAAAAGAAAGGAAAGGAACATGCATAAATGGAACATGCAATCCAACTATCAGAATTGAAACTAAATGAAAAAATGGTTTATAAACATCTCAAGAGCATTCATGAATCAACATCAAGACATTCAAGAAGTGGTACAAGAAGAAGGGAAGTGAAGATTCAAAAAGAAAGTGCAAACAATACCTGTTAAGGATGCACAAAGTTCAAATTGAAATGAACATGTAAAGATGACCTATAATGTGTACCAAGGACCTATAATATCACATGAATAGCTCATACAAATATGCAAATGCTCATACAAATATGCACAAAAGAATTCATGTAAAACATGCACCAAAGTTAGAATGATATGACATGTATTATGTTTCAAATGTTATGCATCAAACAAAAATCAAATGAACTCATGAAAATTATGCAAGCATGGTATTAGAATGCCTAAGTCAAAAGTAAATCATACATCAAAATAGCATGTCAAAATTCAAAGCAAAAGGACTTCAAACAATGCAATTAGGTCAAGTTGAAACATCATGCAAAGTGGTGCAAAGATAAGCATCAAAACATGTCATAAAATGACCTAAAAAATAAAATAAAAATCATATAACATGATTCAATGTATTAGTGTATCAATGCAAAAATAAACAAGTCAAAACTATTTATAATGAGCAAGAACAAAATTCCACAAATTCAATGTATCATATTTGGAATGCCTATAAATGAAAATTCAAATAAAATTATGAGACAGGGGCAAAAATGTCATAAAATCATGAAATAAAAATATCAAAAATTTCCTAAATGTCTTAATAACACTCATGAATTTTTCTAGAATTTTCTAATGTAGTTTGGTAATTTTAAAAATTAAAAAGGAAACGTGCATAAAATGAAGAAAATGAAAAGAAATTGAAACAAGAGAGGGGTGCATGCATAGTAAACTAACAGTTCAAAATTGTTTGGGCTTTGAAACGTATGGTGTAAATAGAAAAACCAGGCCTGGTCAACACACGCGCAATCCACACTAGCAATCATGCACACTCAGTCAAACAAAAGTCAAGCAATGATCACCCTTGGATCAAGTCAAGTCAACACAATAGTCAAAGTAAGACAAAGCAACAACTCAGATCAAAAGTACATCACAATAACCATGAACTCACACACACACGGTCAAGCTGATTCAAAAAGAATGCACGTGCAGGGGAGGGTGGATTTTAATGTGTTGTCACATTTTGGAGCATTAGATTAAAAGATCCAATGGCTGTAATTCAAACTGGCAGAAACCCTAACAATTAAAGCTACCGGCCAGAGAGGGACCTCCGGTCACCTTCTCCGGCGAGAACCACCACCTGCAAATCTCACATGTTCACCAAAACACACAATGCGCATACCAAAATGAAGCTGAGATAATGGAGATCAAAGATACGCAATTATTTTTCACATAACAAGCATGTACACAAAGAACAGAGGAGGAGAAGATATGCCCTAACTTTGGATCTAAACCTCTACAAGGCCTATCAACTAGCCGGAGTAAGCAGAGCTTCTATCAAGCTTATATTAACAAAAACAAGTCAAAATTAATGAAAATCAACGGAATCAAAGTTTAATGATGAACCTGAAAATGTGGAGAAATTGGAGATGTTGAGAGAACCAGAGAAAAATTTGATATGCTGAGCTTCTAGATCTCCAACCTTAGCAAAATAAATGCTACTGATTCACGTATTGAGGAAGGGAATTGAAGGTTACAATGATGGTGAACTTGTAGAAGCTGAGTTGTACTTGTTGATCTTGATTCAACCACACCAAACAATAAGCAATGGAAGAGCAATGGAGTTGAAATCGTGGAGAAGAAGATGAGCAAACTCAGAGAGAATGAGAGAGTTTCTGAAGTGAAAAAAGAGAAAATGATGTTGAAGTTAGAAATGTGAGTGAAGCTTTTATTTTATAGGGAGCTCTAACCATGGTTAACCTGAGTTGGTTAACTGAGTTGAGGTGGTTTAGGTGAGTCATCCCTAACTAACTGAGTCAAGTTAGTTAGGGAGAGCAATGATATGGTGATGATAACTTATGGTAAGCTATGGTGGAGGTGAAAAGAAATGAATGGCATGGCTGTTGTAGCAGAAACTTGCTCAGCAAGTTTGCTCTTTCCCTTCTCATGTATGGCACGTGCTATGGCAGTGTATATGATGGTAATGGTGTGTTCAAATAAGGGAATAACATACATGAATCATTTGATGGATGTCTGAACCAAGTTATGTAACAAAGCCATCAATGCATCAGTGGAACATAGGGTGATTTGTGGATGAAATTCTCCCTAATCCATGGATGGTTTGATGAGTTTTTGGGGTCATTGGAAAGAGATGATATGAGAGAACATGTTTGGTATGAAAAATGAATTGAAATGAGGCTTGGAATAGGTTGAAAAATGGATTAGAACACACAAGTTTGGAACTGGTCATGGGCGAGGCAAAGGGGTTGGCTGGCAAGGCATCTTGGCACCTGGGTTTTCAGCATGATCATAGCAAATTGGACTCAACATAACTTCTTAACCTTTGATCAAATGAAAAAATCATGAACACCAATTTTGAAGATCTCACATAGAGGAACAACTTTCATGTTGAAAGATTTTTCATTTGATGCTTAAATTTTGAATGGCCTTGGTTCAAAGTGTAGTGCAAAATGGCCAAAAATTACTATTTTTGGAAACCCTACCTCTTCCAAAAATGGCAACTTTTCAAATCTTGATTTTTTCATGACCCATTTGGACTTTCTTGATCAAATTCTGTACAATGGTCACATATGACATGAATTTCATGAATTTGGCCTCAAAAAGTCAAAGGTTGACTTTTTCCTTTGATTATTTGACTTAGCCCCAATTTTCCTGATCTTTTATCTTTCTTCCAATTGAACCACTTCTAAAACCAATTGAGAGGCAATTTACCACACACATACACTTAAGGACATATAGAGTACCATGACATCAAGTTTTGTCCAAAAAATCAAAGATACACTGATTTAATTGGAAACCCTAGTTTTGGTACCCACCTCCAAGGTGAAAAATGTGCAGTCTTCAATTTCAAATTCCTCAGAGTATGTTGTGTATCCTCTTAAAGGATGATGAGATATGCCACTTAAGGGAGATTTTGAACCAATGAACCATCTCTTTTGAGGGGTTTCCTTCAATTTTTGGACTTCTTGCATAGTGAAAAATGTAGTGCTTCAATCTCCTATTGAATCTCACTTTCATGAGGTTTTGGATGATCATTTGAGATAGTATGAGATATGAAAGACCTCTTGGCTTGCCTTGAGGCAAATTGTTTGACCTTTTGTGCCTTGAATGATCCCTTGATTGTCCACCTTTCACCTGATCACATGCCTTGATGGTAAGAGGGATGCCATGCTTCATTTTTCTATGTTAAAGATGCAATGCAATGCTAATGAGATGGATATGATATGTGATATGATAATGCTATGCTATGAAGACAAAGGAGAGAGCAAATTTTGGGGTATTACAGCTGCCCCTATTCAAACGCTGTAGACCTGAATGCCTGAAAGCGATTGCTTTCAGACTTTCAAGGTATATAGTGATTGAATACCAAATATAACCAAAAATTTGCTCTGGATGATGAAGAACAAAAGGGATATAAACCCAACGAGACTGCTGGATTGAATCTTCAATGAAATGTTGTTGGAGAGATCTGTCTTCTGAACGACGCCAGACGACTACTGGCTTGCCATACTGTGGATGGACTTTCAACAATGTCTTTTTGAACGACGCCAGACGACTACTGGTTTGCCATACTGTGGATGGACTTTCAACAATGTCTTTTTGAACGACGCCAGACGACTACTGGCTTGCCATACTGTCGATGGACTTTCAAAAATGTCTTTTTGAACGACGCCAGGCGACTACTGGCTTGCCATACTATCGATGGACTTTCAACAATGTCTTTTTGAACGACGCCAGGCGACTACTGGCTTGCCATACCATCGATGGACTTTAGCTGCTCTGCCATTCTAGACAATGGACTTTTACCAATTCATGTTGGATTTCTGCCAATCTGTCGTTGGACTTTTACCAATTCGTGTTGGATTTCTGCCAATCTGTCGTTGGACTTTTACCAATTCATGTTGGATTTCTGCTAATCTGTCGTTGGACTTGTACCAATTCGTGTTGGATTTCTGCCAATCTGTCGTTGGACTTCAATGATTACCAAACGAGCTTTGGAATCTCAAAATTGCCATCTTCAGATGGACTTTTGCAGCTTTGCCAAACTAACGTTGGACTTTGATTCTTACCAAACCGGCTTTGGAAGCTATGCCACATGATCATCCCACCTGCTGGAACAACCACCTGCAATATTATCCCACATGCTGGAATAATATGAACAATTGTATATAATGATCATCCCACCGGCTGGAATAACCATCGACAATACTATCCCACCTGCTGGAACAATCATCTGCCATACTATCCCACCGGCTGGAATAATATGAACAAATTGTATATAATGATCATCCCACCTGCTGGAACAACCATCTGCAATACTATTTCACATGCTGGAATAATGTATGCCAAAAATAAATTGGACCTTGAGTTGTAAATGAACAATGCTGAGAATTACACCACCGGCTGGGTAATATCATATGCTGACACTTTGCTGAGGAAGAGATTCTGTTGATCTATATGCATCTTGCGGGGAGAACCACAACTCAGCTGGGGAGTATTGTTTGACAAGATTCACATGCTGAAACTTGTGGGGATACCGCTACCAGAGATATGATCTTGCTAGGAATCAGGGCTACTCTGCCGGGGATATGCGAATCCTAATTGGATGATAATCCGTTGCAATATGCTGACAAAGAGTCCCTAGAGATCTGCTGGGAAACCCAAAGCAATTCCACGGTAGTCTGCTGAGGAATAAAATTGTCAATCTTAGGATAAGTGTCCTAATGCCCCATGTTAGGCGAACCTTCCGTTTGATGACTCCGCTGGGGATGATGAGTTTATAACAAACTCTGCTGGAGAAAACTGCTTTAAAGCGTCTCCTGCTGGGGAACGCCTTTTAAGAGGATTTTACAGAAAACCAAATGTCTTCCAACTCTACTGGGGATAATAAATCTGGAACATCTCCTGCTGGGGAAATTCAACAGGCCCCATGTTTGGGATGGTCAGCAACTTGCTTTTTGCCCCAAGACTGATCTGAAGAAATTGTCATAAGAGGATTTTACAAAAGATTAAACATCTTCAAACTCCTGGCAACTTCACTGGGGATTGACCATTAACTTCGGTATCTGCGAAGCAACTCTGTTGGGGAATTCACAACCATTATCGACACAGAAAAGCTTGTAGCTGTTGGAAGTACTGAATGAGAGAATCAACTTAATAAGATACAACAGTATTAGTTGAACTCAATTCACCGATATCGAAACGTCGTGACCGACCTTCGACCGAATGGCAGACTCCATCAGTAAACGTTATGAAAAAAGGGTGACAAGCGAACCCTTCCCATCGTCTGCGAAGTACCAGAAGATTTGCACTCGTTATGGACATGGAGTGGTCACTGCATTAATAACCGTTATCAACACAGAAGAATTCAATCTTTGACAATCGTTGTCGTCCTAAAACCCGGTGGGAAATCTTGAATGAGAGAATCGACTTAATAAGACACAATAGTATCAAGTCATAGCAAATATCTGTTGGTGCTGAGAGACGACTTTCGTGCTGCTTAGATCAATCACACTCATTACCTGCAACAAAAAAATATATGCACATGCCCCAGGATATTGCGTGGTTTTTTGAGTCCACCATCCAAGGTTGTCCAACAAGCAAAGTAATTTTAATTGTCTTTCAAAGTAATGTTTTATTATCAAAAATCAGACGTTTTTGCAAACAAAGCAGTAAAATGAAAATAAAAGGTTGTAACTGAATATTCAATTTTATTGATGAAATGCCAAAATCGGAGAATTTACAATCGGAAGCAAACCCCTGAAAGAGTTGATTGCCATAAAATTGAGAAAAGAAATCTATCCTAATGATAATGCGGAAATTGAATTCCAACTGATTTCTGATTCTGTTATAACCAGTATGTATTCCAACTCTCTTGATTATCTTCGCCTTTGGAAGCTCGTGGTCAGAACAATTCCTCCTTCGGAAACTTTGCTAGTTTGCTGAAGAGTAGAGAACGTACATATTAATTCAGACTGCAGTCATTCACTTAAATCCCACTTTTGCGTGGATCGCCTTTTCAGGTTTTCAATCCACCGGGATACCCATTTTTGCCTAAGTTGCCCTTTCGGGTTTTCAACTTACCGGGTGTATAATTTTTTTTCAATTATATCCCTAATTTTTGCCCGAACCTTTATTCTGTTTTTGGTTCGCCGGGATACCCTTTTTTGCCTGGATTTTTTCTCTTTCTTTTATCCAGCGGGTCTATTTATATGAAGTATTTTTTAACTGCATCTGAATTAACAGGGGATGAAAAGTCTTTTCCATCCATGGTTGTCAGCAATAAGGCTCCACCTGAGAAAACCGTTTTAACCACGAATGGACCTTCATAATTAGGAGTCTATTTGCCCCTGTGATCTGTACTTGGAGGAAGTATTCTCTTGATTACCACATCTCCGACCTTGTAAACTTGAGGTCGAACCTTCTGGTGAATGCCCTCTTCATTCTGCGCTGGTATAGCTGGCAATGACATACTGCTGCTAGTCGCTTCTCCTCAATAAGGCTCAGCTGATCAAATCTAGCTCGGACTCATTCAGCTTCATCTAGTTTAACGTCCATCAATACTCGGAGAGAGGGAATCTCAACTTCGATCGGTAGAACTGCCTCCATACCGTATACAAGTGAATATGGTGTTGCCCCAGTGGACGTGCAGACTGATGTTCGATACCCATGCAAAGCAAATGGTAACATCTCATGCCAATCTTTGTACGTGACAACCATCTTCTGCACAATCTTCTTGATATTTTTGTTGGCCGCTTCGACCACACCATTCATCTTTGGGCGGTACGGAGAAGAATTGTGATGTTCGATTTTGAAGTCCCGGCATAGCTCATCCATCATCTTATTATTCAAATTAGAACCATTATCAGTAATGATTCTTTCGGGAACTCCATAGCGACAAATGATATCTCGTTTCAAGAAACGAGCTACTACTTGCTTAGTGACATTAGCATAAGATGCTGCTTCAACCCATTTAGTGAAGTAATCAATGGCAACCAAGATGAAACGATGGCCGTTTGAAGCAGTAGGCTCAATTTTTCCGATCATATCAATGCCCCACATTACGAATGGCCACGGAGAGGACATGATACTCAACGGATTTGGAGGAACGTGTACTTTATCTGCATAGATCTGGCATTTGTGACACTTGCAAGCATACTTGCAGCAATCCGACTCCATTGTCAACCAATAATACCCCGATCTCAACAATTTTTTGGCCATCACATGTCCTCCGGCATGGGTACCGAAAGAGCCTTCGTGCACTTCAATCATCAACAGGTCTGCCTCGTGTCTATCCACGCATCTGAGCAGAACCATGTCAAAATTTCTTTTATACAGCACGCCATCTTTATTCAAGAAGAAACTACCGGCTAGCCTTCTTAACATCTTCTTGTCTTTGGAAGATGCCCCAGGCGGGTATTCTTGACTTTCCAAGAAGCATTTAATGTCATGGTACCAAGGCTTGTCGTCAGACATTGCATCAACATCAAACACAAAAGCAGGTCTATCAAGACGAGATACATCAATCCTGGGTACAAAGTTCCAACCATGCACTTTGACTATCGAAGATATAATGGCCAAGGCATCTGCAAACTTATTTTCATCTCTGGGAACATGGTACAACTTGACAGTTGTAAAGAATGTCAGCAATCTCCTCGTATAATCTCTATACGGAATCAAATTCTGCTGATGTGTGTGCCAAGTTCCCTTTACTTGATTGATTACCAGTGCTGAATCACCAAAGATATCGAGGGTCTTGATTCGTAAATCAATAGCTTCCTCAATCCCTAGTATGCAAGCTTCGTATTCTGCTTCATTGTTCGTACACCCGAAAGTTACTCGGGCAGTGAAGGGCATGTGAACGCCTTCTGGCGTAATGAGAACTGCCCCAACTCCGCACCCATTCATATTAACTTCCCCATCAAACATCAAACTCCATTTGGATTCAGGGTCAGGCCCCTCCTCCAGAAGTGGTTCCTCGCAGTCTTTCGCTTTGAGAAACATGATGTCCTCATCCGGGAAATCAAACTTCATGGGCTAGTAATCATCAAGAGGCAGTTGTGCGAGATAATCTGACAGTATACTTCCTTTGATTACTTTTTGTGAAGTAAATTGAATATCGTACTCTGTCAGTACCATCTGCCACCTTGCAACTCTGCCTGTAAGCGCTGGTTTCTCAAAAATATACTTGACCGGATCCATTTTTGAGATCAATAGGGTTGTATGTGTGAGCATATATTGTCTCAATCGCTTTACGGCCCATGCGAGTGCACAACATGTCTTCTCGAGCATTGAATAACGCGATTCACAATCTGTAAACTTCTTGCTCAGGTAGTAGATAACATGTTCTTTCCTACCTTCTCGTCGTGTTGACCGAGAACACAACCCATGGATCCTTCGAGCACTATCAAGTACATAATCAATGGTCTCCCTTGAACTGGAGGTATCAGAATCGGAGGTTCCTGCAAATATCTTTTTATTTTATCGAATGCATTTTGACAATCATCATTCCACCTGACCGTTTGATCTTTTCTTAAGATTTTGAAAATCGGTTCGCAGGTGGCAGTTAGGTGAGATATGAACCTTGAAATGTAGTTCAATCTCCCTAAAAAGCCGTGAACTTCTTTCTCAGTTCTCGGTACAGGCATATCTTGTATAGCTTTCACTTTAGCAGGATCAACCTCTATTCCTTTCTCACTGATCATGAAACCAAGCAATTTTCCGGACCGCACGCCGAAAGTACACTTGTTAGGATTCAGTCTCAACCTGAATTTCCTTAACCTCTCAAATGACTTCTTCAAGTTAATCAGATGTTCTTCTTCTGTCTTTGATTTAGCAATCATGTCATCCACATAGCACTCGATCTCTTTATGAATTAGATCGTGGAATAACGTCACCATTGCTCTTTGATAAGTTGCCCCTGCATTTTTTAACCCAAAAGGCATTACTTTGTAACAGAAGGTACCCCACGGGGTAATGAATGTCGTCTTCTCCATGTCTTCAGGCACCATCTTTATCTGATTGTACCCAGAGAATCCATCCATAAATGAGAACACTGAAAACTGAGCAGTATTGTCAACCAGCACATCAATATGAGGGAGTGGAAAGTCATCTTTAGGGCTCGCCCTGTTGAGATCTCTGTAATCCACGCACATTCTGACTTTGCCATCTTTCTTCAGCACCGGTTCTATATTGGCCACCCAGGGAGGGTAGTTGGTTACTGCCAGAAAACCTGCATCCAACTGTTTATGTACCTCTTCCTTGATCTTCAAAGCCATTTCTGGTTTTGTTCTGCGCAACTTCTGCTTGACCGGTGGACAGTCCTCTTTCAATGGTAGTCTATGCACAACTATGTCTGTATCTAAACCTGGCATATCTTGATATGACCAAGCAAAGATGTCAACGTATTCACGTAGCATAACTATCAGTTCTTGCTTTACCTCAGCCCGCAGACTTGCACCAATCTTGATCTCTTTCTTGCTTTCTTCTGAACCAATATTAGTAACCTCAAGAATTTCTTGATGAGGCTGAATGGTCTTTTCCTCCTGTTTCAACAATCTAGCCAACTCTTCCGGGAGTTCATAGTCTTCATCACTTTCCTCCTCGACTTGATAGATCGGATTGTCGAAATCATACGTGGGCATAACAGAATCATTTTCAGAGGAATCCACAAAATCAAGTCTGCATGATTAGATCGATGCTTTATCTTAGATTATTATTGCTTGAAAACAAAAGAAAAGAAAGTGCATTATCATTTTTAATTTTCTTTGTGCAAAAATAAAAAATAAAGAAGGAATAAAAACACAAATTTGTAAACAAAAACGTCCTTTTTATTGATGTTTGAACATTATATGAGAAAATATGGTGGCCCTACAAATGGATCCTTACACCTTGGGCAGAGTGTGGGATTTTATGCATTATGAAAGACAAGAATTATTACTCTGAATGGTGTACAACATGAATGACTTCTTCACTAGACCAGTTTTGCAATGCCTCGCCTGGAGCAAGTGAATACACCCATCTGTCCAGATAATCTGAGCTTTCAGCGTCATCTTCTATTGCTGAGCAGGACTGATTAGGGTTGATAATTCCTCCACTGTTGAAATTGATTGGCCCACGGAATCGGGGAACTGGCGTCTGGCCCGGTTGGTATCCAATGCCGAACTTATCCTCTTTCACAAACACGTCGATAGCTTTACCCCAACCTTGGGCATTTCCACTTTCAACCACTTCTCTGGCCTGCTTGTAAGACGCAATGGATGCACTCGGCCCAACTGGCACATTTGATACCGCTGGTGTTGAAGTAGATTATGGGAATTTCCTGATATTCAAGGCTTCAAAAGACTGGCACAGGGTTTCATGAATCTCTCCCTCCATTTCTACATATTTGAAAGTGGATAGATGACTCACAAATATATCTTTCTCACCGCAAACGGTAACCACTTGACCCTCGAACACGTATTTGAGCTTCTGATGTAGTGTGGAGGTAACTGCGCCTGCTGCGTGAATCCACGGTCGGCCTAACAAACAGCTATAAGCAGGCTGAATGTCCATAACGTGAAAGATCGTCTTGAATATCTGTGGACCAACCTGTATTGGTAATTCTACCTCTCCAAACACCGATCTTTGGGATCCATCGAAAGCTCTCACAATCAGATCGCTGGATCTAAGAATCAATCCATCTACTTCAATTTTCATCAGGGCCTTTTTGGGTAACACATTCAAGGAAGAACCTGTGTCAACCAGCACATGCGACAAAACAGCTCCTTTGCATTCGAGTGTGATGTGCAACGCTTTGTTGTGATTACGTCCATCTGGAGTCAAATCCCTATTTGTAAACCCCAACCCGTGGCTCACATTGACATTAGAAATTACTCCCTCCAACTGATTCACCGTAATCTCATGGGGAACATATTCCATATTTAAAACCTTTAACAAAGCAGCCCGGTGTGCATCTGAGCTCATTAACAGGGATAATATTGAGATTTTAGAGGGTGTCTGATTGAGTTGATCAATGATCTTGTAATCGCTCTTTTTGATAATCCTCATAAATTCCTCAACATCATTATCAAAATTGACTTTAGGGTCCTCTTCCTGAACAGGCACCTTGTCATCAACAACCTGTTTCCCTTTTGTTTTTGCAGCGGCTTCAGCTTCTTTATCACTCCTTAGAGTCTGGGGAGCAAACAGTCGACCACTTCTGGTGAAACCACTTGGTCCACTGACATTCTCAACACTGGTACCAACAACAGCCTCTATTCTCTGTTGACTTCCTCCTTGATGAGTATTAGTTCCATATTGCCACGAAACTGCCTTGTTAGACACATAAGAAACAGATTCAGGAACTATAATCGTAACTGGTCTCGGCCTCTCGGGCACGATGATAGCAACAGGATCTTCAACGGGCACCTTTATTTCAACTGGATTATAATAAATGGTAACGGCAGCAACATCTTTTTCCTTCTCTACCTTATCAAACTGAAGACTTCCTTCGTCCATAAGATCCTGCAGTCCAACTTTCAACTTACTGCAGCCATTAATCTGTCTTGAACAATCCTCACAATGAAAGCCACATCCAGGAAATACCTTTCCTTTTAACAAACGCTCTTTTACAATCAACAGCAGAGTCTTTACCAAATTAACATCAGTAATCAGATTCAATCTCTCACCATCAGAAATAGCATTCGTGCCTGCGCCTCGATGACGGGGCATTGGATTATCACGAACATTTGGCGGCTTAGAGAAATTAATAGCTTTTGCGTCAATCAGATCTTGAACCTTATGTTGAAAAGCCCAACACTTTTCTGTCGAGTGACCTGGCGCACCTGAATGAAATTCACATCGAACATTAGCATCATAACCTTGAGGTAATTTTCCAGTATCTAGCGGCCTCATAGTCCGAAGTTCAACCAACTTCCCTTTGAGCAATTGTGGTAACAAAGCAGCATATGTCATAGGCAATGGATCAAACTTACGGTCCCTTGGTCTATTAGTCTGGAATCGGGGTCTAGCTTATTGATTTGGAGCTTGCTGTCCTGCTGGAACCGGAATGGTTACAGCATCCACCTGATGATAGGACTGAGTCCTACCTCTGCCCCCTCCTCTATGCACAACACTGGACTCCCCTTCTCTTTTCCTTGTTTCATTAGCAAATGGTTTCCTCGAACTCGAAGCACCAGTCCCACTGACGTCTTGAATCTTACCCAACTTCCGCAGACTCTCTATTCGTTCCCCAGCAATAACAATGTCGGCAAACCCTGTTGAGGGACACGCAGCCAATCTATCCAAATACGGCCCTTGGAGTGTGCTCATGAACATATCAGCCATCTCACGATCAGCCAAAGATGGTTGAACTCGAGCAGCCAATTCTCTCCATCTCTGTGTGTATTGTTTAAAGCCCTCCTTGTGATCCTGAGTCATACTCTGCAGCTGAGTACGATTGGGTGCCATGTCTAGATTATATTGATACTGTTTCAGAAATGCAGCGCACAAATCTTTCCAGCTCTTTATATGAACCCTGTCCAGCTTAACGTACCACTCCAAGGAGGCGCCTGACAGGCTATCCTGGAAAAAATACATCCAGAGCTTTTGGTCTTCAGTATAAGCGGCAATCTTGCGATTGTAAGCTTGCAAATGTGTTTTGGGACAGGTACTGCCATTGTACTTATCCAATGTAGGGAGCTTGAACTTAGGAGGGATTCTCACCCCCTGCACGAGACCTATGTCCTCTACATCAATCCCCAGAGGATTTTGGCTCTCAATAGCCTTGAGTCTTTCATCTAACCCTTCGTACTTCCGGTCTTCTTTGTAGAAACCCATGTCGTTGTTGAATGTCGTGAACTGATCATCTTGACCATCCTCTAAACCATTATTATCAAGTCCCAGATGTACCCCACCAGTGGGGATGTTGACGACAAGAGGAGTGCGCACATTGCGATTTGGGATTTCAGTCTCTAGCCCCTGAATAGTGACTCTCATGGCATCTTGACCAACCCTCATGATCTCCTGACCGGCCCTCAGCTCCTGCTGACCTTGAGCAATCCCCTACATAAGGTTCATGAACTGCTCCATCCTTCCCCTCAAATCAGCTAATTCAGTCTGAACTTGTTCCATGACTCTGGCTTGATTGCGTTGGGTAGAGTATCGGTGAACTGGGGTATCAGCTATCGTGCCTGAAAACCAAATAAAGGTTAGCAGGCGCCTCCAAAAAGAAGACCTGCAATGCAAAAATGATATGCTATGCAAATGCAAATGCATAGTTATGTTTGTCATTTCAAGATACTTTTCATATCCTGATTCCAATCGTAACCACGAATTCCTGACGACCAGAAATCATGATTATTGAGTTTTGCCTTGAAGAGATATTCAGATACGCCGATCACAAATATCTGAAGACCAGAAATAGTGATTGGGTAGTGTGCCAGTGTGCAGATATCTTATTACGTCACATATATCTGAAGACCAGAAATTGAGAACAGAAATAGCTCATTTCATACAAATTCCCAAAGGTTTTCAAGCACATTTGTCATAGTGTCAACAACAGCATAAGAAACAAGCAGTCAAATGGATCCATCAACAATTCTGATGGTAACCATTGCAAATTACAAAGAAACGACAAAAATCATTAATCTGATAGCTCTACGTCCTTCAGCTTCTGGCTGGAATACTTAATCTCTTCGAACAGGATGTGGGTACGCTGATGATGTGGCTTCTCAATCAGCTCTTTGATTACGACGTCTCTTTTTTCCAATGCATCAGATAGTGAGCCCATGTGCATCAGCAAGGCTTCATCTTCACCGGCTCCTTTACACCTCTTAATTCCAGCTTGAATTTTAACCAGCTTCAGATCTGCCGTGACATCTTCAAGCTCTTTGTTGGCAATTTTCAGCTTATCTTCAGCAATCCTTGCCTGCTCTTGACTTTTGCCAAGATCCTCTCGATAATTTCTTATTTCTACATGTGCATTCTTCAGCTCTTCATCTTTATCTTTTAACTGGGTCAGCAATTCAGAGTTTTCAATTCTGACTTCATCCCAAGCTTGATGAAGTTTAGCTAATGAATCCTTGCTTCGGGCTAGCGCCTGCTTTGTAGCCTTGTGAGCCTGACTAGTATCATCTGCTCCCAAAGTAAGTTTCCGGAAGTACTGGGCTCTATCATCAAAATCTTCTTCTTTGTCCGCCAAGATTTTCTCCGCTTTCAATGCTCTATTTTCCAACTCTTTGTTGTCAGCCAAAGCTTTCTGAAGACATCTGCTCATTCCAGAGTTCTCTATCTGCAACTCTCTAACTATTTTCTTCCATTTCTCGCACTCTTCAGCCGGTACCATGGAGTGTTGATTTGGGCATAAGAGAATCTCTCTTGAGAAGGGTAGCATTAGCTCTTTGACCTTCATCTCAATCCAAGCATCGTAGCCAGGGTATGATCTACAGTCTCCTTTACCAAAAGTTAACTTTCCTGCTCTTTGTCTAAATTTCCAGGCATTTATTACTTCTGGCACTCTTTCATTCTTGGTTCCCACGAAAAACAGAGAAGCACTAACCTCTTCATCAGCAGGAGGCTTTCTCGAAGCATAACCAAATTGTCTAACAACCAACACCGGGTTGTAATTAATCCCACCTCTTCTTCCAAGTAGAGGTACATTCGGAAAACTTCCACATTTAACAGTAAGCTCTATTGTCAGTAATTTGGGATCAAACCAAATGATGTTATTGGCCGTCAAACCTATCAATCTCTTAGACCATTTCATTGTCTCAATAGTTTCTACGAAAGCACCAGTTCGAGGTAAATGTTTGAAGAGCCAATGACATAACAATTGGGTACAGCAACTAACCAGACTTCCTCTTCCCTTCTCATTTTTGTAGTGTACTGAGTGATAAAAATCCCCTAGCAGGGTAGGAATCAGATTCTTCGAAACGAACACTTTCATCGCCTGCATATCAACAAAATCAGGTTGACTGGGGAAAAGCACCAAACCATAAATACAAAGAGCTAACACAGCATTGTAAGTAGTCCAGTTTTTAGCCTTGGCAGCTTCCTGAGCTTGTTGGAAAAGGAACTCCAAATGAAATCCTTCGTCATCTTTAAGCTTACTTAGGCCACTTTTTACAACAAACAGGTCCAGATGTAGAACAGCAGCGATTACTTCGGGGGTAAGAGCACCTCCAGAAAAATACGGTATAGAAGACGTGACTGGAATTCCCAAAATAAATGAGAATTCCTCCAAAGTGGGCATCAAAATGTAATCAGGGAACAGGAAACATCTCATTGATGGTTCATAGAACTGTAAGAAAGTGTGCAACCCATCCTTCTCGTACTTTGTGAATGCACATACCATTTTAATCAGCTCTCCATATTCCTTCTGAAAAGTGCTGAGAACACTAGAACCAGCCATGCCTATCATCTTGTTTAATGGATCCAGCTTAGGATCAGGGAATTTATATGACACATTATTCTTCCTTTTAACCTCAACCTCTTGGAAACTCATGATTGAAATCAGACAATATGGTAGGTACCTGAAAATGACAAACATAACCTGTTATGATATGAGTATGCAAATACAAAAGGCATGTGATCAAGCATTCAGATGTCTGTGTCCGTGTTGAACTGTGTGCACTGTGTCTCTGTACTGAATCTGGCAATATATCTGAGATGAATACTCAAACCACTGTCATAGGATACCCTGTCTGTAATAATCATAGAATCACAAGTAAGGTATGTAGGAGGCTAGGTTACCTGCAAACATCCCACCCATACTCACATGTGGTTCCTAGAAAATAAGGCTTGTCAGCTTCTGAGGTTTGAGAAGCGATAGCACATTCAGCCCGTAGGATACAATGCTATACCAATCAAAGAGGTCGTCTACTGACTCACCTTAGAAAATAAAGGTCATCCTATGCAAGTTCCAAAGTGGGCCCTCGGGTGCGAGTGGGTTTGCCACAGAATGTGGTCTGCCACTGTCACCACTAAAGAGAGATGTTTCCACTAAGGTCCTCATGATCGGTCACTAGAGTCGACAGCTCTCTAGATCGTCATCATGGAATACACAAGATGCGTACGCCATGATGGGTCCCAAGATAGCCTCGTCTAGCTGTGAATTTCATGATTACCCAACGTACACAGATGGTACGTAGGTCCGACTACTCTCCACTCTAAATCTAAGTGTATACTCAAGCCTGTGTACCGAGCTCATCTCTCAGAAATCCCATCCCGCCAAACAGACAGAACAGTGTAACACAGTATAATATATGAAATGTAAATGCTAACATGCTATAAATATGGTACAAGGAATAAAATACAGTAAACAGCAAATATAAGATAACAGTAAACACCCAATGAAAGAAAAGCAAACAAGCGCTAGGATTGACTCGCTTAGGATGGACCAGCAATAGTTCAACCTGTCCCTAGCAGAGTCGCCAGCTGTCGCTCCCGGGATTTTCATCCAAGTACAAACGCGAAAGTGGCACCGAAAACAGAGTCGCCAGCAATGTGTATTTATCCCCAGAGAGGGAAAGGAAACACCGCATAAACCTGAGGGAAAGGATTGAGAATGGTCTTGCGACCAAGAGAACTGGATTCGGGAGTCGGTTACACGAGAGGAAGGTATTAACACCCCTCGCGTCCATCGTACCCGATGGGATCCACGCTTGCTGCTTCAATCAAAGGGTGTAGAAAACTGGAGCTCCGCTGCTACTGGAAAGGAAAAAGGAATGAGAACAGAAAGAAACGAAGAAACAAATGTAGGGAAAATAAAAGAAGAGCTCGAATGGACCCTACCCCACTGCCTACGTATCTCATCGGGAACATGAGAATCAGAGCGACGTAGTTCCCCTCACTAGGGATGGATTGTTTGTGTTTTTTTTAGGAGAACGACTAACGTTCTAGCTCAGGTGTTGCAGACTCGCTGGTCTGAGTGCGTTACCATGTTGCAAGAGAACAAGTAGAAGCACGTTCGTACGCTAAGAATGATTGGGATGAGAAAAGAATTCCCGAAGGAAAGACGTTATTGTTTGTTTTTGTCTTTTTAATGTTTTTTTTCATTTGTTTGCATATGATAGTGTATCTAAATCTTAATCCTTGGAATGTATACATTCTCACATTCCAAGATGGAATAAGTAAGAAAGCACACTAAGGGTGAAGAAGACCCTCACACTTAGTTCCAATTAATAAGGTTCAAACACACTAGCATACTTGTATTTATTAAGTGTTTTTGTTGATTATGAAATGAAGAAGTGTTTTTTCTTTATTTGTACCTTCAACAAGTATTGCCTTTAGGTCCCTCATACAAGATCAAATGTTTAACACATTGACCCAAGATGGGCTATATGCTACACATTCTAAGATTATAAGAGAAGACCCCTTATAATCTTTTCTTTATATGAAAGGCCTAAATGCAATAAATGCCTACCTTTATTAGATACTTTGAATTTTCTTTGAGATGAGAAGATGGAAGACTCAAGAGAGAGGTAAAGGTAAAAATCTATATGAACTAAGACTCAATCCTAATTGATTAGTTAAGGGAGTGATCTTAATGGTTTGTGAGGTTACAAAACCTGAAGTCTAATAAGGAATGAATTAAACAATTCACTTCTAAAGTAGAAGATGAATTGTAACTCAAAAGGGAAAGTAATGAGTTAATCAAAGGAAGCACATAAGTGCTTAACAAATCACAAGATTGAATTGTAAAAGAATGAAGGAAAGAAGTTAGAATGTGGATTCCTTATCCACACTCAATTTCAACTTACCAAAGCCCCTACATGGTTAGTAAACAAAGCAACATGTATAAGAAGTAAAAAAGAACACGTCATGCACATTAAAGTTCAAAAGAATAAGATGAAGAATCAAATCTTAACATCACAACCAGAATGGGAACCATATGGACAACAAGTGAATATCATCATACAAGTTCAAATGAGTAAGCAACAATCATCATCCATTAGCATTCAAACATGTTATCATAAGAAAGGATAAATGAAAGATGAAAAGAAAGGAAAGGAACATGCATAAATGGAACATGCAATCCAACAATCAGAATTGAAACTAAATGAAAAAATGGTTTATAAACATCTCAAGAGCATTCATGAATCAACATCAAGACATTCAAGAAGTGGTAGAAGAAGAAGGGAAGTGAAGATTCAAAAAGAAAGTGCAAACAATACATGTTAAGGATGCACAAAGTTCAAATTGAAATGAACATGTAAAGATGACCTATAATGTGTACCAAGGACCTATAATATCACATGAATAGCTCATACAAATATGCAAATGCTCATACAAATATGCACAAAAGAATTCTTGTAAAGCATGCACCAAAGTTAGAATGATATGACATGTATTATGTTTCAAATGTAATGCATCAAACAAAAATCAAATGAACTCATGAAAATTATGAAAGCATGGTATTAGAATACCTAAGTCAAAAGTAAATCATACATCAAAATAGCATGTCAAAATTCAAAGCAAAAGGACTTCAAACAGTGCAATTAGGTCAAGTTGAAACATCATGCAAAGTGGTGCAAAGATAAGCATCAAAACATGTCATAAAATGACCTAAAAAATCAAACAAAAATCATCTGACATGGTTCAATGTATTAGTGAATCAATGAAAAAAGAAGCAAGTCAAAAAAATTTATAATGAGCAAGAACAAAATTCCACAAATTCATTGTATCATATTTGGAATGCCTACAAATGAAAATTCAAAGAAAATTATGAGACAGGGACAAAAATGTCATAAAATCATGAAATAAAAATATAAAAAATTTCCTAAATATCTTAATAACACTCATGAATGTTTCTAGAATTTTCTGATGTTGTTTGGTAATTTTAAAAATTAAAAAGGAAACGTGCATAAAATGAAGAAAATGAAAAGAAATTGAAACAAGAGAGGGGTGCATGCATAGTAAACTAACAGTTCAAAATTGTTTGGGCTTTGAAACGCATGGTGTAAATAGCAAAACCAGGCCTGGTCTACACACGCGCAATCCACACTAGCAATCATGCACACTTAGTCAAACAAAAGTCAAGCAATGATCACCCTTGGATCAAGTCAAGTCAACACAATAGTCAAAGTAAGACAAAGCAACGGCTCAGATCAAAAGTACATCACAATAACCATGAACTCACACACACACGGTCAAGCTGATTCAAAAAGAATGTACGTGCAGGGGAGGGTGGATTTTAATGTGTTGTCACGTTTTGGAGCGTTAGATTAAAAGATCCAATGGCTGTAATTCAAACTGGCACAAACCCTAACAATTAAACTATCGGCCGGAGAGGGACCTCCGGTCACCTTCTCCGGCGAGAACCACCACCTGGAAATCTCACATGTTCACCAAAACACACAATGCACATACCAAAATGAAGCTGAGATAATGGAGAAGAAAGATACGTAATTATTTTTTACATAACAAGCATGTACACAAAGAACAGAGGAGGAGAAGATATGCCCTAACTTTGGATCTAAACCTCTACAAGGCCTATCAACTAGCCGGAGTAAGCAGAGCTTCTATCAAGCTTATATTAACAAAAACAAGTCAAAATTAATGAAAATCAACTGAAGCAAAGTTTAATGATGAACCTGAAAATGTGGAGAAATTGGAGATGTTGAGAGAACCAGAGAAAAACTTGATATGCTGAGCTTCTAGATCTCCAACCTTAGCAAAATAAATGCTACTGATTCACGTATTGAGGAAGGGAATTGAAGGTTGCAATGATGGTGAACTTGTAGAAGCTGAGTTGTACTTGTTGATCTTGATTCAACCACACCAAACAATAAGCAATGGAAGAACAATGGAGTTGAAATCGTGGAGAAGAAGATGAGCAAACTCAGAGAGAATGAGAGAGTTTCTGAAGTGAAAAAGGAGAATATGATATTGAAGTTAGAAATGTGAGTGAAGCTTTTGTTTTATAGGGAGCTCTAACCATGGTTAACCTGAGTTGGTTAACTGAGTTGAGGTGGTTTAGGTGAGTCATCCCTAACTAACTGAGTCAAGTTAGTTAGGGAGAGCAATGATATGGTGATGATAACTTATGGTAAGCTATGATGGAGGTGAAAAGAAATGAATGGCATGGCTGTTGTAGCAGAAACTTGCTCAGTAAGTTTTCTCTTTCCCTTCTCATGTATGGCACGTGCTATGGCAGTGTATGTGATGGTAATGGTGTGTTCAAATAAGGGAATAACATACATGAATCATTTGATGGATGTCTGAACCAAGTTATGTAACAAAGCCATCAATGCATCAGTGGAACATAGGGTGATTTGTGGATGAAATTCTCCCTAATCCATGGATGGTTTGATGAGTTTTTGGGGTCATTGGAAAGAGATGATATGAGAGAACATGTTTGGTATGAAAAATGAATTGAAATGAGGCTTGGAATAGGTTGAAAAATGGATTGGAACACACAAGTTTGGAACTGGTCATGGGCGAGGCAAAGGGGTTGGCTGGCAAGGCATCTTGGCACCTGGGTTTTCAGCATGATCATAGCAAATTGGACTCAACATAACTTCTTAACCTTTGATCAAATGAAAAAATCATGAACACCAATTTTGAAGATCTCACATAGAGGAACAACTTTCATGTTGAAAGATTTTCCATTTGAGGCCTTTAACCATGAGTAATTGATCAAAACATTTAGCCCACCACATGTTTGTAAAAATGATGGCGCGTGACCTGAAATTTGCCCTAGCTGACTTGCATTTTTGCCCAAGTTTTCCTCAACTTTGATCATCCATAACTCTCTCAATTCTTATCCAATGGAGATGTTCTACACATGGATTTGAAGCTTGAAACAAGATCTTTTGTTATGGCCGGGTGGAATTTTCATTTGATGCTTAAATTTTGAATGGCCTTGGTTCAAAGTGTAGTGCAAAATGGCCAAAAATTACTATTTTTGGAAACCCTACCTCTTCCAAAAATGGCAACTTTTCAAATCTTGATTTTTTCATGACCCCTTTGGACTTTCTTGATCAAATTCTGTACATTGGTCACATATGACATGAATTTCATGAATTTGGCCTCAAAAAGTCAAAGGTTGACTTTTTCCTCTGATTATTTGACTTAGCCCCAATTTTCCTGATCTTTGATCTTTCTTCCAATTGAACCACTTCTAAAACCAATTGAGAGGCAATTTTCCACACACATACACTTAAGGACATATAGAGTACCATGGCATCAAGTTTTGTCCAAAAAATCAAAGATACACTGATTTAATTGGAAACCCTAGTTTTGGTACCCACCTCCTAGGTGAAAAATGTGCAGTCTTCAATTTCAAATTCCTCAGAGTATGTTGTGTATCCTCTTAAAGGATGATGAGATATGCCACTTGAGGGTGATTTTGAACCAATGAACCATCTCTTTTGAGGGTTTTCCTTCAATTTTTGGACTTCTTGCATAATGAAAAATGTAGTGCTTCAATCTCCTATTGAATCTCACTTTCATGAGGTTTTGGATGATCATTTGAGATAGTATGAGACATGAAAGACCTCTTGGTTTGCCTTGAGGCAAATTGTTTGACCTTTTGTGCCTTGAATGATCCCTTGATTGTCCACCTTTCACCTTATCACATGCCTTGATGGTAAGAGGGATGCCATGCTTCATTTTTCTATGTTAAAGATGCAATGCAATGCTAATGAGATGGATATGATATGTGATATGATAATGCTATGCTATGATGACAAAAGAGAGAGCAAATTTTGGGGTATTACAGCATGGATTGAGCTCTTATCCAAGACCAAGGGGACCAGCAGCCTGTGCCCTAACCTCTAGTCAATGGCTAGAGGAGACTTGGATTTTCATTTCCCAACATTGGCCAAAACTACTCAGCAATTGCCATTCACTATTCCTTGCAAAACAAACTTGCTCTACTATAAATAGAGCTCAATTGTGATCAGTTTGAGTACACCAAAGCCATCAAACAGATGCTTTCCTCAAAATCTCTTCTTTCACTCCAATTTTGCCTTCTAAGGCAAGTCACTATCGGGTTTTGAGTTTGAGAGCTTTTCCAATCAAACCAATCACACACACACACACCTCACATACATCATATAGAAGTGATCCAAACACTCACATAACATCTGGAACACAGATTTCACAAAATCACCAGCCAATTGCTCAATTTCTTGACAGTTTTGTAGTTGAGGTACCATCTTCAGCTCCAAACCATTTCAATCCACTCCAAGCATTCATACACACTCCATGGCACCTAGGGAAGCTATCCAGATCATTGGAACATAGCTGTAACACCTTCAACACAAATCACGATCACCAGCTGCAAGTGGTAAGCATGAGCTGTTCTAACTCTATGATCCATGCAATTTTTGCTGCACAATAATTTGGCCATATGTTCATAATCATGCATGGAATGTTTCCCCTCAATTAATTGCATTGTTTGAATCGTGTATAAAAAATCCTAGCCTTCATGCAGAAATTAGGGTTCTTGAGGATTTTTCGTGATTTCTTGTTTTATGCTTAATTTAAATGAAATTAATTGTCATAGACATGATCGTGAGGTTGAAACGAGTTGATTGGTATGTGGATTGCATGATATAATCAAGTATTAAGTGAGATTGGAGAGAAAATGCAAATCTGGGCAAACCCAAAACACGCGCGTGTTCTTGGCGCCATTTTTTGAATATTTGAATATTTGAATTTTGTGATTTTATTTAATTGATTCAAAAATTAATTTCTCTCGGAGTTTTAATGATTTTGAGTTGATTCTTTTTTTAATAAATCACAAAAATGTTAAAATATTTTATTTTCCCAAAAAATCCCAAAAATATTATTTATTTGGTATAATTGATATTTTTGCAAAGAATTAATGTTTTAATTATTTTTGACATTTAAAATATTTTTTCCACCTTGATTTTGCAACTTTTAATGCTTTCTAATTATTTTATAGGTCAATACTAAATTTTTGAAGCATTAATCCAAGATCAAAAATTGTTTTTCCTATGTTAAACAATTATGATCATTTTAATTGAATTTTTATTCAATTAAAACACATTTTTGAAACCAAATTAGGGTTTTTGGATTAATTCAACCCTCATAAATCATTTTCAAAACTTTTGGGCCTCTAATAGAGTGTAAGACCCAATCCTTTTTTTGACCAAAATCACTTTGGGCCTCAGTGTATTGTATAAGTCCCGATACCGTAAAAAACAAACGGCGCGATCGTCGCCTTTTAAATATAAACCATCTGGGCCTCTCCTTGAGCTATAAGACCCATTCAAAATTCTTTGGGCCTCTATTAGAGTGTAAGACCCAATCCCCTTTTAACCAAAACATTTTGGACCTCAGATATTGTATAAGCCCCTCTCTGCGTTAAAAGAAAACCTCGGCGTGATCGCCAATTCCAAATCAAATCAACTGGGCCTACCCTCGAGTAGTAAGACCCATTTCATTTCTAAAACTCTTTGGGCCTCTTGAGAGAGTGTAAGACCCATCCCTTTGTACAGAAAACCCTTTTGGGCCTCAGTCACTTGTATAAGTCCCTCTGTACAAAATTCAAACAGTGCGCTCACTGATAAAACCCTGGGCCTCTCCTTGAGCTGTAAGCCCCAAATATTTCTTTTTCAAAGCACTTTCTCCTTTGATTTTGAATATACTATTGTTTTCAATCTGTCTTTGTTGAACAACTAACAAAACAGCATGGATGCTCTACAACCGAGTAAGTGTTTATCCGCTTTCATATACATATAACTGTATTGTGGGGCTGTTTCGCTGTAAGTATTCTTTCATAAACTCATATCAATTGTGTAATAATAGTATAGATATTTAGAGTTTCCCCGGCAACTACGTCTAGCATTAAGCCCATTGATCACTCTTAAATAGTCAAAACTAGATCCCCATAAGATTACCAGACACAGTCTTCCCTCTTCTTGGGGTTAAACAATAAGGAGATATGAAAGGCAGCATTCTCTGTGAACCCTTTCATAGACTGTCACTCGTAGAAGTTGTCAAAGAAACTCTATTCCCCAGAGATGATCTTTTCTCCGTGAATGGCATCTCTTGAGTTTCTTCCAAATTCTCGAACTTTCCTGGCTTGATCTATTCTCGGTGAATGGCATGTCTTGAATTTCTCGGGGTTTGGGGACCCACAGGCTTCTTAAAAGCACTTGTCAAGAAACTCTACTCCCCAGAGATGATCTTTTCTCCGTGAATGGCATCTCTTGAGTTTCTTCCAAATTCTCAAACTTTTCTGGCTTGATCTATTCCTTGTGAATAGCCTGTCTTGAATTTCTCGGGGTTTGGGGACCCATCGGCTTCTTAAAAGCATCGGCCTCCTCTTGGGCATCATACAAGGACCCACAAGCTTCCTAAATGCAACCCCGCCTCCTCTTGGGCTTAGTACAAGGACGTCTCGGCTTCTTAGAAGTATTCACAACCTCCTCTTAGGCTTCGTATAATGATCTCTTCCTCCGGGAATGATAGCCTCCTCTTGGGCTTCGTACAAGGACCGATCGGCTTCTTTAAAGTTTCCAGCCTCTTCTTGGGCTTCATACAAATTGTCCCGATGACCTCCTAGAGGTATAGGAACAAAACTTAATCATATGCATAGAACAGTCCTTTCAAAGAGTCTACTACTGTTTCTCAAAGCATAGTACAAAAGATGAAACTCTAGACTTGGACAGTCTAACATCCTTGAGTCTCAAAGACATTCTCAAGTGACCCATTCGTTAAATAAGAAGAAAACCCGTAGACTCGGACAGTCTCAATGCCCTTCGGATTTCCCACTTCCTTAAAGAACAGGAATAACCTGGATCCTCGAATCAAATCCTTGAGTACAGTGTTGCTCATATAAGAACTGATTTTCTCTTTAAATCAGCATACTGGACATGTCACTCAACTAAAACAGCGCCATAGCTTCCTCTTGGGCTTTGTACAATGATTCTCCCCAGCGGAGTCAAACAATGTTTAGCCTCTCTCTCGAGCTTTGTACGAGACACATAAGAGACTCCCTCGTTGAGTCAATGACCCCTTTCGCCTCCATCTCGGGCTTTATACGAGATACAAAAAGGTTCTTATTGAGCCAAACAAATTTTAGCCTCCATCTCGGGCTTTATACGAGATACCAAAAGACTCTATCGTCAAGTCAAAAACCTTTTAGCCTCTCTCTCGGGCTTTGTACGAGGCACACATTAGCCTCCTCTTAGGCTTTGTATAAGAAAACCACTGGTTGGTCAAATCAACCTTTTAGCATCAAAGTTGTGCCTCGTTCACAGTACACAAACATCAACAACTCCTTCCATCTAATCGCTGTAAGCGGCAAGCCTCTGGATTATTTACATCCACGCCACTGTCCCTCTT
This sequence comes from Lathyrus tuberosus, assembly GCA_022829125.1. Taxonomy (NCBI): domain Eukaryota; kingdom Viridiplantae; phylum Streptophyta; class Magnoliopsida; order Fabales; family Fabaceae; genus Lathyrus; species Lathyrus tuberosus. Next base: position 23,198,046 of record JALAZF010000024.1, on the reverse strand, counting down.
TTATTATGAGAAATTCCTAAGGAAAGATGGCATTGCTCTAAACTGAGTTAAAGTCTTCTCCTTCAGGTTAAAATCCCCTATAAAGGAAATTATGGTATTGTCGGATTCACATATCCCGGTTAAAGTAATTCTCCTTTATAAACAGTTATGACATACAACCCCCTCTTTAGAGATGACAAATTCTCTCTAAAGTCAAACCCTTTTAGCTTCTTATCTTGGGCTTTGAACAAGATACAAACTACCTTTCGCTTCACGTCTTGGGCTTTGAACAAGACACCAAAACAACCATTTCCTCCCATAGAATAGGAGGAACTACGAACGCTCTGATTTCCCTGTTTCGGTAAACTGGAATACGTAGGCATAAGATTGAAAGAAGAAATCTTAGCGAGCACACTAAACAAAAATCCAAAATCCCATACTCTCATACATTCGTCCTAACATCCTAACCGATAGCCTAAAGCCCCCCTTGTTAACAAAATAATCTAGGAGAAACCCCGAATCTTTGTAGCATACGTAAACCAACAGTTTTTACTGTTTAATCTCAGTTTGCAAGCAGGGTTAATTGGAGACATCTATTTCCCTTTCTTCATTAGCTTTAATAGGATAAAAAATGAATCGAGCTGTAGTACCAGAGCGACCGTGCTTCGCAACCACATCCAAAATTCACTCGCTACAGTATGCACCTTCTTCTACTTCCTTCTCATTTGATTTTGATGAGGCACTTGTGCCACCTTTTGTGCTCATTTGTATAATATTATAGCTCATTTGTATGATATTATAGGTCATCTTAAACCATGATTATAGGTCATTTGCTTTCACTTCTTGCCACTTAAATATGCTTGTTTCAATTTGTTCCATCACATGAACTTGATTGAATTAAACTTGCATCCTATCTCTTCTTAAGCTCTACATGTTTTATGTGTGCATTTTGTATGCCATTTCATATATTCCATTTACATCTCATTAATAGTATGCCACTGTCCATATGCATTCATTAATCATTCCATATGATACACATCCTTAACATGTAACTTTGTGCATCTAATTGGAAATTGTTTCTTTCTTTCTTATCTCTTCTTCATCTTACTTCCTCTATTTGTATCATTGCATCCATGATTTGTATGATGATTCATATGCATTGTGAGACATTTATAAATGGTATATGGTTTTGACCTTTATCTTTTGTGAAGCACTATTGCATGTTCACTTTGCATATCCACTCATCTTTCATCTATTCCTTTCATAGTTGCTTTTATTTGATGTTTAAGACTTTGCTTGTGCATAGTTTTGTGTGTTAGATATCTTAACATTAGAGAACATCCTTAGAGTATAGGTTCTGACCTTGATTGATTTTCATCTCTTAGGATCTTTATCCATTGGTTCTTAATTTGTTTGATCATTATTTGGTATTCTTTCCTTATTTCACTACTTGTAAATAGTTTTTGAACTAACCTTTTCATGTAGGTGTTAATGGTAAGTAAGTGTGTGGATATGCTTCCACATACACTTCTTTCTTTCTATTTTCTCTTATCTCCTTTAATCATTCTACTTGTGATCATGATAAGCATTTATATGCTTTCCTTGAATAACTTCTTTCTTCCCCTTTTGAGTTATAACTCATCTTCTACTTTAGAAGTGAGTTGTTTAATTCATTCTTCTCCTCCTTTCCCTTAGGATTAGATTTCTTAAACCACATTAACCATAGGAACATCCATGTATGATAACTTTAGGGTTTGAGTCTTAGTCTCTCTCATTAGTTTTCACCTTTGCTTCTCCTTTTGAGGCTCTCTTCTTCTCACCTTAAAACAAAATCCAAAACACTTAATAAAAGGCATAGCATGCATTATATTTGAGCCTTTCATGTGAGAATAAGGAGGTGAGGCGTCTTCTCTCATTTTCTTAGAATGTTTAGCGTACGTCCCGTCTTGGGTCGATATGCGAGACATTCGATCCTACATGAAGGACTTAAATACAATACGTGTTACAAAACACAAAATTAATCAAAACACTTCTTCTTAAAAGACAAAAACAAACAAATATATTCTCTTCTCATCTCCTTCATTCTATTCCTTACGGATTCGTCACGTCCGTTCCACCGCAAACAGGTAACGCCTAAGTCTCCCTACAGCGAGCTGCAACACCTAACTGCTGGAACGCGCACTCTGACGTTTCCACTAAAAAACACAAACAACTTTCCCTTAGCTGAGGGGAACTATGTTGCTCTGATTCTCATGTTCCCGATGAGATACGTAGGCAGTGGGGTAGGGCCCATTCGAGCATTTCTTTTATTTTCCCTACATTTGTTTCTCCTTCTCTTTCCATTCCTTTTCCAGCATCTTTTCTATCACCCTTTGAGCAGTACTTCAAGCGTGGATCCCATCGGGTACGATGGACGCGTGGGTGTGCTAATACCTTCCCCTCGCGTAACCGACTCTCGAACCCAGTTCTCTTGGTCGCAAGACCATGCTCTTTCCTTTTCCTCAGGTTTATGCAATGTTTCCTTTCCCTCTCTAGGGATAAATACACATTGCTGGCAACTCTGTTTCCGTGCCACTTTTGCGTTTGTACTTGGATGAAAATCCCGGGAGCGACAATGGGGAATCTTAGTGGTCAAAATTTGGGGTATGACAGATGCCCCTATTTAATCTTCTTGGACCCGAAGGTGTGAATGGTGAAGGTATTCGGGCATTCAGGGTGCAAGGGGATTAAATATCAGAATACCCGAAATTTTGATGGTGGTTATGAATGGAATTTTGCCCATCCATCTTCTATTGCTAAGCGTTGACGCTTAGAAAAGGTAGAACTTCCCCTCGATCCCGGTCTTCTGCCAAGGAACTGGTCTTAGTTTCAGAAATAAACTTCCCCTCGATCCTGGTTTCCTACCAAGGAACTGGTCTCAGTTTCTGAAATAAACTTCCCCTCGATCCTAGTTTCCTACCAAGGAACTGGTCTTAGTTTTTGAAATAAACTTCCCCTCGATCCTGGTTTCCTACCAAGGAACTGGTCTTAGTTTCTTTTGTCAATAAACTTTCTTGACAAGGGACGCTACTCGTAGAGGTTTTCCTTAAACTTCTCACCAAATTTTCCTGGGGAGATGCCATTTGTCGGAAAAAGTTTTGATGTCAGACTTGCTGGGAAAACCCATTCGTCTGAGCTGTAGAGGTGGTCAAACTTCTCTGTTGGAGATGCCATTTGTTGGCTCTACTGGGGAAAATGAGTCTCTCGAAAGACCATTTCCGCTTGGGGATATTACATCATACTTTTCTCGGGATCTTCTCGGAGAAATGCCATATGATGTGATCCAATTTTGAGGTACTGATGACCTTTTCGTCAGCAGTTTTTTCGGAGAAAAACTGCCGTATTGTCGAATCTCTGATAAAGAGGCTTTCTCTGGGGATTTTTCCTTAATCCGGGAAAGTGAAAATATCATCTTCCATGATGAAGAGTGGAGTTCGTCGAAAGTTCTCTGGTCTTTCAGAGGTTCAAGTTATCAAAGTGGTCAAGGGCTAACTCTAATCCAGAAATAAATTAGAGGAGAGAGACTGTTCAGACGCAACGTTTCCTGACGAGGAAAGAACCAAAAATGTGTTTGACAAGAGGACTTTTATCACTAAGGGATAAGACCGACTGGAGTGATAATGATGCAATATGAATGTGAATGCAAATTAATGATGCATGATGTATGTATGTTTATGCTAACAAAACTGACGCGACATAAAGACTAGTAGATGAACACGACTAGATACTCGGCCACAGTGGGGGATGAAAAGTATCACTGGTTCAAAATAGCAAGTCTGCCTTGCTTAGGAGGAATAGACCCTGCGGGGAACAAATTTTGGTCGGGCTTAGGAGGTAAGAACTCGGCCGAGGATGTCAGATGAAGTATTCGCATCTGACATAATTGATCCTTCATTCAGGCGCACTAGTTTAGAAGGATTACTTTGATTCTGCACTTTGAAGCTCGCTTGCTTCTGGAGAAGCGATCGATGTTCTTTTGATGTTCAACAGTCAAAAGAATTTCCATCTTTGTTTAAAAAGCAGAAAAAGTTTGACAAGTAAATTCATTTTTGTTTTATTTCAAGAATCGTTAATCATGTTAAAATGTCGTTCTGTAAAGCTAAAACAAATAAGAATTGCAAACAAAAGCACAGGGGCTCAACTTTTATTGATAGGATGGAAATTAGCCAAACGCGTGATTCCATAGAGTATTTACAAAGTTTAGAAAATGGTAATTTAAGGGAAAAGTGCTACATCGAAACATAACGACCACTATCCATCTACCAGCTTTGAATTCAGGACATCCTGAGCTTCTGTCGAAGATGACCTTGACTGGAGTTTTCTGATGGATGGCATGACTGCTACTAGGGGATTTGCCCCTGTTGGACGTAGTTACTTGCCATTGTCCCTAACTTTTGCCTGGATTGTACTTTGAGATTTCCAATCCACCGGGATAATTTTTTTTATTATGTCTCTAATTTTTGCCTGGACCGCCCTTTCGAGCTTTCAATCCACCGAGACGTTTTTTTTTTAGTTTAGGCGAAGTATATCTTGACTACATCAACATTTGTGGGGTAGGCAAATTCTCCTCCATCCATGGTTGCAAGTCTCAAGGCACCGCCTGAGAAGGCTTTCTTGACCACATAGGGGCCGTCATAATTCGGAGTCCATTTGCCCCGGGAATCAGTGAGAAATGATTGTATCTTCTTGAGCACAAGGTCTCCATTCCTGAAGACGCGAGGTCGGACCTTTTTGTCAAACGCCTTCTTCATTCTTTGCTGATACAACTGACCGTGGCATAGTGTCGTGATTCGCTTCTCTTCGATCAGATTCAGTTCGTCGTGTCGACTTTGACACCATTCAGCTTCTGTAAGCTTAGCTTCCATCAATACCCGGATTGATGGGATCTCTACTTCTATGGGGAGCACTATCTCCATGCCATATACTAGAGAGAAAGGGGTTGCCCATGTTGAAGTGCGGACAGATGTGCGATAACCGTGAAGAGCAAAGGGTAGCATCTCGTGCCAGTCTTTGTAGGTTACAACCATCTTCTGAACAATCCTCTTGATGTTCTTGGTAGCCGCTTCTACCGCTCCATTCATCTTAGGTCGATAGGGAGATGAGTTATGGTGTTCGATTTTGAACTCAGCGCACAACTCCTTCATCATCTTGTTGTTCAAGTTGGATTCATTATCAGTAATGATCTGGCTAGGAACACCATAACGACAAATGATATTATTTTTTATAAAGCGGACCACGACTTGTCGGGTTACATTAGCGAATGACGCTGCTTCGACCCACTTGGTGAAATAGTCAATGGCGACCAGAATGAACCGATGTCTGTTCGAAGCTTTGGGTTCGATCATGCAGATCATGTCGATTCCCCATATGGAAAAAGGCCATGGGGAAGAAATAACTTTGAGATGTGTTGGCGGTACATGGATTTTGTCGAAGTATATCTGACACTTGTGACACGTCCTCATGTACTTATAGCAATCGGATTCCTGGTCAACCAATAGTATCCTGCTCTCATAATTTTTCTCGCCATTGTGTGTCCGTTGGCATGAGTGCCAAAGGATTCTTCGTGAATTTCTTTTATCAGCGTGTCTGCTTTTAGTCTGTCTATGCATCGGAGCAAGACCATGTCAAAGTTTCTCTTATAGAGTGTATCACCGCTCAGGAAGAAACTGCTTGCCAATATCCTGAGGGTCTTTCTGTCTTTTCTGGATGCCCCAGGTGGGTACTCTTGTTTCTGAAGGAAACATTTGATGTCGTGATACCAAGGTTTGCCGTCTAGGACTGCTTCAATTGAGAAAATGTAAGCGGGCCTCTCAAGGCGTATTATGTCAATGTTAGGTATGTCATTCCATTGACCTACACCAATCATGGAAGAGATAGTGGCTAATGCATCACCCATGTGATTCTCTTCACGAAGGATGTGATGAAACTTGATTCTGTTGAAGAATGGTAACAACCTTCTTGCGTAGTCTTTTGTAAGGAATTAGTCCTGATTAGTATGTGTTCCAATCTCCTTTGATCTGATAGATAACCAGGGCTGAGTCTCCATACACATCCAAGTTCTTATTCGGCCTCGTTGTTTGTACATTTGAACATTAGTCTGGCAATGAAAGGAATGTGGGTACCCTGAGGTGTTATGATTATTGTCCCAATTCTGTTTCCGTAATGATTAACTGCTCCATCAAAGATAAGTCCCCACTGGGAACCTGGTTCTGGCCCTTCACTAGGTAGTGGTTCATCGCATTCCTTCATTTTTAGATACATGACATCTTCGTCTGGGAAGTCAAACCCGATTGATTCTTGATTGTCAATCGGTTGATGAGCCAAATGATCGGCTAAAACACTTCCCTTAACAGCTTTCTGAGCATGGTACTCTATGTCATATTCTGATAACAACATCTGCCAACAGGAAATCCTTCCCGTGAGAGCAGGCTTTTCAAAGACATACTTGATTGGATCCATTTCTGAGATTAACCAAGTAGTGTGATGAATCATGTACTGGCGAAGACGTTTGGCTACCCAAGCCAAAGCACAGCAAGTTTTCTCAAGCATAGTATACCGAGTTTCACAGTCAGTGAATTTCTTGCTCAAATAGTAGATGGCAGACTCTTTCCTTTTCGTTTCGTCTTGTTGGCCAAGTACACATCCCATTGAGTAAATGATCAGTGGTCTTCCTTCCACCGGAGGTGATATAATCAGTGGATTCAACAGATATTCCTTAATACTGTTGAAGGCGATTTGGCAATCTTCTGTCCAAACGCAGTCCTGATTCTTTTTGAATAATTTGAAAATTGGCGCACATGTCGCGGTAATGAGGAATATGAATCTGGAGATATAGTTCAAACGTCCTAGGAATCCTCTGACTTATTTTTCAGTTTTCAGGGAAGGCATTTCTTGAATGGCCTTGACCTTGTCAGGATCAACCTCAATTCATTTCTGGTTGACGATGAACCCTAAGAGTTTCCCTGAACGGACACCGAAGGTGCATTTGTTGGGATTCAAGCGGAGTTGGTACTTCCTCAACCGCTCGAATAACTTTGACAGGTGGGTCACATCCGTCTCTTCTGTTTTATATTTGGCAATCATATCATCGACATATACCTCGATTTCCTTGTGTATCATGTCATGAAACAGAGTAATCATGGCCCTTTGATAGGTTGCCCCGGCGTTCTTTAAACCGAACGACATTACCTTGTAACAAAAGGTGCCCCATGGGGTAATGAACGAAGTTTTCTCCATATCTTTTTGCGCCATTTTTATCTGATTATATCCCGAGAATCCATCCGTGAAGGAGAATACTTTGAACTTTGTTGTATTGTCTACCAACATGTCAATGTGTGGTAAAGGAAAGTCATCCTTTGGACTGGCTTTGTTCAGATCCATGTAGTCTACACACATTCTGACTTTTCTGTCCTTTTTTGGCACTGGTACTATGTTGGCTAACCATTGAGGATATTCTGATGTGGCGAGGAAACCCGTGTCAATCTGTTTCTGTACCTCCTCTTTGATTTTGATGGCCATGTCCGGGTGAGTCCATCTTAGTGTTTGTTTTACTGGCGTACATTCTGATCTTAACGGTAGATGATGTTCCACGATGCTGGTATCCAACCCTGGCATATCCTGATAAGACCAAGCGAATATATCGAGAAATTCTTTGAGAAGCTTTATCAAACCTTCTTTGACAGTTGGATTGACATTGCCCTAATCTTGACTTCTTTTCTCTCTTCTTTTAAACCCAAGTTGACCGTTTCCAACAACTCCTTGTGTGGTTCGATGGACCTTTCCTCTTGTCTGAGTAATCGGGAGATCTTCTCTGAAATTTCTTCGTCATTCTCTTCTTCAGGCTCGAATACCGGGAATTCAAAGTTGGGAGAAGGCATTGGATCGTATGTTTTAATGGGGTTTAAAACAAGCAATCTGCATGACGTGATGATTATTTTTTAGAAGAGATAGAGAAAATGCAAGAGTGTGTGCAGTGTATTTTCTGATAACTGCTTGTTTTTATTATTTGAGTTGTTTTTAGGATTACCATTTTCTGAAAAAGCGAAAAGAGAAAACAACAATAAATGCGGAAATTACTGAACGACGTTATTTTATTTATGATCTTGTCGATTCTTAAAACTACAACCCTATAAAATAAAACTCAGTCGCTTTGGGCGAAGCGAAGATAGACATTTACAGAAAGTGAGCCCTATCAAAACATCTGTTTCACCTGGGCAAGGTGAAAGGTTAAAGCAAAGATGGCCATTACTTTGACTTATGAACAACTTTCGGATCGTTGACAACAACCCATTGGCGGTGAACTCCTCGGTGAATCACAAAGTTTGGTACCTTCCTTCTTGATTTGTCTTCAGAAATAACACTGATTTCTGGTGGAGCAGGATCGTTGGAATCTGTCTCCCAGGCAGAGTTGTCGTAGGAGGATTCCTCTATTATATTGTGCACAGTACTTGCACTCTCAGGTGGATCTCCCCATCCAGTGGGCATGATGTCTTCGAGCCTGATACGAGAGCTTTTAGGAACGGTGTACTTGATCATGAAGTCGTATTTGCCACTTTGTTGTCCTAAAGTGTCCCACACTTCTCTAGAACTGGAGGAGTCATCCCTTTCAATGACGTTGACCTCGGAAAAAGCATAGTTGATGAATTCTAGTCCTGCAAACTTTGCAAATTCATCATCGTACTGGATATTTTCTGAATTCCCGAAGTAATGATCCCATGACATGGTGGGGACACAGGTATTCTTTTCAATGATGCTCAGCTGATTTTCATCGTTCGACTGATTTTCCTGCCCCAAGTCTCCTTTGTACGACTGCCAGATAGGCAGACCATCCATTGGGCCATAATAGTCGTGGTCAAAGTTGTCTTTCGTCAGAGTGTCTTCCTCTAATGGTTTGGTGGAGCACAGAATCCTTCCGGATCACAATCCCCGTATATCGTTCTGACATCTGACCTGGGTATAAATCTCGGACTCTGTGCAGGATAGCAAAATGGCGTAGGAACCTCTTCCTGAGAGATATAACCGTCCCTATTAAGATAGGATTTCCACTCTTCATATGTATCGGAGGAATCACCCTCGTTGATGGTATGTACTTCTTGAGATACTAGGTAGAGGAAACCTCCACTGTGGAAGAAGTCCTGAATGGGATGAAGACTTTCATCGTTAGTAGCAGTCTGGGTACAGGTGGAGGAAAAGCCAAGACCTTTCTTTTTCTTATTGTCAGTAGGAATGACAAGCTGTCTCCATCCTTTGGCATTGTTACTTTTGATCACTTCGAGAGCATATTTGTACGAGGAAATCGATGTTCCCTTTTTTGATCGATGTTCCAACAACCTCCTCTGGTTCTACATAAGTGAATGACGATAAGTTGCTCACAATCAAGGCTTGCTCTCCGCAGACTGTGACTAGGTGGTCATTCTTGACGAACTTCAGCTTCTGGTGAAGTGTCGAAGTGACTGCCCCAGCCTCGTGTATCCAAGGTCTTCCTAATAAATAGTTGTATGCTTCTCGGATGTCCATGACCTGGAAAGTGACTAGGAAAGTGTGAGGACCGATAGTTATGGGAAGGTCGACTTCGCCGATAACTATTTTTTGGGATCCGTCAAACGCTTTGACGATGACCTCACTGCCTCTCATCGGAGATCCTTTAAATGATAGTCGCATTAGAGTGTACTTTGGCATAACATTCAGAGCTGATCTGGTGTCTACCAGTACGCTGGCTAAAGCATCGTCCTGGCAGTTGATTATAATGTTGAGTGCCATATTATGATTCTGGCCCTCTTCCGGCAGTTCTTTATCACTGAACCCTAAGTTGTTGCCGGAAGTGATGTTGGAGATGATGCTGTCAAATTGTCTTATTGTCACATCTTGTTTTACAAAGTCTTGCTCTAAGACTTTCTGTAGATCCTCTCTGTGGGCTTCGGAACTGAGTAAAAGAGATAGTACAGAGATTTTTGAAGGAGTTTGCGACAGTTGATCAACAATGTTATACTCGCTCTTCTGGATGAGCTTCAGCATCTCATCGTTGTTCTTTGAAAGGTCGTGACTACTGGATTGACCGACTGGTTGATTGGGAACTTCTGTTTGAGGTTCCTTTTCTCTGGTGGGTTCTCCAACTCCTCAGTTGAAGATTCAACCGCTCCGTGTTACTCGACTGATGTCTGCAATATTCATGACGGAGGGTAATGAAGTTTCCATTCCATTCTCAATTATTGTCGCACCGTATTTGTAAGGGATAGCCTTATCAAATTTGTACGGTACTGGTCCTGGTAGATAGATAACCACATGAGCCTTTTGATTGTTCTGACCATCGTAGCCATCCTCAATAGGTTCGAGGTTGATTATCTTTCCGCTATCAAGAGGAACGCTCGATTCATGGAGTAAAGGAATTATGGCGCATACATCTTTGGTCACTTCTCTTTTAGGGATCAAGATAACTTCTTTGTCTTGATTGGTAACATAGTCTGACATTACATTGATTGGACCAGAGCTTAAACATGGTTGAACCTCTTTGTGGTCCAACTGACTTTGAAGGGCTGCTCGCACGAGGTAGCATCCTTGGTTATTCTCCGAGCAAACTCTACAGCACTCATAGTTGTGTGGTGGCACCCGGCCACATCCGCTTTGTATGCAGTGTAACCTTACAAGATCTGTTTCCATTGATCGAACATCCTGACTTTGATGCCTAGTAGGGTTCCCGTCAGTCATACTGACTTGTTGTGTGTCTTCATCTAGATAGATCGGAAGCAACCAGTGGTTTAACAAGTGTTGCAGTGTTCTTTGAACGAGTGCACATCCTTGGTCACTGTCACGACATACTTTACAGTTCTGATAATCATGCGAAGTCAGAAAACCGAGCTGGACTTGTTTAGCGTGTAATCCCAACAAGCTGGTATTCATCAAACAAATATCAAAGATTTGAATCATATTAAATTGATAATGACTTCTATCACGGTAATCCTGGATCCATCCAAGATCTATCTAACGCTGGAGGGCCTCTTGTACAAAAGAGCATCCCTGATTGTTTACCAAGAAAATCAAACAGGAATCATAGTCGTGTCGTGGCAGGTCATGATGTTGGCTTTGCCTTGAGTGCATTGCCACAAAGTTGATATTCATCGTACGGATGTCGTGGTTCTGGATGATGTTGGAATTTGCATAAGTCATGTTGACCTCACAAATTCGGTGATCTTGGATCCATCTGTTCCTGTAGAGTTGATTGCACCACAGAACATCCTTGATTGTCTTTAGAGCAGACATTACACTGCTGATAATTATGAGACGGTACATGACTGTATCCACTTTGTCTATAATGCATCTTGACCAGGTTAGTTCCCAATAAGAGTAGATCATGAATTTGATAGCTATAGTTTGACTCTTCCTCTATCAAATTTACCGCAGCTTTCTCGTGTTAAGGCAACAGGTTCATTTGAACAATTGGATTTGTATCCTTGAAGGATAGGACCCCGCTCCTGACAAGCTTCTGCACATCAGATTTGAAGATGAGACAGTTTTCTTTGTTATGCCCTGGTCCTCCTTGATGGTAAGGGCAAGTCTGATCCGCTTTGAAACAAAAAGGCGGATTTTCCAGTACTGTAAGAGGAGACCTGGTTTGGACGTGCCCCTTGACCAGTAGCAGTGGAAACAGTTCTGCGTACAACATCGGTATAGCGTCAAACCCTAGTGGTCGTGTTGTACGGTTGTTGTTGTACTGAGGACGAGCCTACTGAAGAGGTTGTTGTGTCCTTTGTTGATATTGTTGTTGATTTGGTTGGCTCTGAGCAACCTGAGGTTGATACGTTGAAACAGGCGCAGGGTTGATAGCAGGAGTTATCGCTGCTACTGGTTGGTACCGTCGCCTTTGCTTTCTGAGAGAGATATTACCAATATCTTGCTCTTTTTTCTTAGGGAAAGCACTACTGTATCTTTTGGTACTGCTTGATGGTCTGGTATCTTTGACCAGACGTCCTTCTCGGACTGCTTCCTCAAGACGAACTCCCATGCTCACCATTTCGGTGAAGTCGCTAGGTGTACTGGCGACCATTCGGTAGTAGTAGAATGAGCTTAAGGTTTTCAAAAAGATATTTTTCATCTCTTTTTCCTCAAGAGGTGGACAAATCTGGGCGGCAATTTCACGCCATCTCTGAGCATATTCCTTAAAGGTTTCCTTGTCCTTCTGTGACATGGCTCTAAGTTGATCTCTGTCCGGTGCCATGTCCAGGTTATATTTATACTGCTGAACGAAGGCAGCGCCAAGGTCTTCGAAAGTGACAATCTTAGTGCGGTTTAAACCCATGTACCATTTGAGTGCGGCACCAGTTAAACTATCTTGGAAGTAGTGGATCAGTAGCTGTTGGTTCTTTGTCTGAGTCGACATCTTTAGAGCGTACATCACCAAATGACTTTGAGGGAAAGAGTTGCCCTTTTATTTTTCAAATTCAGGCACCTTGAATTTGTGCGGAATTTTCACATTGGGGACCAAACAAAGGTCTGCGGCATCCTTTCCGAATAGATACTGACCGCGAATGGCATGCAGTTCCTTCTGCATCTCTAGGAATTGTTCCTGGAACTCATTCAATTTGTCGTACATACTTTCGTTTCCACCAGAAGGTATTTGTGGAATCTGTCCTTCCGGGACAGTGTGTAGCACGGGTGGTGGTATAATCATTATGGCAGTGACTCTTGGTGCTTCCCTATCCCGAAGTTTGTAACCTTCAAGAGTTGCTGTCATGCCCCTGGCATCTTCGCTTTCCTGAAGTTTGTAACCTTCAGGCCCAGCGGTTCCTGCTATAGTTTTTGGATCTTCGATGATCAGCGGAATATATACTTCCGAGATATAGTATAGTGGCATGCCCCAGGGACGATTTTTAGGCATGTTGTACCGAGGATCATACTTTTCCACTATGGGCGTAGATGTGATCTCTGAGATCACAACCCTTTGTTGTTGTACCTTGGCCGCTGCCATAGATTGCATGTCATTGTGAAGTTTCCTTAGATCTTCTTTTAGAGTGTCGATTTCTTCTCTCAACTCTCCGTTCTCTTCCTCGAGATCATCCAGTTTCTTTTGTCGATTGGCCCGCGTATTGTACGAATGAGACAGTTTGACTCTAGAATCGAGACACAAACGTGAGATTCATAGGGAAGAAGAATGTGTTATGTGAGAATGATGAATGATATGCAATGATTATATTAAATAATATTTTTTTAATCAAAAGAAACTTCAACAATTGGATTGCAAATATCATACAGTGGGGAAACCCCGTTTTATTGAATTCAAAGATTGTGGAAACGGAAATACAGTAATTTACAAAGTGTTGTAAAAGGAAATGTCTAAACTTATGGATCCTGAGTCCTCTCTGAAGAGAGCTTAAGTGTTGATTCTGGTATTTTCCTTTTCTTTGACCGGGGCTCTTGAGCCGTTGTCAGGTTGTCATCCTTTTGCCAAGTGAAAGAAGCGAGCAAATTCCTCCAGTTGTCTTGATTTTCTACAGCTTGTTGCTCTAAAATCTCGATCAGCGCATCTTTTTCTTTTAACAGTTGTTGTATTTTGGCACACTCCACATTGAGAATGCGGTACTTGTTCTTTCAAGATTTCTTTTCCCGTTGAAATTTGTTGAGAGTGACTTGGAGTTTTTCCATATCATACATAAAATAAAGGACGGATTCCTTTAACGGAAGAACTTCTTGATGAGGGTTAGGCCTCCTCAGCTTGAGAGCTCTAGTTTGTACATAGTGGAGATAAGGTTCCTTAGAGACACAGTCTGGTTTTCCTAGAATCTCTCTTCCTTTCCTGTGAACATGTTTCCAGGCATGCACTACTTCTGTCTTTAGTGCCCTATCATTCTCTCCTTCCTTAAAGAAAAGACCTTCAGAATGAGCATTACGCAGGACATGTCTCATCAGGTATCCGAGTTGACGACGAACTTAAATTGGATGATAGTTGATTCCCCCTTTAGTTCCTATGAGGGGTACATTGGGGAAGTTTCCACAACGGTCAATGATCCTTATCCCGTCATAGATCCGATTGTGCCAATCTATGTCAGAGTTGGTAAGAGACATTATTCTCTGTGACCAACGCAGAGTACTCTTATGATCCCAAAAAGCAGCAGATTTAGGTGAATAGGAAGTGAACCATTTGTATAGCAGGGGTACACAGCATGTGATCATTCCTCCGTTGTACAAATTCCTTAAGTGTACAGAATGATAAGCATCTGCGAGCAAGGTCGGTACAGGGTTTCCAATCAGAAAAATCTTAATGGCATTGATATCAACAAAGTTATCAATGTTGGGAAACAGAAATAACCCGTAGGTGAGTAAGACAAAGATGCTATCGAAAGCAGTTACGTTCCCTATACTAGCAAAGTACAAGGCTTTCTTTATCAAAAACTTGGCTGGTAAACCTTGAATTCCACCCTTAATGGTCATGTGAATCCTGAATTCTGACTCGTCCAAATAGATTGCTCTTGCACTGATCTGATCCTTCGGAATTTCTTCTAATCCAGAAAAGGGAGCTTGGTTAGTGATGGGTAAATCAATCAGGTGAGAGTACTCCTCCAGTGTTGGTGCCAGTTTGTAATCCGGGAATGTGAAACAGTGATAGACCGGATCGTAAAACTGAATCAGGGTAGACAGTATTCCTTCAATTACATGGACGCTTAACAGAGACAGGAGTCCTCCGTACTTAGCTCTGAAAGCATCAGGGTTGGTGATCATCCTTGCCAATCCTTTTAAATCCTCTAGTTTTAGAACCTTGAAGGTGTACTTGTGAGTCTTCCTTCTACCAAAATCAATAACGGAATCTTTCTCTCTAATATTTGCAATCATTGTCTTAGTTTAATTTTAAAAAGAGAGACTAGAAAAGAAGATTTTTCCTGTTGTTTAAAGTTTTTTAATGAAATGAATGCATGAATGCAACACACAAAATAATTGAAAAAATATGGGGTCAAAGGTTTAGTGTCATGAAGTCATGGCTCTACCCATTCCCAAAGGTTGTACTGGTGAATTTTTGTACCTGTCCTCAAAATCATTGACCCCCTTGGGATAACAACAGTAGGTTGGTTCACCCGAGCGAGCTGCAGTATCTTAGGGTAATCTCAAATGAGGGTAGTATCGCATGACAACTATTTCCGATAGCTTCCGCACTACAAAATAGTCACATGGTCTCAGTCTAGTAAATCCTCAGTTTCATGGATACCACAATCAAACAATCTGCTTTCAACAACCGAAGTCGTTTAGACATTGAATCCACAATGGGTATCTCCACTAATTCAATGGGCTACTGGGATCGCTTATTCGGGAGTCACTCCCTGTAAGATTACCCATCTATGCCATCACTTATCTTAGGTATCACTCAAACTTTCCAGATACGGTATCACCCGCAGTCCTATTAGCAGAAAAATAAACACGGATATCAATTAGGAAAAGCGATATATATATTTATTACTAAAACTAACATCCTAGACCTCTTAAGAGCTATAATCCTAACAGATCAACGACGTCCCCAGAAGAGTCGCCATTTTCCTATAGCGCGCGATTTTTTACGGTGACGCGACCACCTTATCGCGGAATTTGGGTTTTCTCCTCAATGAAGAGGAGGGGGTGCTACTTTCTGATTTCTTATTTATCCCATGAAACTGGAAGGGAAAGGGAAGCTATCTAAAACTAACTTTGCACGCCAATGTTTAACTGAACAAATGCTTAAAGAGATTGGGGGGTCCGGGGTCAGGTTATACAATGGGGAGTTGTCAATTACCCTTCATATATTTGGTTATCCACAGAATGTTAGCTTTAGGTTTCCCTTTGTACTTGATAGTGTTTATCCGTTAATGGGTTGGAAAGTTTCTTGGGAAAGTATGAGAGGGAGAGTGAGTTGATGTTGATGTTTGGGTTTGTTTCCGATGTTTTTGGTAAGGTACTGGACCTAAGTTTTGATTGGTATGAAGGTACTAGACCTAGAGTTTTTGATTAGTATGCTCGCTAAGATTTCGCTATCTTACGCCTATGTATTCCCATTTAAACGAAACAGGGAAATCAGAGTAATCGTAGTTCCTCCTATTCTATGGAGGAAAAAGATGTTTTGGTGTCTTGTTCAAAGCCCAAGATTGAAGCTAAAAGGTTGAGTATTTGTGTCTTGTTCAAAACCCAAGATTGAAGCTAAAAGGTTTGACTGAGAGAGAACTTGTCATCTCTAAAGGGAGACATCTCGTCTGTTTATCACAACTGTTGGGTGACTGTTTATAAAGGAGGATTACTTTAACTGGGATATGTGAATCCAACAATGCCATAATTTCCTTTGTGAGGGATTTGTCCTGAAGGAGAAAACTTTAACTCATTGTTGAGCAATGTCATTTTTCCTTAGGAATTTCTCATACTAAGAGAGGGACAGTGGCGTGGATGTAAATAATATAGAGGCTTGTCGCTTACAACAATTAGATGAAAGAAAGGGTTTACCAGGATAAAAGATGGACGACAGCTTGGATATTTTAATCAACAAGTGTGCCACTTATAGCAGTTATTTGGGATTAGGGTTTGTTTTGAGTGTTTGTTTTGATGAGTGATAAACAGAGAAATGACTTCCTACAAAGGGATTTTGATTTCCTCTGAGGGGATGTTGATTTTTGTGTGCCTTGATCAAAGCCCAAGGTTGAAGCTAAGAGGTTTATTGACTCCACCAGGGTAGTCCTTATACAAAGCCTAAGAGGAGGTTGGGAATGACCGACTCAACAAGAGAGTGTTTATATATGTCTTGTACAAAGCCCAAGATTGAGGCTAAAAAAGAGACTGACTCTTTGGGGATATCATTATACAAAACCTAAGAGGAGGCTAAAAATTTTGACTTTTCCGGTGAAATATTATATATGTCTTGTACAAAGCCCAAGATTGAGGCTGAAAAGAAACTGACTCAGTGGGAAAGAAATCTTTATCTGTCTTGTACAAAGCCCAAGATTGAGGCTAAACGGAGACTTTACTGACTCGGTTAAGGATATTTTAGGTATCTCGTACAAAGCCCAAGATAGAGGTTGAAAAGAGTTTGACTCTATTGGAGAGTATTATCTGTCTTGTACAAAGCCCAAGATTGAGGCTGAAAAGAAACTGACTCTGTGGGAAAGAAATCTTTATCTGTCTTGTACAAAGCCCAAGATTGAGGCTAAACGGAGACTTTACTGACTCGGTTAAGGATATTTTAGGTATCTCGTACAAAGCCCAAGATAGAGGCTGAAAAGAGTTTGACTCTATGGGAGAGTATTATCTGTCTTGTACAAAACCCAAGATTGAGGCTGAAATAAGTTTGACTCTTCTTAGGAAATTATTTCTCAAAGCCTAAAAGTAGGCTGAGAGGAATTAACCCCGTTGGGGAAGATATTTGTCCCAAGCTTAAGAGGAGGTTATGAAGATTTATGTCTTGTACAAAGCCCAAGATTGAGGCTAAAAAGGGTTTGACTCAACAAGAGAGTGCTTTTATCTGTCCTGTACGAAGCCCAGGATTGTGGCTGAACAAGCTGGAGAAATCATTATACAAAGCCTAAGAGGAGGCTAACTTCTGCTAGGGGAAATCCTTATACCGAGCCTAAAAGAAGGCTGGAAAAGATTGACTCAACAAGAGAGTGTTTTTATCTGTCTCGTACAAAGCCCGAGATTGAGGCTAAAAGGGTTGACTCAACAAGAGAGTGATTGACTCAACAAGAAAGTCTGAAAAGGTTAGCTCCGCTGGGGAGAATCATTGTACAAAGCCCAAGAGGAGGCTTACTATGCTGAAGAAGAATCATTATACAAAGCCTAAGAAGAGGCTATCTTCTGCTGGGGATTATTGAAATCCCGAGGCAGGACCAACTGGGGAATCAACTCTTGCTGAGGGTTACAGAAGAGTTGAGGTATCAGATGCCTTGAGGTTCTGATTTGGGATAGTGTTATTAACAGCCTTTTGGCCCTGGCTGGGGATTTAGGAGAGAGACTGGGTTTTAGATCCCAAGAGTTTTAACTCAGCTGGAGATTGATCAGATGATCAAGGTTTCTCCTATGTTTGTAGGGAACTTGAGAATGTCTTTGAGACTCAAGGTTAGACTGTCCAAGTCTATAGGTGTGGAAGAGTTTTATCTTTTGTATGATGCATCAGAGGAGGGGAGTGTTTTAAGGGATGAGTATCAACCCTAAATTGGTCTGAGATTTGACACGGGAAAGACCGCTCTAGCAAAGGATGACTAAGTTCTGTTTTATACCTTTAAGAGGTCTTCAGGGTCCTTGAATTAAGCCCAAGAGAAGGCATGAGAACTTCTAAGAAGCCGGAGGGTCCTTGTAAAACGCCCAAGAGGAGGCGGGGTTGCTTTTAGGAAGTTCGAGGGTCCAAACTTAAGAAGAGTTCAAGAAAAGTTGTACCGGGAATAATCTTTTCTTTAGTGAACAGTTCTAGGGTTTGAAGAAATCCAAGAGGGGTTTCACCGGGAATTAATCCTCTCTGGGGAAACTTAATTTCTTTGACAAGTTGTAATAGTGACAGTCTGAGAAAATTTTCACCGAGAATATTGCCTTTCTCTTTGTTCCATATTATTTAAGCCCAAGAGAAGGCAAGACTGTATCTGGAAATCCTATGGGGATCTAGTTTTGACTGTATTTAAAGAGCGACCAACTGGCTTTACCTAGTTCTAGACCTGGTTGCCGGGGAAAACTCTAAATAGATATACTAGTATATATACAGTTGATATATGATAAGTATTTAAAAGGGTATGAAAGAAGGACTTACAGGGGATCCGCTTCCCACAATACAGTTATATATATTAAAGCATGTAATTGAAAGCTGATAAAAACTTACAGGTGAGCAAGCTTCCATGATGTATTGTTAGTTGTTCAAAGAAATTAAAGAAAGTTTTGATAACAACTGTAAATTTGAACCTAAATTAAAAGAGAAGTTGTTTTGAAAAGATTGTTGGGGTTTATACTCAAGGAGAGGCCCAAGGTTTAACAGTGATCGCACCGTTGTTTTGAAGATTAAGTTGGGACTAATACAACGACTGAGGCCCAAAAAAGTTTATTTACAAAAGGGTTGGGTCTTACACTCTTTCAAGAGACCCAAAAGTGTTTTAAAAAAGAAATATGCGACTTACAACACGAGGGGAGGCCCAGATGATTTTATTTTAAAAGACGACGACCGCACCGAGATTTTTGAAATCGGATCGGGACTTATACAATGACTGAGGCCCAAGATGGTTTTGGTTAAAAAGGGATTGGGTCTTACACTCTATTAGAGGCCTAAGAATGTTTTGAAATGTTTGATAAGGATCAAAAATCAAAGAAATCCTGATTTCATTGTCTTTTAAAAGTAATTCTTTAAAGAAAATTAATAAAAATGATAAACATACCAAATAAGTTTAAATAAACTACTTGTGATTTTTGTTTGAGGTTTGATAAATGACGTTTTAAACACAAGATGAATTAAAACTCATTAGGTTTTGATTTCCAAGATGAAAATTCATTTTTTAAAATGTTAAAAATAATAAAAATGAATTTATTTGAAAAAATATCAACTATATTAAATAAATAATATAAATTTGATTTTTTGTGGAATAAAATATTTTAACATTTTTGTGATTTTTTACAAAAAGAACCAATCAAAAATAATTAAAATTGAGAGAGAAATTAATTTTCCAAATCATTTATTAAAATAATATGAAAAATATAAAAAATGGAAAACGGTGATAAAATAGGGTCTGGGGTGAGGGGGATTCGAACCCCGGACCTCTAAGCCAAACACATGAGCGCGCAACCACTGGGGTGGTGATACATCTGTGTATCAAAGTCACCCCATAAATATATAAGGGGTGCCTTGTTTTAGGCCTGGGCAAGCCAAGCCAAGGCAAGGCCAGCTTTTGGGCCATTTACGTGAGGCCTCTAACTTTCTCATTTCTCCATGGATTGGGACAAAATTTATATGCATCTTGCCTAGAATTTCCTAAGGAATCCAATGGTGGTCATGGTTTTTTCAGATGAGGTCCCTAATTTAAAACCCGATAGTGGTTTTGAAATAGGCCTAAATTTGCATTTTCTATGCTACCTCATGGTACAGGCAAGAATTACATGATTGTTTGCTTCAAACACAACATATACAACATGTATGAGATGCTTATGATTAGTGGACTTCAAAGCAATGCATAATTCAATGAGTTCAAGTTGTCATGCACTTACCTCTTGGAGCTTTTTGTGTTATCTGCCAGATTCCTTGTGCCAGAAGTAATTTGATGCTTTGGACACTCTCAATTGATCCCTTAGAATCTTTTAGAATTATTAGAACCAATTGGAATCCCCTGGAACAAGTTTGAGCTCTTTCTTGCAAAATGGGCAAAAGGGACCAATGTGGCAACTCTCTCAAATGGTGTTTGAGATGAGGGGAACCAATTGAGACAGTTCAAGGATGATATTTGAAGTGTGTTTAAGGTCTTATCTAGTTTTGAAAGTGACTGAATCAAGACATGGCTTGAAAAATGTAAAAAAGTCCATTTTTGAGGTTTTGGAGGTTGACTTTGTGATTCTGGTGTTACAGGTCATAGGTTAGTGTTTGGACAGCTTAGATACAACATATTAGAGGTGTTTGGATCATGAGTTGTGATGGAATTGCTCTCTAACTCAAAAACTTAGAGGTACCTTCCAAAAGAAGGCATTTTGGCCTAAAGAAAGGGGTTTTGAGGAAAGCAAGTGTTATAGTGCTTTGGTGTACTCAAACTGGGCACAAATGTGCACTATTTATAGTAGAGAAAGTTTGTTTTGCAAGCAATAGTGAATGGCAACTACAGCAGGCCTTTGGCCAATGTTATGCAAAAGGAATCTCAAGTCTCCTCTAGCCATTGACTTGAGATTAGGGCACAGGTTTTGTAGCTTTGGTTCAGAGATAAGTCTTGACTGAATTCAGTTGGAATAAGCTCAGTTCATGCCACCTTGGTGCATCCATTAAAGGCTTGGAAACAAAATTGGAGTCTTGGCACTTTTTAACCCTTTTAGGTTTGGCATGGCTACTTGTAGATTCTTGGACTTGGAAGGCTTGGAGATCAGATCATCCCCCTTGGATTTGGTCCTCAGATGTGTCCAAATTGATGACAAGGCTTGGAGTTATCAGATTTGGACAAATCGAGCAAATGTGCACAATTCTTCCTTGTAAAACCAGTTCATGATGCCATATTTCAAGGGTTGTATCTCCTTTCTCAAATTGAATTTGGAGATGATATGGTACTTGTTAGAAAGCCCTTATGGCATACTTTAACTTTGATGTTCACCCCTAGACCTGATTGGACTTGGATCAAGGTGAAAAATGTCCCTACATTTTGGAAAAAGTAAGGCAGATTCTGACAGTGAAAATTTCACTAAGTGTTTGAAAAATGTCATTTTCATGTTTTCAGCCATTTTGATCACTCCATAACTAAAAATCCATGAAGAATTGGAATGAGATGTAGTTGACACTTTTGAAGTATGTAATGAGAGCTACAAATCCAGCTTTGGACCATCCAAATTGGTTGCTTGGATCTCAAGTTATGGTCCTTTAAAGTTGGTACCCTAGCCACTTTGTTCCATAACTTAGAAAAATTCTAAGTTTTTTATGGTTACCCCTTTTACAAGTTACCTCATTTTCTTTGGTTTTTCTTGATGAGTGATGATTCAAATCACATATTAACATTGTTTTAGGGTTAAAGAACCTTGGTTGACCAAAAAGCCAACCTTAGATTTTTGTACTGTTGACTTTTTCAGCAGATGAAATTTTGACTTTGTGATCCCTTTGTGAAATCAATTCTTGGGCTCAATTAAACTTCATTGATGTCCTCCAAGGCTATTTAGGAATGTCTTGGACCCCTCCCCAAGGTTTGAGATCAAGGGTATGTCAACAGTCAAGGGTAGGGTTGACTTTTTCCATCAGAAACCCTAATTCGTGATCAGATGGTCTTGAGTTCTTTGAGTTAATGATGTGAGCTCTTTAAGTCAATCAAATCTTGTAACCATGTCAATATAGTGTATTTGAGGTCTTTGAAGTTCATTTTGAAGCTTCAAGCCATGCCTCACTTCACAAGTTAACTCAAGGGTTGAATTACGTCAAAACCTTAATTCCTGATTTTTGGATAGATGGACCCTCGAGGTGATTTTGTCATTGTGGGTGGGTTCTTGAGATCCTTTTGGGCTTATAGGACAATACATTGAGGCATTGACTTATGCCTTGATGGATATTTTCATTTGGAGGCCTCAGTCGACCAAAACCCTAATTTGGTGACTCTGGCGATCTTGAGGCTTGATCCACTTGGAATGTTGCAACCTTGTGCTTGATTCTTGATGTGGGAGTCCTATTGATCCTTTGTGGGTGTTTGAGAAACTAGACAAATTGAAGATCATGTCATTTCTTGATTGATCCTTGTCTAAATGCTCTGAGAGGGCTCAAAACCCTAATCTTTGATTGTAGTGAGTGCTCGACCATCTTTAAGGAGATTGATGAGGCATGATGGTTCATCCATATTGTGATGATGATTTGTACAATGATGGGAAATCTTGGTGGTCAAAATTTGGGGTACGACACAAGAGTTCCTCAACTATGCTTTCCCTGAGGTCAACGTTATTGAGAAGGATGGCTCTTCTAGTGCCACAGAAGTATGGGACACTTTAGGGCAGCTGAGTGGTAAGTACAACTTCCTGGTCAAGTACACCGCTTCTGAAAGCTCTCGTATCAGGCTCGAAGACATCCAGGCAACTGAATGGGGAGATCCGCCTGAGAGTGAAAACACTATGCAAGATACAACAGAAGAGTTCATTTGTGACAACACTGCATGGGAGGAAGACTCCAACAA
Organism: Lathyrus tuberosus; assembly: GCA_022829125.1. NCBI lineage: Eukaryota > Viridiplantae > Streptophyta > Magnoliopsida > Fabales > Fabaceae > Lathyrus > Lathyrus tuberosus. Next base: position 23,175,223 of record JALAZF010000024.1, on the reverse strand, counting down.
TCCTGCTCCGCTAGAAATCAGCGTCATTTCTAAGGACAAACCAAGAAAGAAGGTACCAGACTTTGTGATTCACCGAGGAGTTCGCTGCCAATGGGTTGTTGTCGATGTCCCGAAAGTCTTCCACAAGTCTAAATAATTTCCATCTTTGTTTTAACCTTTCACCCTGCCCAGGTGAAACAGATGTTTTTATAGGGCTCACCTTTATGTAAATGTCCCTCTTCGCTTTGCCCAAAGCGACAGAGTTTCGTTTTATAGGGTTGTATTTCAAGAATCGAAAAAATCATAAATAAAACAACGTCGTTCTGTTATTCCCGCATTGATTGCTATTATTACTTTTCGTTTTTCAGAAAATGGTAATCCTAAAACAGCCCAAAAATAAGTAAAAACAAGCATTTTTAAGAAAATCCATTGCACACACTCTTGCATTCTATCTCTTCTAAAAATGAATCATCGCGTTATGCAGATTGTTTGTTTTAAACTCCGTTGAAACACACGACCCTATGCCTTCTCCCAACATTGAATTTCCGGTATTTGAGGCTGAAGAAGAAGAGGGCGCGGAAATTCCAAAAGATATCTCACGACTACTCAGGCAAGAGGAAAGGTCTATTGAGCCTCACAAAGAGCCGTTGGAAACGGTCAATTTGGGTTCAGAAAAAGAAAAGAAAGAAGTTCAAGATTAGGGAACTGCTCATTCCGATTATCAAAGAAATCTTGATAAGACTTCTCATAGGGTTTCCAGATGTGTTTGCTTGGTCCTATCAGGACATGCCAGGGTTGGATACCAGCATCATGGAACATCATCTACCGTTGAAATCAGAATGTCCTCCGATGAAATAGAGACTGAGATGGACTCATCCGGACATGGCCATCAAAATCAAGCAAGAAGTGAAAAAACAAATCGACACAGGTTTCCTCGCCACCTCAGTATATCCTCAATGGCTAGCCAACATAGTACCACTTCTGAAAAAGGATGGAAAAGTCAGAATGTGTGTGGACTATAGGGATCTGAACAAAGCAAGTCCAAAGAATGACATCCCCTTACCACACATAGACATGCTGGTAGACAGTACAACAAAGTTCAAAGTCTTATCCTTCATGGATGGATTCTCGGGCTATAATTAAACCAAAATGGCGTCGGAAGATATGGAGAAAACTTCATTCATCACCTCATGGGGAACCTTTTGTTACAAGGTAATGTCGTTCGGTTTGAAGAACGTCGGGGCAACCTATCAAAGGGCCATGACTACTCTGTTTCGCGACATGATGCACAAAGAAATCGAAGTGTACATCGATGATATGATTGCCAGATCTAAAACAGAAGAGGAACATGTGACCCACTTGTAAAAGTTATTTGAGCGTTTGAGAAAGTACAAACTCCGCTTGAATCCCAACAAATGCACGTTTTATGTCCGCTCAGGAAAGCTCTTAGGGTTCATCGTCAGCCAAAAGGGAATTGAGGTTGATCCTGACAAGGTCAATGCCATTCAAGAAATGCCTTCACCAAAGACTGAAAAATAGGTCCGAGGATTTCTGGGATGTCTGAATTACATCTCAAGGTTCATATCCCTCATGACTACTACATACGCGCCAATCTTCAAACTACTCAGAAATAATCAAAGTTGTGTATGGACAGAAGACTGCCAAAAAGCTTTCGACAGTATCAAAGAATATTTGTTGAATCCACCAATTCCCTCACCTCCAGTGGAAGGAAGACCATTGATCATCTACTTAACAGTCTTACAGCTTTGTGCCACGGTCAGCTATATCAGCAAAGAATGAAGAAAACGTTCGACAAAAAGGTCCAACCCCGTGTCTTCACGAAAGGGGACCTTGTGCTTAAAAAGATACAATCAGTTCTCATTGATTCCAGGGGAAAATGGACTCCGAATTATGACAACCTCTACGTGGTCAAGAAAGCCTTCTCAGGCGGCGCCTTGAGACTCGCAACCATGGATGGAGAGGAGTTTACCTACCCAACGAATATTGACGTAGTCAAGAAATACTTCACCTAAAAATAAAATAAAAATTAAAAAAATAATAAAAAACGTCTCGGTGGATTGAAAACCCGAAAGGGCGGTCCAGGCGAAAATTAGAGACATAAGCAAAAATCATCCCGATGGATTGGAAACCGCAAAAGACAATCCAGGTGATCGGAAAAATAGCAAGTGTACTATTTTAACGATGTAGTAATAATAGGGGTTATCCCCAGTATCGATCTCGAGGACTGCGTAGGAAATACAAGTTCTTATAGTAATTCAATTGAACAAAAGGTCATATGGGTTTTGAAAATTGTTTTGAAATTATAACTAGAAATAGTAAAATGAACAAAATTATAAACTTGACTTAAAAACAGACATGAGAAGCATGCTAGAGGAAGTGTATGAATTGCACTGCAAAAACTCTAAATCCTTATTCGATGAAACATTACTCTAAACAAACCTTACCGATTCTTAAGGTTATTTTTCCCTAATCCTTAGCGAAAAAATATTTGAGATTCTATCTTTACCCTAATTCCTTAGCGGTCAAGAAAGAATCACAAGCATTATATTTGATCAAGAATAATCCGGTTATTACAGGGTAACCCTATTCCTAGGCAATATCTACTGCAATATTATTATGCAAAAGACTTAGGTTGGTTGGTCCGACCTAAACCCTAACCGTAAATCAATTTCAATTTGTCCGATCGAAAAAGTATTAAAAACATTGCATTACAAAAGATTAAGGAAAAAAGTATTATCTCATATTACAATGGAAATAGAAGTCATTACAAATGCAATTCAGGGACACCCCCTAGCATTGGGGGGTTTAGCTACTCATAAGGCGAAAAGAAATTACAAAATAAAAGTAAGACATTACAAGATTATTGGATGACTACGATCTTCAATTGCTTCCGCTCATGAACAATCTTCGTTATCCAAAACCCTTGATAGCATCAAACTTTAACGTAAAATATTCCGTCTGTCAAAAAGTCCTTTCTAGCTTCTCAAAAACAAGTCTAAATAGCCCCAATTCACCCAGATCGATTGGAAATACCCAAAGTGCCCCCACAACTTAATATAGGGAGAAAATATGGAAAAATTCAGAAAATCAGCGTTAAACCTGATAACACGAATTTATATCATATTTTTACTTTGATTTATGTCATTTTCTTATTCCGTTTTTCGTCTAATATCCAATTTTCTCGAGATTATTTAAGTGTTTTTGCAGGTAATCCCATTTTACAAGTCAAAGTATGCTAAGTGTGGAAAAGAACCAAAACATGCAAGAAAAGAGCAAGAAAAGAGAAGAAAAATTGAAGAAACCAAAATTTGCTGATATCACGATCGTCACGGGCATGCCACGACCGTTGCAGCTTCATAATGCACCACGACCGTAACAATGTACCACGATCGTCATGCGCTCAATTTACACATTGGAGAAGAAACTTGACTACGAATTTTCAGAGAGCAGTTTTTCACACGATGTTATTTTCCTCCGAAGATTGCTAGGTCCAAAGTCACGTAACCGTCAATGTGAGTGGCTACATTCTCTCCAACCTCCACCTAAATTCAGTCTATAAATACAAGTCATTACGAAGAACAAAGGGTAGCCAAATTTTCCTTTCAAGAGTACTGTCTTGCTGCCAAATTATTTCTAGAGCTTCTGTTTCGTTTTTGCTTTGCATTTCCATTTCCTTGTCAACCATTACCGAACAAAGTAATAGTTTCTCACACTGAGGAAGTATTACAACTTAGTTTTAGTTTTTTTTGTTTCATTACCTTCGTCATTTGTTATTTAATTTTATCCAAGCAAGAACCTACCAGCTTGTGGAGGGATTGCTATTATTGCTACTGCATTCACCAGGTTTCCATTATTAATTTTATAGCATCGTTTGTTTTCTTTTAATTATGTCTTTGATTTATTGTTTTTCCGCTTTCGCGTTTAATTTCCTAATTATGTCTAGCTAAACTGATCTTATCGGTATGTAATGAAGTAACTAAAATGGATTAAATTTCTCTAAGCTAAAATCAATAATCAATCCTTCTTCTGGCTTCGATTTCTTAATTTTAAAACCCAACTTTTATTACGAGTGTAAAAAAGTAACATAGGTTAAAGTCGAGACCACGGGAGTGTGAGGCTTTACCCGGATAGCTGAAATCGGGCATTAGTTTTAAAAACAGCGGAAGCGCTTTAAAGTTAATTAGGTTTAACTAGTTTTCAAAATTTATTTTTAACCTAATACGGGCTAGCGAGAGCAGACGTATTGACTTAGAAGTATAGTCCGAAGCAATAACCACGTGAGTGTGAGGTGAGGGCTTTTAAACCGGTTCTTCCTACAGATGAATAGGGTGATAAATTTTTATACGCTTAGGTTTATTTAATTCCACGTAGGTTTACCGAATTATATATCGATAACTTATTCATAACTAGTATTCCCAAATTTTAATTTCCCTTTAATTTCCCGTTTGAACTTAAAAACCAAATTCCGATTAGCCTTAGATAAACATAGTAACGATAGATAACGGTGCGTTCGATTTCTAGTCTCTGTGGGATCGATAATCTTTTAAAACTACGCGATACGACTGTATACTTGTAGTTAGATCTATTTAGGCACACTAAATAGAGTGATCAAAACCTGACACGGGCCGTGTCAGCCAACACTGTCGGCCGTGTCAGCAAGCTAGATTTTGTAACCGAAATTGTTTCGATCATAACTTTTGATCCGTAAGTCTGTTTTGGTCCCCGTTCGAAGCGTCGGAAAGCTAATGAAGAGAATTACAACATAGTACAGACAAGGAACTTGGTTGACCAATATTTTTCCATGTTTGTTAAATTTTAGGTCCAGGCATCCTTTGCTTCATTCCAAACACTCTTATAAATCCCCGGAACTTCCATTTTCTTCGTACGAGTCCTTTGGGCTTTTCCACTCAGACCTGAAACCATGGAAAACTACCAAAACAAAGCATAAAATGCAACATAATTGAAATAAAACAACAAATCATAAAATGCGAGAATAAAATACGATAAGTAAAATTGAATTGAAAAACAATGAAAAGACAAACAAAGTGCTACCGATTTTGTGGATTCATGCCGAATAATTGACGGAAAACTAGTAGAAATGGTGACCGATCACAACCCCAAACTCATCTCATTGCTTGTCCTCAAGTAATGCTCGAGACAGTAGAAAGGTCCCCCCCGAATTAATCAAAATTTTCTTACCACAACACCGCTGAGATCTTTCGCGACTATCTTTCTACTTTTCTTTCAACACTTCCTTCTTACCTGAATTTTGACGGTCCGCTACACTTCCACATCAAAGTACCTCTTTACCTGTCAGCTTTTCACACTCTCACCAAATTTCTCGGGTTACAGGTTTACACTCAATAATCATAGCATGCAAAGTCAACTCATAAGCTTGAACAACATCTATTTTCATCTCAAACGCACACAACACACACTTTTTGAGGGCTTTTATGGTTGTAACGGGGCTTAGGGACAAGGTGGGATAAACAAACAAAACAGAAAAACGATTGGTTTTTAGCTCAGACTCAGTGTCGTCATTCTAATCACTATGGTATTTGTTTTGTTTCCAAATCAAGGGTATCAGCCACCATTTTACTAGGATTCTTTAGTTTACACTCAATTGTTTCTTTGAGCTTACTTTTTGACTTCTTTAAACTAAATCCTCCTCTAGGTAAGTGATTTATTCAACTTCTCTTTTTTTTTTCTTCTTTCTTTTCTCTTTTTTTTTTCTTTTTCAAAACTTTTCTTTCTTTCTTTTTTTTTTCTTTTTGCACTTACCTAGTTCTTTAAGGTATCCCAGCCCCAAACTTAGAATTTTTCACAGATCAAAAATCAACAACACTTATCTGAGCAGGGTGAGGGAGTGTTTGGGCTTATGGTTTAATTATGCGGTTAATAAATAAACAAAAGGAAGAAGACTCGAGGGGGTTAACGAAGGATAACATAAAAGGGTAGGCTGGAAAGGCTCAGGGTTAAAAACAAACACGTACCTCAGTCTATATATGTGAGCATTGACATTCCAACAGATGAGTATGCAAACTAAGAGTGACAGAGACATACCTGACGAACTCTCATGATGATAAGGTGTTTGGCTTTTTATGATCCTCACCATGTTTGGCATACTGACAAATTCCAAGGTACCTCTAGTGTAATGTCGCTTCATTTCCGTCTCAGGTGCACAGTACCCCCGTATCAGTCCAGTTTTGGAAAGTCGCGTCCAATCATTCACTTCAGCAGTACCAACTTTCAGGGGTTTCCTGGAGATCAAGTATGGGTTGCATCTTCTCATCCACTAACTAAAAGCCTCATCATTCATCCGGCACAAATACCTTCAATCTGTAACACACGAAATACAAAACACACCAATCAACGGTACGAAGATGAAATAATATAAATAAAAATCCTGAAAGCAATAACCCCCCCCCCCCCACACTTGAACTAAACATTGACCTTAATGTTTTAGAACAAGCTAGAGAGGGGAACTCACAGAGTCTCACTGCGGAGGGACAAAGTTATAAAAACCGAAAGCCTGCCAGACACGGGCCGTGTCAGGATTCTGTCCTCAATCCACGAAAAAAGAAGAAATTTTTTTTTTAAATTTTTTTTTCGGTAGGGCTGACACGGATCGTGTCATCTGACACGGGTGGCCGTGTCAGCCTACTTTTTTGTCGCTACAGTAGGGCTGACATGGGCCGTGTCAGCCTACTGTAATTTTTTTTTCGCCCTCCCGTGAAAGATTATGAGTGTACCTAGTTAAACCTGAAACACAACAAAAACAAAAGAAACCATTAGAAATAAAACTCGTGGGTTGCCTCCCACGAAGCGCTTCGTTTAACGTCGCATGGCTCGATGGTTCACTCTCTGTTAAGGTGGCATATATGAAACAGAGAACACATCATCTTTTTTCTTTCTTTTGTTTGGTAGTAATCCCATGAACTTGAGGTATTGATGATGTTTCTTCCAAATCATTTTGAGTTGAATTTTCGTGAACAAGGCATAAATGAAATCCAATACTTTGTCAATTTCTTGTCTTTTATCTGCCTTGTTAAAATAGTTTGTGGGGATACTCTTTTCTTGAAGATTTTCTTGTTGGATGTCTATATCTTCACAAATTGTTAAATCTGTATTTTCATCCAACACTAGATCATCTTCAAGTTGCATTTTTTCTCCTTCCCCATCTTTCTCATTTACCTCAAATTCTTCTATTTCTAATTCATCTTCTTCGTCTGACGTCATGCCTTGTTCTTCTACTTTCACACATTCATCTTCCAACCTGCACTCTCGCAAAATAAAATAATCTGGATAATAGTTAGCTTCTTTACATTCATTCATAAGGATTTTTACCTCCCTCCTATATGCTTGAAAAATTTTAGTCACCTCTTCCAAGGTGATTCCTGAATCGGGCGACCAACATTGAGGAGATACAGGTGGCAATGTATAAATCATCGCTACATAACTCAGACACTGTGTTAGTTGCACAATATAGAAGAATTCGTGAAGGTACAATAATCTGACACTTTTTTTTAAATAAAATAAAAATTAAAAGAAAATGAACACTAAATTTTAATTGCGGAGCAACAAAATTTCAATTGAATTAAAATTAAAACTTATATTTTGGCAGTCCCCGGCAACGGCGCCAAAAACTTGATCGGAAAAATAGCAAGTGTACTATTTTAGCGATGTAGTAATAATAGGGGTTATTGTAATACCCCAAATTTTGACCACTAAGATTTCCCATCATTGTGCAAATCATCAGCACAATATGGATGTACCTTTGTACCACATTAGTCTCCCCAAGGATGGTTGAGCATCCACTACAATCAAAATTAGGGTTTCAAGCCCTCTCTGAGTGCTTAGACAAAGGATCAATCAAGAAATGACATGATCTTCAACTTGTCTAATCTCTCAAACATCCACAATGGATCAAAAAGGACTCCCACTTCAAGGATTAAGCACAAGGCTGCTCCTTTCTAGGTGGATCAAGTCTCAAGATCGACAGTGTCACCAAATTAGGGTTTTGGTCGACCAGGGCCTCCAGATGGAAATTTTCATCTGGGCACAAGGCAATGATCCAAAACATAACCTAATATACTTAATGGAACCTCATGAACCCATGCATCAAGTCAATTGTGCCTCAGGGGATGCATTCATCAAAAATCAGGAATTAGGGTTTCTTGACCTAATTCACCCCTAAGTTGACTTTTGGGACAAACCATGAGCCAAGACCTCAAGACATGATTTGAGGGTCTCTAACATACCATATTGATCCATTTGGAACAATGGATTGATCCAAGAAGTTTGAGCAACAAGTCTCAATTCCATCTGCACCACAATTAGGGTTTTAAGGGAAAAGTCAACTGTAACTTTGACTTTTGACCTGGACATGCTCCCAAACCCTAATACATGATTGAATATACCCTATGACACCCATGTAACATGTCCATCAAGTTTGATTTAGGTCAAGGACATGATTTCCTGAAGAATTGCACAGTTTGGAATTCATCTGATAAAAAGTCAACTGTGCACAAAAGTCAACTTTGACTTTTTGAGATTTTTCACCAAAATGGAATTTTAACCCTAAAATGATGTTAATATATGATTTGAATCATCATTCATCAAGAAAAATCAAGAAAAGTGAGATAACTTGTAAAAGGGGTAACCATAAAACTTAGAAATTTTTCTAAGTTAAAAATAAAGTGGCAAAGGTACCAACTTTGGAGGACCATAACTCCTAAACCACAAGGCCATTTTTTCTCATCCAAAGATGGATTTGTAGCCCTCATTATCACCTACAAAAACTTCAACTATAAGTCATTCCAATTCATTAAGGATTTTGAGTTATGGAGTGATCAAAGTGGCTAAAAAGTGAAAATGTCACTTTTTCCAACACTTAGTGAAATTTTCACTAAGTCAGATTCTGCCTCACTTTTTGCCAAATGTAGGGGGATTTTTCACTTGGAATCAAAAGAGATCAAAACCAAACATGTTCAAACAGTTTTTGTATCATGTAAGAGCTTTCCAAAATGGCCAAGAACATTGCCAAATTCAACTTACACCATGAGATACAACATTGCCAAGTTGCCTTGCTGAAATCTGTCAAGGCAAGGCAGAATTTGCAACTTTGGTCGATTTTCCAAAATCACCCAAATTCAATTGCTCCTATCCACTTGGACACCTCAGAGGATTGAATCTAAAGGGGACAATCACTGAGCCAAGCCTCCAAAGTCCATGGAACAAGAAATAGCATGTTGAACCTAGAATGGCCAAAATAGGGACAAGACTTCAAATTTGGAATGAGGCATTCAATGGAACCATCAAGGTGGCATGGACTGAGCCATTCTCATCTGAAATCAGTCAAGACTTATCCAAGACCAAGGGGACCAAAGCTCCGTACCCTAACCTCTAGTCAATGGCTAGAGGAGACTTAGATTTTCATTTGCCAACATTGGCCAAACCTACTTACCAGCTGCCATTCACTATTTCTTGCAAAACAAACTTGCTCTACTATAAATAGAGCTCAATTGTGGTCAGTTTAAGTACACCAAAGCCATCTAACAGATGCTTTCATCAAAATCTCTTTCTCTTGGCAAAAATGCCTTTCTTAGCAAGGTAGCTATCGGGTTTTGAGTTTGAGAGCAATTCCAATCAAACCAATCACTCACACACCTCACATACATCACATATGAGCTGATCAAACACTTAGATTACTTCTGAAACATCAATTTCACAAAATCACCAGCTGGTTGCTCAAGGTTTTAACCAAAGTGCAGCTGAGGTACCACAAAATGATCCAGCCAATTTCAATCAAGTCCAACCATCCAAACACAATCCATAGGGTGTAGGGAAGCTGTTCAGATCATCACCACTCATCTGTAACACCTCCAAATCAAAAATCACTTTGAACTTGCTGTCACGACTTGGAGGTAAGCACATACTTGGTCATCTCTCAATCTATGCATATTTCCTCGCACAATAATTTGGCCATATGTTCATAATCATGCATGGAATGTTTTCCCTCAATTAATTGCATTGTTTGAATCGTGTATAAAAAATCCTAGCCTTCATGCAGAAATTAGGGTTCTTGAGGTTTCTTCGTGATTTCTTGTTGTATGTTTAATTTAAATGAAATTAAAGTACATAGACATGATCGTGAGGTTGAGACGAGCATAATGATATGTGGATTGCATGATATGATTACGTATTCATGGAGATTGGATAGAAAATGCAAATCTGAGAAACCAAGAACACGCGCGTGTTCTTCAGCTGTTCTCGGCGCCATTTTTCATAAATTCAAATATTTTAATTTTGTGATTTTGTTTAATTGATTCAAAAATTAATTTCTCTCTGAGTTTTAATGATTTTGAGTTGATTCTTTTTTTTATAATTCACAAAAATGTTGAAATATTTTATTTTCACAAAAAATCCCAAAAATATTATTTATTTCATATAATTGATATTTTTGTAAAGAATTAATATTTTAATTGTTTTTGGCATTTTAAATATTTTTTCTACATTGATTTTGCAACTTTTAATGCTTTCTAATTATTTTGTAGGTCAATACTTAATTTTTGAAGCATTAATCCAAGATCACAATTTGTTTTCCATGTGTTAAACAATTTTTGATCATTTTAATTGAATTTTTATTCAATTAAATACATTTTGAAAACAAATTAGGGTTTTGGATTAATTCAACCCTCATAAATCATTTTCAAAACTCTTTGGGCCTCTTGAGAGAGTGTAAGACCCATCCCCCCTTGTACAAAAACTTTTTGGGCCTCACTCATTGTATAAGTCCCTCTGTACAAGTAAACGGCGCGATCGTCGCCCGTTTAAAAATAAAAACCATCTGGGCCTCTCCTTGAGCTATAAGACCCATTCAAAACACTTTGGGCCTCTAATAGAGTGTAAGACCCAATCCCCTTTTAACCAAAAACATTTTGGGCCTCACTTATTGTATAAGTCCCCCGGCGTTAAAAGAAAACCTCGGCGCGATCGCCATTTTTAAACGAAAAATCATTTGGGCCTACCCTCGTGTTATAAGCCCCACTCTTTTTTTTTTTAAACCTTTTTGGGCCTCTTGAGAGAGTGTAAGACCCATCCCTTTGTACAGAAAACCTTTTTTGGGCCCCAGTCACTTGTATAAGTCCCGCTGTACAAATTCAAACAGTGTGCTCACTGATAAAACCCTGGGCCTCTCCTTGAGCTGTAAGCCCCAAATCTTTCTTTTTCAAAGCACTTTCTCCTTTGATTTTGAATATACTGTTGTTTTCAATCTTTCTTTGTTGAACAACTAACCAAACAGCATGGAAGCACTCCAACCGAGTAAGTGGTTATCGCTTTCGTTTACTGTTTTCATATTATAAACTGTATTGTGGGGCTGCTCACTGTAAGTCTCCTTTCATAAACTCATATCTACTGTGTAATAATAGTATAGATATTTCGAGTTTCCCCAGCTACTACGTCTAGAACTAGGTGACGCCGTTTCACTTATTCGTAGAAATAGACGCCTAGATCCCCAATAGGAGCACCAGATACAGTCTTCTCTTCGGCTGTCCTCCTTAGGAATCGTCAAGAAGCTCTACTCCCCAAGATGAATGTATTCTCCGTGAATGGCATCTTTGAGTTTCTTCCCAATTCTTTGAGTTTCTTGGGCATTATACAAGGACCCACAGGCTTCCTAAAAGCAACCCCGCCTCCTCTTGGGCTTCGTACAAGTACCCTACGGCTTCTTAGAAGTATTCACAGCCTCCTCTTAGGCTTCGTATAATGATCTCTTCCTCCGGGAATGATAGCCTCCTCTTGGGCTTCGTACAAGGACCCATCGGCTTCTTAAAAGTTTCCAGCCTCCTCTTGGGCTTCGTACAAATTGTCCCGACGACCTCCTAGAGGTATAGGAACAAAACCTAGTCATCCTCATAGAATAGTCCTTTCATAGAGTCTACTACTGTTTCTCAAAGCATAGTACAAAAGATAAAACTCTAGACACGGACATTCTAACTTCCTTGAGTCTCAAAGACATTCTCAAGCACCCTTCGTTAAATAGGAAGGAAACCCGCAGACTCGGATAGTCTCAATACCCTTTGGATTTCCCGTTTCCTCAAAGAGAAGGAAATATCCCTGATCCTCAAATTAAATCCCTGAGTACAGTGTTACTCATATAAGAACTGATTTTCTCTTTTAAAATCAGTATATTGGATCTGTCACTCAACTGAAACAGTTACAATAGCCTCCATCTCGGGCTTCGTACGAGATACCAAAATTCTCCCCAGCGGGGTCAAACAACGTTTCAGCCTCTCTCTCGGGCTTTGTACGAGACACATAAGAGACTCCCTCGTTGAGCCAATCCCCCTTTCGCCTCCATCTCGGGCTTTATACGAGATACAAAAAGGTTCTTATTGAACCAAACAAACAATCGCCTCCATCTCGGGCTTTATACGAGATACCAAAAGATTCCCTCGTTGAGTCAAAACCTTTTTCGCCTCTCTCTCGGGCTTTGTACGAGACACAAATTAGCCTCCTCTTAGGCTTTGTATAATGATTTTCCTAGCAGAAAGTAGCCTCCTCTTAGGCTTCGTATAAGAAAACCACTGGTTGATCCAATTAACCTTTTAGCATCAAAGTTGTGCCTCATTCACAGTACACAAACATCAATAACTCCTTTCCCTTCATCTAATCGCTATAAGCGGCAAGCCTCGGGATCATCTACATCCATGCCACTGTCCCTCTTTTAGCATGAGAAATTCCTAAGGAAAGATGGCATTGCTCTACACTGAGTTAAAGTCTTCTCCTTCAGGTTAAAACCCTTTCTTCGGAAATTATGGTATTGCTCGGATCCGCGTATCCCAGTTAAAGTAATTCTCCTTCTCCCCTCTTTAGAGATGACAAATTCTCTCTAAAGCCGAGGTCTTTCAGCTTCACGTCTTGGGCTTTGAACAAGACACAAATAGACCTTTCAGCTTCACATCTTGGGCTTTGAACAAGATACAAATCACCTTTCGCTTCACGTCTTGGGCTTTGAACAAGACACCAAAAAACCCATTTCCTCCCATAGAATAGGAGGAACTACGAACGCTCTGATTTCCCTGTTTCGGTAAAACGGGAATACGTAGGCATAAGATCGAAAGAAAAGATCTTAGCGAGCGCAATCAACAAAAAAACCAAATCCCATATCTCCGTCAATCAAAAGCAGTAATTCAAAAGCACCAGTCCTAAACATCCTAATCCTTGTTCCCCGCCAGAAACCTTCTGCCCAGGTAAAAAAAAAGAAAGAAAACAGTATTGGAGAAAATACAAATAACCAGTACAAAGGCCCCCCACATTGATAGCATCCGTAACCTAACAGACCGCTGTTTAAACTCAGTATGCAAGCAGGGTTAATTGGAGACATCTATTTCCCTTCCTTATTCAGCTCACAATAGGATAAAAAATGAATCGACCTGTAGTCAAAGCTCAAACTGCAGAGAGCGACCAGCGCTTAAGAACCGCGTCCAAAATCGCTCGCTACAGTTATCCCCAGTATCGATCTCGAGGACTGCGTAGGAAATACAAGTTCTTATAGTAATTCAATTGAACAAAAGGTCATATGGGTTTTGAAAATTGTTTTGAAATTATAACTAGAAATAGTAAAATGAACAAAATTATAAACTTGACTTAAAAACAGATATGAGAAGCATGCTAGAGGAAGTGTATGAATTGCACTGCAAAAACTCTAAATCCTTATTCGATGAAACATTACTCAAAACAAACCTTACCGATTCTTAAGGTTATTTTTCCCTAATTCCTTAACAGAAAAACCTTTGAGATTCTATCTTTACCTTAATTCCTTAGCGGTCAAGAAAGAATCACAAGCATTATATTTGATCAAGAATAATCTGGTTATTACAGGGTATCCCAATTCCTAGGCAATATCTACTGTAATATTATTATGCAAAAGCGTTAGGTTGGTTGGTCCGACCTAAACCCTAACCGTAAATCAATTTTAATTTGTCCGATCGAAAAAGTATTAAAAACATTGCATAACAAAAGATTAAGGAAAAAAGTATTCTCTCATATAACAATGGAAATAGAAGCCATTACAAATGCAATTCAGGGACACCCCCTAGCATTGGGGGGTTTAGCTACTCATAAGGCGAAAAAAAATTACAAAATAAAAGTAAGACATTACAAGATTATTGGATGACTACGATCTTCAATTGCTTCCACTCATGAACAATCTTCGTTCTCCAAAACCCTTGATAGCATCAAACTTTAGCGTAAAATATTCCGTCTGTCAAAAAGTCCTTTTTAGCTTCTCAAAAACAAGTCTAAATAGCCCCAATTCACCCAGATCGATTGGAAATACCCAAAGTGCCCCCACAACTTAATATAGGGAGAAAATATGGAAAAATTCAGAAAATCAGCGTCAAACCTGACACTGGCCGTGTCATCTAACACTGTCGGCCGTGTCAGCTTGCTGGATTTTGTAATCGATATCAGCGTCGAAAAGCTAATGAAGAGAACTACAACATAGTACAGACAAGGAACTTGGTTGACCAATATTTTTCTATGTTTGTTGAATTTTAGGTGCAGGCATCCTCTGCTTCATTCCAAACACTCTTCTAAATCCCCGAAACTTCCATTTTCTTCGCACGAGTCCTTTGGGCTTTTCCACTCAGACTTGAAACCATGGAAAACTACCAAACCAAAGCATAAAATGCAACATAATTTAAATAAAACAACAAATCATAAAATGCGAGAATAAAATACGACAAGTAAAATTGAATTAAAAAACAAAGGAAAGACAAACAAAGTGCTACCGATTTTATGGATGCATGCCGAATAATTGACGGAAAACTAGTACAAATGGTGACCGATCACCAGGAAAAAATTAGGGATTCATGGCAAGTAACTACGTCCGACAAGGTTTGTTGTGAATCGGATACCTTAGAAACAAAGTATAATTGGTTCCTTGATCAGTCAAGAAACTCACAAGGGTTAGGGTTAACAAAGAAAACAAGAGTAAACAACAAGGATTGGTTATAAAACTGTTATTCTTTCCTTTCTCCTTAAAACAAGGATTACAAGTATACAAGAATAACAAACTAACCACTCTCACTATTTCTAGGTTTTGTCACATTCTAGAATGAGAGACTAGCATGCTATTTATAATAAAACCTAGCACACTAAACTAATGGGCTTTTAACAAAATACCCATTACAAGCTAACTTAGGGTACAAGCTAACTTAAACAATTGGATCCTTAACACAAGGCCCAATTCAATATGCTAACAACCCTAGCAATATTAACTAATACATGTTAGAACAACCTTCGACTACAACATGTATTATTTCGTCAGTATAACACTTCGATAACAGCATGTGAACGGACTTCGACCTCATGCTTAAAACTAGAGTTTGATCCAAATCTCACAAATTTCCACCTTGGATCTAACTCTAACAAGAAAAACGAACTAGTTTTCTTCATGCAGCTTTATCAACTGCATACAGTGGAAAAACTTGCAACTTGGCAATGTCTTGGTGATCATATCAGCAGCATTATGATCTGTCGAAACCTTCAGCACTTGGACTTCTCCATGCTCGATTACCCCTCTGACGAAATGCAGCCTCACATCAATGTGCTTGGTTCGCTCATGATAGGCTGAGTTCTTCGACAGGTGTATTGCACTTTGACTATCACATTTAACAGTGATAACTGGACCTTTAAGTTTCAGCTCCTTTGCAAAACCTTCAAGCCACACTACTTCTTTCACAGCTTCAGTTAAGGCAATATATTCCGCTTCAGTGGTTGATAAGGCAACCACCTTCTGAAGTGTTGCTTTCCAACTGATTGCTGTCCCAAACATAGTGAACACATATCCAGAAATAGATTTTTGGGTATCCATACAACCTGCATAATCAGAGTCGACATATCCTTAGACTGCTGTTTTACTATCATCACCCAAGGCTCTACCATAAATTAGGACTCTATTCAGAGACCCATTTATGTACCTTAAAATCCACTTCAATGCTTGCCAGTGAGCCTTTCCAGGATTCGACATGTACTTGCTTACAAGACTTACTGCATATGCTATGTCGGGTCTAGTACAGACCATAACATACATCAAAGAACCAACTATACTAGCATATGGAATGCTATTCATATAAGTTCTTTCGACATCAGTACTGGGACACTGATCTATACTCAGCTTGAATTGAGGGTTTGTTGGAGTTACAACAGGCTTTGAATTCGACATACCATACTTTTCGAGAATCTTCCGTAGGTATGCCTCTTGAGATAAGCATAATCTCGACTGCTTTATATCTCTTCGGATGTCAATCCCAAGAATCCTGGACGCAGCTCCCAGATCCTTCATTTCAAACTCCTTACTGAGTTCAGCCTTCACCCTCCTTACCTCTTCGACATTGTTGCTTGCTATTAGAATATCATCCACATAAAGCAACAAAATAACAAATGAATTACCAGGTCGAAATCTAAAGTAAACACAGTGGTCGAACTGACTTCTGATGAAACTTATGCGTGCCATGAACTTGTCGAATCTCCTATTCCACTGTCGAGGAGATTGTTTCAGTCCATATAAAGATCTCTTCAGCTTGCACACATAATCTTCCTTCCCCTTTTTGACATACCCTTCAGGTTGCCTCATCAGGATTATTTCATCTAGATCACCATACAAGAACGCAGTCTTCACATCCATCTATTCCAGTTCAAGATCGAATTGTGCCACCATGGCTAACAACATTCGAATGGATCTATGCTTTACAACAGGCGATAACACATCATTGAAATCGACACCTTCTTTCTGAGTGAACCCCCTAGCAACCAACCTTGCCTTGTATCTTTTCGACGCCACTCCTTCGATTCCTTCCTTGACTTTGAAAATCCATTTACAGCTGACTAACCTGGCTCCTGCAGGTTTCTTGATCAGTTCCCATGTGTCATTGTCATGAAGAGATTTCATCTCATCATCCATAGCTTTCAGCCATTCAGTCTTCTTTCGACTCCTCATAACTTCCTTATAGTCTCTAGGTTCTTCGTCGAGAACCTCACTTGCAGAGATTAAGGCATAAGCTATAAGATCTGCATACCCAAGTCTCTGAGGTGGCTTGATGACTCTTTTCGACCTGTCTCTTGCTAACAGGTAGTCATTATCAGTTTCCTCATCTTCAAAAACATCTTCTGTTTTGTCTTTGACTTCATCTGGGGTACACACTTCAGCATCAACATGCTCCACCTCAACAGGAATCTCTCCCTGTTCCAGCTCTTCGCCAGCAACATCAATTTTCTTGAAAGCCATCTCAGCTTCATTGAAAACTACATCTCGACTGGTGATAAACCTCCTGTGACCTGGCTCTAGGCACCATAGCCTATAAGCTTTGACTCCTTCAGGGTATCCCATGAACATGCACTTCAGAGCTCTAGGTTCGACCTTGTCTTGCCTAATGTGAGCATAGGCCACACAGCCAAATACTCTCAGTCTGTCGAGACTAGGTGGATTTCCTGACCAAACTTCTTCAGGTGTCTTCATATCTAATGCAGTCGAAGGACATCTATTTATTAGATATGCAGCTGTCGAAACAACTTCAGCCCAAAACACCTTCTTCAATCCAGCACTAACCAACATGCATCTAACCCTTTCAAGGATTGTTCGATTGAATCTCTCAGCTAAGCCATTTTGTTGAGGAGTACCTGCTACAGTCTTATGCCTTGCAATCCCAGACTCAACACAGTAACTGTCGAACGCTTGGTTGCAGAACTCAAGGCCATTGTCGGTTCTCAACCTCTTAACCTTTCTGCCAGTTTGAGTTTCGACCAGAATCTTCCAACTTTTGAATTTCTCAAAAGTTTCATCCTTCATCTTCTGAATGAATACCCATAGCTTTCTGGAATAGTCATCAACAATGGATAGAAAATACCTTGCACCTGAGTGTGAAGGATTCCTTGCAGGCCCCCAAAGATCAACATGAATGTAATCAAGGGATCCATGTGTTCTTTGCTTGCCTTTGTTGAACTTCGCCCTACAGGATTTACCAAATACACAAGATTCACAAAACTCCAACTTTTCGACTTTGTCACCACCTAGCAGGTTCTGCTTCCCCAATTCGACTAGGCCTCTTTCGCTGACATGGCCCAATCTCATGTGCCATAAATGTGTCTTCGACACAGGTTTCGTGGATACAGTATTTGTCGAACCACTTACAACCTCAACCTCAAGGGTATACAAGCCTTGTTTCTTCACGCCTCTCAAGACTTCCTTCGACCCCTTCATGACTCTTAGGATACTTTTCTCTCCTTGGAAAACGTATCCCTTCCTGTCGAATTCACCAAGAGAAATTAAATTTCTCTTTAAGCCAGGTACATACCTGACTTCATTCAATAACCTTATTGACTCATCATGGAGTTTGAATCTAACAGATCCAATACCTGCAATTTTGCAGGATTTGTTGTTTCCCAGCAGCACCGATCCACCATCTTGATCACATAACTCTTCGAACAATTCTCTGTTTGGAGTCATGTGCCAAGTGCACCCTGAATCCATAATCCACTCTTTTCTTGAGTCGCCGCTTGAAACTACAAGAACATCAGATGAGTCAAAGTCATCTTGAACAATGGCTGCGTTGCCATTATCCTTACCTACATGATATTTTAGGCGTTCAGGGCACACCTTTCTTGTGTGACCCTCCTTCTTATAGTGATAACATCGAAAACCAGATGTTTCGCCACTAGAAGACTTCTGCTGACTTTTACCTTTCTTCTTGTCGAACCTACCATCCTTTCGCATGAATTTTCCCTTAACTGCCAAACCTTCACCAACCGTCGAAGGTTTATGCTCCTTTCGTTCGTTCAGGTCCTTAGAGTACAAGGTTGATTGAACTTCTTCAAAGGTCAGGGACTCCCTTCCATACAAGAGAGTTTCTTTGAAGTGAGCATGTGTTCTAGGCAAAGTGCACAACAACAATAATGCTTGATCTTCGTCATCGATCTTCACATCGATATTTTCAAGATCAAGAATTAACTTGTTGAACATATCCAACTGCTCAGCCAAAGCTTTGTCTTCACTCATCTTGAACTAATACAAGGCTTGTTTCAGGTAGAGTTGATTCACCAAAGATTTGGTCATGTATAAGCTTTCAAGCTTCACCCATAACCCTGATGCCGTCGTCTCCTTTGATACATGTCGAAGAACCTTATCACCAAGGCTCAACAATATTGCGCTATGTGCCTTCTCGATCATGGCAGTCTTTTCTTTTTTCGTTAACGCATCATCCATGGCTGTCATTCCCTTCAACGCTTCCAAACAACCCTGCTGAACCAGTAGGGCTTTCATCTTCAAGCGCCACAGACCGAAGTCGTTCACTCCGGTGAACTTCTCGATCTCATACTTTGTTGAACGCATCTTCTCTACGCTCACCGCACCAATTTGTTATGAATCGGATACCTTAGAAACAAAGTATAATTGGTTCCTTGATCAGTCAAGAAACTCACAAGGGTTAGGGTTAACAAAGAAAACAAGAGTAAACAACTAGGATTGGTTATAAAACTGTTATTCTTTCATTTCTCCTTAAAACAAGGATTACAAGTATACAAGAATAATAAACTAACCACTCTCACTCTTTCTAGGTTTTGTCACATTCTAGAATGAGAGACTAGCATGCTATTTATAATAAAACCTAGCACACTAAACTAATGGGCTTTTAACAAAATACCCATTACAAGCTAACTTAGGGTACAAGCTAACTTAAACAATTGGATCCTTAACACAAGGCCCAATTCAATATGCTAACAACCCTAGCAATATTAACTAATACATGTTAGAACAACCTTCGACTACAACATGTATTATTTTGACAGTATAACTCTTTGACAACAGCATGTGAACGGACTTCGACCTCATGCTTAAAACTAGAGTTTGATCTAAATCTCACAAGGTTAAATCCCCAGCGGTAGTACCATCCGTCAGAAAACTTCAAGTCAAGGTCATCTTCGATAGAAGCTCAGGATGTCCAGAATTCAAAGTTGGTAGAAGGATAACGGTTGTTATGTTTCAATGTAGCCCTTTTCCCATAAATTACCATTTTCTAAACTTTGTAAATACTCTATGGGATCATGCGCTTGGCTGATTTCCATCCTATCAATAAAATTTAAGCCTTAGTGATTTTGTTTGCAATTCTCATTTGTTTAGCTTTACAGAATGACATTTTTAACATGGTCAATAATTCTTGAAACAATACAAAAATGAATTTACTGATCAAAATTTTTCTGCTTTTTAAATAAAGATGGCAATTCTTTTTTACTGATGAACATCGAAAAGAACATCGATCGCTTCTCTGAAGGTGATTGAACCTCAAAGTGCAGAATCGAAGTACTCCATCTAAACCAGCATGCCTGAATAAAGGATCAACTGTTTTAGATGCGAATTTTCCATCTGATATCCCCGGCAGAGTTCTTACCTCTTAAGACCGACTGGACGATTCTTTCTCCCCCCACAGGGACCACTTCCCCAAATCAAAACAAGATTTGAACCAATGATACTTTTCATCCCCCACAGTGGCCGAGTATCCTTTCACTTTCATTCACTAGTCTGTATGTCGCGTCAGTTTTGTCAGCATAAACATACATACATCATGCATACTTGATTCACATTCATAATTATATTGAATTACTATCACTCTGGTCAGTCTCACTTCCCCAAATGATAAAACCCTATTCTCAATCGAGTTGTCAGTTCTTTCCTCGTCTGGAAATGTATCGTCTGAGCAATATTTCCCCCAGTTTATTTCTGGATTGGAGACGGTCCTTGACCACTTTGATAACTTGAAACTCTGAAAGGCAAGAATACACTCAATAGACACCTTTGGAATAACACTCTTCACCATTGAAGATGATATTTTTGCTTTCCCGGATTAAGGAAAATCCCCAGAGAAAGCCTCTCAACCAAAGACTCTCGACAATACATCAGTTATTCTCCCAAGAAAGTCAATGTTAATGCAGTCATCAGCATCTCAAAATTGGATTACATCACATGGCATTTCTCCGAAATGATCTCGAAGAAAAGTATGATGTAATATCCCCAAGCGAAAAGCAGTCTATTAAGAGACTCATTTTCCCCAGTATAGTCAACAAATGGCATCTCCAACAGAGAAGTTTGCACACCTCTACAGCTCAGACAAATGGGTTTCCCCCAGCAAGTCTGACCTCAACTTTTTTCCATCCAATGGCATCTCCCTAGTAAAACTCGGCGAGAAGTTTGATGAAGACCGCTACACATGGCGTCCCTTGTCAAGGAAGAAACTTGACAAGAAGAAACTAAGACCAGTTCCGTGGCTAAAAACCAGGATCGAGGGGAAGTTTATTTCAAAAACTGAGACCAGTTTCGTGGCTAAAAACCTGGATCGATGGGAAGTTTATTTCATAAACTGAGACCAGTTCCTTGGCTGAAGACCATGATCGAAGGGAAGTTTATTTCAAAAACTAAGACCAGTTATATGGCTAAAAGCCAGGATTGAGGGGATGTTTATTTCAAAAGAAACTAAGACCAGTTCCGTGGTTGAAGGCCAGGATCGAGGGGAGGTTTATTTCAAAGAAACCAAGACCAGTTCCGTGGCTGAAGACCAGGATCGAGGGGAAGTTTTGCCCGTTTTTGAGTATCATTACTTAGCAAAAGAAGATGGATGAGCAAGCTGCCATTCATAACATCCATCAAAATTTCAGGTATTCCGATATTTAATCCTCTTGCACCCTGAATGTCCGAATATCTTCGCCATTCACACCTTCAGGTCCAAGAAGATTAAATATGGGCATCTGTTATACCCCAAATTTTGACCACCAAGATTTCCCATTATTGTGAAGATCATTACCACAATATTGATGTATCATCATGCCTCATCAATCTCCTCAAGGATTGTTGAGCATTCACTACAATCAAGAATTAGGGTTTCGGGCCCTCTCAAAACATTTAGACAAAAGATCAATCAAGAAATGACATGATATTCAACTTATCTAACCTCTTAAAACATCCACAAAGGATAAAGAGGACCCTCACATCAAAAATCAAGCACAAAAGTTTCCACATTCCAAGTGGTTTAAGCCTCGAAACACCCGATGTCGCCAAATTAGGGTTTTGGACGACTGGGGCCTCCAAATTGAGATTTTCACAAAAGGATGAGCCAAGACTTCAACATGTGACTCAACATGCTCAAAATAACCCTAGGAATCCATTTGCAAAGCTAAATTACCCTTAGAGGATGTATTCCTCAAAAGTCGGGAATGTAGCGGGGAAATTTGTGAGTGTAAGTTATTGATTAACTTAACTAAAAAATAAACAAGAGTCGCCACCGCACTTTTATTTTTATCCAAAAAGGAAAGGAAAAAAAGAGCGAACAAAACCTAAAGAGTTCTAAAAGAACAAAGAGATAAAGGGTAAGGGGGGTTGGTTATGTAATGGGAAGGTTTTACGCACCCAATACATCTATAGTACTCTATAGGAGCCATTTGATGTATTCATGCTTTTGGTCTGAAAATGGTTTGCTTGAAATAGATTGGGAGAGATGAGAGGTGAAATATTTTTTACGATTTTTGTGTTTGGAGAGACTTATCGCCTCATGCCTACGTACCCACGATGTGTAATGTAGGATCAAAACCTCGTAGTTCGTTGTACAAAGAACAAAAATTTGTTTGTTATGATTGATTTTAAATGTAAAGACAAGTCGTCATTTCCAAGCGAATAATTCCGCTTAAAGAAATGAATCATGTCTAAACTTATGAAAAAGTTTAAAAGAAAAAGTGCACAAGGCACAAAAAAAAATTGATGAGTTTTTGTATTTTTTATGTTTTTATGAAATGCTAAAAATATGATTAATATTGATTGACATTTATTAAAGAAAACAAAGCTTAAAAATCACTTGACCAAAGTCAAGGTTTTATTACGAAAGCGGTTTTAAGTTTGAAAACAAGAAGGTTTTGAAAAAGATAGGAGATTTTGAAAATTGAAGAAGGGGTGGAGAAGAAGTGACTATCCTAGTGCATGAAAATAAAAGCTAAGGATAAGAAAGATCTAACCACATGGACAAGCTCTATAGCATAAGCATTTTTTCCTTTTTGATTTGGTCTTGATTCAAAATAAGTCTTCAAAAAAGGACTCCAAGTATCCAAAATCCAAGGTTTTCCATCACAAACTCCCAAGCAATAGGTTAAGATCCTAACTCTAAGTCCATAAGTCCATAATCAAGAGTATAGGTCCTCCAAAGCAAGGGATAGTGGCCATAGTCCAAATGGACAAAAGAAAAACAAAGCACAAGATAATATGGTCCAAGTGGACAAAAGAAAAATGACATAAACATAAACATGATATAATAAAATGACATAAAGCATAAAAAAAATAAAGAGAGATAGGGAGCGAGAAGGAAAAGTAAAGAAGTTAGGAGTTAGTGGTTAGTGGAACAAGGCTCTAGTGCCATAAGCCTTCACCGATTATTCCATTTCGCGTCTTGAACTATAGTGATTAAACAATGTACTTAGGTCAAGGTTAATAAAGACTTGTTAGAAGATTGATAGAATCGAAGCCTCTACAACAACAAGCTTCAAAGATTTTGAACCTAATACAAAAGATCAATCACCATTGGGTTGACGCGACCATCAAGGTCCGGACCACGAAAGTTCAAATTCCGAATTGGATAAAGAGGGATAAATGTTGTGCTATGTTAAGCAATCGCCGAGTAATTTACGGAGTAATTACCCTACAATGAGGTCGGTCAATAGATCTTTGTGCTAATGCATGCTAGATGAACGATGTGTAGATCGTCATCCGGAAACAATACCGCACGAAAAGAAAATAGGAAACGATCTAGTCTAGATCAAGAATTCAGCAAAGAAATTCCAAGATCCAAAAGACTTTCATCGATCAAAATAAAAAAGGATATAGATGAAGAGAAGGCCAATTGAATTACAAAGTCAAGAACCTTTCATCTTCAAGTTCAATCACTTTTAATTGATAAGTTTAAGTGTGAAAACATATCACTAATTCAAAGCACCTCAAATGAATTCAACAATTCATTAAAAGATAGATTTGAACTAATGAATGTTTAATTACTCTAAGCATATCCAAAGTCCATTGAAATTGAAGAGTAATTAATCTCAACAATGCATTTCAAGGCTAAAACAAGAAGAAAGGGGAAGAAGGAGGAAGAAAAACCAAAACAGCCCCAAAAACAAGTGAAAATATGCATTCTGTTTTGAAGTAACCGGTTACTCACCAGACGTTAACCGGTTACTTAGTTCAAAATAAGAGCAGTTTTTCAAAATTAACACAGAGTAATCGGTTACTCACCAGACGTTAACCGGTTACTCTGCACCAGAATGCAGAAAATTGTGCAAAATTTAGCATGGTCCACTTTCAAAACTTTTTACAAACACCTTATGATCATGGAACTGAAATTGCACAAAATTTAAAGTAAAATCACAGGAAAACCCAGCAATTAAACACAATTACAAGATCCAAAGGATCAAGTAAAAAAGATCTCCAAAGATCTACATTATGGAAGATGAAGATGAAGTTTTAACAATGGTGAGAGATGAATTACCACTTCAAATCTGAAAATTCCTTCAAATTGCTTCAAGATCCAAATACCAAAGCCTTGATCTATGAGAATTGATGAAGAAAACAAGTTTGGATGAAGGTTTAGCTCAAAGTTGAACAAGATTCAATGTGAATTCTTGTTAACATTCAAAAGAAGAAAAGTAAGCTTTAGTGAAATTTGTGGTTTGGAAGAGAATTTGCAAGAGGTTTGTTGGCTATCAAAAGCTTGTGAAATGAATGAAATGAAGCCTCTATTTATAGAGTTTAGGCTTCGGAAAATTGGTGGTTTGGAATTAGGCTTGGATGATCAAAATTAGGATTGAAATTCAAATTTGGAGGGAATTATCAAAAGAGTGGTGATTAGTGAAGGTGGATGGTGGAAAATGATCAAAGTGATGTAGGGGAATTAAAATGAGGTGGCCTAGAATATTCCAAATGTGATCAAGGGCTGAGATTGGTGCCAATTGCTAAATTTGAATTTGGCACCATTTTTTCAAATTTTCACCAGGGTAACCGGTTACTCACCACAGGGTAACCGGTTACTCAGCGCAAATTTTGAAAAAATGCTCCTTTTTAAGTGCACTGTTGTGGTTTGGCTCGATTCTTTTGCTCGTCGAAGAAGGCATGGAAATAAACATGTGAACCTTGGAGTCTCTTGAATAATAACCAATTAAAACTTGGAAACTCTTGATCACATAATTTTTTGAATTAATTGCGGATCAACTTTGACTTTGTTCAGATGGAATTCATTCGAGTTGCGGGACTGATTTTTTGGTATTTTTAACCTGTTCTTCCCCTTAAAATGTTAGTGAAAGGAAACAAAATATATTTGGATTTTAATTAATGGTTAGTAAGCATAAACAAATTAAGCAGTAAAACAACTAACAAACACAAACAAACTCAAAGAACCCTGCAAGGCACAAACCTACAAAAGAGGGGACAAATGTGTGATCTTGTTTGCGGTAAGAGATGCAAGAGGACATGTACGATCTTAGGGGTAAAAAATAAGGTATTACAGCTTCCCCTATTTAAGTTTCTTCTATTCGGAAATATAAAGATGGATATCTTTGTCTCGACGAGATAAAAGAGACTTAAATATAACAATAAACCCAATTTTTGGCCCTAAGAGGCCGCAAGATGATATGATTATGAAAATGGTATGCATACACAAGACCACCGTGGGGAGAAAACGCCATAGGAGATAAACAAAAGAACAACGGGAGAATGAAACTCCACCGGGGAAACATATCACAAGAGACCACCAACTAGCCAGGGAACATACCGCACAACTACTGGGACTCATCTGAGGAAAAGATTCAAACTGGGGATAACTGTATATGGAAATAAACCACCACACAACAAGGATATAAATCAACAGGGAAAGCTTAACACAACAAGGCTCTACTAGGGAAAATCAATACCTCAACAATGAACTATCTCTTGCATACGGAAGAGACTAACCATCCATCGGAGTAGAAAACCTCAACAAGAAACTGTCCCGTCTAACCAAAGAGACTTACCATTCATCGGAGTGGAAGAATCTCAACAACGAACTTTCTCATCAAACCGAAGAGACTTACCATTCATTGGAGTCACAAAATCTCAACAACGAACTGTCTCGTCTAACCGAAGAGACTTACCATTCATTGGAGTCACAAAATCTAAACAACGAATTGTCCCGTCTAACCAAAGAGACTTACCATTCATCGGAGTAGAAGAATCTCAACAACGAACTGCCCTGTCTAACTAAAGAGACTTACCATTCATCGGAGTAACAAAATCTCAACAACGAACTGTCCCGTCTAACCGAAGAGACTTTCCATTCATCAGAGTAACAAAATCTCAACAACGAACTGTCCCGTCTAACCAAAGAGACTTAGCATTCATTGGAGTCACAAAATCTCAACAACGAATTGTCCCGTCTAACCGAAGAGACTTACCATTCATCGGAGTGGCAGAAAATCTCAACAACGAACTGTCCCGTCTAACCGAAGAGACTTACCATTCATCGGAGTGGCATAAGGTATTAACTGCATCGCCTCAGGCTTCTCAAATAAAGGAATGCCACGGAACAGTATTGAACCTTCCAAAACGGGAATCATACGCAGATTTCAGCTGAAGGGCGCAGAATCCTCAAAGGTGCAAAATAAATGCACTCTCAATCTAGGTTTCACAGCCTAGAGATCCAAAAAAATATTGTAGGGGACCAAAGTTTAATCCAGGAACAAGCTGGAGAGAAACGGTCAAACAAGACTCATCCCGAGGAGGAAATATCTCAGCTGGGGACTAATTCCATCCAGATAATGAATTGGAGAGGAAACTGAATCAAAATCTTCCATGAGAAATAAACTCAGTGGGTAATTAACAAAGATAGGCATTTTTCTGCTTACGGGTCAACACTCTAAATGGAGAGAGGACACACACGCTCTACGGGGATAACACCACCAGAGAGCAAAGAAGCACCAACACAAATACAAAATGCAAAATGCAACAACAATATGCTATGCACAATAAATGAATGCGCATGCCATGCTTATGAGTATGAATATGCTGACAAAACAGACATAAAGAATAAACAGAGGGTGAAATAAACATCACAACACCACTGAATACTCGGCTAATCTTAACAAGATGGAGGTGTTATTAGCAACTCTGCTAGGCATTTAGCTGAAGAAATCCTGCAATAGATTAACAAAAGTTATCAAATGAAAATAATTCCTACTACAAGGCTCAAATATTGCTGGAGAAAGGAAGATAATTCTTGGGGAGAAACCCAAATATCAATCTTATAACATCAACGATCCACAAAGAGGATAACAACATAAACTCTGCTTTGAGGATGGCAAGAAGCTGTTGGGCAATCACAACAACCCAAACTTTCTGATTCTTCCTGGGGATCGTAAAAATTCACATGAACTTCCATTTCAAAAGGATGAAGAGATCTGCTGCGGAAAAAAATCTACTGGGGATTGTAGACATATAAACATCTATGCAAAAATCCACTAGGAAAACAAGGAATATCTGCTGGAGATACGAGAACACTCTCCGAGGATTTAATCAATTCTGAGCAAAGCATCCTGAACTTGCTGGGAAAACAGCAAAAGGTCAAACTATGGGGGATTTTAGATCCATACTCATCATGAATGAGAGAAAACCCAACAGGTGACTAGTATATCAATATTCCTTGAATATAGTTATCATGAGCGACTTTACTGGGGAATAGCCACAATAGTGATGCATAATCTTCACTACGAGGATAAAATCTCTGAAAAAATAATCCGTAGAGAAGTACATCTTGGACTTTCCAGGGGAAATGAGAAATTAACCTCGCTGCTTTATGATTGGAAATGATAATACACTGCCTCCGTTGGAGTATCATCAAGGATAAATCCCTGGGTAGAACAACCTGGAGAGGAAAACATCCACAAGACAAGATGAAACATGACAAGCGATCACCACATCAATGCTTCTTAGAAGAGAATAACATCGCTCTCTGTTCGGGGACATCCATAGCAACAACAACACGTCTAGAGGGTAAAACTCTGAGTGAAGATTCCTCATATGATTTCTGATGGGGACAGTGCAAATGAATCTCTACGTGGGAACTACCATTAAGGAGATGTGGACCTCAAAACTATTCAACTGCCTGACCATAACATAATCAGCTGGAGAAGATTCGGATCAAGACCTAGCTGGGGAAAAACCAAACAGCATTGGACCTTATGTATTCAACACATCATAACAAACCTATCACCTTGTCAACAACTGATCACATTCATAGGAACAAGTTGTGCTAAGGAAATATCAACAAACTCTAATGGGGATCTGTCAATAAATTCTTCCAAAGGAGAGAGAACGAACCCTGTTGAGGAAGACATTGATCCTACCATTCTTGGAATAACCGTTGACATTCTTTTTTTTATATTCATAAATCAAAGAAAAATGTTTTTATAATTTTCAAAATTTTAAATCAATTATTCACATTTTGTTTCAAAAATCATCATCAAAAATCAATGAAATTTTGCAAACAGAAACAAAATAAGAATTGCAAACAAAAGGACACATGCCCAAATTTTATTAATAGAATGGTAGTCTGCAAATGGTGTAACTCCATAGATCATTACAAAGTTTGAAAAATGGTAAATACATGGAAAGGGTTACACTGAAATATAATGACCACTATTCTCCCTAACAACTTTAAATTCCGCTGTGCTTAGAACTTCAGATAAGAATGGTTGAAACAGAATCCTTGATTGACAATGTTGCTTTCAAATGATCAAGACTGGCCAGATGCAGTTAATTGCCATAATCCCTAACTTTTGCCTAGATTTCCCTTTCGGGTTTTCAATCTACCGGGATGATTATTCTATTTTTGTCTCTAATTTTTGCCTGGACCGCCCTTTCGGGTTTTCAGTCCACCGAGATGCTCATTTTTGCCTAAGCCTCCCTTTCGGGTTTTCAACTTAGCGAGTTATTCTTTTATTTTTTAGGTGAAGTATTTCTTGACTGCAACGGCATTCACATGACGAGTGAACTCTTCACCATCCATAGTTGCAAGAAGTAATGCACTGCCAGAGAAGGCTCTCTTAACAACATATGGGCCTTCATAATTAGGAGTCCACTTGCCCCTAGAATCATTGGTAGAAGTCGAGATCCTTTTGACCACGAGTGTCATACCCCAAATTTTGACCACTAAGATTTCCCATCATTGTGAAAATCATCATCACAATATGGATGAACCATCATACCTCATCATTCTCCCCAAAGATGGGTGAGCATCCAATACAATCAAATTTAGGATTTCAAGCCCTCTCAGGGCTCTTAGACAAAGGATCAATCAAGGAATGACATGATCTTTAACTTGTCTAACCTCTCAAACATCCACAAAGGATCAAGAGGACTCCCATTTCAAGAATCAAGCACAAGGCTGCAATATTCTGAGTGGATCAAGCCTC
The DNA here is from genome assembly GCA_022829125.1 of Lathyrus tuberosus. Lineage (NCBI taxonomy): Eukaryota > Viridiplantae > Streptophyta > Magnoliopsida > Fabales > Fabaceae > Lathyrus > Lathyrus tuberosus. The sequence continues at coordinate 23,145,694 of JALAZF010000024.1, read as the reverse complement.
AAGATCAACAGTGTCACCAAATTAGGGTTTTGGTCGACCAGGGCCTCCAGATGGGAATTTTCCTCTGGGCATGAGCCACTGCTTCAAAGAATAACCTAATATGCTCCAAGGGACATCATAAACCCAATCATCAAGTCAATTTAACCTCGGGGGATGCATTCACTAAAAATCAGGAATTAGGGTTTCTTGACCTAATTCACCCCTAAGTTGACTTTTGGGACAAACCATGAGCCAAGACCTCAAGAGAGGATTTGAGGATCTCCAATACACTACATTGATCCATTTGCAACAATGGATCGATCCAAGAAGCTTGAGCAACAAGTTTCAATTTCATCTGAATCACAGTTAGGGTTTCGCGGGAAAAGTCAACTGTAGCTTTGACTTTTGACCAAGACATGCTCCCAAACCTTGGGACATGATTCAATACACCCTATAACACCTATGGAACATGTCCATCAAGTTTGATTTAGGTCAAGGACTTGATTTCATAGAGGATCGCACAGTTTGGAATTCATCTAATAAAAAGTCAACTATGCACAAAAGTCAAACTTTGACTTTTTGAGATTTTTCACAAATATGGTTCTTTGACCCTAAAATGATGTTAATGTATGATTTGGATCATCATTCATCAAGAAAAATCAAGAAAAGTGGGATAACTTGTAAAAGGGGTAACCATAAAAACTTGGAAATTTTCTAAGTTATGAAATAAAGTGGCTAGGGTACCAACTTTGGAGGATCATAACTCCTAAACCACAAAGCCATTTTTCCCCATTCAAAGCTGGATTTGTAGCCCTCATGGCCCTCTACAAAAGCTTCAACTAAACCTCATTCCAATTCATCATGGATTTTGAGTTATGGAATGATCAAAATGGCTGAAAACATGAAATGTCATTTTTTCCTACACTTATGGAAATTTTCACTAAGTCAGAATCTGCCTTCACTTTTTTCCAAATGTAGGGGCATTTTTCACTTGGATCCAAAAAGTATCAAAACCAACTATGATCAAACAGTTGTTGTATCATATGAGGACTTTCCAAAATGACCAAGAAAATCACCAAACTCAACTTGAGCCATGAGATATGACCATGCCAATATGCCTTGCTGAAAACTGCCAAAGCAAGGCAGATTTGTGCATTTTGCTCGATTTGCCAAATTTTTCCAAAGGGCAAGCAACTTTATCCATCTGAACACCTCAAGGGGGGACCAAGGAGGAACCAACTCTGATCCCAAGCCTCCCAAGTCTTTGAAACCAAAAATAGCATGCCAAACCTTGAATTTCCTAAAAGAGGGACAAGACTCCAATTTTGGATTGGAGCATTCAATGCATACACCAAGGTGGCATGGACTCATCCATTTCCAAATGAATTCAGTCAAGACTTATCCAAGACCAAGGGGACCAGCAGCTTGTGCCCTAACCTCTAGTCAATGGCTCGAGGAGCTTGGATTCTCATTGCTCAACATTGGTCAAACCTATGCAGTAGTTGCCATTCACTATTCCTTGCAAAAAAAACTTGCTCTACTATAAATAGAGCTCAATTGTGATCAGTTTGATTACACCAAATCCATCAAACAGATGCTTTCCTCAAAATCTCCTTCTTCACTTCAAAATTGCCTTCCAAAGCAAGTCACTATCGGGTTTTGAGTTTCAGAGCTATTCCAACCAAACCAATCACACACACACACCTCATAAACATCATATAGAAGTGATCCAAACACTCACATAACATTTGGAACACCAAAATCACAAAATCACCAGCCAACTGCTCAAGCCTTTGACAGATTTGCAGTTGAGGTGCCAAATCAAGTTCCAGCTCAATTCAATTCACTCCAAGCATCCAGACACACTCCATAGAACCTAGGGAAGCTGTCCATATCCTTGGAACCAAGCTGCAACACCTCTAACACAAAACACGATCACCAGCTGCAAGAGGTAAGCATGAGCTCTTCTAACTCTATGATCCATGCATTTTTTGCTGCACAATAATTTGGCCATATGTTCATAATCCTGCATGGAGTGTTTTCCCTCAATCAATTGCATTGTTTGAATCGTGTGTGGAATTTCTGAACCTTCATATAAATTTTAGGGTTCTTGAGGTTTCTCTTTGATTTCGTATTCCATGTTAAAAAAAAATGAAATTAAAGACCATAGACATGATCGTGAGGTTGAAACGAGTAGATTGATTTGTAGATTGCATGATATAATCAAGTATTCAGTGAGATTGGATAGAAATCACAAATATGCAGAAACAGAGGAAGGGCGCGTGTTCTTGCCATGTTCTTGGCACCCTTTTTCAAAAATTCAAATATTTGAATTTTGTGATTTTATTTAATTGATTCAAAAATTAATTTCTCTCTGAGTTTTAATGATTTTGAGTTGATTTTTTTTTTAATAATTCACAAAAATGTTAAAATATTTTATTTTCCCAAAAAATCCCAAAAATATTATTTATTTCATATAATTGATATTTTTGTAAACAATTAATATTTTAATTGTTTTTTACATTTAAAATATTTTCTCTTTCTTGATTTTTCAAATTTTAGTAATTCCCAAACATTTTGTGGATCAAAAACCTGATTTTTGAAACATTAATCCAAGATCATAATTTGTTTTCCACATGTTTAACAATTTTGATCATTTAATTGAATTTTTTATTCAATTAAAATACATTTTGAAAACAATTTAGGGTTTTTGATTAATTCAACCCTCATCAAATATTTTTCAAACACTTTTGGGCCTCTAATAGAGTGTAAGACCCAACCCCTTTTGAAAACCAAAATAATTTGGGCCTCAATCATCGTATAAGACCCACTGTGTTTTCAAACCTCGGCGTGATCGCCATTTTTTAAAACAAAACCCTGGGCCTCTCCTTGAGCTGTAAGCCCCATCACTTGTACAAAAATCAATCATTGGGCCTCTAATAGAGTGTAAGACCCAATCCCCTTTTAACCAAAACAATTTTGGGCCTCAGACATTGTATAAGTCCCTCTGCGTTAAAAGAAAATCTCGGCGCTATCGCCACTTCAAAACAAAACCCTGGGCGTCTCCCTGAGCTGTAAGCCCCACCACTTGTATAAAAATGAACCTTTGGGTCTCTTGAGAGAGTGTAAGACCCATCCATTTGTACAGAAAACCTTTTGGGCCTCAGTCACTTGTATAAGACCCTGTACAAATTCAAAACAACGGTGCAATCATCGTTAAACTTTAGGGCCTCTCCTTGAGCTGTAAGCCCCAATAATTTTATTCAAAGCACTTTCTCTTTTGATTTATAATATAATATTGTTATCAAAGATTTCTTTGTTGAACCACTAATCAAACAGCATGGAAGCTCTACAACCGAGTAAGTGTTTACCCGCTTTCTTTATCCGCTTTCATATATATATAACTGTATTGTGGGGCTGCTCACTGTAAGTCTTCTTTCACAAACTGTTATATACCTGTCAAATATCCACTGTGTAATACTAGTATAGTTATTTAGATTTTTCCCCGACAACTGCGTCTAGCACTAGGTAAAGCCCTGTTGGTCACTCTTAAATACAAACAAAACTAGATCCCCATAGGATTACCAGACACAGTCTTCCATCCTCTTGGGGTTAAACAATACGGAGACGTGAAAGGCAGCATTCTCGATGAACCCTTTCTCAGACCGTCACCCTTAGAAATTGTCAAAGAAACTCTAACTCCCCAGAGATGATCTTTTCTCCGTGAATGGCATCGCTTGAGTTTCTTCCAAATTCTCGAACTTTCCTGGCTTGATCTATTCTCAGTGAATAACATGTCTTGAACTTCTCGGGGTTTGGAGACCCACATGCTTCTTAAAAGCATCCCCGCCTCCTCTTGGGCGTTGTACAAGGACGCTTCGGCTTCTTAAAAGCTCTCATGCCTCCTCTTGGGCTTAGTACAAGGACCCAGAGACCTCTACAAGTATAGGAACAAAACCTAGTCATCAATTTGCTAGAGCTATCTTTCTGAGTCAAGTATCAGACCTGTTAATGGGTTGACCTTCATCCCTTAACATACCAGCCTTCTCTTGGGCATTATACAAAGATTATTCACTACCTAAGAATCAATTTCTCAAAACACCCGTAGACTTGGACAGTCTCACTACCCTTTGGATTTCCCCTTTCCTTAAAGAACAGGAAATAACCCTGATCCTCTGATCAGTACCAAAGCACAAAAATACCTTTAATCGTTTCCTTTATAAGAACTGATTTTCTCTTTTATCCAATATACTGGACCTGTCACTAAACTAAAACAGTCGCCTATGGATAACCTCCTCTTAGGCTTTGTATAATGATCCTTCCTCAGTGAATTTAGCCTCCTCTTGGGCTTTGTACAATGATTCTCCCTAAGGGAGCTAACCTTTTCAGACTCTCTTGTTGGGTCACTTCCCTTTTTAGCCTCTATCTCGGGCTTTGTACGAGATACCAAATTACTCTCTTGTTGAGTATAAAAGACTCTCTTGTTGAGTCAATCACCATTTTAGCCTCCGTCTTGGGCTTCGTACAAGACACGCAAAAAAACACTCTCTTGTTGAGTATAAAAGACTCTCTTGTTGAGTCAATCCCTTTCAGACTCCATCTCGGGCTTCGTACGAGATACCAAAATACTCTCTTATTGAGTATAAAAGACTCTCTTGTTGAGTCAATCCCTTTCAGCCTCTATCTCGGGCTTCGTACGAGATACCAAAAACACTCTCTTGTTGAGTATAAAAGACTCTCTTGTTGAGTCAATCCCTTTCAGCCTCCATCTCGGACTTCGTACGAGATACCAAAAACACTCTCTTATTGAGTATAAAAGACTCTCTTGTTGAGTCAATCCCTTTTAGCCTCCGTCTCGGGCTTCATACGAGACATATAACAGACTCTCTTGTTGAGTCAACCCTTTTAACCTCTCTCTCGGGCTTCGTACGAGACACATAAAAGCACCCTCTTGTTGGGTCAATAGCCTCCTCTTAGGCTTTGTATAAAGAAAACCCCGGGTGAGTAAATCGACCTTTTAGCATCAAATTGTGCCTTGCTCACGGTGTACAAACATCAACAACTCCCCTTTAGAGATGACAAATTCTCTCTAAAGTCAAAACCCTTTAGCTTCACATCTTGTGCTTCGAACAAGATACAAATAGACCCTTCAGCTTCACATCTTGGGCTTTGAACAAGATACAAAACACCTTTAGCTTCACGTCTTGGGCTTTGAACAAGACACCAAAACAACCTTTTCCTCCCATAGAATAGGAGGAACTACGATCGTTCTAATTTCCCTGTTTTGTTAAACGGGAATACGTAGGCATAAGATTGTAAAAATCTTAACGAGCACACTAATAAAAAAACCCAAAATCCCGTACCTTCATACATCAATCAAAAAGCATCAATCCTAGCATCCTACCAGTAGCCTAGACATTGTGTTCTTAACAAAATAACCTAAGAGAGACCCACAATCTTAATAGCATCTGTAAGCCAACAGTCATCTGTTTAAACTCAGTTTGCAAGCAGGGTTAATTAGAGACATCTATTTCCCTTCCTTCATCAGCTTCAATAGCATAAAAAATGAATCGAACTGTAAAACGATAGTGCTTCGCAACCACGCAAAAATTCACGCTATAGAAGAATGGCGACTTCACTGGGGACTAGACAAGATTTTGTTCTCTTCCCATCTCTTAGGTGGAAACCTTGAGTTCACATTCATGTCACAGAAATGACGACTCTGCTGGGGAGTCATTGTCTGTATAGGATCATAAGACTAGAGGTCTAGGATGATTAAGAAAAATATATATACTGCTTTTCCTAATTGATATCTGTGTTTATTTTTCTGCTAATGGGAATGCGTGTGATGCCGCATGTGGAAAGATTGAGTATACACCTAAGATAGGTGATGGAAATGCGGGTAATCTTACTGGGAGTGAATTCCAGTTAAGAGCCCCCGATCGACCATCAAACTCAGTGGAGACTCCCTTTGCAGATACATTGCCTATACGACTTCGGTTGTTGAAAGTAGTGTGGTCGATTGGGTTATCTGAGAAGTTGAGGTTTTTAGCAGACTTAAGCCATTTTGTAGTGCGGAAGCTATCGAAAATAGTTGTCACGCGATACTACCCTCATTTGAGATTACTCTAGGATACATCAGCTCGCTGGCGATCCGCTTGCTGTTGTTATCCTAGAGGGGTCAATGATTTTACGGACAGGTACAAAAAATAACCAGTATAAACCTTTGGGGGGGAGTAGAGCCTTGACTTCGTGACACCGACCCTTTGACCCCATGTTTTTTCTATGTTTTCGTGTGCTGCATTCATACATTCATTTAAAAAATATTAAAAAAAATCTTCTCTTCTAGTCTCTCTTTTTCAAATTAAACTGAGACAATGATTGCAAATTTCAGAGAAAGGAGATTGCGCTAATGGATTTTGGTCGAAGGAAAACTCATAAGTACACCTTCAAGGTTACAAAGTTAGAGGATTTGAGAGGTTTGGCAAAAATGATCACCAACCACGAGGCTTTCAGAGCTAAGTATGGAGGACTACTGTCTCTATTAAGGGTCCATGTAATCGAAGGAATCTTGTCCACACTAATCCAGTTCTACGATCCGGTCTATCACTGTTTCACATTCCTGGATTATCAGCTAGCACTACCACTGGAGGAGTACTCTCACTTGACTGATTTACATATCACTGATCACGCTCCTTTTTCTGGACTGGAAGAGATTCCAAAGGATCAAACCATTGCAAGAGAAATTTATTTGGACGAGTCAGAAGTCAGGAATCACATGACCACTAAGGGTGGCATCCAAGGTTTTCCAGCCCAGTTCTTGACAAAGAAAGCCCTGTACTTTGCCACTATAGGGAACGTGGCCGCTTTCAAGAGCATCTTTGTTTTGCTCACCTACGGGTTATTTTTGTTTCCCAACATCGATAACTTTGTAGATATCAACGCCATTAAGATTTTCCTGATTGGAAACCCTGTGTCAACCTTACTCGCAGATGCGTATCATTCGGTACACTTAAGGAATTTATACAGCGGAGGAATGATCACGTGCTATGTACCATTGCTTTACAAATGGTTCACTTCCCATTTGCCCAAGTCTGCTGCATTTTGGGATCAAAAGAATACTTTACGTTGGTCGCAGAGAGTCATGTCTCTTACCAACTCGGACACCGATTGGTACAATTGAATCTATGACGGGATCAGAATCATTGACCATTATGGAAATTTCCCAAATGTATCCCTTATAGGAACTAAGGGAGGAATCAACTATCATCTGATGTTAGTTCGTCGTCAATTTGGATACCCGATGAGGCATGTCCCGCGCAATGCTCATCTGGAAGGTCTTTTCTTCAAAGAAGGAGAAAATGACAGGGCAATAAAGACGGAAATAATGCACTCTTGGAAACACGTTCACAGTTGTGTCTCGGTGGAGCCTTATCTCCACTGGGTACAAACTAGAGCTCTCAAGCTGAGGATGCCTTACCCTCGCCAGGAAGTCCTTCAATTAAGGGACTCTGCCCTTTATTTCATGTCTGAGACAGAAAAACTTCAAGTTACTCTCAGCAAAGTTCAACAGGAGAAGAGATCTTGGAGAAACAAGTATCGTATTCTCAATGTGGAATGTAAGAAAATACAGCAACTATTAAGAGAAAAAGATGCTCTGATTGAGATTTTAGAGCAACATGCTGTAGAGAATCAGGATGACTAAAGGAATTTGCTCGCTCATTTCACTTGGCAAAGGAATGACAACCCGACAACAGCCCAAGAGCCCCGGTCAAAGAAGAGGAAAGCACCAGAACCAACACTTGAGCTCTCCTCATAGAGGACTCAGGATCCATTAGTTTAGGTTTCCTTTTCAAGCACTTTGTAATCTACTGTATTTCCATTTCCACAATCCTTTAAATTCAATAAAATAGGGTTTCCCCACTGTTTGATATTTGCAATCTAATTGTCGATGTTTACTTTGAATAAACAAAAATAATTAATAATCATTGCATTCATCATTCTCATGAACGCATTCTTCTTACCTACGAATCTCACGTTTGCATCTCGATTCTAGAGTCAAACTGTCTCATTCGTACAATACTCGGGCCAATCGTCAGAAAAAGATGGATGATCTCGAGGAGGAGAACAGAGAGTTGAGAGAAGAGATCGACACTCTGAAAGAGGATCTGAGAAAGCTTCATAACAACATGCAAGCTCTAGCAGAGGCTCAAATGCAACAACAAAGGACTGTGATCTCGGAGATCACATCTACGCCCATAGTGGAGAAGTCCGATCCTAGGTACAAAATTCCGAAAGATCGTCCCTGGGGCATGCCTATCAACTATATCCCGAAAGGATATGTTCCGTCGATCAATGAGGATCAGGGAACCGCAGCAGGAACCGCTGGGCCTGAAGGTTACAGACTTCGGGAAAACGAAGATGCCAGGGGCATGACAACAACTCCTGAAGGTTACAAAATTCAGGAGACATTGAGAGTCTCGACCATAATGACTATACCACCGCCCGTGGTACACACTGTCCCGGAAGGACAGATTCCACAGATACCTTATGGTGGAAATGACAGCATGTTCGACAGAATGAATGAATTCCAGGAACAGTTCCTGGAAATGTAGAAAGAACTACAAGCCCTTCGCTGTCAGGATTTATTTGGAAAGGACGCCGCGGACCACTGCTTGGTCCCCAATGTGAAAGTTCCCCACAAGTTCCAAGTGCCCGACTTTGAAAAATACAAGGGTAACTCTTGCCCTCAGAGCCATTTGGTGATGTACGCTCGGCGAATGTCAGCTCAGACAAAGATCCAGGAGCTACTAATTCACTACTTTCAGGATAGTTTAACCGGTGCCGCCTTAAAATGGTACATGGGGTTAAACAGCGCCACGATCGGAACATTCAGAGATCTTGGCGCTGCCTTCGTTCAACAGTACAAATATAATCTGGACATGGCACCACACAGAGATCAACTCAGATCGATGTCATAAAAGGACAAGGAAACCTTTAAGGAATACGCTCAGAGATGGCGTGAAATCGCCGCCCAGATTTGTCCACCTCTTGAGGAAAAAGAGATGACAAAGATCTTCTTAAAGACCATAAGATCATTTTACTACGACATAATGGTTGCCAGTGCGCCCAGTGACTTCACCGAGATGGTGGGCATTGGAGTTCGTCTTGAGGAAGCCGTCAGAGAAGGACGTTTAGTTAAAGACGCTGGATCATCAAGTAGTACAAAACGATACGGTAGTGTTCTCCCTAAGAAAAAAGAGCAAGATATTGGGAATATCTCTCTCGGAAAGCAAAGGCAATGTTATCAACCAGTAGTAGCTGTAACTCCTGCTATCAACTCCGTGCTTATTCCTACGTATCAACCTCAGGTTGCGCAGAGCCAACCTAATCAACAGCTATATCAGCAAAGGACACAACAACCTCTTCAGCAGGCTCGTCCTCCATATAACAACAATCGTACAACACGACCATCAGGGTTTGATCCTATACCCATGTTGTACGCAGGGATATTTCCGCTCTTGCTGGTCAAGGTGCATGTCCAAACCAGGTCTCCTCTTACAGTACTGGAAAATCCACATTTCTGGTTCAAAGCGGATCAGACTTGTCCTTACAATCAAGGAGGACCAGGGCATAACATAGAAAACTGTCTCAGTTTCAAATTCAACGTACAAAAGCTTGTTAGGAGCGGAGTTTTATCTTTCAAAGATACGAATCCGAATGTTCTCACGAACCCGCTGCCTCAACACCTATCAAATCCATGATGTACTCTTGTTAAGGGCCAACTTGGTCAAGATACATTATAGACAGAGTGGATATGGCCATGTGCCACCTCATAATTATCACCAGTGTGATATCTGATCTAAGAACAATCAGGGATGTTCTGTGGTGCAATCAGCTCTACAGGAACAATTGGATCACAGATGGATCCAAGAGCATCGAGTTCGTGGAGTCAACATGACCTATACGAACTCCAACATCATTTAGAATCACGACATCCGCGCAATGAATGTCAACTTGGTGGCGATGCACTCAAGGCAAAGCCAGTATCATAATCTACCACGGCACGATTATAATTCCTGTCTGACTTGCTCGGTAAACAAACAGGGATGCTCTTTTGTACAAGAGACCCTCCAGCGTCAGATGGATCTTGGATGGATCCAGGACTATCATGATAGGAATCTTTATCAGATCAACATGATTCAAATATTTTATATTCGTCTGATGAATACCAGCTTGGTGGAGTTACATGCCAGGCAGGTCCAGCTCGGTTTTCTCACTTCGCATAATTATCAGAGCTGTAAAGGATGTTGTGAGAGTAACCAAGGGTGCGCTCTCGTTCAAACAACTTTATAACACTTGTTAAACCACTGTTGTCTTCCAATCTATCTGGACGAAGACACGCAACAAATCAGTGTGCATAATGGAAACCCTACTCGGCGTCAGAGTCAGGATGTCCGCTATATGGAAACAAACCTGGTAAGGTTGCACTGCATTCAAAGCGGGCGTGGCCAGGTGCCACCACACAACTATGAACGCTGTAGAGTCTGTTCGGAAAATAACCAAGGATGCTACCTCGTGCGAGCAGCTCTCAAAGGTCAGTTGGATCACAAGGAAATTCACCCATACCTAGCTTCGGGGTCCGTCGACTAGACGCCAGACTACTTCGCTGATCAAATCAGAGACGGGGTTGTAATCTATGACCCTGAGAGGAACATGGATGTTTGTACCATCATCCCTCTACTGGACGAATCAAAAGTTCTTAGCCAGGAACTGATTGAAGTTACTTACGACAGTCAAAAAAATTAGAAGGCTCCTGTAGTTATCTATCTCCCAGGACCATTACCGTATGAATCAGCTAAGGCGATCCCATACAAATATGGTGCAACGATAATTGAAAATGGAAAGGAAATTCCATTAACCTCCGTCGTGAATATTGCAGACATCAGTCGAGTAACACGGAGTGGTCGAATCTTGAACCAAGGAGTTGGAGAACCTAACAAGGAAAAGGAACTTCCGACAGAAGCTCCCAATCCACCAGTCGGTCAATCCAATAATTTTGACCTTTCGAAAAACAACGATGAGATGCTGAAGCTCGTCCAAAATTGTTGATCAGCTGTTATAAACTCCTTCAAAGATCTCAGTGCTATCACTTTTACTCAGTTCCGAACCCACAGGGAGGCTCTACAGAAAGTCTTAGAGCAGGCCTTCGTGGAACAGGATGTGTCAATACGACAGTTCGATAGCATCATCACTAACATCACTTCCTGCAACAACTTAGGATCAGTGATGAGGATTTGCCAGAGGGAGGCAAAAGTCACAACATGGCGCTCAATATCACGGTTAACTGCCAGGACGTTGCTTTAGCCAGCGTACTGGTAGACACAGGATCGACCATCAATGTTATGCCGAAATCCACTTTAATGCGACTATCATTCAAAGGATCCCCGATGAGGGGCAGTGAGGTCATCGTCAAAGCCTTTGACGGATCTCGGAAAGCAGTTATTGGCGAAGTCGACCTTCCCATAACTATTGGTCCTCACACTTTCTTAATCATTTTCCAGGTCATGGACGTCCAGGCAGTGTACAACTGTTTATTAGGAAGACCTTGGATACACCAGGCTGGGGCAGTCACTTCGACGCTGCACCAAAAACTGAAGTTCGTCAATAACGATCAACTCGTCATGGTCTGTGGAGAGCAAGCCTTGCTCGTGAGTAACCTGTCATCATCTACTTGTGTAGAACCCGAGGAGGCTGTTGGGACTCCGTTCCAAGCACTTTCGGTGAGCAATGAGAATCAACCAGAGAAAGGAACCTCGATTTCCTCATACAGAGATGCTCTCGAAGTGATAAAAAATAACAATACAAAAGGATAGGGACAGCTTGTCTACCGATAACAAAACAAAGAAGGGTCTTGGTTTTTCTGCAACCTGCACCCAGACAGCTTCTAACGATGAAAGTCTTCATCCCATTCAGGACTTCTTCCACAGTGGAGGTTTCCTTCACCGAGTGCCTCAAATAGTCCATACTATCAACGAGGAGGATTCCACCGATATGGATGAGGAATGGAAGTCCTATCTTAACAAGGACGGTTATATGTCTCAAGAAGAGGTGCCTACAACATTTTGCTATCCCGCACAGAGTCTGAGATTTATACCAAGGTCATACGTCGAAATGATATATGCAGATTGTGATCCAGAAGGATGCCGTGCTCCACCAAACTCATTAAAGGAAGACACTCTGATGAGAGAGAACTTTGACCGCAACTATTATGGCCCAATGGATGGCCTGACTATTTGGCAGCCGTACCCAGGAGACTTGGGGCAAGAAAATCAGCCGAATAATGAAAATCAGCTGAGCATCATTGGACAAAATACCTACGTCCCCACCATGTCATGGGATCATTACTCAGGTCATTCAAAAAGTATCTCGTACGATGATGAATTGGCAAAGCTTGCCAGACTAGAATTCATCAACTATGCGTTTCCCGAGGTCAACGTCATCGAGAGAAATGACTCCTCCAGTTCCAAAGAAGCGTGGGACACCTTGGGACAACCGAGTGGAAAATTTAACTTCATGGTCAAGTACACCGCTCCCGAAAGCTCTCGTATCAGGCTCGAAGACATCCAGTCAACTGGATGGGGAGCTTTACTTGAGAGCACAAATACTCTGCAAAATGCAACAGAGGAATCCTCCTACGATAACTCTGCCTGGGAGACAGATTCCAATGATCCTGCTCCGCCAGAAATCAGCGTTATTTCTGAAGACAAATCAAGGAAAGTACCTGACTTTGTGATTCACCGAGGAATTCGCCGCCAATGGGTTGCAGTCGATGTTCCGAAGATTGTTCATAAGTCAAAGTAATTGCCATCTTTAACCTTTCACCCTGCCCAGGTGAAACGGATGTTTTGATAGGGCTCACTTTCTATAAATTTCCCTCTTCGCTTTACCCAAAGCGACAGAGTTTTGTTTTATAGGGATGTAGTTTCAAGAATCGCCTTGTTCATTAATAAAATAACGTCGTTCTGTAATTTCCGTATTAATTGTTGTTTTCTCTTTTCGCTTTTTCAGAAAATGGTAATCCTAAAAAACAACTCAATAATAAAAACAAACAGTTTTTCAAAAAAAATACACTGCACACTCTTGCATTTTCTCTATCTCTTCTAAACACAAATCATCATGTCATGCAGATTGCTTGTTTTAAACCCCGATGAAACATATGATCCGATGCCTTCTCCCGACTTTGAGTTCCCGGCATTTGGGGTTGAAGAAGAAGTTGACGACAAAATTCCAGAAGAGATATCCCGATTACTCCGACAGGAGGAAAGGTCCATCGAACCTCTCAAAGATCCATTAGAAACAGTAAACTTGGGCTCAGAGGAAGAGATAAAAGAAGTCAGGATCGGGGCATTGCTCAGTCCAACTGCCAAAGAGAGTATGACAAAGCTTCTCAAAGAGTTTCCGGATGTGTTTGCTTGGTCCTACCAGGACATGCCAGGGTTAGATACCAGCATCGTGGAACATCACTTACCCTTGAAATCGAAATGTCCGCCAGTAAAACAGAGGTTAAGACAGACTCACCCGGACATGGCCATCAAAATCAAAGAGGAGGTACAGAAACAGATTGACACGGGTTTCATCGCTCTAACACCCCAAAATTTGCCTTCTTGTTTTTAGCTAACTGGCTTATGTTTCTTTGCATTTATTGCATTAGCATTTGTGCATAGCATTGGTTCTTAGCATGGGATCAAGGTACTTGGTTCATCTCAAAAGAGTCTCAAGCCTCAAGGTGGTTTGAGGAGTTCATCATATCTTCACAAGGTCAAGAGTGGCAAGAGATTTCAAGTGAATCTTTCTCTCCTAATCAGATGGTCCAAATTAGGGTTTTTGACCCAAAGGACTTCTTGAAGGGCTTTATGGATTCAAGCATGCTTTCATGGTTTCCATGTGCTCACAAACACTCATTGGGGAGGGCTTGGTTAGTGGTTCATTGTGGAAGATGTTCAGTGGATCAGTTACTTGTGAAGTAATCAAAAGTCAACAGTTCAAAAGGAAAGTCAACCATGGGTTTTCAAGGGTCCAAATCATGTTTCCCAAGTCCATGTACCTTTATTTGGTCAAGGAATAGCATGGATGACATCATTCTTGAAAAATCAAGAGTTTGTGCAAAAGTTACTAAATTTGGAAAATGACCTATAAAGAGAACTTTCCATTTTTGGCAGTTTTTCCACTACATTCAACTTGACTTTTCATCATCAAGGAAGCTTCAAATGAATTTTCCTCCAACATGAAAGTTGAATATCTTTCTCTCCCATTTCCAAAAAGTACTAGAACACCTCCATATCATTTGTGGAACTCTAGATATGACCAAAGCAAGGCAAGGTGATTTTAGGGTTTTCTTATGGTGTCATTTTTACACCTTTTGCATTTTGGTTCATATTGACCTATATTTGGTTCTATTGCTTCATGTAACATTACAACATCAAAGTACATTCCATGAGGACCATTTTTTACCTTTATTTCACTCCATTTTGTGACTTGTACCTCACTTATTTCACAAAGTACATTTTTGCAAGTTGGATCAAAACTCACAAATCAAGACCTTTCAAAGCCCAAATTCAATTCAGGTGTGATTAGCAAATGAAATATGAGTGATCCATCATAGAAGGCATGGGAATGCACGTGTGGATTAATGGTGGTATCACAAAATGCATTTTGGCATAAACCATCCAAACTCACTAACCAAGGGATTAATCAATTGCTAATTATGATCAGAGGTCTAATGAGGTGTATATAAGCTAACTCACACGTCCATTGCTAGGTCATGCACTCCCATTTGTTCAGAATCTCATTTTTCATTCAAAGTTTTCTCTCCTACGAAACTCACTGCTCCTAGGGTTTCATTGAGTTTTCTTTCCATATTTATGACCTACACACTTGGTAGAGTAAGAATCCACCATTGATTTAAGCTTAGAGTGAGATTTTCATCAAGTGCACTTCAAGAGGGTTCATCTTCAAAATTTTAGATCTAGCCAGATTCAAGCCTCTATTTGCATTTATTTTGCAAATAGATCTCAAAAGAGGAAGATCTGCAGCTTTTGGAAGGGTTTCTTGGTGTATTTCGAACTTTTCATGATCATATAACTTGAATTTTAAGCTTGCATGATGATCTATGATGTTCACTGATGATGGTGATATGTTTGGTTTTGATTTTGGACGTGTGAATTGCTTGAATTTTGAGATTGAAAGTTTTAGATCCAAACTTATTTCTTTCGATTTGACTCGTATGCTGATCTTTTGGTGAAATAGACATGATATTTGAGATCCTTGTTGAATTCTGGTTAAGATGATGTACTCATGTGTGATTTCTGGAAAAATTTTTGTTGAGGTTATGCGGAGAAGGTGACCGGAGCTAGGGCTCCGGCACCTGGTTTGTTTTCCGGCCAGTGAGGATTTCAAAGGTTGAAGATGAAATCTCAACCCTCCATTGCTTTGATCCAACGGTCCTGGGCATGCCAGATCTTTTATTTTCTTATTTCAATTTGTGGTGTGTGTGTGTGTTAGTCCATGATAGTTATCATGTGCATTAGATCTGGATCTCTCATCTTGCGTGCTTTTGTGATTCATTGACCTAATCTAGAACGTCTGATGCATCTTGTGGTTTGCATCCTGCCAACACATTTAAATTTCCATGTGCATATCACGTGGATTTCTATTTAAGACAGATCATGATTATTGTGTGTTTCCCCATGATTGTTACCATGCGCTTTTGATCAGGGCCCTTCATCTTGCGTACTGTGTTGGTTTGTTGACCTGATGTAGAACGTTGGATTGATCTTATGGCTGATGGTGAGTCAATTTGGTTTACTGAGTTCCATGTTTTTTTTGTTTGGCACGCGCTGATGGATTATTTGGCTTGGGCTTGCTTTCCCCACCCCCCTGTTCAGCCCATTTGGTATTTTCAACGCGATTGTTTGCTGTTTGCACCCCTGGGTTCTTTATTTTCATTTTTATTTCATTTAATTGTTTTGTTTTGCATTTTAATTTTTAAAGTTAGATTTATCCATCCAAAAATCACCAAAAAAATCATGAAGCATATTTTTGCATTTAATTAATTTTGGACATTTTTTATTTCTGACATTGGTCATTTTCCATCATATTTTTGGCATTTTCTTTTATTTTCTTTGAAAATTGTTCTTATTTGCACACTTCAACTTTGAGAATTTATTTCTCATAGCACATAAAACATTTTGAGTCCATTCTTTTTGCATTATTTCATCAACATATTGAAGTGCATAAAAACATTTTTCTCATATTTTTAAACTCTTTTAATAATGCATTTTATCCCCTCTCTTTTGCATATTGATCCATAATCCTTTGTGCTCTTTGTCTAATTGTTTGAGGGACATATCTTGTGAAATTTTGCATGAGTTTTTAATATGATGTTTACCCCTGGTTGAGGTGTTTTGAGATTTAATTTGATGATTTCTGAATCATATTTACTATTTGTTTGATCATTCATGTTTGAGGTCTTCTTTTGTGAACCTCTTTGATCATGTTTGATTACTTGTTTGAGAAGGCACTTGTGCCATTGTATGAGGTTGTTTTATTTGACTTCATAGACCATGTTTGAATCATTATAGGTCTCTTGAATGCAAAATTTAATTCATTGGTGTGAGGTTGTTACTTATTTTGTGTACACGTTCCATGCTTGTTTCACATGCCTCTTTTTGACTTATCTTCTCACTTCTTCTCATCTATGCCTCTTCTTGGTTTGTATTTGGTTTGTGTATACCATGACATATCTCTTCTTTGCATCTCATATGATGTATGCTTCTGACTTTATAGCTTTGTATTCATTTCATATGTTATTCATGTTTCATCTTGCATACTTTAACATGTTTCACTTACATGTTTCTTTCTTCTTCTTCTAATTACTCTCAATGCTTGGACGCTTGTTTGTATGCCTCATGTGACATTTATACATCATGTTTAGGCACATGTTTAGGTCATCCACATTCTGACTTTGATTTTATTTGAAGCATTGTTGCATGATCACCTTGCATATCCACTCATTCTTCTTCTACTCCTTCTTTGATGATCTTCTTGGATGTTTGGCCATTTGTTTGCATTCTCTTTGCTTGAGTTTGTTTGGTAAACATTATGGGTCACCTATAAGGTGTACATTCAGACTTGGATGAGTTTCATTTGGTTTGTAACCATTTCTCTTTGGGGTGTGACTTGTTTGGGTTTCATTTGTCTTATTGTTGCTTATGTTTGTTTTGCTAACCATGTAGGGGCTAATGGTAAGTGAATGGGATGTGGATAGTTATCCACATTCTAACTTCTCCTTTCTCTTTTAAACTTTCGTACTTGTGTTTGATTTAGCATTTAAAATGCTTTTTTCTTTTCTTTCACTCTTTCTTATCCAATGAATCTCAAGACTTGTTTAAGTCTTGGATTCTTTCCCTTTAGAGCTACCTAGTCCAACTTAATTTTTGATTAAGCTTGGAGTAGGATTAGCATTAGGTTTTAGGTAGTTGTCCTTCCTAAGCCTCACTAACCATAGGTCATCCATGCATGATAACATTAGGACTCTTAGTTTCCCTTTAGAGTTTCCTTTGTGTCTTCTCTCTTCTCATCTCAAAACTTCTTGAAAACACTTAATAAAGATAAAGTGTATTGCGCACGAGCCTTAAGCGTGGGGAATGAGAAATGAGGGGCTTCCTCTCATCTTTCTAGAGTGCTTAGCGAATGTCCTGTCTTGGGACGATTCGTTAAGTATTCGTCCCTGTGCCCTAGACTTTGGTGCAATGCAAGTTATGAACTAACTTAAAAAACACTTCTGTCTAAAAAACACAAAACAAATTCAAATATTTTTATCCTTCGGGATTGTTGGGTTTCAAATTTCATTTTCAGAAAAGAGCTCGTCGCTCACGTAAAAAACACTTACCCATCCGTGGTCGTACCCACGAACTACATTAGCTCTGATTCCTCTCTCTCGTCCGATTGAGGATATGTAGGCACAAGACAACGATTGTCTTGGCGAGCAACCTTCCCCCACATTTCCCGTCCGAACTACGTTGACTCTGACTTTCCCATTGCACTGAGGGAGTACGTAGGCCTAGGGCATCGAATATGTCCTACCGAGTCCGTCTTAGTCACCCCCATCCCCGTTTTCTTTTGTTCAGCCATAGATAGTAGGACAACTCACCCTCCGTTTAGACAACAAGCGTGGATCCCATCGAGTACGATGGATGCGTGGGGTACTAACACCTTCCCCCTTCAGGTTTATGCAGTGTTTCCTTTCCCTCTCTCGGGATAAATATACATTGTTGGCGACTCTATGTTTTCCGCGCCACTCTCGCGTTTGTACCGTTGGATGCGAATCTTTCGGGAGCGCCAACTGGCGACTCTGCTGGGGACTCTGGTTGACCTCTTGCTGGTCTATCCCCTTTAGCGAGTCGATCCTAGCGCTTGTTTGTTGTTTTTGTTGGGTGTTTATTTGTTGTGCTTTATTATGTTGTATATTACTATTTTACAGCTTTTACTGCATTGCATTTCATTTTATTACTGTCATACTAGATATTGATGTGCTGTGCTAGCTGGTTTCTGTTTGGCAGGTTGGGTTGTTCTGAGAGATGAGCCCAATACCCAGGCTTGAGTACACCCTAGGACTAGAGTGGAGAGTAGTGGGACCTACGTGCCCGCTTGGTATGTTTGTGTGTTCACGAAATTCACAACCAGACGAGGCTATCTTAGGACGCATTCTGACGTGTGTGTCTTGCGCATGTTAGGGTGTTGATCTAGAGAGCTATCGACTCTGGTGAACGTTTCTCCGATACCTCAGTTGCGCCTCTCCTCCCAAGATATGACAGTGGCAGACCACGTTCCGTGGCAAACCCATTGCACATTCTCGATCTGAGGACCCAATGCCGCATAGGATGACCTTATTTTTTTGAGGGGAATCAGTTGAGGCCTCCTCGATTGATGATGATGCCAAACCAGAAATGGTGAACGTATCATCATTTCTCGACCTGAGAGTTCGTGATATTGAGGATCCTCGCCTTTCTAGAACCCACATATGAGATGGGATGGGTGTTTGCAGGTTTGCAGGAAACCGAAACCTTCAACCTACCCGGTTTTCTGGATTTCTCATCAGTGTTTGATTATCTGAGTTTTCTGGTTATCTTAGTGGTTTGATGTTCCAGAATTCTGGTTTTCTGGGTTGTGGTTCTTATCCAGTCATCAGCACAGCAGTTGATCAGAACTTATGGATACCTTGATCCCATGTCCGTTGCATATGCATCATCATTCTTGCATACATGTTCTTGTATTTCTGAGGATATCATTGTTGAGGCTCACTGTTGAGCAGTTCCATTTATTCCTTGTGGTTCTTCTGAAAAGTCATGAAATAAAACAGAATGATTCCTTGGAAATATTTGAATATGGCATTTGCAATGCAGTTCCATACTCATGTGCATAACAGGTGTTCAAGGCTGGTTATTCTTGTTCTGATATGGTTTTCTTCAGAATTGTAGACTTAACTCCTCAGGCCATTCAAGAGTTGATCATGGAGCAAATTCAAGCTGAGTTGAGGGAAATGCGAGGCTAGATGGGGCCATTTATGGGGAATATGCAAGCTCTCATGCAAGACCAGAAGATGCTGAGGGAGGAGGTCAACCGGATGAAGACTCAGATGGGCTTAGTCACAGAAATCTTGAATGCGGCGCTAAAGAAGGAAAACAATCCTGTGCTCGCATCCGCAGCAGAAATCCTTACTCCTCTCATCTCTTTGGGGTCTTTTCTAGATCATGGATTGTCTCGTGAATCCCGTCCACAATATGAAGTTTCTGAGCTTTCTCCTCGGCAATCACTCCCTGCTCCCCAAGAGGATCCTAGGCTAGAGAGGCCTAGGAAGAAGTTTGATCCCCCTCCGATGTCGTATGGGCAATTGCTTCCTTATCTGTTCGAGCTCAAACTAGTAGAACGTGTTAGTTTGGGACCTCTTTCCACAAATATTCCTCTGGGACCCAATGCTAATGCTAGATGTGAGTTCCATTCTGGGGCACCTAGTCACAATGTTGAGAATTGTACAAGGTTCAAGCATAAGGTCCAAGAACTCATTGATTCAGGGGCAATCAAGTTCTCATCAGAAGTGGAGACTCCTCCCCTCTTTACAGGATCCACCTCATGTCATGGACTTTCTCCACAACCTTTTGCTGCAGAAGCTCAACGTCAGCAACCTTTGTTTGTGCCTCAGCCAAATGTGGAAAGGAAAGTGCAAACGCAGGTGAGGCGCCCAAATTAGCATCGACAGCAGAATTATCAGCAGTAGGGGCAACCGAGACCAAGAAGGTCCAAGAGGGTATTTGATCCTATTCCTATCCCTTTTAGTCAGTTGTTTACTCGTCTGCTCAAGAACTCTCTGATTCAAATGAGGAGTACCACGCCGGTACCGTACCCTATTCCTCCGGATTATGACATGAATGCTAGGTGCGAGTTCCACTCAGGAACGTTTGGGTATACAATTGATAATTGTAATGTATTCCAGCACAAGGTGCAAGACTTGATCGACTCAAAGGTTATCACGCCAGATGGTACCCCTTTAGATTAAAGCTTCTTTGTCAGAGTAAGCACCAGATTGCAAGAGCATCATCAGAAGAAATAAGTCCAGACGGAGTCAAGTCTCCTCAACAATGGCAATCATCAGCTTCCTTTATTGCATTTTCATATGTAGCTTTCATTTGTTTGTTTAAACATTGTTTGCATGTAAGAACTCGTTTGTTTCTGAATGACAATCATAATGCAATGAGTATGTTTTTCTTGAAGAATTTCATTCGTGTTCACTCATTTTAAATGTTTGTATGCACTGCAATACTATCTTTCTTGCCTAGACTCTTGGAGGGAGGATGACGAAATAAGAATGCAGATTTCTAATG
The DNA here is from genome assembly GCA_022829125.1 of Lathyrus tuberosus. NCBI lineage: Eukaryota > Viridiplantae > Streptophyta > Magnoliopsida > Fabales > Fabaceae > Lathyrus > Lathyrus tuberosus. The sequence goes on along the minus strand of JALAZF010000024.1, from coordinate 23,124,773 downwards.
GTACGCTTTTGGATAAAACCCCTGTTAAGGATGTACAGGCATTGTTTCCAATTCACAAACACTGGAGAGATAAGGAGATAGACCTTTGTCAACCCCTTTGAGCCTAGTAGTAGGAGTTCTTTTTTAAAACGAAAAACCCTCAATTTTAACCCAGGGGCAGGGTAGGCATCAGTTAGTTTGACCAAGTGTTCAACTTTCAAAAGGAGTGTACATCTGAGGATCCATTACCTTCCATTCCACTATCAAGAGGTTAAGAGGTGTAGAACCACAATGGTTACTCCTCACCAACCGAAGAGTGAAACAGTCACAGCCCTTTCAAACAAGTTAGGCAAAACAGTGTCACACGACTTGTTCAAAAAAAGAGAAAAAGAAAAAGCCTGCTAAGTCGAAAAACTTGAAAGCAAGTGACTTAGGCAAAAGTTAAGGCATCCCGCTGGACTTCAAAATTGAAAACTCAAAAGAGTCAGTCCAGGAAAAAATTAGGGAACAAAAAGTAAAAGAATGAGAAAGCGAAAAGCCAAAAGGATTACAAAGAAAATCCTCGATATGAACAAAGTCGTGTGACCATAGATACAAAAGACAAAAAGGGGCGACTGTTAGTCCAAAACCTCGTCAGGTGTCGAATCACCAATTGCATGGATTCCCTAGAAATCGGGAAACCTTCTGAGAGACGAGCGCTTGTGTCAAATTAGCTGAACATAGGACTGGAGAATATCATGAAGAGTGGGTGGGTACCAATAAACTTTGAGCCATAAATCATTTTTTCTCAAACCGCGAACTAGGCCGCGCTACAACCCTTAAAAGTCCTAATTGAAACAGGGTTTAGTCTGAAGGCGTACTTCAACGAGATAGCATTCTTGACTCCCATGAGTTGTGCTAATAAGATTTTTGTTGGTGTTGCATGTGCGTATTGCTTTCCTTTCAAAAATAAGTGTCGTAACTCGGTTGTGTGACATATTTTCAATAAGGACTTCAAGATTAACATATGTGTTGCATTTGAATAATCATTCTCAGAATAAATATTTTCTGCTTGCATACATTTGTTTGACATCAAAGAAGCTTACACGATGAACATCAGTCGAGAAGCTTAAACTGGCCAAGTTGAGGTGCCTGAGACTCCAGGGGACATGTTGCTGAAAGATTATGTGGGAAAAAGGCATTCCCAGCCATTTGTGTTGAGATGTAACCAATCTGGAACAATCACACTGGGAAATCTCTTCAAAATGTAGCCAAGCTGGGGCATTCAAGTTGAGAAGGTCTTTTCAGAATACAATCAACCATGGGGCATTCATGTTGAGAAAATTTCTTCGAACTGGGGCAATTATGTCGAGATCCGAAAAATCTCTCCACAAGCGTGTAAACTGGGGCAATCACATCGAGATTCGGTAAATCTCTCGAAGACTAGTCGGTCAGAGACAAATGTACTGCAAGGCTTGTACTGGGGCAGGTCACTTCAAGGGCGCGAGAAGTTTTTCCCTTCAGAACACAATCAATCAATAGCACCTCTGCAAGGTTCAGAATATGTGGCATAACATTTTAGGTCATTACGAACCCTCTCGAGGTGGTTTACTTCATGAATCATGAAGTATGGGACAGTTATGTCCAGACCGGATACATCTCTAAGAGTTTGAAAACCCTGGGGCATTGTTGAATGCCAGGTTTTCTGTAAAATCCTCTTAAGATGATTGCTTCAAGTGGACCCTATGGTCTGGAGCAAGGTGGAGAGTTAAAGGAACTGTGTTTCGCTCTTGACAATCAATGTGCATAAACTTGAAGCACTGAGTTATTCCCAGTGTGGGACTTTTGGAGTCTTTTCCCTCCAGCAAAGAGCCAGAGGGTATCTTTTCCCAGCAAGGTGTGGGAATTATTATTCTTCCTCAAGCAGAGAATTGTCCTATGTTCGAAAAGGACTTTTATGAAGGTTTCTTATCTCTAGCAGTACAGAGGGAATCCTCACTCTCAGCAAGGTAAGACGATAAAATATCGTCAAGAAGACGATGAGGAGTCAGAGTGTTCTCTTCCTCAGCAGTCAGATCTAGTCATCTCAAGTAATTCAAAGTCCAATATTCATTGGTACCTCTCCAGTAGAGCTGCTCTCTTCAACTTTGAAGTCTGATCATCCTCAGCAGTTTGCTGCTCTCCCCATCAGAGTATCAAGGATCGTTTTCCTCAACAGAGTATAAAGAGGTAATTCCCCGAGCGGAGTCGTTGAGGATCGTCCCCCTCAGCAGGATATAAGAGGTTCACCCCAGCCAGAGTTGTGATTTGGCTCACCTTTCCTCAGCAGGTAGCCAGAAACTGTCATTTCAACAGCCTCTTCTGCAAGAGATTGATGGAGCATGCTTTGATCAAAAATGTTATTATCCCCACAGAGTATGGGGCAGTCGTTTTTCCTCAGCTAGTCAGGAAACATGTGTTTATCCCCTAGCAGCGGGGATGTTGACAACTACTATTTTCCAAGCAGATGTGTCGACGAGGATCGTCCCCCTCAGCAGGACATAAGAGGATCGTCCACCTCAGCAGGAGTACAGAGGATTGTATACCCAGCCGAAGTTGTGTTTGGATTACTATTCCCCAGTAAGCGTTCATAAGTTGATTACTATAAGATGGATGTTGTTGTATCTCCTGCAGGAGATTCATGGACAAAATTGTTATTATCCCCACAGAGTCCTGGTGTCTACTTTCCTCAGTTGGTTAGAAAGTATAGTCTCACCAACAACGGCTTGATCTAATCCCTAGCAGGGTGAGGGTAAAGTTATTTCCCTAATAGCAGTTAAGCTCACCGACATCCCCAAGCAGAGTCTGGTGGTGATTGGTATCCCCAGTAGGTCTTAAGTCCAATCGTTTCTGGCAGGCGTCAAATCCAAGTTCTGAAGTATTTGGTGATACCCGGCGGAGGAGTTTCCATCTTCAGTATTCATCTACCTCCCCAGCTGAGTGAGTATTCTCTCGGAGTTTTCTCTATCTCCAGTAGAATTATTGATCTGGAATTCCCAACAGAGTGGGTTTTCTCTCGGAGATTCGTCCATCTCCGGCAGAATTGGTGATTGTGATCTTCCCTAGCAGGGTGAAGTTTTCCTCAGCAGGATTTCTTTGGTTTGATGACTATGTAGTTTGTTGTCCTCGGTGGAGCTGCTTCTGTTCTTAGCGTTTATTTCGCTGGGACGACCTTTTTGCATTGCATAAGCATTTTTTGCATGGCATCCTCCTAAATACGTAGGATTCCCACTTCGTGTGGAGCATTACGGCAAAATTCAAACATATGCATCTGAATCATAAGCTAGGTTTGAGTTTTCCTTCGTAAGGAAAGCCGGATTTTAGGAGATATCTTTTGACTTTACTCCACAAGTGTTGGGTTAGTCATTCTAAGCAATATTTGACATTCCCTTGCAGAGTTGTTTGCCAGGATCGTGAACCCGTGGTTTCATTTTTACCTCCTTCGTCCAGGTGGTCCTTTGGTTTGCTCCCTCAAGGGTTTTTACCCTCAGACACTCGTCTGTGTTGAAACTCATTACACCCGTCCGTGTACCTTTTCAGTACCCATCCGTATTGAACCTCTTTACACCCGTCCGTGTACCTTTTCAGTACCCGTCCGTATTGAGCCTCTTTACACCCGTCTGTGTACCTTTTCAGTACCCGTCCGTATTGAAACCCTTTTGCACCCGTCCGTGTACCTTTTCAGTACCCGTCCGTATTGAACCTCTTTACACCCCTCCGTGTACCTTTTCAGTACCCGTCCGTATTGAAACCCTTTTGCACCCGTCCGTGTACCTTTTCAGTACCCGTCCGTATTGAACCTTTTTTCACCCGTCCGTGTACCTTTTTCGATACCCGTCCGTATTGAAACCCTTTTGCACCCGTCCGTGTACCTTTTCAGTACCCGTCCATATTTAACCTTTTTTTCACCCGTCCGTGTACCTTTTTCGATACCCGTCCATATTGAAACCCTTTTGCACCCGTCCGTGTACCTTTTCAGTACCCGTCCGTATTGAACCTCTTTACACCCGTCTGTGTACCTTTTCGATACCCGTCCGTATTGAAACCCTTTTGCACCCGTCCGTGTACCTTTTCAGTACCCGTCCGTATTGAACCTTTTTTCACCCGTCCGTGTACCTTTTTTGATACCCGTCTATATATGACATCTTTGATTCCTTGACACCCGTCCGTGTTTATCCCCAGCATAGTTAACACTCGTTTGTGTTTATTTCATGACATTTCAATACATTGTTTGTATTGGTTTCCAATACTCGTACGTGTTGTGACAGTGCAGCATTTATTGCTTGTTTCCCAGCGGAGTCGTCTCTCCTTTGAGGATTGCAAATATCAGGTTTCTTTTGGTATTCAATCTCCATGAATCCTTTGAATGCATGACAGTCGTTGCTATCATACCTTCAGGACCAAGTTGATTGAATAGGGGCAGCTGTAACACCCCAAAATTTGCCTTCTTGTTTTTAGCTAACCGGCTTATGTTTATTTGCATTTCTTGCATTAGCATTTGAGCATAGCATTGGTTCTTAGCATAGGATCAAGGTACTTGGTTCATCTCAAAGGAGTCTCAAGCCTCAAGGTGGTTTGAGGAGTTCATCATATCTTCACAAGGTCAAGAATGGCAAGAGATTTCAAGTGAATCTTTCTCTCCTAATCAGATGGTCCAAATTAGGGTTTTTGACCCAAAGGACTTCTTGAAGGGCTTTGTGGATTCAAGCATGCTTTCATGGTTTCCATGTGCTCACAAACACTCATTGAGGAAGGCTTAGTTAGTGGTTCATTGTGGAAGATGTTCAGTAGATCAGTTACTTGTGATGTAATCAAAAGTCAACAGTTCAAAAGGAAAGTCAACCATGGGTTTTCAAGGGTCCAAATCATGTTTCCCAAGTCCATGTTCCTTTATTTGGTCAAGGAATAGCATGGATGCCATCATTCTTCAAAAATCAAGAGTTTGTGCAAAAGTTACTAAATTTGGAAAATGACCTATAATGAGAACTTTCCATTTTTGGCAGTTTTTCCACTACATTCAACTTGACTTTTCATCATCAAGGAAGCTTCAAATGAATCTTCCTCCAACATGAAAGTTGAATATCTTTCTCTCCCATTTCCAAAAAGTACTAGAACACCTCCATATCATTTGTGGAACTCTAGATATGACCAAAGCAAGGCAAGGTGATTTTAGGGTTTTCTTATGGTGTCATTTTTACACCTTTTGCATTTTGGTTCATACTGACCTATATTTGGTTCTATTGCTTCATGTAACATTACAACATCAAAGTACATTCCATGAGGACCATTTTTGACCTTTATTTTACTCCATTTTATGACTTGTACCTCACTTATTTCACAAAGTACATTTTTGCAAGTTGGATCAAAACTCACAAATCAAGACCTTTCAAAGCCCAAATTCAATTCAGGTGTGATTAGCAAATGAAATATGAGTGATCCATCATAGAAGGCATGGGAATGCACGTGTGGATTAGTGGTGGTATCACAAAATGCATTTTGGCATAAACCATCCAAACTCACTAACCAAGGGATTAATCAATTGCTAATTATGATCAGAGGTCTAATGAGGTGTATATAAGCTAACTCACACGTCCATTGCTAGGTCATGCACTCCCATTTGTTTAGAATCTCATTTTTCATTCAAAGTTTTCTCTCGTACGAAACTCACTGCTCCTAGGGTTTCATTGAGTTTTCCTTCCATATTTGTGACCTACACACTTGGTAGAGTAAGAATCCACCATTGATTTAAGCTTAGAGTGAGATTTTCATCAAGTGCACTTCAAGAGGGTTCATCTTCAAACTTTTAGATCTAGCCAGAATCAAGCCTCTATTTGCATTTATTTTGCAAATAGAGCTCAAAAGAGGAAGATCTGCAGCTTTTGAAAGGGTTTCTTGGTGTATTTCGAGCTCTGCAATCTTCAGGTTAGCTCACTTTTCATGATCATATAACTTGAATTTTAAGCTTGCATGATGATCTATGATGTTCACTGATGATGCTGATATGTTTGGTTTTGATTTTGGACGTGTGAATTGCTTGAATTTTGAGATTGAAAGTTTTAGATCCACACTTATTTCTTTCGATTTGACTCGTATGTTGATCTTTTGGTGAAATAGACATGATATTTGAGATCCTTGTTGAATTCTGGTTAAGATGATGTACTCATGTGTGATTTCTGGAAAAGTTTTTGTTGAGGTTCACCGGAGAAGGTGACCAAAGCTAGGGCTCCGGCACCTGGTTTGTTTTCCGGCCAGTGAGGATTTCAAAGGTTGAAGATGAAATCTCAGCCTTCCATTGCTTTTATCCAACCGTCCTGGGCGTGCCAGATCTTTTATTTTCTTATTTCAATTTGTGGTGTGCGTGTGTGTTAGTCCATGATAGTTATCATGTGCATTAGATCTGGATCTCTCATCTTACGTACTTTTGTGATTCATTGACCTAATCTGGAACGTCTGATGCATCTTGTGGTTTGGATCCTGCCAGCACATTTAAATTTCCATGTGCATATCATGTGGATTTCTATTTAAGACAGATCATGATTATTGTGTGTTCCCCATGATTGTTACCATGTGCTTTTGATCAGGGCCCTTCATCTTGCGTACTGTGTTGGTTTGTTGACTTGATGTAGAACATTGGATTGATCTTATGGCTGATGGTGAGTCAATTTGGTTGACTGAGTTCCATGTTTTTTTTGTTTGGCACGCGCTGATGGATTATTTGGCTTGGGCTTGCTTTCCCCACCCCCCTGTTAAGCCCATTTGGTATTTTCAACGCGATTGTTTGCTGTTTGCACCCCTGGGTTCTTTATTTTCATTTTTATTTCATTTAATTGTTTTGTTTTGCATTTTAATTTTTAAAGTTAGATTTATGCATCCAAAAATCACCGAAAAAATCATGAAGCATATTTTTGTATTTAATTAATTTTGGACATTTTTTATTTCTGACTTTGGTCATTTTCCATCATATTTTTGGCATTTTCTTTTATTTTCTTTGAAAATTGTTCTTATTTGCACACTTCAACTTTGAGAATTTATTTCTCATAGAACATAAAACATTTTGAGTCCAATCTTTTAGCATTATTTCATAAACATATTGAAGTGCATAAAAACATTTTTCTCATATTTTTAAACTCTTTTCATATTGCATTTTATCCCCTCTCTTTTGCATATTGATCCATAATCCTTTGTGCTCTTTGTCTAATTGTTTGAGGGACATATCTTGTGAATTTTTGTATGAGTTTTTAATATGATGTTTTCCCCTGGTTGAGGTGTTTTGAGATTTAATTTGATGATTTCTGAATCATGTTTACTATTTGTTTGATTATTCATGTTTGAGGTCTTCTTTTGTGAACATCTTTGATCATGTTTGATTACTTGTTTGAGAAGGCACTTGTGCCATTGTATGAGTGTAGCGAGTGATTTTTGGATGTGGTTGTGAAGCACGATCGCTCTGGTACTACAGCTCGGTTCATTTTTTATCCTATTAAAGCTGATAAAGGAAGGGAAATAGATGTCTCCAATTAACCCTGCTTGCATACTGAGATTAAACAGTCAAAACTATTGGTTTACAGATGCTACAAAGATTCGGGGTTTCTCCTAGGTTATTTTGTTGACAAGGGGTGCTTTAGGCTATCGGTTAGGATGTTAGGACGAATGTATGAGAGTATGGGATTTTGGGTTTTTTGTTTAGTGTGCTCGCTAAGATTTTTTCTTTCAATCTTATGCCTACGTATTCCCGTTTACCGAAACCGGGAAATCAGAGCGTTCGTAGTTCCTCCTATTCTACGGGAGGAAATGGTTGTTTTGGTGTCTTGTTCAAAGCCCAAGACGTGAAGCGAAAGGTAGTTTGTATCTTGTTCAAAGCCCAAGATGTGAAGCTAAAAGTGTTGACCTTAGAGAGAATTTGTCATCTCTAAAGGGGTCTATTTGTCACAACTGTTGGGTGACTGACTGTAAAGGAGGATTACTTTAACCAGGATTTGTGAATCCGACAATGCCATAATTTCCTTTATAGGGGATTTTAACCTGAAGGAGAAGACTTTAACACAGTTTAGAGCAATGCCATCTTTCCTTAGGAATTTCTCATACTAAAAGAGGGACATTGGCATGGATGTAGATGATCCAGAGGCTTGCCGCTTACAGCAATTAGATGAAGGGGAAAGAGTTGTTGAAGTTTGTGTACTGTGAATAAGGCACAGCTTTAATGCTAAAAGGTTGATTGGACCAACCAATGGTTTTCTTATACAAAGCCTAAGAGGAGGCTAATATGTGCCTCGTACAAAGCCCGAGAGAGAGGCTAAAAGGTTTTGACTCGACGATGGAGTCTTTTGGTATCTCGTATAAAGCCCGAGATGGAGGCTATTTGACTCAACAAGAGAGTTTTTGTATCTCGTACAAAGCCCGAGATGGAGACGAAAATTTGTTTGGCTCAATAAGAACCTTTTTGTATCTCGTATAAAGCCCGAGATGGAGGCGAAAGGGTGATTGACCCAACGAGGGAGTCTCTTTATGGGTCTCGTACAAAGCCCGAGAGAGAGGCTAAACGTTTTTTGACTCCGTTGGGGAGAATCATTGTACAAAGCCCAAGAGGAGGCTATTGTAACTGGAGAAGGATCATTATACAAAGCCTAAGAGGAGGCTATGGTTACTGTTTCAGTTGAGTGACAGGTCCAGTATGCTGATTTAAAGAGAAAATCAGTTCTTATATGAGCAACACTGTACTCGAGGATTTGATTCGAGGATCCGGGCTATTCCTGTTCTTTAAGGAATAGGGAAATTCAAAGGGTATTGAGACTGTCCGAGTCTACGGGTTTCCTTCCAATTCTTGAAGGGTGCTTGAGAATGTCTTTGGGACTCAAGCATATTAGACCGTCCGTGTTTAGAGTTTCATCTTTTGTACTATGCTTTGAGAAATAGTAGTAGATTCTTTGAAAGGAATGTTTTATGCAGATGACTAAGTTCTGTTCCTATACCACTAGGAGGTCGTCGGGACAATTTGTACGAAGCCCAAGAGGAGGCTGGAAACTTTTAAGAAGTCGATCGGTCCTTGTACGAAGCCCAAGAGGATGCTATCATTCCCGGAGGAAGAATCATTATACGAAGCCTAAGAGGAGGCTGTGAATACTTCTAAGAAGCCAACGGGTCCTTGTACTAAGCCCAAGAGGAGGTGGGGTTGCTTTTAGGAAGCCTGGGGGTCCTTGTATGATGCCCAAGAGGAGGCCGATGCTTTTAAGAAGCCGATGGGTCCCCAAACCCCGAGAAATTCAAGGCAAGCTATTCACAAGGAATAGATCAAGTCAGGAAAGTTCGAGAATTTGGAAGAAACTCAAAGATGCCATTCACGGAGAATACCTTCATCTCTGGGAGTAGAGTTTCTTGACAATTCCTAATGAGGACAGCCGAAGAGAAGACTGTATCTGGTGATCCTATTGGGGATCTAGTTGTCTATTTCTATGAATAAACAAAACGACGTCACCTAGTTCTAGACGTAGTTGCCGGGGAAACTCGAAATATCTATACTATTATTACACAGTTGATATGAGTTTATGAAAGAAGACTTACAGTGAAACAGCCCCACAATACAGTTATATGTATATGAAAGCGGTAAATGAAAGCAATAACCACTTACTCGGTTGTAGAGCTTCCATGCTGTTTGGTTAGTTGTTCAACAAAGAAAGATTAAAAACAACAGTATATTCAAAATCAAAGGAGAAAGTGCTTTGAAAAAGAAAGATTTGGGGCTTACAGCTCAAGGAGAGGCCCAGGGTTTTATCAGTGAGCGCACTGTTTAAATTTGTACAGAGGGACTTATACAAGTGATTGAGGCCCAAAAAAGGTTTTCTGTACAAAGGGATGAATCTTACACTCTCTCAAGAGGCCCAAAAGGTTTAAAGAAAAAGAGTGGGGCTTATAACACGAGGGTAGGCCCAGTTTACTTTTCGTTAAAAATGGCGATCGCGCCGAGATTTTCTTTTAACGCGAAGGGGCTTATACAATATCTGAGGCCCAAATGATTTTGGTTAAAAGGGGGTTGGGTCTTACACTCTATTAGAGGCCCAAAAATTTTGAATGGGTCTTACTACTCGAGGGTAGGCCCAGTTGGTTAATTTTAAACTGGCGATGATCGCGTCGTTTATTCGAAAATGTACAGTGGGACTTATACAACGAATGAGGCCCAAAAAGTTTTCTGTACAAGAGGGTTGGATCTTACACTCTAATAGAGGCCCAAAGAGTTTTAAGAAAAGAAATGGGTCTTACTACTCGAGGGTATGCCCAGAAGGTTATTTTTCAAAAGGTGACGATCGCGCCGTTTGTTTTTTGACGGTATCGGGACTTATACAATATACTAAGGCCCAAAAATGATTTGGTCAAAAAAGGATTTGGTCTTACACTCTATTATAGGCCCAAAGTGTTTTGAAAATGATTTATGAGGGTTGAATTAATCCAAAAACCCTAATTTGTTTTCAAAAATGTGTTTTAATTGAATAAAAATTCAATTAAAATGATCAAAATTGTTTAACATAGGAAAAACAAATTGTGATATTGGATTAATGCTTCAAAAATAAAGTATTGACCTACAAAATAATTAGAAAGCATTAAAAGTTGCAAAATCAAGGTGGAAAAAATATTTTAAATGTAAAAAACAATTAAAACATTAATTCTTTGCAAAACTATCAATTATATAAAATAAATAATATTTTTGGGATATTTTGGGAAAATAAAATATTTTAACATTTTTGTGAATTATTAAAAAAAGAATCAACTCAAAATATTTAAAACTCAGAGAGAAATTAGTTCTTGAATCAATTAAATAAAATCACAAAATTCGAATATTTGAATTTTCAAAAAATGGCGCCAAGAACACACCAAGAACACGCGCGTGTTCTGGGTTTTCCCAGATTTGCATTTTCTCTCCAATCTCACTGAATACTTAATCATATCATGCAACCCACATACTAATTAACTCATTTCAACCTTACGATCATGTCTATGGTATTTAATTTCATTTAAATTAAACATATAACAAGAAATCATGAAAAATCCTCAAGAACCCTAATTTCTGCATGAAGGCTAGGATTTTTGATACACGATTCAAACAATGCAATTAATTGAGGGGAAACATTCCATGCATGATTATGAACATATGGCCAAATTATTGTGCAGCAAAAAATGCATGGATCATAGAGTTAGAAGAGCTCATGCTTACCACTTTCAGCTGGTGATCGTGATTTTTGTTGGAGGTGTTACAGCTAGGTTCCAATGATCTGGATAGCTTCCCTAGGTGCCATGGAGTGTGTATGAATGCTTGGAATGGATTGAAATGGTTTGTAGTTGAAGATGGTACCCAACTGCAACACTGTCAAGAACTTGAGCAATTGGCTGGTGATTTTGTGAAATCTGTGTTCCAGAAGTTATGTGAGTGTTTGGATCACTTCTATATTATGTATGTGAGGTGTGTGAGTGATTGGTTTGATTGGAAAAACTCCCAAACTCAAAACCCGATAGTGACTTGCCTTAGAAGGCAAAATTGGAGTGAAAGAAGAGATTTTGAGGAAAGCATCTGTTTGATGGCTTTGGTGTACTCAAACTGATCACAATTGAGCTCTATTTATAGTAGAGCAAGTTTGTTTTGCAAGGAATAGTGAATGGCAACTGCTGAGTAGGTTTGGCCAATGTTGGCAAATGAAAATCCAAGTCTCCTCTAGCCATTGACTAGAGGTTAGGGCACAGGCTACTGGTTCCCTTGGTCTTGGATAAGTCTTGACTGAATTCAGTTGAGAATAACTCAGTCCATGCCACCTTAATGCTTCCATTGAATGCTCCAATCCAAAATTGGAGTCTTGTCCCTATTTTGGCAATTCTAGGTTCAACATGCTATTTCTTGTTCCAAAGACTTTGGAGGCTTGGCTCAGTGATTGTCCCCTTTAGATTTAATCCTCAGAGGTGTCCAAGTGGATAGGAGCATTTGGATTTGGCTGATTTTGGCAAATCGAGCAAAAATCCAAAATCTGCCTTGCCTTGACAGATTTCAACAAGGCAACTTGCCAATGTTATATCTCGTGACTCAAATTGAATTTGGTAATGTTCTTGGTCATTTTGGAAAGCCCTTACATGATACAACAACTGTTTGAACATGTTTGGTTTTGATCTCTTTTGAATCCAAGTGAAAAATCCCCCTACATTTGGCAAAAAGTAGGGTAAAATCTGACTTAGTGAAATTTTCACCAAGTGTTGGAACAAAGTGACTTTTCTTGATTTTGATCACTCCATAACTCAAAATCCATGAGGAATTTGGACATAGGTCAGTATGAAGCTTTTGTGGAGGGCAATGAGATCTACAAATCAAGCTTTGAATGGGGAACAAAGGCCTTGTGGTTTAGGAGTTATGCTCCTCCAAAGTTGGCACATTAGTGTCACTTTTTCCATAACTTAGAAATTTTTCTAAGTTTTTATGGTTACCCCCTTTTACAAGTTATCCCACTTTATTTGATTTTTCTTGATGAATGATGATTCAAATCATACATTAACATCATTTTAGGGTTAAAAATCCATTTTGGTGAAAAATCTCAAAAAGTCAAAGTTGACTTTTGTGCACAGTTGACTTTTTATTAGATGAATTCCAAACTGTACAATTCTTCATGAAATCATGTCCTTGACCTAAATCAAACTTGATGGACATGTTCCATGGGTGTCATAGGGTATATTGAATCATGTTTTAGGATTTGAGAGCATGTCCTGGTCAAAAGTCAAAGTTACAGTTGACTTTCCTCGCGAAACCCTAATTGTGGTGCAGATGAAATTGAGACTTGTTGCTCAAGCTTCTTGGATTAATCCATTGTTCCAAATGGATCAATATAGTTCATTAGAGACCCTCAAACCCTCTCTTGAGGTCTTGGCTCATGATTTGCCCTAAAAGTCTACTTAGGGGTGAATTAGGTCAAGAAACCCTAATTCCTGATTTTTGATGAATGCATCCCCTGAGGCAAAATTGACTTGATTATTGGGTCAATGAGGTCCCATGAAGTATATTAGGTTATTTTTTGGATCATTGGCTTGTGCCCAGATGAAAAATTTCCATTTGGAGGCCCTGGTCGACCAAAACCCTAATTTGGTGACACTGTCGATCTTGGGACTTGATCCACCTAGAAGGGAGCAGCCTTGTGCTTGATCCTTGAAGTCGAAGTCCTTTTGATCCATTATGGATGTTTGAGAGATTAGACATGTTGAAGATCATGTCATTCCTTGATTGATCCTTTGTCTAAGAACTCTGAAAGGGCTTGAAACCCTAATTCTTGATGGTAGTGAATGCTCAACAATCCTTGAGGAGATTGATGAGGCATGAAGGTACATTCATATTATGATGATGATTTGCACAATGATGGGAAATCTAAGTGGTCAAAATTTGGGGTTTGACAGATGCCCGTATTTAATCTTCTTGGACACGAAGATGTGAATGACGAAGGTATTCGGGCATTTGGGGTGCAAGAGGATTAAATATCGGAATACCCGAAATTTTGAAGGCGTCTATGAATGGTAATTCACGCATTCATCTTTTTTTTTGCTAATCAATGATGCTTAGAAAAGGTAAACTTCCCCTCGATCCTGGTCTTCATCCAAGGAACTGGTCTCAGTTTCTGATTTAAACTTCCCCTCGATCCTGGTTTCCTACCGAGGAACTGGTCTTAGTTTCTGATGTAAACTTCCCCTCGATCCTGGTTTCCTACCGAGGAACTGGTCTTAGTTTCTGATGTAAACTTCCCCTCGATCCTGGTTTCCTACCGAGGAACTGGTCTTAGTTTCTTTCGTCAATAAACTTTACTGACAAGGGACGCTATTTGTAGCAGTTTTCCTCAAACTTCTCGCCGAATTTTCCTGGGGAGATGCCGTTTGACAAAAAAATTTGATGTCAGACTTGCTTGGGAACCCAGTCGTCTGAGTTGTAGAGGTGCACAAACCTCTCTGTTTGGAGACGTCATTTGTTGAATCTACTGGGGAAAACGAGTCTCTTGAGAGACTACTTTCGTTCGGGGTCTTTACATCATACTTTTCTCGGAGATCTTCTTGGAGAAATGCCATATGATGTGATCCAATTTTGAGGTGTCGATGACCTTTTCATCAGTGGGTTTTTCGGAGAAAAACTGTTGTACTGCCGAATCTCCGATTTAGGAGGCTTTCTCTCAGGATTTTCTTTAATCCGGGAAAACAAGGATATCATCTTCAATGGCGAAGAGTGATGTTAACTGAGGGCTCTCTGGTCTTTTAGAGGTTCAAGTTATCAAAGTGGTCGAGGACCCAACTTCAATCCAGAAATAAAACTGGAGGAGAGAGATTGTTCAGACGTAACACTTCCTGACGAGGAAAGGGCTGACAACTTGATTGAGAAGACTTTTATCACTATGGGACAAGACCGACTAGAGTGATAGTAATGCAATATGACTGTGAATATAAATCAATAATGCATGATGCATGTATGTATATGCTGACAAAACTGACGCAACATACAAACTAAAAGATGAACACGACTGGATACTCGCCCATTGTAAGGCGAAGAAGTACCGCTGGTTCAAGATAGCAATTCTGCCTTTCTTAGGAGAGATAGTCCCTGTTGGGAGCTATGTTGATCGGGCTTAGGAGATGAGAACTCGGCTGAAGCGTGTCAGACGAAACAAGGTCTCTGACACAGTTGATCCCTTCATTCAGGCGTACTGGCGTAGAAGGAGTACTTTGATTCCGTACTTTGAGGTTCGATTACTTCTGGAGAAGCGACTGATGTTCTTCTGATGTTCAACAGTCAAAAGAAATTGCCGTCTTTATTAAAATGCAGAAAAAGTTTTAACAAGTAAATTCATTTTTGTTTTATTTCAAGAATCGTTAATCATGTTAACAACGTCGTTCTGTAAAGCTAAAACAAATAAGAATTACAAACAAAAGCACAAGGGCTCAAATTTTATTGATAAAATGGAGATCAGCCAAACGCGTGATTCCATTGAGTATTTACAAAGTTAGAAAATGGTAATTTATAGGGAAAAGGGCTACGTTGAAACATAACGACCACTATCCTTCTACCAACTTTGAATTTGGGGCATCCTGAGCTTCTGTCGAAGATGACCTTGACTGGAGTTTTCCTCCGATGGATGGTGTAACTGCTGTTGAGGGACCTGCCTCTGTTGAACATAGTTACTTGCCATTATCCCTAACTTTTGCCTGGATTGTACTGTGATGTTTCCAATCCACCGGGATAATTTTTTTATATTTTGTCTCTAAATTTTGCCTGCACCGCCTGTAATACCCCAAAATTTGCTCTCCCTCTTTGTCATCATAGCATGGCATTATCATTTATCATATCATATCCACCTCATTAACATTACATTGCATTTAACATAGAAAAATGAAGCATGGCATCCTTCTTACCATCAGGGCATGTGATCAGGTGGAAGGTGGACAATCAAGGGATCATTCAAAGCACAAAAAGGTCAATCAAGTTTCCTCAAGGCAAGCCAAGAGGTCTTTTATGTCTCATACCATCTCAATTGATCATCCACAACCTCAAGGATGAGAGATACAATGGGAGATTGAAGCACTACATCTTTCACTATGCAAGAGGTTCAAAAACTAAAGGAAAACCCTCAAAAGAGATAGCTCATTGATCCAAAATCATCCTCAAATGGTATATCTCATCATCCTTTAAGAGGATACACAACATACTCTGAGGAATTTGAAATTGAAGACTGCACATTTTGCTCCTAGGAGGTGGGCACCAAAACTAGGGTTTCCCATTAAATCAGGGAATCTTTGATTTTTTGGACAAAACTTGATGTCATGGTATTCTACATGTTCTTAAGTGTATGTGTATGGAGAATTGCCCCTCAATTGGTTTTGGAAGTGGTTCAATTGGAAGAAAGATAAAAAATCAGGAAATTTGGGGCCAAGTCAAATAATCAGAGGAAAAAGTCAACTCCTGACTTTTTGAGGCCAAATTCATAAAATTCATGTTATATGTGTCCAATGTACAAAATTTGGTCAAGAAACTCCAAAGGAATCATGAAAAAATCAAGATGTGGAAAGTTGCCATTTTTGGAAGAAGAAGGGTTACTAAAAATAGCAAGTTTTGGCCATTTTACATCAGAGTTTGAACCAAGGCCATTCAAAATTGAACCACCAAATGAAAATTCCACTCGGCTACAACAAAAGATCTTGTTTTAGGCTTCACATCCATATGTGGAACACCTCCATTGGATAAAAATTGAGTGAGATATGATTGATCAAAGTTAGAGGAAAGTAGGTCAAAAACCAGGTAATGACCAAGTCTTGCCAAGCTCATGCGCAGTCATTTTCTCAAACAAGTGGTGTGCCAAACGTTCACCCATGTTTCTCCAAGAGGGAAGCTCCAAATGAAAAACTTTTCAACATGAAAGTTGTTCATTGCATTGTCATCTTCAATATTCATGTTGGACAAATTTTGGTTTGATCAAGTTATGAGATAGTTTTAAGGGTTCAAAGTCATGTTGATTATGCTGAAAACCCAGGCGCCATGTTGCCTTGCCAACCAACCCCATTACTACGCCATACACCAGTTTTGATTCCTTTTGTTTCAAGCAATTTTTCATCATCTTGTACACTTCCATTTGACTTGTTTTCAACATCAATATTGTTCCATGATAGCTCCTCTTTCATTTGACACCAAAACATCATTAAACCATGCATTAACATGAGAGATATTTACCATCAAACATCCACTGTTACAATAATGACTTGTTGCATAATTTTGGTTCAAGCACACCTCAAATACATGACACGGGTTTTAAGTTTGCTTCCTCATTAAGACCAACACATGCCTGCACTCTTTACACCTTTGCTCGAGTCATACATGAAAAAGGAAAAGGTTGAAAGCTTGTGGTAGAAGTTTTGCAGCAGGAACATTGTAACTTACCATGAGCAGCCATATACCATACAAAATCCTCAAGGAACTCGCCCCTAACTAACTTGACTCAGTTAGTTAGGGTGCACTCAGTTGACCACCCCCAACTCACTTGACTCACTCATTAAACCATGGTTAAGGCTGGCTATATAAACATCACATTGCTCATAACTCAAGGAGGTTTTTCACTTGTTCATTTTGTGTCACGAGTTCAGAGGTTCATCTCTCCAAGTTTCAGAGTCTCATTCTCACACTGCTCAAGCTTCATCGCCATTCTTCTTCATACGATTTCCTCACTCTCTCGCTGCTCAAGTTTCAGTGATTAAGCCTTTATTTGGCCAATAGAAGATCAAGAGTATCAAGTTTATTCTCTGGTTTTTCTTGGTTCAAAAGTTCCATCAACATCAGGTAAATATTCATCAGCTTTTTTTGTACGATTCACGAGAGTTTTAAGTTCATTACACATTGATTGAAGCTTATTAGAAGCACAAGTTTGATTCTGGCTAGTTGATAGGTCTTCTAGAGGCATAGTACAAAACTTAGGGCAGGCTTTGCTTCTTCGTTTCTCACTATACAGGCTGCATCGGTGTATTTTTTTTATTGTTTAATGATCTGCTTAAGTTTCTCTTTCTATTGATGCACTTTTTACACATTTCTGGGCATATGTAAATTTCTGAGACACCGGAGGTGGCCGGAGAAGATGACCGGAGGTCTTCTCCGGCCGGTGAGGGTTTGAGTTAGGGTTTAGGACATTTTTAAGTCATGGCCGTCCGATTTGTTTAATCCAAGGGTGGCGACGTTGCCAGCGAATTAATGGAGAGGGTGTATGTCACGTGATTCATTTTAATCACTCTGATGCTTGCGTGCGTGTTCATACATGGTTATTATGGTGTACCGGCAGTGTGATGTGCATGATTTGTTTACTTTGACTATTGTTTGACCTTGACTTGATCCAATGGCCATGAGTGAGTCAATTTTGTTGATTGAGAGTGTATGCTTGTTATTGTGTTATGCGTGTTATTGGACCTCAGCCAGAATGCTATCCACCCCCCCCATGCCTTAAGCCCAAACCATTTTTGAACTGAGTAATTACTAGGCATGCACCCCCATTCATTTTTGCATTGCATTTTATTTTTCATTTTGCTACACGTTTTCTTTTTAATTTTTAGAAATACCAAACATCATCATAAAATTCCACAAAAATTCATGAGCATCATTAAAACATTTAGAAAATTTTCGGTGATTTTATTTTCTGATTTTATGACCTTTTTACCCATGCTCCATAATTTTCTTTGAATTTCTTTGGTGTGCATTCTTAATGTGGTACATGATCTTGTTTAATTTTGTTCTTGATCATTAAAAATTGTTTTGATGCTCTTCTTTTTTTATTGAGTCATTAACATCTTGAAGTATGTCATATGATTTTATTTTATTTTTAAGTCATTTCATGACATGTTTGGTGTTCATTTTTGTGTTACTTGGTATGTGCATCCAATTTGACCTAAATGCATTGTTTGACATCATTTTGCCTTGGTTTCTTGTATGCTATTTTGGTATATGATTCACTTATGACTTGTGTATCTTTAAACCATGTTTTCATAATTTTCATGAGGCCATCTAATTTTTGTTTAATGCAATACCTTTAAAGCATAATAGCATGTCATATCATTGTAATCTTTGTGCATGTTCACATGATTTCTTTTGTACATACTTGCATGATCATTTGCATATTTGGTGAACCATTCACTTGACATTATAGGTCATTGGTACATATCATATGTCATCTATGCATGTTGGTTATCATTTGAACCTTGTGCACCTTTAACATGTTATGTTTGTACTTGTGTTTTCTTTTGAACTCCCATTTCAATTCTACTTCTTCTATCACTTCTTAAATGTCTTGATGTGTCATGCATGAATACTTGTGAGATGTTTGTGAATCATTTTTCATTTCATTTCAATTCTGATCCATGGATTACATGTTCCATTTATGCACATTTCTTCTTTTTCCTTTCATCTTTCATTCTCCCTTTTCTTATGGTGGCATGTTCTAATGCCATGGATGATGTTTGTTGCCTATCCACTTGGACTTGCATGATAATAATCATTTGTTTTCCATGTGATGAACATTCTGGTTGTGATTAATAGAATTTGATTTCTCATCTAATTCTCTTGAGCTTTATAGTGCATTAAATGTTCTTTTATTTCTTACACTTCTTGTACATGTTTACTAACCATGCAGGGGCTTTGGTAAGTTTCAATTGAGTGTGGATAAGGAATCCACATTCAAATTTCTTTCCTTTCATCTCTTTTACAATTCCATTTTGTGTTTTGTTAAGCACTTATGTGCTTTCTTTTAACAATTCATCACCTTCCCCTTTTTGAATTACAATTCATCTTCTACTTTAGAAGTGAATTGTTTAATTCTTTCTTTCCTTAGACTTTAGGTTGAAACCTCACAAACCATTAGGATCACTCCCTTTAATCTTTAATTAGGATTGAGTCTTAGTCCACATAGATTTTACCTTTCTCCTCTCTTGAGTCTCTCTTCTCATCTCTTAAAGGAAACTCAAAACATCTAATAAAGGTAGGCATTTATTGCATTTAGGCCTTTCACATAAAGAAAAGATTATAAGGGGTCTTCTCTTATAATCTTAAAATGTATAGCATATAACCCATCTTGGGTCAATGTGTTAAACATTTGATCTTGTGTGAGGGACTTAAATGCAATACTTGTTGAAGGTGCAAATAATAAAAAACACTTCTTCATTTCTTAATCAACAAAAACACTTAATAAATACAAGTATGCTAGTGTGTTTGAACCTTGACAATTGGAACTAAGTGTGGGGGTCTTCTTCACCCTTAGTGTGCTTTCTTACTCATTCCATCTTGGAATGTGAGAATGTACACATTCCAATGACTAAGAATCAGATACACTATCATATGCAAACAAATGAAAAAACTCTTAAAAGATAAAAACAAACATTAACGTCTTTTCCTTCGGGAATTCTTTTCTCATCTCACTCACTCTCAACGTACGAACGTGCTTCCTACTCGTTCTCTTGCAAGATGGTAACGCACTCGGACCAGCGAGCCTGCAACACCTGAGCTAGAACGTCAGCCGTTCCCTAAAATACAAACAATCCATCCCTAGTGAGGGGAACTACGTCGCTCTGATTCTCATGCTCCCGATGAGATACGTAGGCAGTGGGGTAGGGCCCATTCGAGCACTTCTTTTATTTTCCCTACATTTGTTTCTCGTTCCTGTTCCATTCTTTCTCCTTTCTTTCTTTCAGTTCCTTTTCCAGTTTTTTTCTTTACACCCTTTGATCGAGACAAGCAAGCGTGGATCCCATCGAGTACGATGGACGCGTGGGGGTGCTAATACCTTCCCTTCACGTAACCGACTCCCGAATCCAGTTCTCTTGGTCGTAAGACCGTTCTTTCCTTTCCTTCAGGTTTATGCGGTGTTTCCTTTCCCTCTCTTGGGATAAATACACATTGCTGGCGACTCTGTTTTGGTGCCACTTTCGCGTTTGTACTTGGATGAAAATCCCGGGAGCGACTTCTGGCGACTCTGCTGGGGACAGGTTGACCTATTGCTGGTCCATCCTTAGGCGAGTCAATCCTAGCGCTTGTTTGTTTTTTTATTGGGTGTTTAAAGTTGTGCTTTATGTTGCTGTTTATTTACTTTACTGTATTTACTGCACTTTAGCATTACATATCATATATTATATTGTGTTGCATCTGTTTTGTCTGTTTGGCGGGATGGGATTTCTGAGAGATAAGCCCATTACACAGGCTTGAGTATACACTTAGAATTAGAGTGGAGAGTAGTGGGACCTACGTGCCGTTTGGAGTGCGTTGGGTGTTCACGAAATTCACAGCTAGACGAGGCTATCTTGGGACACGTCGTGGCATGCGCATCTTGCGTATTCCAGGATGTAGATCTAGAGAGCTGTCGACTCTAGTGACCGATCATGAGGACCTTAGTGGAAACATCCCTCTTTAGCGGTGACAGTGGTAGACCACATTCTGTGGCAAACCCATTCGCACCCGAGGGCCCACTTTGGAACTTGCATAGGATGACTTTTATTTTCTAAGGGGAGTCAGTGGACGACCTCTTTGATTGGCATAGCATTGTATCCTACGGGCTGAATGTGCTATTGCTTCTCAGACCTCCGAAGCTGACAAGCCTTATTTTCTAAGAACCACATGTGAGTATGGGCGGGATGTTTACAGGTTTGCAGGAAACCCAGCCTCCTACCTACCTTACTTGTGATCCTATGATGATTTCAGACATTGTATCCTATGACAGTGATTTGAGTGTTCATCTCAGATATTGCCAGATTCAGTACAGAGACACAGTGCACACAGTTCAATACAGACACAGACACTTGATTACCTGATCACATGCCCTTTTGCATTGCATTATCATATCATAACAGTTATGTTTGTCATTTTCAGGTGCATAATACGTTCCTGATTCCAATCCATGGGTTCAACAGAGATCGTTGCCGAGAGAAAGAACAATGTGTCTTACAAGTTTCCAGACCCTGTTTTGGATTCATTGCTCAAAGTTATAGATATGGCTGGTCCGGGTATTCTTGATAGGTTTCAGAAGAGCTACGGGAATTTGATTAGGATGGTCCGTACAATCACCAAGTATGAACATGATGCTTTGCACACTCTGCTGCAGTTCTACGAGCCTTCGTTGAGATGCTTTCTCTTTCCAGATTACATTTTGATGCCAACACTGGAAGAATTCTCATTTATTTTGGGAATTCCGATCACGCCGGCAATACCATTCTTCTCTGGTAGTTCTCCCAGCGTAAAAGAAATTGCTGCTGCGTTACAAATGGATCAGGCAGTGGTAAAGAGTGGTGTGAGCAGTAAAAATGGAGTTAGCGGATTTCATTTAGAATTTCTGTCTGGACAAGCCCAAGAGGCTGCAAGTGCTAAAAATTGGACGGTTTACAATTCCATTCTGGCTCTCTGCATATATGGCCTAGTTTTCTTTCCCAATCAGCAAGACTTTGTGGATATGCAAGCAACGAGAGTTTTCGTCCTTAAAAATCCAGTCCCTACTTTGTTAGGAGATTTTTATCATTCCGTGCATTACAAGAATGAGAAAAGGAGGGGAGGATCTGTTAGTTGTTGTACTCC
The DNA here is from genome assembly GCA_022829125.1 of Lathyrus tuberosus. Classification (NCBI taxonomy): domain Eukaryota; kingdom Viridiplantae; phylum Streptophyta; class Magnoliopsida; order Fabales; family Fabaceae; genus Lathyrus; species Lathyrus tuberosus. Next base: position 23,102,695 of record JALAZF010000024.1, on the reverse strand, counting down.
ACTGCTGAGTCATTGGTTTTTCAAACATTTGCCTCAAATAGGTGCCTTTGTGGAAACCAAAGATGTGGCGAAATGGTCTAAACGATTGATGGGTTTAACTGCTGATAACATTGTATGGTTTGACCACCGGTTGTTGAGAATAGAGGTTGTCACAAGATGCGGAAATTTTCCAAATGTGCCTTTGATTGGCAGAAAAGGAGGGATCAATTATAATCCAGTTTTGGCCATCCGACAGTTTGGGTATGCTTCCAGGGATCCTCCTACAGAGCAAGATGTGGAAGAATCTTTATTCTTTACAGGAACTAAAGATGCGAAGGTGGTAGAAGTAGTGAATGCTTGGAAAGATAAGCACAAAATTGGAAAAGCAGTTTTTGGAAAAGGAGATTGTAGATCTTATCCTGAATATGACAGGTGGATTGAGACGAAAGTAAAGGAATTGCTTTTACCCTTTTCAAGGGGACCTCTTTTATGTTCAGTACAGCCAGAACAACCCACCATGGTGGCTATTGAAGAATGTGAGAAGTGGAAGAAAATGGTCAGAGAGTTGCAGATAGAGAATTCTGGAATGAGCAGATGTCTTCAGAAAGCTCTAGCCGACAACAAAGAGTTGGAAAAGAGAGCCTTGAAAGCGGAAAAAACCTTGGCTGACAAAGAGGAAGATTTTGATGACAGAGCTCGGTACTTTCGGAAACTTACTTTGGGAGCAGATGACACTAGTCAGGCTCACAAGATTACAAAACAGGCTTTAGCCCGAAGCAAGGATTCATTGGCTCAACTTCGTCAAGCTTGGGATGAAGTCAGAATTGAAAATGCCGAGTTAAAGGATCAGTCGAAGATTAAAGACGAGGAGCTTAAAAAGGCACATGAGCAGAGGAGAAAGTATCGGGAAAGTCTCGGTATAAGTCAAGAACAGTTAGAAGAAGCTAGAAGCCAGCTGAAGAATACCAAGAAAGAGCTTGAAGAAGCCATGATAGAAAGAGAGATACTCAAGACGCAAGCTGGCGTAAAGAGACACAAAGGAGTGCATGATGACGAAGCTCTTATGCTGCATATGGGTTCTTTAACTGAAGCTCTTGAGAAAAGGGATGTCTTGATCAAAGAAATGATTGAAAAGCCGAATCACCAGCGTACCCGTATACTGTTTGAGGAGATCAAATACTCAAGTGATAAGCTGAAGGATGTGGAATTGTCAGACTGATGTTCTTTTCCCTGTATTTTGTTGTTAATGGTTACCATCAGGCTTGTTGATGGATCCATTTTTTTCTTGTATTGCATTGGCGGATGAGCCTTTCTTAAATACTTGAATACTTTGATGAATGAGTATGAGCAGTTTATTCAGAATTACTCTTTATCAGATATCTGTACACAAGCACATGACCACGACACGTCTCTTTATATCACGATTTCTGGTCTTCAGATTTCTGTGGTTGGATTGGAATCAGGGTATAAAGCACCTCGGAAATGACAAACATGGCATTGCATATCATTTTGCATTTTTGTTACTTGCTTTTCAGGTACTCGTTGCAGGGTCTCTAACCTTTATTTGGTTTCAGGCAGTATAGCTGAGAATCATATTCACCGATATTCGACGCGAAGAAATCAAGTAAGAATCATGGATCAAGTGCAAAGTGATTTGCCTGAAATGAGGGCGCGTATGGACCAGTTCATGACCCTCATGACTGGCATGGCGCAAAATCAGGAGAGATTGAGACTTCTGGTCGAGCGTCCAGACAACGGGCCCAAAGGTGATCAGCATGACAATTCACAGGGACATGACATCCCTCCTCCCGGTGGCAACCCTCCTCCTGGTGGTAATAATCGGGGTAATGGAAATGGTAGGCATGCTGGTGTTACTCTTGAAGATGCTCTGGAAGACCAATTTAATCTACTGGATACTGATGTGGGTAATCAAGGTGATCGAAGGTATGATGAGTTAGCAGAAAAGATCAGGGCCATAGAATGCAAGAACTCTATGGGCATTGATGTTACTAGCTTGGGGCTGGTCCCAGGAGTCAGAATTCCCCCTAAATTCAAACCTCCTACTTTTGATAAGTATCACGGCAATGCGTGTCCCCAAACGCATCTTCAAGCTTACTTTGGGAAGATTTCAGCCCATACGGATGACGAGAAGCTATGGATGCACTATTTTCAGGACAGTCTGGCTGGGGCGTCCTTGACCTGGTATATGAAGTTGAATAGAGCTGCTGTGAAGAGTTGGAAAGATCTGGCAGAAGCGTTCCTGAAGCAATACCAGTACAATATTGACATGGCGCCCAACCGCACCCAATTGCAGGGGTTGTCCCAGAATGCCAAGGAGAGTTTCAAAGAATATGCACAGAGGTGGAGGGAAATGGCTGCCCAGGTCCAACCTCCCTTGTCAGACAGAGAAATGGCGGATATGTTTATGGGCACCTTGCAAGGGGCCTATCTTGATAGATTAGCTGCTTGTCCGTCAACTGGATTTGCTGATATCGTGATTGCGGGAGAAAGAATAGAAAGTCTGTTAAAGCTTGGAAAGATCCAAGATGTGAGTGGGGCTGGCTCTTCGGGGACGAAGAAACCGTTTGCTAGTAACCAGAAAAGAAGAGAAGGTGATACGAATGCTGTGTTTAGAGGACGAGGCAGAGGGCGTTCTCAAGCTTATTATCAGGTAGATGCTGTAACAATCCCCACACCGTCTGCTCAGAAACAACAACCCCAACAACAAGTTCAACAGCAACAACCTTTTTTCCAGCAAAGGTCTAGGCAGAGGGATCGTAAGATGGATCCTCTCCCTATGACTTATGTCGCGCTGTTGCCCCAGCTACTCGAGTTAAAGTTGGTAGAACTCCGTACTATGAAAGCTCCGGTTGCTGGAAACCTGCTACCTAACTTCGATGCTAATGCTCGTTGTGAGTTCCACTCAGGTGCTCAGGGGCACTCCATTGAAAAATGCTGGGCTTTCCACCATAAAGTACAAGACTCGATTGATGCTAAAGCCATCAATTTCTCTCCCGCTCCTAATATTACTCAGCATCCCATGCCTGATCATAGTGCAGCAAATGTGTACGCTATTGAAGATGGGAGGAGATTGAATATGGTGACAGACATCCATCAAGTGAAAACCTCTTTGTTGGTTGTAAAAGATCGTTTATTGAAGGGACAGGTGTTCCCGGGCTGTAATCAAGATTGTTCCGGGTGTATGAATCAGGAGAATGGCTGTAATAAGTTGAAGGTGGGTTTACAGAATCTGATCGATGAAGGATGTCTACAGTTCGACAGAGTCGTGAAAGACACTGATGAAGTATCAACCGTGACCATCTATTATACTCCCGCTAAGATTCAAATGCCGGTCAATACAGTTCCCGTGGCGAGTGTTGCGCCAGAAAGGCCCAGTCTTGTCACTATCACGGTGCCAGGACCAATTCCGTTCACATCTACGAAGGCTATCCCATGGCACTATGGGGCAGATGTATATTACGAAGGTAAAAAACAGGAAGTTGAGTCGTCAGTCAGCCCAAATATTGATAATGTAGGGGGTGTAGGGGGCTTTACAAGAAGCAGAAGGTTGTTCGCTCCCCAAACCTTGAGAAGTGATAAAGAGGCAGAAGCTGCAGCAAAGGCTAAGGGTAAACAGGTGGTTGAAAATGTGCCTACACCTGAAGCAGAGACAAAGATTACTTTTGATAAGGAGATGGAGGAATTCATGAAGATAATCAAGAAAAGCGATTATAAGATTGTGGACCAACTGAATCAGACCCCTTCAAAGATTTCAATCTTGTCACTATTGATGTGCTCCGATGCGCATCGGCGGGCGTTGTTGAAAGTGTTGAAGAGTGCATACGTGCCACAGGAAATTACTGTTAATCAGCTCGAGGGCGTAATCTCCAATGTTAACGTTAGCCATGGCTTGGGCTTTACAAGTAGAGATTTGACTGTTGAAGGAAGAAACCACAATAAGGCTTTGCATATCACGATGGAGTGTAAGGGCGCAGTGTTATCTCATGTACTGGTAGACACTGGTTCATCACTTAACGTCTTGGCCAAGAAGGCATTAATGAAGCTGGAAGTTGATGGTTTGATCTTAAGGCCTAGTAAATTGGTGGTCAGAGCATTCGATGGGACTAGACGATCTGTGTTTGGTGAGGTAGAATTGCCCGTACAAATTGGACCACAGGTATTCAAATCCACGTTCCATGTAATGGACATACAACCTGCATATAGCTGCCTATTGGGACGCCCTTGGATTCACGGAGCCGGGGCTGTTACTTCCACTTTACACCAAAAGTTGAAGTATGAGTTTGAAGGGCAGGTTGTGACGGTGTGCGGTGAAGAAGACATCTTTGTCAGTCACTTATCCACGTTCAAGTACGTTGAAATGGATGGGGAAATTCATGAGATGCTGTGCCAATCATTTGAAGCAGTCAATATTGACGATGCACCTGAGTCTTCTTCTATACCAGTTGGGGCCGGTACCTCAATTTCATCTTACAAACAAGCTGTCGAGGTCGTCAGAGCAGGCAACGCCCAAGGTTGGGGCAGGTTGATAGAGACCCCAATGAAGGAAGACAAATTTGGTATTGGTTATCATCCCTCTACAACTTCAGATGCGGGGAGCAGAGGACCCATTACTTTCAATAGTGGGGGAATTATCTACACGGACCAGTCTTGTGCAGCCACAGAGGATAGTGTTGACAGTGATTGTGACTTGGACAACTGGGTACGCCCTCATGCTCCGGGACAACAAGTGCAGAACTGGTCCGTTGAAGAAGTCATCCGGGTTACTCTTCAGACAGAGTAATTTTTCTTTGTTTTTTCTAACCATAATGCATGTCAAAATCTTGCGCTCTGCCCAAGGCGTATACATTCATTTGTAGGGCCACCCTGGTTGCATTTACAATTTTTAATCATTAATAAAGGACGTTTTGCAATCAAATTTTGTTCTCTGTCTTTCAGTTTTTATTTTTGCACAAAAAAATAATAATAAAATGGCAATGTTTCATTTTCTTTTGTTTTGCTTAAAAATAAATTCTAAAATAAGGCATGAACCCGTTCATGCAGACTTGCTCCTCCGGATACCACTGATAACGATTTTGATATGGCTATGTATGACTTTGACAATCCGATTTATCAAGCCGAAGAAGGGGATGAGAAAGATTGTGAACTCCCTGAAGAATTGGCCAGATTGTTGAAACAAGAGGAAAGGGTCATCTAGCCTCACCAGGAGACTGTAGAAATCATCAATATTGGTACCAAGGATGCCAAGAAAGAGATCAGGATTGGTGCCAGCTTGCAAGCAGATGTGAAGAAAACTTTGACTGAAATGTTGCGCGAGTATGTTGACATCTTCGCCTGGTCGTATCAAGACATGCCGGGGTTGGATACGGATATTGTCGTGCACAGGCTGCCATTAAGAGAAGAATGTCCGCCAGTCAAGCAGAAACTTCGTCGGACTCACCCCGACATGGCTTTAAAGATTAAGGAGGAAGTCCAGAAGCAGTGGGATGCGGGGTTTCTTGCTGTGACAAAGTATCCTCCGTGGGTAGCCAACATCGTGCCAGTACCGAAGAAAGATGGAAAAGTGAGAATGTGTGTGGATTATCGAGATCTTAATAAAGCTAGCCCGAAAGATGATTTTCCACTACCTCATATTGATGTGCTGGTCGATAATACAGCTCAGTTTTCAGTGTTCTCATTTATGGACGGTTTCTCCGGGTACAACCAGATCAAGATGGCACCTGAAGATATGGAGAAGACCACGTTCATTACTCCGTGGGGTACATATTGTTATAAAGTAATGCCTTTTGGGTTGAAAAACGCAGGGGCAACGTACCAGCGGGCGATGGTGACATTGTTTCATGACTTGATTCATAAGGAGATCGAATGTTATGTAGATGATATGATTGCCAAGTCGAGAACAGAAAAGGAACATCTGATTAACCTGAAAAAGCTGTTTGAAAGGTTGAGAAAGTTCCGTCTGAGATTAAATCCAAACAAGTGCACGTTTGGGGTGCGTTTTGGAAAGTTGTTGGGTTTCATTGTGAGCGAAAGAGGAATTGAGGTTGATCCTGCTAAGGTGAAAGAAATACAAGAAATGCCTGAACCGAGAACAGAAAAAGAGGTTCGTGGTTTCTTGGGTAGGTTGAACTACATTGCAAGGTTCATATCTCACCTAACAGCCACGTGTGAACCAATATTTAAACTGCTAAGAAAAGATCAAACGGTCAGGTGGAATGACGATTGCCAATTAGCATTCGATAAGATAAAAGAATACTTGCAGGAACCTCCAATTCTAATGCCTCCAGTTGAAGGGAGACCGCTGATAATGTATCTGACAGTACTTGAAGGTTCCATGGGTTGTGTTCTCGGTCAACATGACGAGACAGGTAGGAAGGAGCATGCTATCTACTACCTGAGCAAAAAGTTCAATGATTGTGAGTCTCGGTACTCAATGCTTGAAAAGACATGCTGTGCACTTGCATGGGCCGCTAAGCGATTGAGGCAATATATGGTCAGGCACACAACCTTGTTGATTTCAAAAATGGATCCTATCAAGTACATTTTCGAGAAACCAGCACTGACAGGCAGAGTTGCACGGTGGCAAATGGTCTTGACAGAGTATGACATTCAGTACACTTCCCAAAAGGCCATCAAAGGAAGTATCTTGTCCGACTATCTTGCGCAACAGCCGATTGATGGTTACCAACCCATGAAATTTGACTTCCCTGATGAGGACATCATGTTTCTCAAAGCTAAAGACTGCGAGGAACCACTCCCGGAGGAGGGGCCAGACCCTGAATCCAAATGGAGTCTGATGTTTGATGGGGCTATCAATATGAATGGGTGCGGAGTTGGAGCAGTTCTTATCACGCCGGAAGGTGTTCATATGCCTTTCACTGCCCGAATAACTTTCGGATGCACCAACAATGAAGCAGAGTACGAAGCTTGTATAATGGGGATCGAGGAGGCGATTAATCTACGGATTAAGACCCTTGATATATTTGGTGATTCAGCTTTGGTAATCAATCAAGTGAAAGGGAGTTGGTACACGCACCAAGCAAATCTAGTGCCGTATAGAGATTATACAAGGAGATTGCTGACATTTTTCACAACAGTGAAACTGTACCATATTCCTCGAGATGAGAATAGGTTCGCTGATGCTTTGGCCACTTTGTCTTCCATGATCAAAGTGCAGGGATGGAACCATGTACCTAAGATTGAGGTATCCCGCCTTGATAGACCTGCATTTGTGTTTGCGGTCGACGCAACGTCCGATGACAAGCCTTGGTACCATGATATTAAATGCTTCTTGAGCAATCAAGAGTACCCACCCGGGGCATCGTCCAAAGACAGGAAAACATTGAGAAGGTTAGCTGGTAGTTTCTTCTTGAACAAAGATGGCGTGCTGTATAAGAGAAATTTTGACACGGTCCTGCTTAGATGTGTGGATAGACATGAAGCAGACCTGTTGATGATTGAAGTGCACGAAGGCTCTTTCGGTACCCATGCCGGAGGGCATGCAATGGCTAAAAAGTTGTTAAGATCGGGATATTATTGGTTGACTATGGAGTCAGATTGTTGCAAATATGCCCGCAAATACCATAAATGCCAGATCTATGCAGATAAAGTGCATGTACCTCCAAATCCGTTGAGTATCATGTCGTCGCCTTGGCCGTTTGCCATGTGGGGCATTGATATGATCGGAAAGATTGAGCCTACAGCTTCTAACGGTCATCGTTTCATCTTGGTAGCAATTGATTATTTCACCAAATGGGTTGAAGCTGCATCCTATGCCAATGTTACAAAACAAGTGGTAGCTCGTTTCTTAAAACGGGATATCATTTGCCGATATGGAGTTCCCGAAAGAATCATTACTGATAATGGTTCTAATTTGAATAATAAGATGATGGCCAAGTTATGCCGGGACTTCAAAATCGAACATCACAATTCTTCTCCGTACCACCCAAAGATGAATGGCGCGGTTAAAGCGGCCAACAAAAATATCAAGAAGATTGTGCAGAAGATGGTTGTCACGTACAAAGATTGGCATGAGATGTTACCATTTGCTTTGCATGGGTATCGAACGTCGGTACGCACGTCCACTGGGGAAACCCCATTCTCACTTGTATATGGTATGGAGGCAGTGCTACCGGTTGAAGTAGAGATTCCGTCCCTCAGAGTCATGACGGATGTTAAGCTAGATGAGGCTGAATAGGTACGAGCCAGATTTGATCAGCTGAGCCTTATTGAGGAAAAGCGATTGGCGGCTGTATGTCATGGGCAATTATATCAGCGCAGAATGAAGCAGGCATTTGACCAAAAGGTGTGTCCTCGGGTTTACAAAGTCGGAGATGTGGTACTCAAAAGGATCCTTCCTCCCAATGCAGATCACAGGGGAAAATGGACTCCTAACTATGAAGGTCCATTCGTGGTTAAAAAGGTCTTTTCGGGCGGAGCCTTATTACTTACAACCATGGATGGCGAAGACTTTTCATCCCCTGTCAACTCGGACGTAGTCAAAAAATACTTTGCATGAATAGACCCGCTGGATAAAAAAAAAATCCAGGCAAAAAAGGGCATCCCGGCGAACCAAAAACAGAATAAGGTTCGGGCAAAAATTAGGGATATAATTGAAAAAAAGATTGTACACCCGGTAAGTTGAAAACCCGAAAGGGCAACTTAGGCAAAAAAGGGTATCCTGGTGGATCGAAAACCTGAAAGGGCGGTCCACACAAAAGAGGGATTTAAGCGAATGACTACGGTCTGAGTTATCTGTACCCATTACCGTTTGAACAACTGACATTCTGAAAGATAGGAATCGGTCTGATCATTCCTCAGAAGGCAATGTCGGGGAGTTTTGAAGACATACTGGTCATAACAGAATGGAAACTCAGTGGAATTCCGTTTTCACATTGCCATTAGGATAGTTTCTTTTCTCAATTTTCAGCGATCACCTCTTTCCAGGGATTGCTTCCTGATGTAATTGCCTATTCTGGGCTCTCAATCAATAAATTGAATTTCAATAAAAAGCTTTCTATTTTTGTTTTATTGCTTTGTTTGCAAAAACGTCCTAATTTTTGATAAAACATTGCATTTGAAAACATGGCGGCCTTGCAATAACATGCGCAGAAAAAACATTTGAAATTACTTTGAATGTTGAATACTCCTGGATGATGGATTCTAGCCACGCAATATTCGGGGCATGTGTGCATATTCTTTTGTTGCAGGTAGCAGGTGCAGATGATTTTAAGCACAAGACCATTAATCAACTACCCCACGCAAAAGACTGGGGCAATTACGGGTAAGGAGGTCGGCGTTCATCGCTCGGTCGATGGTCGTTCATAACGGTTCGATATCAGTGAATTAAGTTCAACTGGGTACTGTTGTATCTTATTAAGTCGATTCTCTCATACAGTACTTCCAACAGCTACAAGCTTTTCTGTGTCGATAACGGTCACAGGTTCCCCAAAAGAGTGGTCTCGCCGACACCAAAACTGATGGTCATTATCCCCGGCGAAGTCGTAGGAGTTTGAAGAGGCTAAATCTTCTGTAAAATCCTCTTATGACATCCTCTTCGGGGACGAATTGTTGGTTTGTCCAAGCATGGGGCATGTTTGTTTCCCCAGCATGAAGTGTTGATCATCCCCTGTAGAGTTTGAGGACAGTTGGTCTTCTGTAAAATCCTCTCAAAAGGCATTCCCCAGCACGAGACGTTTTAAAGCAGTTTCCTCCAGCAGAGTTTGTTATAAACTCGTCATCCCTAACGGAATTGTCTAAAGGGAAGCTCGCCTAACATGGGGCATTGTGGTACTTATCCTAAGCTTGACAGTCATATTCTTCAGCAGACTACTGTGGATTTGCTTTGGGTTTCCCCAACAGATCTCTAAGGACTCCTTCCTAGCAAGTTGCAGTGGAATGTTCTAACTAGGATTTGTATATCCCTGGCAGGGTAGCCCTGATCCCCAGCAAGACTGCATCTCTGGTAATGGTATCCCCACAGAGGTCAGCATCGAATCTTGTCAGCAATACTCCCCAGCTGAGTTGTTGTTCTCCCCGCAGAGGTTTATAAGATCGGCAAAATCTATTCCTCAACAAGGATGGTACAGTCTTTCCCCAGCCGGGTCAGAAGGTTGATAACCCCTACAAAGGGTCTTGGATTGGATAGTCCCCAAGCAGAGTTTTTATGACTTTTCTTCCCTAGCAAGACGCCATGCAAAGAAATTCTCATCCTCAGCGGAATCGCTGTGATCAGAATTCATTCCCCCAGCAGATGAAGTGATTACTGGCAGATTTATTATTCTTCAAGTCCAATTTATTTTTGGCAAAATTGACAATTCGAAGCAGACGGATTATTCATTCATTCTCCAGCAGAGATACTATCCTCTCAGGAACCTCTAAAGTCAAGTCATTGATCATTGTTCCTCAGCAAAGTCGGCAGAGATGTCTGACACGTATGTAGAGTGCAATCCGGTATTGGAAAATTTTAAAAGTCCAACAGTGGATTGGCAAAAGTCCGTCTTCGGGCGGCAAATTTTAAAAGTCCAACAGTGGATTGGCAAAAGTCCGTCTTCGGGTGGCAAAAGTCCAACAGTGGATTGGCAAAAGTCCATCTTCGGGTGGCAAAGCAGCTAAAAGTCCAACAGTGGATTGGAAAAAGTCCGTCTTCGGGTGGCAAAAGTCCAACAGTAGATTGGCAAAAGGTCCATCTCCGGGTGGCAAAAGTCCAACAGTGGATTGGCGAAAGTCCATCTTCGGGTGGCAAAGCAGCTAAAAGTCCAACAGTGGATTGGCAAAAGTCCGTCTTCGGGTGGCAAAAGTCCAACAGTGGATTGGCGAAAGGTCCATCTAAGGGTGGCAAATTCTAAAAGTCCAACAGTGGATTGGCAAAAGTCCGTCTTCGGGTGGCACGAAGCTGCAAAGTCCACCAGTAGCGTGGCAGGCCAGTAGTCGTCTGGAGTTGCATAAAAGACATTATTAAAGTCCACCAGCAGCGTGGCAAGCCAGTGGTCGTCTGGCGTCGTTCAAAAAGACGTTATCAAAGTCCACCAGTAGCGTGGCAGGCCAGTAGTCGTCTGGAGTTGCATAAAAGACATTATTAAAGTCCACCAGCAGCGTGGCAAGCCAGTAGTCGTCTGGCGTCGTTCAAAAAGACGTTATCAAAGTCCACCAGTAGCGTGGCAGGCCAGTAGTCGTCTGGAGTTGCACAAAAGACATTGTTAAGGTTTACCAGTAATGCGGCAGGCCAGTTGGCGTCTGGTGTCGTTCAAAAGACAGATTTCTCCGACAATGTTTCATTGAAGATTCAATCCAGCAATGTCGGGGGGGTTTCTTCCTCATCATCCAGAGCAAATTTTTGGTTATATTTGGTATTCAATCACCATATACCGTGAAAGTCCGAAAGCAATTGCTTTCAGGCATTCAGGTCTACAGCGCTTGAATAGGGGCAGCGGTAATACCCCAAAATTTGCTCTCCCTCTTTGTCATCATAGCATGGCATTATCATTTATCATATCATATCCACCTCATTAACATTACATTGCATTTAACATAGAAAAATGAAGCATGGAATCCTTCTTACCATCAGGGCATGTGATCAGGTGGAAGGTGGACAATCAAGGGATCATTCAAAGCACAAAAAGGTCAATCAAGTTTCCTCAAGGCAAGCCAAGAGGTCTTTCATGTCTCATACCATCTCAATTGATCATCCACAACCTCAAGGATGAGAGATACAATGGGAGATTGAAGCACTACATCTTTCACTATGCAAGAGGTTCAAAAACTAAAGGAAAACCCTCAAAAGAGATAGCTCATTGATCCAAAATCATCCTCAAATGGTATATCTCATCATCCTTTAAGAGGATACACAACATACTCTGAGGAATTTGAAATTGAAGACTGCACATTTTGCTCCTAGGAGGTGGGCACCAAAACTAGGGTTTCCCATTAAATCAGGGAATCTTTGATTTTTTGGACAAAACTTGATGTCATGGTATTCTACATGTTCTTAAGTGTATGTGTATGGAGAATTGCCCCTCAATTGGTTTTGGAAGTGGTTCAATTGGAAGAAAGATCAAAAATCAGGAAATTTGGGGCCAAGTCAAATAATCAGAGGAAAAAGTCAACTCTTGACTTTTTGAGGCCAAATTCATAAAATTCATGTTATATGTGTCCAATGTACAAAATTTGGTCAAGAAACTCCAAAGGAATCATGAAAAAATCAAGATGTGGAAAGTTGCCATTTTTGGAAGAAGAAGGGTTACTAAAAATAGCAAGTTTTGGCCATTTTACATCAGAGTTTGAACCAAGGCCATTCAAAATTGAAGCACCAAATGAAAATTCCACTCAGCCACAACAAAAGATCTTGTTTTAGGCTTCACATCCATATGTGGAACACCTCCATTGGATAAAAATTGAGTGAGATATGATTGATCAAAGTTAGAGGAAAGTAGGTCAAAAACCAGGTAATGACCAAGTCTTGCCAAGCTCATGCGCAGTCATTTTCTCAAACAAGTGGTGTGCCAAACGTTCACCCATGTTTCTCCAAGAGGGAAGCTCCAAATGAAAAACTTTTCAACATGAAAGTTGTTCATTGCATTGTCATCTTCAATATTCATGTTGGACAAATTTTGGTTTGATCAAGTTATGAGATAGTTTTAAGGGTTCAAAGTCATGTTGATTATGCTGAAAACCCAGGCGCCATGTTGCCTTGCCAACCAACCCCATTACTACGCCATACACCAGTTTTGATTCCTTTTGTTTCAAGCAATTTTTCATCATCTTGTACACTTCCATTTGACTTGTTTTCAACATCAATATTGTTCCATGATAGCTCCTCTTTCATTTGACACCAAAACATCATTAAACCATGCATTAACATGAGAGATATTTACCATCAAACATCCACTGTTACAATAATGACTTGTTGCATAATTTTGGTTCAAGCACACCTCAAATACATGACACGGGTTTTATGTTTGCTTCCTCATTAAGACCAACACATTCCTGCACTCTTTACACCTTTGCTCGAGTCATACATGAAAAAGGAAAAGGTTGAAAGCTTGTGGTAGAAGTTTTGCAGCAGGAACATTGTAACTTACCATGAGCAGCCATATACCATACAAAATCCTCAAGGAACTCGCCCCTAACTAACTTGACTCAGTTAGTTAGGGTGCACTCAGTTGACCACCCCCAACTCACTTGACTCACTCATTAAACCATGGTTAAGGCTGGCTATATAAACATCACATTGCTCATAACTCAAGGAGGTTTTTCACTTGTTCATTTTGTGTCACGAGTTCAGAGGTTCATCTCTCCAAGTTTCAGAGTCTCATTCTCACAATGCTCAAGCTTCATCGCCATTCTTCTTCATACGATTTCCTCACTCTCTCGCTGCTCAAGTTTCAGTGATTAAGCCTTTATTTGGCCAATAGAAGATCAAGAGTATCAAGTTTATTCTCTGGTTTTTCTTGGTTCAAAAGTTCCATCAACATCAGGTAAATATTCATCAGCTTTTTTTGTACGATTCACGAGAGTTTTAAGTTCATTACACATTGATTGAAGCTTATTAGAAGCACAAGTTTGATTCTGGCTAGTTGATAGGTCTTCTAGAGGCATAGTACAAAACTTAGGGCAGGCTTTGCTTCTTCGTTTCTCACTATACAGGCTGCATCGGTGTATTTTTTTGATTGTTTAATGATCTGCTTAAGTTTCTCTTTCTATTGATGCACTTTTTACACATTTCTGGGCATATGTAAATTTCTGAGACACCGGAGGTGGCCGGAGAAGATGACCGGAGGTCTTCTCCGGCCGGTGAGGGTTTGAGTTAGGGTTTAGGACATTTTTAAGTAATGGCCGTCCGATTTGTTTAATCCAAGGGTGGCGACGTTGCCAGCGAATTAATGGAGAGGGTGTATGTCACGTGATTCATTTTAATCACTCTGATGCTTGCGTGCGTGTTCATACATGGTTATTATGGTGTACCGGCAGTGTGATGTGCATGATTTGTTTACTTTGACTATTGTTTGACCTTGACTTGATCCAATGGCCATGAGTGAGTCAATTTTGTTGACTGAGAGTGTATGCTTGTTATTGTGTTATGCGTGTTATTGGACCTCAGCCAGAATGCTATCCACCCCCCCATGCCTTAAGCCCAAACCATTTTTGAACTGAGTAATTACTAGGCATGCACCCCCATTCATTTTTGCATTGCATTTTATTTTTCATTTTGCTACACGTTTTCTTTTTAATTTTTAGAAATACCAAACATCATCATAAAATTCCACAAAAATTCATGAGCATCATTAAAACATTTAGAAAATTTTTGGTGATTTTATTTTCTGATTTTATGACCTTTTTACCCCTGCTCAATAATTTTCTTTGAATTTCTTTGGTGTGCATTCTTAATGTGGTACATGATCTTGTTTAATTTTGTTCTTGATCATTAAAAATTGTTTTGATGCTCTTCTTTTTGTATTGAGTCATTAACATCTTGAAGTATGTCATATGATTTTATTTTATTTTTTAAGTCATTTCATGACATGTTTGGTGTTCATTTTTGTGTTACTTGGTATGTGCATCCAATTTGACCTAAATGCATTGTTTGACATCATTTTGCCTTGGTTTCTTGTATGCTATTTTGGTATATGATTCACTTATGACTTGTGTATCTTTAAACCATGTTTTCATAATTTTCATGAGGCCATCTAATTTTTGTTTAATGCAATACCTTTAAAGCATAATAGCATGTCATATCATTGTAATCTTTGTGCATGTTCACATGATTTCTTTTGTACATACTTGCATGATCATTTGCATATTTGGTGAACCATTCACTTGACATTATAGGTCATTGGTACATATCATATGTCATCTTTGCATGTTGGTTATCATTTGAACCTTGTGCACCTTTAACATGTTATGTTTGTACTTGTGTTTTCTTTTGAACTCCCATTTCAATTCTACTTCTTCTATCACTTCTTAAATGTCTTGATGTGTCATGCATGAATACTTGTGAGATGTTTGTGAATCATTTTTCATTTCATTTCAATTCTGATCCATGGATTACATGTTCCATTTATGCACATTTCTTCTTTTTCCTTTCATCTTTCATTCTCCCTTTTCTTATGGTGGCATGTTCTAATGCCATGGATGATGTTTGTTGCCTATCCACTTGGACTTGCATGATAATAATCATTTGTTTTCCATGTGATGAACATTCTGGTTGTGATTAATAGAATTTGATTTCTCATCTAATTCTCTTGAGCTTTATAGTGCATTAAATGTTCTTTTATTTCTTACACTTCTTGTACATGTTTACTAACCATGCAGGGGCTTTGGTAAGTTTCAATTGAGTGTGGATAAGGAATCCACATTCAAATTTCTTTCCTTTCATCTCTTTTACAATTCCATTTTGTGTTTTGTTAAGCACTGATGTGCTTTCTTTTAACAATTCATCACCTTCCCCTTTTTGAATTACAATTCATCTTCTACTTTAGAAGTGAATTGTTTAATTCTTTCTTTCCTTAGACTTTAGGTTGAAACCTCACAAACCATTAGGATCACTCCCTTTAATCTTTAATTAGGATTGAGTCTTAGTCCACATAGATTTTACCTTTCTCCTCTCTTGAGTCTCTCTTCTCATCTCTTAAAGGAAACTCAAAACATCTAATAAAGGTAGGCATTTATTGCATTTAGGCCTTTCACATAAAGAAAAGATTATAAGGGGTCTTCTCTTATAATCTTAAAATGTATAGCATATAACCCATCTTGGGTCAATGTGTTAAACATTTGATCTTGTGTGAGGGACTTAAATGCAATACTTGTTGAAGGTGCAAATAATAAAAAACACTTCTTCATTTCTTAATCAACAAAAACACTTAATAAATACAAGTATGCTAGTGTGTTTGAACCTTGACAATTGGAACTAAGTGTGGGGGTCTTCTTCACCCTTAGTGTGCTTTCTTACTCATTCCATCTTGGAATGTGAGAATGTACACATTCCAATGACTAAGAATCAGATACACTATCATATGCAAACAAATGAAAAAACTCTTAAAAGATAAAAACAAACATTAACGTCTTTTCCTTCGGGAATTCTTTTCTCATCTCACTCACTCTCAACGTACGAACGTGCTTCCTACTCGTTCTCTTGCAAGATGGTAACGCACTCGGACCAGCGAGCCTGCAACACCTGAGCTAGAACGTCAGCCGTTCCCTAAAATACAAACAATTCATCCCTAGTGAGGGGAACTACGTCGCTCTGATTCTCATGCTCCCGATGAGATACGTAGGCAGTGGGGTAGGGCCCATTCGAGCACTTCTTTTATTTTCCCTACATTTGTTTCTCGTTCCTGTTCCATTCTTTCTCCTTTCTTTCTTTCAGTTCCTTTTCCAGTTTTTTTCTTTACACCCTTTGATCGAGACAAGCAAGCGTGGATCCCATCGAGTACGATGGACGCGTGGGGGTGCTAATACCTTCCCTTCGTGTAACCGACTCCCGAATCCAGTTCTCTTGGTCGTAAGACCATGCTTTTCCTTCCCTTCAGGTTTATGCGGTGTTTTCTTTTCCTCTCTTGGGATAAATACACATTGTTGGCGACTCTGTTCGGTGCCACTTTCGCGTTTGTACTTGGATGAAAATCCCGGGAGCGACACCGCCCTTTCGGGTTTTCAATCCACTAAGATGTTTTTTTTAGGCGAAGTATTTCTTGACTACATCAACATTTGTGGGGTCGGCAAATTCCTCTTCGTCCATGGTTGCAAGTCTCAAGGCGCCGCCTGAGAAAGCTTTCGTGACCACATAAGGGCCATCATAATTCGGAGTCCACTTGCCCCGAGAATCAGTGAGAAATGATTGTATCTTCTTGAGCACAAGGTCTACTTTCTTGAAGACGCGAGGTCGGACCTTTTTGTCGAACGCCTTTTTCATTCTCTGTTGATACAGCTGACCATGGCATAGTGCCGTGATTCGCTTCTCCTCGATCAAATTCAGTTCGTCGTGTCGACTTTGACACCATTCAGCTTCGGTGAGCTTAGCTTCCATCAATACTCAGATTGACGGGATCTCTACTTCTATGGGGAGCACTGCTTCCATGCCGTACACTAGAGAGAAAGGGGTTGCCCCTGTTGAAGTGCGGACAGATGTACAATAACCATGAAGAGCAAAGGGTAGCATCTCGTACCAGTCTTTGTAGGTTACAACCATCTTTTGAACAATCTTCTTGATGTTCTTATTGGCCGCTTCTACCGCTCCGTTCATCTTGGGTCGGTAGGGAGATGAGTTATGATGTTCAATCTTGAACTCTGCGTACAACTCCTTCATCATCTTGTTGTTCAAGTTAGATCCATTGTCAGTAATGATCTTGCTTGGAACACCATAACGGCAGATGATATTGTTTTTGATAAATCTGACCACCACTTGTCGGGTTACATTGGCGAATGACGCTGCTTCGACCCACTTGGTGAAATAGTCAATGGCTACCAGGATGAACCGATGTCCGTTTGAAGCCTTAGGTTCAATCAAGCCAATCATGTCGATTCCCCATATGGAAAAAGGCCACGGGGAAGAAAGAACTTTGAGATGTGATGGCGGTACATGAATTTTGTCGGAGTATATCTGACACTTGTGACACCTCCTCATGTACTTGTAGCAGTCAGATTCCATGGTCAACCAGTAGTACCCTGCTCTTAGAATTTTTCTCGCCATTGTGTGTCTGTTGGCATGAGTGCCAAAGGATCCTTCATGAATTTCTTTCATCAGCATTTCTGCTTCTGGTCTGTCTACGCATCGGAGCAAGACCATGTCAAAATTTTTCTTATAGAGAGTGTCACCGCTCAGGAAGAAGTTTCCAGCCAATCTTCTGAGGGTTTTCCTGTCTTTTCTTAGTGCCCCAGGTGTGTACTCTTGTTTCTGAAGGAAGCTTTTGATATCATGATACCTAGGTTTGTCGTCTATAACTGCTTCAATCGTGAAGATGTAAGCGGGCCTTTCAAGGCGCATTATGTCGATCTTAGGTAAGTCGTTCCATTGACCTATACTAATCATGGAAGAGATAGTGGGTAATGCATCAACCATGTGATTCTCCTCACGAGGGATATGATGAAACTCAACTCTGTTGAAGAAAGGTAGCAACCTTCTTGCGTAGTCTTTGTAAGGAATCAAAACTGATTGGTATGTGTTCCAATCTCCTTTTATCTGATTGATAACCAAGGCTGAATCGCCGTATACGTCCAAGTTTTTGATCCTTAAATTAATTGCTTCTTCGAGACCCATAATACAAGCTTCGTATTCGGCCTCGTTGTTCGTACATTTGAACGTAAGTCTGGCAGTGAAAGGAATGTGGGTACCCTGAGGGGTAACAATGATTGCCCCAATTCCATTTCCATAATGATTAATTGCTCCGTCAAAGACAAGTCCCCATTGGGAATCTGGTTCTGGCCCTTCACTGGGTAACGATTCATCGCAATCTTTCATTTTTAGATACATGACATCTTCGTCTGGGAAGTCAAACCCGATTGATTCTTGATCGTCAATCGGTTGATGAGCCAAATGATCGGCTAAAATACTTCCCTTAACGGCTTTCTGAGCGTGGTACTCTATGTCATATTCTGATAACAGCATCTGCCAACGGGTAATCCTTCCCGTGAGAGCAGGTTTTTCGAAGACGTACTTGATTGGATCCATTTCGGAGATTAACCAAGTAGTATGACGAATCATGTATTGGAAAAGACGTTTGGCTGCCCAAGCCAAAGCGCAACAAGTTTTCTCAAGCATCGTGTACCGAGTTTCGCAGTCGGTGAATTTCTTGCTCAAATAGTAAATGGCAGACTCTTTCCGTTTGGTTTCGTCTTGTTGGCCAAGTACACACCCCATTGAGTCTTCCAATACTGTGAGGTAGATGATCAGTGGTCTTCCTTCCACTGGAGGTGATAGAATCGGAGGATTCAACAGATATTCCTTGATACTGTCGAAGGCGGTTTGACAATCTTTTGTCCAAACGCAATCCTGGTTCTTTTTTAGTAACTTGAAAATCGGCGCACATGTCGCGGTCATGAGGAATATGAATCTGGAGATGTAGTTCAAACGTCCCAGGAATCCCCTGACTTGTTTTTCAGTTTTCGGAGAAGGCATTTCTTGAATGGCCTTGACCTTGTCAGGATCAACCTCAATTCCTTTCTGGATGACGATGAACCCTAGTAATTTCCCTGAACGGACACCAAAGGTGCACTTGTTGGGATTCAAGCGGAGTTTGTACTTTCGCAAACGCTCAAATAGTTTTGACAGGTGGGTCACATGCTCCTCTTCTGTCTTAGATTTTGCAATCATATCATCGACATATACCTCGATCTCTTTGTGTATCATGTCATGAAAAAGAGTTCTCATGGGCCTTTGATAGGTTGCCCCGGCGTTCTTTAAACCAAACGGCATCACCTTGTAACAAAAGATACCCCATGGGGTAATGAACGAAGTTTTCTCCATGTCTTTCGGCGCCATTTTGATCGGATTATAGCCCGAAAATCCATCCATGAAGGAGAAGACATTGAAATTTGCTGTACTGTCTACCCGCATGTCAATGTGTGGTAAAGGAAAGTCGTCCTTTAGACTAGCCTTGTTCAGATCTCGGTAGTCGACACACATTCTGTCCTTTCCATCCTTTTTTGGAACGGGTACGATATTGGCTAACCATTGAGGATATTCTGACGTGGCGAGGAAACCCGCATCAATCTGTTTCTGTACCTCCTCTTTGATTTTGATGGCCATGTCCGGGTGAGTGCGTCTCAACCTTTGCTTTACTGGCGGACATTCTGATCTCAATGGTAAATGATGTTCCACGATGCTGGTATCCAACCCTGGCATATCCTGATAGGACCAAGCGAATACATTGGGGAATTCTTTAAGAAGCATTATCAAACTCTCTCTGGCAGTTGGACTGAGCAATGCCTCAATCCTGATTTCTTTTCTCTCCTTTTCTAAACCCAAGCTTACCGTTTCCAACGGTTCTTTGTGAGGTTCAATGGACCTTTCCTTTTGTCTGAGTAGTCGGGAGATCTCTTCTGGAATTTTGTTGTCAACTTCTTCTTCAGTCCCAAATACCGGGAACCCAAAGTCGGGAGAAGGCATCGGATCGTATGTTTCAACGGGGTTTAAAATAAGCAATCTGCATAACGTGATGATTCGTGTTTAGAAGAGATAGAGAAAATGCAAGTGTGTGCAGTGTTTTATTTTACTGCTTGTTTTTTATTATTGAATTGTTTTTAAGGATTACCATTTTCTGAAAAACTAAAAAGAGAAAACAGCAATAAATGCAGAAATTACAGAACGACGTTATTTTATTAATGAACAAGTCGATCCTTGAAACTACAACCCTATAAAACAAAACTCTGTCGCTTTGGGCGAAGCGAAGAGGGAAATTTACAGAAAGTGAGCCCTATCAAAACATCCGTTTCACCTGGGCAGGGTGAAAGGTTAAAGATGGCAATTACTTAGATTGGCGAACGACCTTCGGAACATCGACAGCAACCCATTGGCGGCGAACCCCTCGGTGAATCACAAAGTCTGGCACCTTCCTTGATTTGTCTTCAGAAATGACACTGATTTCTAGCGGAGCAGGATCATTGGAATCTATCTCCCAGGCAGAATTGTCGTAGGAGAATTCCTCAGTTGTATTTTGCATTGTATTTGTGCTCTCAGCTGTATCTCCCCATACAGTAGGCTGGATATCTTCGATCCTGATAAGACAGCTTTTGGGAGCGGTGTACCTGACCATATAGTCGTATTTTCCACTCAGTTGTCCCAAGGTGTCCCAAACTTCTTTGGAACTGGAGGAGTCATCTCTCTCGATGACGTTGACCTCGGGAAAAGCATAGTTTATGAATTCAAGTCCTGCAAATGTTGCAAATTTATCTTCATGTTGAGTAGTTTCTGAATGACCTGAGTGTTGATCCCATGACATGGTGGGGACACAGGTATTCTGTTCAATGATGCTCAGCTGATTTTCATCATTCGGCTGACTTTCTGGCCCCAAGTTTCCTGGGTAGGGCTGCCACATTGGCATACCATCCATTGGGCCATAGTAGGTGTAGTCAAAATTGTCTTTCATCAGAGTGTCCTCCTCTAATGAGTTTGGCGGAGCACGACATCCTTTCGGATCACTATCTCCATAGATCATTTCAACATCTGACCGTGGTATAAATCTCAGACTCTGTGCGGGATAGAAAAATGGTATAGGCACCTCTTCCTGAGACATATAACTGTCCCCGTTAAGGTAGGACTTCCATTCTTCATCTGTGTCAGAGGGATCTTCCTCATTGATAGCATGTACTGCTTATGACACTGGGTGAAGAAAACCTCCACTGTGGAAGAAGTTTTGAAGGGGATGAAGACTTTCATCGTTGGCAGCTGTCTGGGTACAGGTTGCAGAAAAACCAAGACCCTTCTTTGTTGTATTGCCAGTAGGAATGACAAGTTGTCCCCATCCTGTCGTATCGGTACTCTCGACCGCTTTGATAGCATCGTTGTATGAAGAAATGGAAGTTCCTTCTTTGAACTGATTGTTCTTGCTCACCGACAGTTCTTGGAACTGAGTTCCAATAACCTCCTCGGGTTCTATACTAGTAGATGATGACAAGTTACTCACCAGCAAGGCCTGCTCCCCGCAGACTGTGATGAGTTGGCCGTTCTGGACGAACTTTAGCTTTTGGTGGAGGGTGGAAGTAACCGCCCCAGCCTGATGTATCCTAGGTCTTCCTAATAAACAACTGTACGTTGCCCGGATGTCCATGACCTGGAAAGTGACTTGGAAAGTATGAGGACCGATAGTTATAGGAAGATCAACTTCGCCGATAACTGTTTTTCTGGATCCTTTGAACGCTTTGACGACGACCTCGTTGATTCTCATTGGAGGGCCTTTGAATGATAATTGCATCAAAGTGGACTTCGGCATAACATTCAGGGCTGACCCTGTGTCTACCAGTACGCTGGCTAAAGCATCGTCCTGGCAGTTAACTGTGATATTGAGTGCCATGTTATGACGACGACCCTCTTCAGGTAATTCCTCATCACTAAATCCTAAATTGTTGCAGGATGTGATGTTAGAGACAATACTATCGAACTGTCTAATCGTTACATCCTGTTCCACAAAAGCTTGCTCCAAGACTTTCTGTAGAGGCTCCCTGTGGGCTTCTGAACTGAGTAATAATGATAATACCGAGATCTTTGAAGGAGTTTGTAACAGTTGATCGACAATGTTGTATTCACTCCTTTGGATGAGCTTCAGCATCTCATCATTATTTTTTGAAAGGTCGAGATTACTGGATTGACCGACTGGTAGATCAGGAGTTTCCGTCTGAAGTTCCTTTTCTTTGTTAGCTTCCCCAACCCCTCGCTTGAAGATTCTACCACTCCGTGTTACACGACTGATGTCTGCAATATTCACAACGGAGGGTAATGGAATTACCTTTCCATTTTCAATTGTCATTGCACCGTATTTGTAAGGGATTGCCTTAGCTGATTCATACGGTAGTGGTCCCGGCAGATAGATGACTATGGGAGCCTTCTAATTTTTCTGACCATCGTAAGTAATCTCGATCCGTTCCCGGTTGGGAACTTTAGATTCGTCAAGTAGAGGGATGATGGCAAAAACATCCCTGGTCCTGTGATGACCAGCGATCGTGACAACATCCTTAACTTGATCGACAAGGTAGTTCGGTGTCCAGTTGATGGGTCCAGAACCCGGATATGGACGAATCTCTCCACGATCCACCTGACCCTGAAGAGCTGCTCTCACAAGGTAACACCCTTGGTTACTTTCCGAACAGACACTACAACGTCATAATTGTGTGGTGGCACCTGGCCACGCCCCCTTTGAATACAATGTAACCTCACTAGGTTAGCTTCCATAGATCGGACATCCTGACTTTGACGTCGAGTGGGGTTTCTGTTATTGATACTAATTTGCTGAGTATCTTCATCCATGTAAATTAGCATCCACCAGTGATTTAACAAGTGCTGAAGTGCCTCCTGGACAAGGGTACAACCTCGATCGTTTTTGCAGCCCGCTTTACAGCTTTGATAGTCGTGTGATATTAAGAATCCGAGTCGGACCTGCTTAGCATGTAACTCTACCAGGTTGGTATTCATCACGCGAATATCGAAGATCTGAACCATGTTGATTTGATAGGAATTCCCATCATGGTAGTCTTGGATCCATCCAAGATCCATCTGACGTTGCAGGGCTTCTTGTACAAAAGAGCAACCCTGTTTGTTTATCGAGCAAGTCAGACAAGAACTGTAATCGTGCCGCGGCAGATTATGATACTGGCTTTGCCTTGAGTGCATTGCCACTAAGTTGACATTCATCGTACGGATTTCGTGGTTTTGAATGACGTTAGAATTCGTGTAGACCATGTTAACTCCACTAACTCGGTGCTCTTGGATCCATCCGAGATCCATTTGTTCCTGTAGAGCTGCTTGCACCACAGAACATCCCTGGTTGTCTTTAGAGCAGATATCACACTGGTGATAATTATGAAGTGGCACATGGCCATATCCACTCTGTCTACAATGCATCTTGACCAGATTGGTTTTCAACAAGAGTACACCGTGAATTTGATAGACATCGTTAGTCTCTCATTCTATCAAATTGACTGCAGCCTTCTCATGTTGAGGCAGGGGGTTCGTGAGAACATTAGGATTTGTATCCTTGAAGGATAAGACCCTGCTCCTAACAAGTTTTTGCACGTCGGACTTGAAATTGAGACAAGTATCGATGTTATGCCCTGATCCTCCCTGGTGGCCGTGTTGTACGGTTGTTGTTATATGGAAGACGAGCCTGCTGAAGAGGCTGTTGTGTCCTTTGCTGATCAGGTTGGCTCTGCGCAACCTGAGGTTGATACGTAGGCGTGGTGCTGATAGCGGGAGTTACAGCTGCTACTGGTTGGTACCGTCGCCTTTGCTTTCCGAGAGAGATACTCCTAATATCTTGCTCTTTATTCTTAGGGACAGCACTACCATATTTTTTAATACTGCTCGTCGATCCAGTGTCTTTCACCAAACGTCCTTCTCGGACGGCTTCCTCAAGACGTACGCCCATGCCCACCATCTCAATGAAATCACTGGGTGCACTGGCAACCATTCGGTCATAGTAAAATATGCTTAAGGTTTTTAAGAAGATCTTTGTCATCTCTTTTTCCTCTAGAGGTGGACAAATTTGAGCGGCAATCTCACACCACCTTTGAGCATACTCCTTAAAGGTTTCCTTGTCTTTTTACGACATCGATATGAGTTGATCTCTGTCGGGCTCCATGTCCAAATTGTATTTGTATTGTTGGACGAAGGCAGTGCCAAGATCTCTGAATGTGCTGATCGTGGCACGGTTTAAACCCATGTACCATTTGAGTGTGGCACCGGTTAAACTATCCTGGAAGTAGTGAATTAGTAGGTCCTGATTCTCTATCTGAGCTGACATTCACCGGGCGTACATCACCAGATGGCTTTGAGGGCAAGAGTTACCCTTGTATTTTTCAAAGTCAGGCACTTGAAATTTGTGCGGAACTTTTACATTGGGGACCAAGCAGAGGTCTGCGGCGTCCTTTCCAAATAAATCCTAACCGCGAATGGCTTGCAGCTCCTTCTGCATTTCCAGAAACTGCTCCTGGAATTCATCCATTCTGTCGAACATGGTTTCCTTTTTACCAGAAGGTATATGTGGAATCTGTCCTTTTGGGACAGTGTGCACCATAGGGGGTGGTACCGTGACTACGGCAATGAGTCTTGGTGTTTCTCGGAGTTTGTAACCTTTAGGAGTCTTCAGTATGCCTCTGGCATCTTCGGTTTCCCGAAGTTTGTAACCTTCGGGCCCAGCGGCTTCTGTTATGATTCCCTGATCTTCAGTGATCGGCGGAACATATCCTTCCGGGATATAGTTAACAGGCATGCCCCAAGGACGATCTTTCAGTATTTGATACCTAGGATCATACTTCTCCACTATGGGCGTCGAGGTGACCTCTGAGATCACAGTTCTTTGTAGCTGAGCTTCTGCCATGGCTTGCATGTCGTTACGAAGCTTTCTCATATCCTCTCTCAGAGCGTCGATCTCTTCTTTCAACTCTCTGTTTTCTTCCTCAAGATCATCCATCTTTTTCTGACGATTGGCCCGAGTATTGTACGAATGAGACAGTTTAACTATAGAATCGAGATACAAATGTGAGATTCGTAGGGAAGAAGAATACGTGATGTGAGAATAATGAATGCATTGATTATATTAATTGTTTTTTGGTTTAATCGAAATAAACTTCGACAATTAGATTGCAAATATCAAACAGTGGGGAAACCCCTTTTTATTGAATTCAAAGGATTACAGAAATGGAAATACAGTAGATTACAAGGTGCGGAAATAGAAACCTAAGCTAATGGGTCTCGAGTCCTCTCTGAAGAGAAATCGGGTGTGAACTCTTTCCTTTTCTTTGACTGGGGCTCTTGGGCCGTTGTCGGGTCATCATTCCTTTGCCAGGTGAAAGGAGTGAGCAAATTCCTTTGGTCATCTTGATTCTCTACAGCATGTTGCTCCAAAATTTCAATCAGAGCATCCTTTTCTTTTAGTAATTGTTGTATTTTGATGCACTATATGCCGAGGGTGCGGTACTTGTTCTTCTAAGACCTTCTCTCCTTTTGAACTTTGTTGAGAGTAACCTGAAGCTTTTCAGTTTCCGTCATGAAATACATGACAGATTCCCTCTACGTAAGAATTTCGTAACGAGGATAAGGCATTTTTAGCTTGAGAGCTCTAGTTTGTACCCAATGGAGATAAGGCTCCATCGAGACACAGTCTGGTTTTCCTAGAGACTCTTGTCCTTTCTTACGAACGTGTTTCCAAGCGTGCACTATTTCCATCTTTAGTGCTCTGTCGTTTTCTCCTTCCTTGAAGAAAATACCTTCCAGATGAACACCCCGTGGGACGTGTCTCATCGGGTATCCAAACTGACGGCGAACGAACACCGGATGATAGTTGATTCCTCCTTTAGTTCCTATGAGGGGTACGTTGGGGAAGTTTCCACAACGATCAATGATTCTGATTCCATCATAGACCCTATTACACTAATCTATATCAGAGTTGGTAAGAGACATAATCTTCTGCGACCAACGTAAGGCACTCTTGCAATCCCAAAAAGCAGCAGACTTGGGCAAGTGGGAGATAAACCATTTGTAAAGCAAAGGTACATAGCATGTGATCTCCCCTCCGCTGTACAAATTTCCCAAATGTACAGAATGATACGCATCTACGAGCAAAGTCGGCACAGGGTTTCCAATGAGAAAAACCTTAATGGAGTTGATATCGACGAAGTTATTGATGTTGGGAAACAAAATAACCCGTAGGTGAGCAAGACAAAGACGCTTTCAAAAGCAGTCACGTTTCCTATACTGGCAAAATACAGGGCCTTCTTTGTCAAGAACTGGGTTGGCAAACCTTGGATGCCACCCTTAGTGGTTAGGTGAGTCCTAACCTCAGACTCGTCCAAATGAATTGCTCTTGCAATGGTCTGATTCTTTGGAATTTCTTCCAGTCCAGAAAATGGAGCTCGATCAGTAATGTGTAGATCAATCAGATGAGAATACTCCTCTAGCGTTGGTGCGAGCTGGTAATCCGGGAATGTGAAACAGTGATAAACTGGATCATAAAACTGAATGAGCGCATCCATGATTCCCTCAATCACATGGACTCTTAACAGTGGTAGCAGACCTCTGTGCTTGGCTCTGAAAGCCTCAGGGTTAGTGATCATCCTCGCTAACCTTCTCAAATCCTCTAGCTTTGGAACCTTGAAGGTATACCTATGGGTTATCCTTCTACCGAAATCCATTAGCGCAATCCTTTTCTCTGATATTTGCAATCACAGTCTTAGTTTAATTTGAAAAACAGAAAGACTAGAAGAGATTTTTTTTCTTGTTTTAATGTTTTTTAAATGAATGCATGAATGCAGCACACAAAAACATAGGAAAAACATGGGGTCAAAGGGTCGTTGTCATGAAGTTAAGGCTCTACCCATCCCCAAAGGTTTATACTAGGGTGATTTTTGTACCTGTACTCATTATCATCAGCTCCTCCCAGGAATGCAAAACAACAAGCGGATCGCCAGCGAGTTGTAGAGCGATCTTAGAGCAAGTGCCATTCACTGAGAATAGATCACCAGCCTCAAATGAGGGTAGTATCGCGTAACAACTATTCCCGATAGTTTTCGCACTACAAAAGGGTTTGGCTCCTCAGCTTCTCGGACATCACAATCGGCCCATTGTCTAGGTGAGAGAATGGGTTGCATTGGTCAGCCTCCACTGAGGTTGATGGTCGACCTCGTCGCCATCACTTATCTTAAATGTATACTCAATCTTTCCACATGCGGCATCACACACATTCCCATTAGCAGAATAATAAACACGTATAGAAATTAGGAAAAGCAGTATATATATTTTTCCTAATCATCCTAGACCTTTAAAGCTATGAATCCTAAGTTCCTGACAGAAAATGGGTTCCCCGGCGGAATTACCATCCTGTGGTTTCATTCCAAATTAACGGCGTTTTCACCTAAGATACTAATGACGTCAAGGTTTCTACCTAGGGGACAAAAAAAAGAACAAGATCCCTAAAGAGACCTGTAATTATCCCCAGCAGAGTCGCCATTTTCCTGTAGCGAGTGATTTTTGGATGTGGTTGCAAAGCACGATTGCTCTAGTACTACAGCTCGATTCATTTTTTATCCTATTAAAGCTGATGAAGGAAGGGAAATAGATGTCTCCAATTAACCCTGCTTGCATACTGAGATTAAACAGTCAAAACTGTTGGTTTATAGATGCTACAAAGATTCGGGGTTTCTCCTAGGTTATTTTGTTGACAAGGGGTGCTTTAGGCTATCGGTTAGGATGTTAGGACGAATGTATGAGAGTATGGGATTTTGGGTTTTTTGTTTAGTGTGCTCGCTAAGATTTTTTCTTTCAATCTTATGCCTACGTATTCCCGTTTACCGAAACAGGGAAATCAGAGCGTTCGTAGTTCCTCCTATTCTATGGGAGGAAATGGTTGTTTTGGTGTCTTGTTCAAAGCCCAAGACGTGAAGCGAAAGGTAGTTTGTATCTTGTTCAAAGCCCAAGATGTGAAGTTAAAAGTGTGGACCTTAGAGAGAATTTGTCATCTCTAAAGGGGTCTGTTTGTCACAACTGTTGGGTGACTGACTGTAAAGGAGGATTACTTTAACCGGGATTTGTGAATCCGGCAATGCCATAATTTCCTTTATAGGGGATTTTAACCTGAAGAAGAAGACTTTAACTCAGTTTAGAGCAATGCCATCTTTCCTTAGGAATTTCTCATACTAAAAGAGGGACATTGGCATGGATGTAGATGATCCAGAGGCTTGCCGCTTACAGCAATTAGATGAAGGGGAAAGAGTTGTTGAAGTTTGTGTACTGTGAACGAGGCACAACTTTGATGCTAAAAGGTTGATTGGACCAACCAGTGGTTTTCTTATACAAAGCCTAAGAGGAGGCTAATATGTGCCTCGTACAAAGCCCGAGAGAGAGGCTAAAAGGTTTTGAATCGACGATGGAGTCTTTTGGTATCTCGTATAAAGCCCGAGATGGAGGCTATTTGACTCAACAAGAGAATTTTTGTATCTCGTACAAAGCCCGAGATGGAGGCAAAAATTTGTTTGGCTTAATAAGAACCTTTTTGTATCTCGTATAAAGCCCGAGATGGAGGCGAAAGGGTTATTGACCCAACGAGGGAGTCTCTTTATGTGTCTCGTACAAAGCCCGAGAGAGAGGCTAAACGTTGTTTGACTCCGCTGGGGAGAATCATTGTACAAAGCCCAAGAGGAGGCTATTGTAACAAGAGAAGGATCATTATACAAAGCCTAAGAGGAGGCTACGGTTACTGTTTCAGTTGAGTGACAGGTCCAGTATGCTGATTTAAAGAGAAAATCAGTTCTTATATTAGCAACACTGTACTCGAGGACTTGATTCGAGAATCCGGGCTATTCCTGTTCTTTAAGGAATAGGGAAATTCGAAGGGTATTGAGACTGTCCGAGTCTACGAGTTTCCTTCCTATTCTTGAAGGGTGCTTGAGAATGTCTTTGGGACTCAAGGAGATTAGACTGTCCGTGTCTAGAGTTTCATCTTTTGTACTATGCTTTGAGAAACAGTAGTAGACTATTTGAAAGGACTGTTCTATGCAGATGACTAAGTTCTGTTCCTATACCTCTAGGAGGTCGTCGGGACAATTTGTACGAAGCCCCAGAGGAGGCTGGAAACTTTTAAGAAGCCGATCGGTCCTTGTACGAAGCCCAAGAGGATGCTATCATTCCCGGAGGAAGAATCATTATACGAAGCCTAAGAGGAGGCTGTGAATACTTCTAAGAATCTGACGGGTCCTTGTACTAAGTCCAAGAGGAGGCGGGGTTGCTTTTAGGAAGCCTGTGGGTCCTTGTATGATGCCCAAGAGGAGGCCGATGCTTTTAAGAAGCCGATGGGTCCCCAAACCCCGAGAAATTCAAGGTAAGCTATTCACAAGGAATAGATCAAGTCAGGAAAGTTCGAGAATTTGGAAGAAACTCAAAGATGCCATTCACGGAGAATACATTCATCTCCGTGAATGGCATCTCTTGAGTTTCTTCCAAATTCTCGGACTTTCCTATCTTGATCTGTTCCTCGTGAATAGCCTGTCTTGAATTTCTCGGGGTTTGGGGACCCATTGGCTTCTTAAAAGCATCAGCCTCCTCTTGGGCATAGTACAAGGACCCACAGGCTTCCTAAAAGCAACCCCGCCTCCTCTTGGGCTTAGTACAAGGACCCTATGGCTTCTTAGAAGTATTCACAGCCTCCTCTTAGGCTTCGTATAATGATCTCTTCTTCCGAGAATGATAGCCTCCTTTTGGGCTTCGTACAAGGACCGATCGGCTTCTTAAAAGTTTCCAGCCTCCTCTTGGGCTTCGTACAAATTGTCCCGACGACCTCCTAGAGGTATAGGAACAGAACTTAGTCATCTGCATAGAACAGTGTTTCCAAGAGTCTACTACTGTTTCTCAAAGCATAGTACAAAAGAGGAAACTCTAGACTTGGACAATCTAATTCCCTTGAGTCTCAAAGACATTCTCAAGTACCCTTCAAGAATAGGAAGAAAACCTGTAGACTCGGACAGTCTCAATACCCTTCGGATTTCCCACTTCCTTAAAAAACAGGAATAACTCGGATCCTCGAATCAAAATCCTTGAGTACAGTGTTGCTCATATAAGAACTGATTTTCTCTTTAAATCAGCATACTGGACCTATCACTTAACTGAAACAGTAACCACATCCTCCTCTTAGGCTTTGTGTAATGATCCTTCTCCAGTGAAGTTAGCCTCTCTTGGGCTTTATACAATGATTCTCCCCAGTGGAGTTAACAACGTTTAGCCTCTCTCTCGGGCTTTATACGAGATACCAAAAGACTCCATCGTCGAGTCAAAACCTTTTAGCCTCCCTCTCGGGCTTTGTACGAGACACATATTAGCCTCCTCTTAGGCTTTGTATAAGAAAACCACTGGTTGATCCAATCAACCTTTTAGCATCAAAGTTGTGCCTTGTTTATAGTACACAAACATCAACAACTCCTTCCCCTCCATCTAACTACTGTAAGCGGCAAGCCACTGGATCATCTACATCCATGCCACTGTCCCTCTTTTAGCATGAGAAATTCCTAAGGAAAGATAGCATTGCTCTACACTGAGTTAAAGTCTTCTCCTTCAGGTTAAAATCCCCTATAAAGGAAATTATGGCATTGCCGGATTCACACATCCCGGTTAAAGTAATTTTCCTTTATAAATAGTTGTGACATACAACCCCCTCTTTAGAGATGACAAATTCTCTCTAAAGTCATCACCTATAGCTTCACATCTTGGGCTTTGAACAAGATACAAACCACCATTCGCTTCACGTCTTGGGCTTTAAACAAGACACCAAATACCATTTCCTCCAATAGAATAGGAGGAACTACGAACGCTCTGATTTCCCTGTTTCGGTAAATGGGAATACGTAGCCATAAGATCGAAAGAAAAGATCTTAGCGAGCACACTAAACAAAAACCCAAAATCCCATACTCTCATGTATCTATCAAAAAGCATTAGTCCTAACATCCTAATCTTTGTTCCCCGCCAGAAACCTGTCTGTCAAAATAACCCAAGAAATCCAAGAGAGAAAATAGTATTGGTGAAAATACAAATAACCAGTAGAAAGGCCCCCCCACATTGATAGCATCCGTAACCTAACAGACCGCTGTTTAAATTTAATATGCAAAGTAGGGTTAATTGGAGACATCTATTTCCCTTCCTTATTCAGCTCACAATAGGATAAAAAATGAATCGACCTGTAGTAAACTCAACCGCAGAGAGCGACCAGCGCTTAAGAACCGCGTCCAAAATCGCTAGCTACAGAAAAATGGCGCCCACCGAGGGGTCAATTTCTAAACCTTTTTTCTCTTCACTCATGTGAAAGCTACAGATTGGGGCTTCCGCCGGGGAACCCATTTCTGTCAGGAACTTAGGATTCATAGCTTTAAAGGTCTAGGATGTTTAGGACAAATATATATACTGCTTTTCCTAATTGCTATACATGTTTATTTTTCTGCTAATGGGAATGCGTGTGATGCCGCATGTGGAAAGATCGAGTATACACTTTAGATAAGTGATGGTGACGAGGTCGACCATCAACCTCAGTGGAGGCTGACAAATGCAACCCATTATCTCACCTAGACAATGGGTCGATTGTGATGTCTGAGAAGCTGAGGAGCCAAACCCTTTTGTAGTGCGGAAACTATCGGGAATAGTTGTTACGTGATACTACCCTCATTTGAGGCTGGTGATCTATTCTCGGTGAATGGCACTTACTCTAAGATTGCTCTACAACTCGCTGGCGATCCGCTTTTTGTTTTGCTTTCCTGGGAGGAGCTGATGATAATCAGTACAGGTACAAAAATCACCCTAGTATAAACCTTTGGGGATGGGTAGAGCCTTGACTTCATGACAACGACCCTTTGACCCCATGTTTTTTCTATGTTTTTGTGTGCTGCATTCATGCATTCATTTAATAAAACACTAAAACATTCAAAAAACTTCTCTTCTAGTCTCTCTGTTTTTTCAATTAAACTAAGACTGTGATTGCAAATATTAGAGAAAAGGATTGCACAAATGGATTTCGGTAGAAGGAGAACTCATAGTTATACCTTCAAGGTTCCAAAGCTAGAGGATTTGATAAGGTTAGCAGGAATGATCACAAACCCAGAGGCTTTCAGAGCCAAGCACGGAGGTTTGCTACCACTGTTAAGAGTCCATGTGATTGAGGGAATCATGGATGCGCTCATTCAATTTTATGATCCAATTTATCACTGTTTCAGATTCCCGGATTACCAGCTAGCACCAACGCTGGAGGACTATTCTCATCTGATCGAGCTCCATTTTCTGGACTGGAAGAAATTCCAAAGAATCAGACCATTGCAAGAAATTCATTTGGACGAGTCTGAGGTCAGGACTCACCTAACCACCAAGGGTGGCATCCAAGGTTTGCCAGCCCAGTTCTTGACAAAGAAGGCCCTGTATTTTGCCAGTATAGGAAACGTGACTGCTTTTGAAAGCGTCTTTGTCTTGCTCGGCTACGGATTATTTTTGTTTCCCAACATTAATAACTTCGTCGATATTAACTCCATTAAGGTTTTTCTCATTGGAAACCCTGTGCCGACTTTGCTTGCAGATGCGTATCATTCTGTACACTTGGGAAATTTGTACAGCGGAGGGGAGATCACATGCTGTGTACCTCTGCTTTACAAATGGTTTATCTCCCACTTGCCCAAGTCTGCTGCTTTTTGGGATTGTAAGAGTGCCTTAAGTTGGTCGCAGAAGATCATGTCCCTTACCAACTCTGATATAGATTGGTCTAATAGGATCTATGATGGAATCAGAATCATTGACCGTTGTGGAAACTTCCCCAACGTAACCCTTATAGGAATTAAAGGAGGAATCAACTACCATCCAGTATTGGTTCTTCGTCAATTTGGATACCCGATGAGACACGTCCCACTGGGTGTTCATCTGGAAGGTCTTTTCTTCAATGAAGGAGAAAATGACATAGCACTAAAGACGGAAATAGTGCACGCTTGGAAGTACGTTCATAAGAAAGGACGAGAGTCTTTGGGAAAACCAGACTGTGTCTCGGTGGAGCCTTATCTCCATTGGGTACAAACTAGAGCTCTCAAGCTGAAGATGCCTTATCCTCGTTACGAAATTCTTCCACCAAAGGAATCTGTCATGTACTTCAAGACGGAAACTGAAAATCTTCAGGTTGCTCTCAACAAAGTTCAAAAGGAGAGAAGGTCTTGGAAGAACAAGTACCGCACCCTCGACGTAGAGTGCATCAAAATACAGCAATTACTGAAAGAAAAGGATGCTCTGATTGAAATTTTGGAACAACATGCTGTAGAGAGTCAAGATGACCAAAGGAATTTGCTCGCTCCTTTCACCTGGCAAAGGATTGACAACCCGACGACGACCCAAGAGCCCCGGTCAAAGAAAAGGAAGATACCAGAATCAGCACCCGATTTCTCTTCAGAGAGGACTTGGGACCCATTAGCTTAGGTTTCTGTTTCTGCACCTTGTAATCTACTGTATTTCCATTTCTGTAATCCTTTGAATTCAATAAAAAGGGGTTTCCCACCGTTTGATATTTGCAATCTAATTATCGAAGTTTATTTTGATTAAACCTTTAACAATTAATCTAATCATTGCATTCATCATTC
This sequence comes from Lathyrus tuberosus, assembly GCA_022829125.1. Lineage (NCBI taxonomy): Eukaryota > Viridiplantae > Streptophyta > Magnoliopsida > Fabales > Fabaceae > Lathyrus > Lathyrus tuberosus. The sequence goes on along the minus strand of JALAZF010000024.1, from coordinate 23,068,915 downwards.
TCACATCGCGTATTCTTCTTACGTACGAATCTCACGTTTGTGTCTCGGTTCTAGAGTCAAACTGTCTCATTCGTATAATACTCGGGCCAATCGTCAGAAAAAGATGGATGATCTTGAGGAAGAAAACAGAGAGTTGAAAGAAAAGATCGACGCTCTGAAAGAGGATATGAGAAAGCTTCGTAACGACATGCAAGCCATGGCAGAAGCTCATCTACAAAGAACTGTGATCTCAGAGATCACCTCAACGTCCATAGTGGAGAAGTATGATCCTAGGTATCAAATACCGAAAGATCGTCCTTGGGGCATGCCTGTTAACTATATCCCGGAAGGATATGTTCCTCCGATCACTGAAGATCAGGGAATCATAACAGAAGTCGTTGGGCCTGAAGGATACAAACTTCGGGAAAGCGAAGATGCCAGGGGCATACTGAAGACTCCTGAAGGTTACAAACTTCGGGAAACGCCAAGACACACTACCGTAGTCACGGTACCACCCCCTGTGGTGCACACTGTCCCGGAAGGACAGATTCCACAGACACCTTCTGGTAAGAAGGAAACTAAGTTCGACAGAATGGAGGAATTACAGGAGAAGTTCTTGGAAATGCAGAAGGAACTGCAAGCCATTTGCGGTCAGGATCTATTTGGAAAGGACGCCGCAGACCTCTGCTTAGTCCCAAATGTGAAAGTTCCGCACAAATTTCAAGTGCCCGACTTTGAAAAGTACAAGGGTAACTCTTGCCCTCAAAGCCATCTGGTGATGTACGCTCGGCGGATGTCAGCTCAGACGGAGAATCAGGACCTACTGATTCATTACTTTCAGGATAGTTTAACCAGTGTCGCACTCAAATGGTACATGGGTTTAAACCGTGCCACGATCAACACATTCAGAGATCTTGGCACTGCCTTCGTCCAACAATACAAATACAATTTGGACATGGCACCGACAGAGATCAACTCTGATCAATGTCGCAAAAGGACAAGGAAACCTTTAAGGAGTATGCTCAAAGGTGGCGTGAAATCGCCGCTCAAATTTGTCCACCTCTTGAGGAAAAAGAGATGACAAAGATCTTCTTAAAGACCTTGAGCTTATTTTACTATGACCGAATGGTTGCCAGTGCACCCAGTGATTTCACCGAGATGGTGGGCATGGGCATACGTCTTGAGGAAGCCGTCCGAGAAGGACGTTTGGTAAAAGACACTAGATCGACGAGCGGTACTAAAAAATATGGTAGTGCTCTCCCTAATAAAAAAGATCAAGATATTAGGAATATCTCTCTCGGAAAGTAAAGGCGCCATTATCAACCAGTGGCTGCTGTGACTCCTGCTATCAACCCTGCGTCTATTCCTACGTATCAACCTTAGGTTGCGCAAAGCCAACCTAATCAGCAAAGGACACAACAGCCTCTTCAACAGGCTCGTCCTCCATATAACGACAATCGTACAACACGGCCACCAGGATTTGATCCTATACCCGTGTCGTACGCAGAACTATTTCCATTACTACTGGCTAAGGGGCACATTCAGACTAAATCTCCTCTTACAGTACCAGAAAATCCACCTTTTTGGTTTAAAGTGGATCAAACATGCCCTTATCATCAAGGAGGTCCAGGGCATATCATCGATACTTGTCTCAATTTAAAGTCCGACGTGCAAAAACTTGTTAGGAGCAGGGTCTTATCCTTCAAAGATACGAACCTTAATGTTCTCACAAACCCGCTGCCTCAACATGAGAAGGCTGCAGTCAATTTGATAGAAGGAGAGACTAACAATGTCTATCGAATTCACGATGTACTCTTGTTGAAAACCAATCTGGTCAAGATGCATTGTAGACAGAGTGGATATGGCCATGTGCCACCTCATAATTATCACCAGTGTGATATCTGCTCTAAAGACAACCAGGGATGTTCTGTGGTGCAAGCAGCTCTGCAGGAACAGATGGATCTCGGATGGATCCAAGAGCACCGAGTTCGTGGAGTTAACATGGTTTACACGAATTCTAACATCATTCAGAACCACGATATCTGTGCAATGAATGTCAACTTGGTGGCGATGCACTCAAGGCAAAGCCAATATCATAATCTGCCGCGGCACGATTACAGTTCCTGTCTAATTTGCTTGGTAAACAAACAGGGATGCTCTTTCATACAGGAGGCCCTCCAGCGTCAGATGGATCTTGGATGGATCCAAGACTACCATGATAGGAATTCCTATCAAATCAACATGGTTCAGATCTTCGATATTCGCGTGATGAATACCAACCTGGTAGAGTTACATGCTGAGCAGGTCCGACTCAGATTCTTAATATCACATGACTATCAAAGCTGTAAAGCAGGTTGCGAAAATGATCGAGGTTGTACCCTTGTCCAAAAGGCACTTCAACACTTGTTAAATCACTGGTGATGCCAATTTATATGGATGAAGATACTCAGCAGATTAGTATCAATAACAGAAACCCCACTCGGCGTCAGAGTCAGGATGTCCGATCTGTGGAAGCTAACCTAGTGAGGTTACATTGTATTCAAAGTAGGCGTGGCCAGGTGCTACAACATAATTATGACCGCTGTAGCGTCTGTTCGGAAAGTAACCAAGGGTGTTACTTTGTGAGAGCAACTCTTCAGGGTCAGGTCGATCGTGGAGAGATTCGCCTATATCCGGGTTCTGGACCCATCAACTGGATGCCGAACTACCTTGCCAAGCAAGTTGAGGATGTTATCACGATCTCTGGTCATCACAGGACCAAGGATGTTTTTGCCATTATCCCTCTACTTGACGAATCTAAAGTTCCCAACCAGGAACGAATCGAGATTAATTATGATGGTCAGAAAAATCAGAAGGTTCCCATAGTCATCTATCTACCGGGACCACTACCGTATGAATCAACTAAGGTTATCCCTTACAAATACGGTGCAACGATAGTTGAAAATGGAAAGGAAATTCCATTACCCTCCATTGTGAATATTGCAGACATCAGTCGTGTAACACGGATTGGTAGAATCTTTAACCGAGGAGTTGGAGAACCTAACAAGGAAAAGGAACTTCAGACGGAAACTCCTGATCCACCAGTCGGTCAATCCAGTAATCCCGATCTTTCGAAAAATGATGATGAGATGCTGAAGCTCATCCAAAGGAGTGACTACAACATTGTTGATCAGCTGTTACAGACTCCTTCAAAGATCTCGGTATTATCGCTTTTACTCAGTTCAGAAGCGCATAGGGAGGCTTTACAAAAAGTATTGGAGCAAGCCTTTGTGGAGCAGGATGTAACAATCAGACAGTTTGATAGCATTGTCTCTAACATCACTTCCTGCAATAATTTGGGATTTAGTCATGAGGAATTACCCGAAGAGGGTCGCCGTCATAACAAAGCGCTCAACATTACAGTTAACTGCCAGGGCGATGCTTTAGCCAGCGTACTGGTAGACACGGGGTCAGCCCTGAATGTTATGCCGAAGTCCATTTTGATGCAATTATCATTCAAAGGCCCTCCGATGAGAATCAGCGAGGTCGTCGTCAAAGCGTTCGACGGATCCAGAAAAACAGTTATCGGCGAAGTTGATCTTCCCATAACTATCAGTCCTCACACTTTCCAAGTCACTTTCCAGGTCATGGACATCCGGGCAACATACAGTTGTTTATTAGGAAGACCTTGGATACATCAGGCTGGAGCGGTCACTTCGACCCTCCACCAAAAGCTAAAGTTGGTCAAGAACGATCAACTCGTCATAGTTTGTGGGGAATAAGCCTTGCTTGTGAGTAACTTGTCATCGTCTACTGGTATAGAACCCGAGGAGGTTATTGGAACTCAGTTCCAAGCACTGTCGGTGAGCAAGGACAATCAGTTCAAAGAAGGAACCTCAATTTCCTCATACAAAGATGCTATCAAAGCGGTTGAGAGTACCAATACAGCAGGATGGGGACAGCTTGTCATTCCTACTAGCAATGTAGCAAAGAAGGGTCTTGGTTTTTCTGCAACCTGTACCCGGACAGTGACCAACGATGAAAGTCTTCATCCCCTTCAAAACTTCTTCCACAGTGGAGGTTTTCTTCACCCAGTGTCTCAAGCAGTACATGATATCAATGAGGAAGGTCCTTCTGACACAGATAAAGAATGGAAGTCCTATCTGAACGAGGACGGTTATATGTCTCAGGAAGAGGTGCCTACGCCATTTTACTATCCTGCACATAGTCCGAGATTTATACCAAGGTCAGACGTCGAAATGATCTATGGAGATTGTGATCCGGAGGGATGCCGTGCTCCGCCAAATTCATTAGAGGAGGACACTCTGATGAAAGATAACTTTGACCACAATTACTATGGCCCAATGGATGGTCTGCCAATGTGGCAGCCTTACCCAGGTGTAATACCCCAAATTTTGACCACTAAGATTTCCCATCATTGTGCAAATCATCAGCACAATATGGATGTACCTTTGTACTACATTAGTCTCCCCAAGGATGGGTGAGCATCCACTACAATCAAAATTAGGGTTTCAAGCCCTCTCTGAGTGCTTAGACAAAGGATCAATCAAGAAATGACATGATCTTCAACTTGTCTAATCTCTCAAACATCCACAATGGATCAAAAAGGACTCCCACTTCAAGGATTAAGCACAAGGCTGCTCCCTTCTAGGTGGATCAAGTCTCAAGATCGACAGTGTCACCAAATTAGGGTTTTGGTCGACCAGGGCCTCCAGATGGAAATTTTCATCGGGGCACAAGGAAATGATCCAAAACATAACCTAATATACTCCATGGAACCTCATGGACCCAATCATCAAGTCAATTTTGCCTCAGGGGATGCATTCATCAAAAATCAGGAATTAGGGTTTCTTGACCTAATTCACCCCTAAGTTGACTTTTGGGACAAACCATGAGCCAAGACCTCAAGACATGATTTAAGGGTCTCTAACATACCATATTGATCCATTTGGAACAATGGATTGATCCAAGAAGTTTGAGCAACAAGTCTCAATTCCATCTGCACCACAATTAGGGTTTTAAGGGAAAAGTCAACTGTAACTTTGACTTTTGACCTGGACATGCTCCCTAACCCTAATACATGATTGAATATACCCTATGACACCCATGGAACATGTCCATCAAGTTTGATTTAGGTCAAGGACATGATTTCCTGAAGAATTGCACAGTTTGGAATTCATCTGATAAAAAGTCAACTGTGCACAAAAGTCAACTTTGACTTTTTGAGATTTTTCACCAAAATGGATTTTTAACCCTAAAATGATGTTAATGTATGATTTGAATCATCATTCATCAAGAAAAATCAAGAAAAGTGAGATAACTTGTAAAAGGGGTAACCATAAAACTTAGAAATTTTTCTAAGTTAAAAATAAAGTGGCAAAGGTACCAACTTTGGAGGACCATAACTCCTAAACCACAAGGCCATTTTTTCTCATCCAAAGATGGATTTGTAGCCCTCATTATCACCTACAAAAACATCAACTACAAGTCATTCCAACTCATTAAGGATTTTGAGTTATGGAGTGATCAAAGTGGCTAAAAAGTGAAAATGTCACTTTTTCCAACACTTAGTGAAATTTTCACTAAGTCAGATTCTGCCTCACTTTTTGCCAAATGTAGGGGGATTTTTCACTTGGAATCAAAAGAGATCAAAACCAAACATGTTCAAACAGTTTTTGTATCATGTAAGAGCTTTCCAAAATGGCCAAGAACATTGCCAAATTCAACTTACACCATGAGATACAACATTGCCAAGTTGCCTTGCTGAAATCTGTCAAGGCAAGGCAGAATTTGCAACTTTGGTCGATTTGCCAAAATCAGCTAAATTCAATTGCTCCTATCCACTTGGACACCTCAGAGGATTGAATCTAAAGGGGACAATCACTGAGCCAAGCCTCCAAAGTCCATGGAACAAGAAATAGCATGTTGAACCTAGAATGGCCAAAATAGGGACAAGACTTCAAATTTGGAATGAGGCATTCAATGGAACCATCAAGGTGGCATGGACTGAGTCATTCTCATCTGAAATCAGTCAAGACTTATCCAAGACCAAGGGGACCAAAGCTCTGTACCCTAACCTCTAGTCAATGGTTAGAGGAGACTTGGATTTTCATTTGCCAACATTGGCCAAACCTACTTACCAGCTGCCATTCACTATTCCTTGCAAAACAAACTTGCTCTACTATAAATAGAGCTCAATTTTGGTTAGTTTAAGTACACCAAAGCCATCTAACAGATGCTTTCATCAAAATCTCTTTCTCTTGGCAAAAATGCCTTTCTTAGCAAGGTAGCTATCGGGTTTTGAGTTTGAGAGCAATTCCAATCAAACCAATCACTCACACACCTCACATACATCACATATGAGCTGATCAAACACTTAGATTACTTCTGAAACATCAATTTCACAAAATCACCAGCTGGTTGCTCAAGGTTTTAACCAAAGTGCAGCTGAGGTACCACAAAATGATCCAGCCAATTTCAATCAAGTCCAACCATCGAAACACAATCCATAGGATGTAGGGAAGCTGTTCAGATCATCACCACTCATCTGTAACACCTCCAAATCAAAAATCACTTTGAACTTGCTGTCACAACTTGGAGGTAAGCACATACTTGGTCATCTCTCAATCTATGCATATTTCCTCGCACAATAATTTGGCCATATGTTCATAATCATGCATGGAATGTTTTCCCTCAATTAATTGCATTGTTTGAATCGTGTATCAAAAATCCTAGCCTTCATGCAGAAATTAGGGTTCTTGAGGTTTCTTCGTGATTTCTTGTTGTATGTTTAATTTAAATGAAATTAAAGTACATAGACATGATCGTGAGGTTGAGACGAGCATAATGATATGTGGATTGCATGATATGATTACGTATTCATGGAGATTGGATAGAAAATGCAAATCTGAGAAACCAAGAACACGCACGTGTTCTTCAGCTGTTCTTGGCGCCATTTTTCATAAATTCAAATATTTGAATTTTGTGATTTTGTTTAATTGATTCAAAAATTAATTTCTCTCTGAGTTTTAATGATTTTGAGTTGATTCTTTTTTTAATAATTCACAAAAATGTTGAAATATTTTATTTTCACAAAAAATCCCAAAAATATTATTTATTTCATATAATTGATATTTTTGTAAAGAATTAATATTTTAATTGTTTTTGGCATTTTAAATATTTTTTCTACATTGATTTTGCAACTTTTAATGCTTTCTAATTATTTTGTAGGTCAATACTTAATTTTTGAAGCATTAATCCAAGATCACAATTTGTTTTCCATGTGTTAAACAATTTTTGATCATTTTAATTGAATTTTTATTCAATTAAATACATTTTGAAAACAAATTAGGGTTTTGGATTAATTCAACCCTCATAAATCATTTTCAAAACTCTTTGGGTCTCTTGAGAGAGTGTAAGACCCATCCCCCCTTGTACAAAAACTTTTTGGGCCTCACTCATTGTATAAGTCCCTCTGTACAAGTAAACGGCGCGATCGTCGCCCGTTTAAAAATAAAAACCATCTGGGCCTCTCCTTGAGCTATAAGACCCATTCAAAACACTTTGGGCCTCTAATAGAGTGTAAGACCCATCCCTTTGTACAGAAAACCTTTTTTGGGCCCTAGTCACTTGTATAAGTCCCGCTGTACAAATTCAAACAGTGCGCTCACTGATAAAACCCTAGGCCTCTCCTTGAGCTGTAAGCCCCAAATCTTTCTTTTTCAAAGCACTTTATCCTTTGATTTTGAATATACTGTTGTTTTCAATCTTTCTTTGTTGAACAACTAACCAAACAGCATGGAAGCACTCCAACCGAGTAAGTGGTTATCGCTTTCGTTTACTGCTTTCATATTATAAACTGTATTATGGGGCTGCTCACTGTAAGTCTCATTTCATAAACTCATATCTACTGTGTAATAATAGTATAGATATTTCGAGTTTCCCCGGCTACTACGTCTAGAACTAGGTGACGCCGTTTCACTTATTCGTAGAAATAGGCGCCTAGATCCCCAATAGGAGCACCAGATACAGTCTTCCCTTCGGCTGTCCTCATTAGGAATCGTCAAGAAGCTCTACTCCCCAAGATGAATGTATTCTCCGTGAATGGCATCTTTGAGTTTCTTCCTAATTCTCGAACTTTCCTGACTTGATCTATTCCTTGTGGATAGCTTGCCTTGAATGTCTCAGGATTTGGGTACCCACTACGGTCATAATCTTGGACCTTAACTAAGGAACCCTCTTTAAAAGCTAAAAGTCGCTGGATAGTAAACCTCGCACGTTTACCAGTGGTTTTTATCTTTAAAAGAGTTATCTCTCCTAATGGAAAGGAGATGATAGACCCACGGGCTTCTTAAAAGCATCGGCCTCCTCTTGGGCATTATACAAGGACCCACAGGCTTCCTAAAATCAACCCCGCCTCCTCTTAGGCTTCGTACAAGGACCCTACGGCTTCTTAGAAGTATTCACAGCCTCCTCTTAGGCTTCGTATAATGATCTCTTCCTCCGGGAATGATAGCCTCCTCTTGGGCTTCGTACAAGGACCCGTCGGCTTCTTAAAATTTTCCAGCCTCCTCTTGGGCTTCGTACAAATTGTCCCGAGGACCTCCTAGAGGTATAGGAACAGAACCTAGTCATCCTCATAGAACAGTTCTTTCATAGAGTCTACTACTGTTTCTCAAAGCATAGTACAAAAGATAAAACTCTAGACACGGACAGTCTAACTTCCTTGAGTCTCAAAGACATTCTCAAGCACCCTTCATTAAATAGGAAGGAAACCCGCAGACTCGGATAGTCTCAATACCCTTTGGATTTCCCGTTTCCTCAAAGAGAAGGAAATATCCCTCATCCTCAAATTAAATCCCTGAGTACAGTGTTACTCATATAAGAACTGATTTTCTCTTTTAAAATCAGTATATTGGATCTGTCACTCAACTGAAACAGTTACAATAGCCTCCATCTCGGGCTTCGTACGAGATACCAAAATTCTCCCCAGCGGGGTCAAACAACGTTTCAGCCTCTCTCTCGGGCTTTGTACGAGACACATAAGAGACTCCCTCATTGAGCCAATCCCCCTTTCGCCTCCATCTCGGGCTTTATACGAGATACAAAAAGGTTCTTATTAAACCAAACAAACAATCGCCTCCATCTCGGGCTTTATACGAGATACCAAAAGATTCCCTCGTTGAGTCAAAACCTTTTTCGCCTCTCTCTCGGGCTTTGTACGAGACACAAATTAGCCTTCTCTTAGGCTTTGTATAATGATTTTCCTAGCGGAAAGTAGCCTCCTCTTAGGCTTCGTATAAGAAAACCACTGGTTGATCCAATTAACCTTTTAGCATCAAAGCTGTGCCTCGTTCACAGTACACAAACATCAACAACTCCTTTCCCTTCATCTAATCGCTGTAAGCGGCAAGCCTCTGGATCATCTACATCCATGCCACTGTCCCTCTTTTAGCATGAGAAATTCCTAAGGAAAGATGGCATTGCTCTACACTGAGTTAAAGTCTTCTCCTTCAGGTTAAAACCCTTTCTTCGGAAATTATGGCATTGCACGGATCCGCGTATCCCAGTTAAAGTAATTCTACTTCTCCCCTCTTTAGAGATGACAAATTCTCTCTAAAGCCGAGGTCTTTCAGCTTCACGTCTTGGGCTTTGAACAAGACACAAATAGACCTTTCAGCTTCACATCTTGGGCTTTGAACAAGATACAAATCACCTTTCGCTTCACGTCTTGGGCTTTGAACAAGACACCAAAAACCCATTTCCTCCCATAGAATAGGAGGAACTACGAACGCTCTGATTTCCCTGTTTCGGTAAAACGGGAATACGTAGGCATAAGATCGAAAGAAAAGATCTTAGCGAGCGCAATCAACAAAAAACCCAAATCCCGTATCTCCGTCAATCAAAAGCAGTAATTCAAAAGCACCAGTCCTAAACATCCTAATCCTTGTTCCCCGCCAGAAACCTTCTGCCCAGGTAAAAAAAAAAGAAAAAAAACAGTATTGGCGAAAATACAAATAACCAGTACAAAGGCCCCCCACATTGATAGCATCCGTAACCTAACAGACCGCTGTTTAAACTCAGTATGCAAGCAGGGTTAATTGGAGACATCTATTTCCCTTCCTTATTCAGCTCACAATAGGATAAAAAATGAATCGACCTGTAGTCAAAGCTCAAACCGCAGAGAGCGACCAGCGCTTAAGAACCGCGTCCAAAATCGCTCGCTACAGAAAAAATGGCGCCCACCGTGGGGCCAGTCTGTGTTTTCATTTTTTCTTTTCATCACTTGTGTGAATACCACTGATTGGGGCTTCCGCCGTGGAACCCATTTCTGTCAGGAACTTAGGAATCATAGCTTCATTAGGTCTAGGATGATTAGGACAAATATAAATACTGCTTTTCCTAATTGCTATACGTGTTTATTTTTCTGCTACTGGGAATGCGTGTGATGCCGCATGTGGTTAGAATGAGTATACACCTAGAAAAGCCAAACCCTTTCGTAGTGCGGAAGCTATCGGAAATAGTTGTTACGCGATACTACCCTCATTTGAGGCTGGTGATCTATTCTCGGTGAATAGCACTTACTCTAAGATTGCACACAACTCGCTGGCGATCTGCTTGTTGTCTGCCTTCCTGGGAGGAGCTGATGATAATGAGTACAGGTACAAAAATCACCCTAGTATAAATCTTTGGGGATGGGTAGAGCCTTGACTTCATGACAACGACCCTCTAACCCCATGTTTTTTCTATGTTTTGTGTGCTGCATTCATGCATTCATTTAATAAAACATTAAAACATTCAAAAAACTTTCTCTTCTAGTCTCTCTATTTTTCAAATTAAACTAAGACTGTGATTGCAAATATCAGAGAAGAGGATTATGCTAATGGATTTCGGTAGAAGGAGAACTCACCAGTATACCTTCAAGGTTCCAAAGCTAGCGGATTTGAGAAAATTAGCGAGGATGATCGTTAACCCAGAGGCTTTTAGAGCCAAGCACGGTGGTTTGCTACCACTGTTAAGAGTCCATGTGATTAAGGGGATCATGGACGCGCTCATTCAATTCTACGATCCGGTTTATCACTGTTTTACATTCCCAGATTACCAGCTATCGCCAACGCTGGAGGAGTATTCTCATCTGACTGATTTACATATCACTAATCGAGCTCCATTTTCTGGACTGGAAGAAATTCCAAAGAATCAGACTATTGCAATAGCAATTCATTTGGACGAGTCTGAGGTCAGGACTCACATGACTACTAAGGGTGGCATCCAAGGTTTGCCAGCCCAGTTCTTGACAAAGAAAGCTATGTACTTCGCTAGTATAGGGAACGAGACTGCTTTTGAAAGCATCTTTGTCTTGCTCACCTACGGGTTATTTTTGTTTCCCAACATCAATAACTTCGTCGATATCAACGCTATTAAGGTTTTTCTCATTGGAAACCCTGTGCCGACTTTGCTCGTAGATGCGTATCATTCTTTACACTTGGGAAATTTGTACAGCGGAGGGGAGATCACATGATGTGTACCTTTGCTCTACAAATGGTTTATCTCTCACTTGCCCAAGTCTGCTGCTTTTTGGGATTGCAAGAGTGTCTTACGTTGGTCGCAGAAGATCATGTCTCTCACCAATTCCGATGTAGATTGGTGTAATAGGATTTATAAGGGAATCAGAATCATTGACCATTGTGGAAACTTCCCCAGCGTACCCCTCATAGGAACTAAAGGAGGAATCAACTATCATCCGATATTAGTTCTTCGTCAATTTGGATACCCGATGAGACACATCCCACTGGGTGTTCATCTGGAAGGTCTTTTCTTCAATGAAGGAGAAAGTGACAGAGCACTAAAGATGGAAATAGTGCAAGCTTGGAAACATGTTCATAAGAAAGGACGAGAGTCTCTGGGAAAACCGGACTTTGTCTCGGTGGAGCCTTATCTCCACTGGGTACAAACCAGAGCTCTTAAGCTAAAGATGCCTTATCCTCGTTACGGAATTCTTCCGCAATCTGTCATGTACTTCATGACGGAAACTGAAAAGCTTCAGGTTACTCTCAACAAAGTTCAAAAGGAAAGAAGATCTTGGAAGAACAAGTACCGCACCCTCGACGTAGAGTGTATCCAAATACAGCAACTACTAAAAGAGCAAGATGCTCTGATTAAAATTTTGGAGCAGCATGCTGTGGAGAATCAAGATGACCGAAGGAATTTGCTCGCTCCTTTCACCTGGCAAAGGAATGACAACCCGACAACGGCCCAAGCGACCCGGTCAAAGAAGAGGACTCGGGACCCATTAGTTTAGGTTTCTGTTTCTCACTTTGTAATCTACTGTATTTCCATTTCTGCAATCCTTTGGAATTCAATAAAAAGGGGTTTCCCCACTGTTTGATATTTGCAATCTAATTGTCGAAGTTTATTTTGATTAAACCAAAAAGAACAATTAATATAATTGATGACACTGAATTTCACCGTATTTTTGACTCTGATTTCGCATGCATTCTTAGTCTTTTAATGTCATTTTATTATGTTATTATTATGTTTTTCTTTGTTTTCAGGTTTTTAGTCTAATCGGAGCCCCGAGCGAGAAAAGGAGCGAAAAAGGAGCCGAAATGAGCTAAAATAGAGAAAATCAGCATTTTGCACTTATGGCATCCACTCTGGCGGCCGCCACAGGGTCTTCCATGACGTGGCCATGTCTCAAACTCCTCCCAACTGTTTTTCCCCACGATCTCCAACTGCCCAAGCAATTTTGCACTCATGGCGGGCGCCATGGTGTTGTGGCGGGCGCCACAAGAGGAAAACGAATTCCCTCCCAAATTCAAATGCTAGGGGCATCCTTGTCTTTTTCACATGTTTCCTTGCCTATAAATAGGACTTTAGATTTTCGTTTTTCTTCATCCAAGCTTAGTTGTTCATAAGCATATATCAGTGTAATAGTGGTAATCGCTTCACATCGAGGTGTTACTACATTCGAGAGATCGAGTCTGGAAGAGCCTGTGAGATTGAGTCTTGGAGCACTCTGGAAGGAAGTTAATGCTGCCGCCATTTTACTTTCAGTTCGCATTTTACTCAACCACTCCGATTGGAGCAGGTTTTTATTACTTTACCTTTTGTCAACTTTATTTCTTGCACTGTCTTTTAATTTCATTTATTTTCCGCACTCGCTTTATTTTCATTTACTTTCCGCACTCGCTTTACTTTCATTTACTTTCCGCACTCGCACTACTTTCATTTACTTTCCGCACTCGCACTTAAATACTTTTTTATGAAAAATCTAAAAATGAACTTTTACTTTACCATGTCTGGCTAATTTTATAAAGGTTAGAATGTGAAGATGATAACCGAACCGATAATCTGTACAATTGTTAGTGGAAACACTTAAGGGCTATTTTAACTTTCAATATAAGTTTTCCTGTTCTTAAATTCCGTTGGGTAAGATCGAAAGCCGTCCAACGCCTGTCTAAACTTAATTGTTTTTAAACTATTTCAAAAACAGTGAAAGCGCTTTGTTTAGTTTATTAGGAGTTTTTAATTTAAAAGGAAAAGAGATTTTAAAACCATTTTCGGACGCGTTAAGAAGTTTAAAGTCTGGTTCGTAATAACCTCTTTTTTTTAGAAAATCCGGGTTAAAATACTTTTCAACTTGGTCAAGGTACTATATTTCTTAAAAATAGGTTTACTACTCTAACGCAATGCGCGCCTTTTTATCCATGACAATAAGAGGGTTTGATTAGGGGGTACAACTCGGTTCTGAATACGCGAAAGCGACAGTTCCTGTCAAATTAGTTCTTTTCAAAGTAGAAAACATTGCCGGTAAGTAGTTCTATTAGCAAATACTTGGATTATCAATTGGTTGTGTGAATTGCATTCGAACCTGTCTTTATCAATTAATTTTAATTACTTTATTTATTACCGTGCACTCTTCAAAACTACTATTTTCAATCACCTTAGATACACACCTTAACAATAGATAGCGATAGATTGACACTTGGTCTCTGTGGATACGATAATCTTTTATATTACTCTGACGCGTTCGTACACTTGCGAAAAAATACGCATCAAGTTTTTGGCGCCGTTGCCGGGGACCAATTTCGTCAAATTTCATACCCTGTTGTTATACCGTTTAGACTAAGGAAGTTACCCGCCGGTCAATGCGAAAAACTCGTAGTACCGAAAGTTTAGTAGACCCTCTAGCTGAACCAGAACGTTACGCTCGCGCACGTTTATATTTCCGTAAACTTAGGAAAGCTATGGCCGAAGATCAAAATCAAAGACCTCTTAAGGATTTCGCCCAACCATCCAACGAGGAACCTAGTTCTAGTATAGTAAATCCAGCCATACCAGCTAACAATTTTGAACTTAAACCATCCCTGCTGCCGTTAGTACAGCAGAGACAATTCGCAGGTCTTGCTACAGAGAACCCAAACCAATATTTGAAAAACTTTCTCCAACTAGCAGACACCTTTAAAACCAATGGAGCCCCTCCTGAGGCGATTCGCTTAAGACTATTTCCTTTTTCCCTCAGAGATAAGGCCCTATCTTGGTTAGATTCCCTTCCACCAAATTCCATAACAAGTTGAGAAGACCTTAGAAAAGTATTCCTTGCCAGATATTTTCCCCCGAGTAAGACCGCTGTTCTTCGAAACCAAATAACTAGATTTACCCAAAACCAAGGAGAATCGTTGTTCGAAGCCTGGGAGAGATATAAAGAGCTGTTAAGAGCATGCCCACATCATGGTTTAGAAAATTGGTTAATCATTCAAACCTTCTATAATGGACTTCATTATAACACTAAGATGACCATCGACGCCGCCGCAGGTGGCGCACTGATGAACAAACCTTACCCTGAAGCTAGTGCCCTTATCGAAGATATGGCCCAAAACCATCAATCATGGGGAGTAGAACGAGCGATAGTGGAAAAGAAGGAAGCCCAAGGAGGAATACATGAGTTAAGCTCTATAGACATGATGCAAGCTAAAATGGATGCATTAGCCCTAAAAGTTGAGCGTATGTGTACAACCCTGAATACTGCCGCCGCAGTTTCGTCAGATTATGAGATATGTGGGACGAAAAGACACCAATCCGCAGAATGCAGTCTGTTAAACGAGACCATCTCTAAACAAGTGAACTACACCCAAGGGAACCCATTTTCAAATACCTATAACCCTGGATGGAGGAATCACCCAAACTTTTCCTATAAGAATAATAACCCTATCCAAAATACTGCCTCTCCGAGACAATCAAGTTATCAAGCCCCAAGATCAAATCAACCTATGCAACCTGTACCACCAAAACCGAGCCTTGAGAAAATCGTGGATAATTTTGTCGCTGCTCAAATCCAACAAAACAAGGAGTTCATGAACCAAAACGTTCATGTTAACGAACTAATTACCCAGTTAGGAACCAAGGTTGACCAAATAATCACTCACAATAAGATGCTTGAAACCCAAATCTCACAGGTAGCTTTAAACCAAGCCCCTCAGACCACACCTGGAGAACAATTCCCTGGATAACCTCAACAAAACCCGAAAGGACAAGCAAATGTCATTACCCTACGAAGTGGGACCGCTTATGATGAACCTTGTAACCCAAGGTTGAGTGATCCCAAAACTTCTAAGGAAGATGACAACATCCCAGACAAAAAGAAGAAACCAGAGGAATCTGTAAACCAGGAAAGTCAAGAAAAAGGAGAAGAACCCAAAGACAAAACCTATATACCACCCCCACCATACAAACCACCAATACCATATCCGCAAAGACTTAAACAAACCCAGATCAATAATCAGTATCAGAAATTCATTAAGGTTATAGAAAAACTTCACGTAGAAATCCCGTTCACAGAAGCCATAACCCAAATACCATCCTACGCAAAGTTTCTCAAAGACATCCTTACCAATAAACGTAGACTTGATGATCCGAAACCCTTGGAATGTAATTCTATTGCCAAAAATAAATTAGCAAAAAAGGATAAAGATCCTGGAAACTTTTCCATTCCTTGTATTTTGGGGAGTCATGTCATCGAAAAAGCTTTTCTAGACTTAGGAGCTAGTGTGAGCTTAATGCCCTTAGCGGTTTGCGAAAGGTTAAATTTAGGAGAGTTGCAACCTACCAAGATGTCACTTCAATTAGCCGATAGATCTGTTAAATATCCGATAGGCATACTTGAAGACGTCCCTGTTAGGATAGGTCAGCTGTTTATCCCTACTGATTTTGTTGTCATGGACATTAAAGAAGATGATGACATACCAATTCTTCTAGGTAGACCATTCTTATCGACTGCTGGAGCCATAATAGATGTCAAAAAGGGGAAGCTAACCTTCGAGGTAGGGAACGAGAAGATAGAATTTATACTTTCAAAATTTCTTATGGCACCTGTGATAGGAGACGCGTGTTATGCAATAGATATCATTGATGAATGTGTTAGGGAGTTAGAGCAAGAAGAAGTCATTGAAACAATTAAGCTGCCATCAACTCTTATTTTGGAAAATGACAATTATAAGAAACCCTACATCGATGATAACCTTTACGAATGTTTATCCCTTACCCCAGATCCTATGCCTTACCCTATTAAACCAGCCTTAGAACTTAAGGAACTGCCTAAGAACCTGAGATATGAGTTTCTTGATGAAGAAATGAATCGTCCGGTTATAGTTAGTGCTGCCTTGAGACAAAAGGAAATAGATCAACTCTTGGACATTTTACGAAGATATCCCTCAGCCTTAGGATATAATATCTCTGATCTGAAAGGTATAAGTCCATCCGTATGCATGCATCGGATTTCGCTCGAAGCAGATTCAAAACCTTCCAGAGAACACCAGAGAAGGATAAACCCTATACTGAGTGATGTTGTCAAGAAGGAAGTTCTGAAGTTGCTAGAAGCAGGTATAATATATCAGATCTCGGATAGTAAGTGGGTGAGCCCTGTGCATGTGGTACCCAAGAAGGGAGGCATCACAGTTGTGCAAAATGAGAAAGGTGAACAAATAGCAAAGCGGATAGAAGGAGGTTGGCGTATGTGCATAGACTATAGAAAGTTAAATAAAGCAACTAGGAAGGATCATTTCCCTTTACCGTTCATAGACCAGATGTTAGAACGTCTTGCCAGACATTCTTACTTCTGCTATCTAGACGGGTATTCGGGATTCTTCCAAATACCTATACATCCAGAAGATCAAGAAAAAACTACCTTTACATGCCCTTTTGGAACTTTTTCCTACAGACGAATGCCTTTTGAACTCTGTAATGCCCCTGCTACTTTCCAACGTTGCATGATGTCAATCTTTGCAGATTATCTAGATGGAATCATGGAAGTATTTATGGATGATTTCTCGGTTTGCGGTTTTGATTTCCAAAATTGTCTTATCAACCTCGAGAAAATCCTGGAAAGATGTGTGGAGGTGAACCTTGTGCTGAATTGGGAAAAATGCCATTTCATGGTGACTGAAGGAATTGTTTTAGGACATATAATCTCCGAAAGAGGTATAGAGGTAGATAAAGCAAAAATAGAAGTTATAGAGAACCTAAAACCACCCAAGACTATCAGGGAAGTTAGAAGTTTCCTTGGACACGTTGGATTCTACCGCCGTTTCATCAAGGACTTCTCCAAAATAACAAAATCTTTAACTGGCCTGTTAATGAAAGATGCTGAATTCATCTTTGATGAAATATGCAATGAAGCATTCAACCTTTTGAAGCAAGCATTGATTTCAGCACCCATTATGAAACCCCCTGATTGGTCTGAACCGTTTGAGATAATGTGTGACGCCAGTGATTATGCTGTAGGAGCCGTTCTAGGTCAGAGAAAAGATAAAAGATTACATGTAATATATTATGCCAGTAGAACCCTAGACGCCGCCCAGCTCAATTACGCAACAACCGAGAAAGAACTCCTAGCGGTAGTTTTTGCTATAGACAAATTTAGATCATATCTAGTAGGAGCCAAAATTATAGTTTACACCGATCATGCTGCCATCCGTTACCTTCTAAGTAAAATAGATGCTAAACCCAGGTTACTTCGATGGATTTTGTTGCTACAAGAGTTCGACTTAGATATCCGAGATAAAAAAGGCACAGAAAATGTAGTAGCCGATCACCTATCTAGGCTAGAATACCTGAATCCTGAATTAGTACCCATAATTGATGATTTTGCCGATGATAGACTGATAGCCCAGTTGGAAACCATTGAAGATAAAAAACCAGACCCTCATGAGCACTTTCAAAAATCCTTAGCTATAAGTAACGTGCCCTGGTACGCTGATTTTGTTAATTACCTAGCTGCTGATATCATACCCCCTGATCTCGATTACCACAAGAAGAAGAAGTTCTTAAGTGATGTTAGAAACTTCTATTGGGACGAGCCACTTCTTTTCAAGAGAGGTAAAGATGGCATTTTCCGCCGTTGCGTTCCAGAAGACGAGGTAGAAAGTATAATTCAGCATTGTCACTCTGCGCCTTATGGTGGACATGCAAGCACCTCTAAGACCTACGCCAAGATTCTTCAAGCTGGCCTATTCTGGCCTACCATGTGGCGTGATGTCCATGCTTACATTGTCAAATGTGATAGGTGCCAACGCACAGGAAATATTTCAAGACGCGACGAAATGCCTTTAAGAAACATCCAAGAAGTAGAACTCTTCGACGTATGGGGTATAGATTTCATGGGACCATTCCCACCATCTTTAGGAAACAAGTATATCTTAGTTGCAGTAGACTACGTGTCTAAATGGATTGAAGCGATAGCTGCACCCACAAACGACACTAGAGTAGTGATTAAATTATTTAAAAATTACATATTCCCCAGATTTGGAACACCCCGTTTAGTTATAAGTGATGGAGGATCTCACTTCATATCAAGAATATTTGATAAGCTTTTAAGCAAGTATGGAGTTAAGCATAGAGTAGCAACACCATATCACCCACAGACTAGTGGCCAAGTGGAAGTATCTAATAGGGAGATTAAACAAATTTTAGAAAAAACTGTCTCTGTATCCAGAAAAGATTGGTCGCAAAAGCTTCAAGAGGCTTTATGGGCCTACAGAACCGCTTTCAAAACCCCTATAGGAACAACCCCCTACCAACTAGTCTATGGAAAATCTTGTCATTTACCTTTTGAGTTAGAGCATAAGGCCTATTGGGCCATTAAAACTTTGAATTTGGATTACCTAACTGCTGGTGAGAAACGTATCCTTGACATCCACAAATTGGAAGAACTCAGACAGCAAGCCTACGAGAATGCCATAATATACAAAGAAAGAACAAAAGCTTGGCACGACAAAAGAATCGTAAGAAAAGACTTCAACTTAGGCAACCCCGTTCTCCTGTTCAATTCTAGGCTACGGCTCTTCCCAGGAAAGCTCCGTTCAAGATGGACTGGCCCCTTCAAAGTATCAAAAATTATGAGGTCTGGAGCTGTTGAAATAAAAAACGAGACATGTAAACCATTCATCGTCAATGGACAAAGACTGAAGCTCTACGAAGGAGGAGACATTCCAACGACCTACTCCAACCACACTCTAAGTGATCCACCAATCCCGACAAGAGATGTATAAGTTCCAGTCGTCAAGCTAACGACGTTAAATAAGCGCTGCATGGGAGGCAACCCATGATTTTCTTACCCTATTTACTTTTTCTACATTTTGTTTTATTTTATTTTTTTGTTATATTTTGTCAGGACTAATGTTTGAAATGTTTGTGTTTTACAGGACCTTCTTCCTAACTCTGTGCAGAATGCAGAATTTTGACGACATGCATGTGACTTTCAGGAATGACGCCCAGAGAGAGCGTTACTTTGTCCACTTCAGGCGTCCTATGGCACCTACGAGGTACCCAGATCAGGCTTGCATGGAGGCTTTAGGCATTGAGCCTAGTGTCAGATTCTTATGCCACCAGCTTCAATGGGACCAGTTCGACGACCTGAACAACACCTATAGGAACCTCACTTTGGAGTTCCTCAGCTCGTTTTCTTATGACCCCTGGGCCGGACCATATGGATGTGCTATTTTCAGGTTATTTGGGACTGAGTACTCCTTCACTCATAAGGAGTTTGGTGATTTATTAGGTTTTCAGACGACCCCTGATGCTATTCCTGAGACACCTATGGGATACTTTCTGAGTAGGGAAGTGGAGAAGTTCTGGAGTGATATCTCTGGTGGAGGGAGTCAGGATCCTTCCACCCAGTTCTCACATGTTATCCACAACCCTGCATTGAGGTATTTTCAGATGATCATAGCACACTCTTTCTTTGGATTGCCAGATGCTGAGACCTTGCTTAGTGAGGAGGAGATCTTTCTACTATTTTGTGCGACCCAGTCACGTCCCGTGGCATGTGGGAACTTTCTGCTGAAAGGTCTTAGCAGTATTGCCAGGTCATCAGTAGGTATTATTCATGTGGGAGGTATTGTTACCCAGATTGCTGTTGCTTTAGGCCTATTGCGTAAGTTGTTACATCTCAGGGTTTTCAGTGAATACACCACCATGGACGTTGATTTCTGCCTAGACAGAGGGTTGATAAGGAGAGCCTCTACAAACCCCAACCAGTTCAGATTGTTGATCGACAAAGAGGCTGTTCATTACTTTTTGCTGCCTGATCCGATGATGACCAGTGTTCATGACCCAGCTAATTGGAGATATGCTTTGGAGGGTTATGGAGAGACTATTGAGGAGCCTAGATCGCCTCCTATTGCTGAGTACACCCCTTCACCTCCGTCTCCCAAACTCACTGTATTATCTAATAATTTGTCTTTGCAGCCACCCGATTTATACACCCAGGTTGTTGAGCTCCGTAGAGAGACTGCCAAGCTCAAACAGGAGGTAGCTGATCTTGCTTTGCAGATTGAGGTATCTGATCTCACTCATGCTACTAAGGCAGACTCTTTATACCAGGAGATCGGGGAGCTTCGTCGCGAGATCGCTGAGCTTCGTGGATCCAGCCAGGCAGAGGAGCCAGCTGATTGATCATATTGCCCTGACTTACTACTCTATTATTTAGTATTCAGTATTTCTGCGTTTTCTTTACTTTTTAGCATATCTGGACACATTTCGTATTTTCGCATTTCCTATATTTTCCTATGTACTTTGATTTTATATATATATATACATATATTATGTGTGTTTTTATTTTTCCTTTTATATATATATATCCAATAATAATTTTATTTTTCTAAATATTTGATTTTTATTTCCACAAAATTGTGCAAGTCCCGTGTTGAAGAGGAAAACAAATGAGAACGCTATCGGGACCCCCCAGACGCAAAAGGTAAGAGAGGCCCATTCCAAAATTCAAAATTTTGGCCCAGGTCCGAAAATGACCTTATGGCGCCCGCCATAGCCTTATGGCGCCCGCCACGGAGTCCTGGTAAATACGGGGGAGAACTTCATCTTCCACCATTTTTCTCCTCTTCCAAAACTCCATTAAAACCCATAAAAGCTCCCACCTTTATTTAATACCCACTATCCATTAACCCTTTCAAACTTCCATTTGAAATTCCACCAATTAAATTCCATAAAAATCTCACCTTTACCAACTTATATTTTAACCCATCTTCACTATCTTCAAATCAATTCAAGGAGCAAGCTATGGAGTTCGAAGGATATATTTTGCGAGAAGGAAAACCCGGGGATAGGTAGAGGAGGAATATTCAAAGGCTTCAAGGTCGAGAAATTCTCTCGACGAGGTACGTGGACGACAACTGTCTCTATACCTTGGGTATTTATCATAGTGTTTATCATTTACTTGATTTTTTGGGACTGCACTCTATTTTTGAAAACCGAGAACCAACCTTTGAGAAACTGACAGTTGAGTTTTTAAGTTCTTTGACCTACACTGTCCACCCTAACACTACTAGCACAGTCGGTACTGTCCAATTTAGAATGTTTGGAATAGAATATAAGTACAGTATCGACGAACTAACAAGTCTGTTAGGGATTCCTCTTTGGGAAGGTGCTATTTGTGAGACCCCTTTGGATGACGGATGGTCGGTCGATGCATTTTCTTTTTGGCAGAGATTGTCGAATAATTTAATAACTTCTTTTGAAGGAATTCTCGCATCGACCATCCACAACCCGACCATCAGAGTTTTTAGATACCTGTTGGCATGTACTATTTTTGGCCGGGATAAGCCAAATAAGGTTAATGCTAAAGAGCTTCAGTTTTTACAAGGAAGTCTCACAAATAGAAGAATCAATCCGGTCCCGTTTATGCTTTCTCACATGTCTGTTACTATTAATAAAGAAGGACCGATTGTTTTTGGAGGACTGATTACGTCTATTGCTCGGGCCCTTAACCTGAACAATGAGATAGCCATACTAGAGCCCTTAACTCCTCGCACAATCAACCTAAAATTTCTAAAAGATATGAAATTGTGCCGAGCGAGAAGAGAGGGTGGTTTTGTATTGATGATCCATGGTGTAGCTAGCCCATCTGTTGCCTTGCCCTGCAGTAGACGTACCGATGTACGTAATGAAAGGAACTGGACCTATGATTTAAATGCTCCACCTGTTTTAGGTCCACTTCCTCCTAATATTCCTGATACGGAGGGACACGACACTGACGAAGAATTTGAGCGGAGAGATCAGTCTCCCATACCTCATGTGTCCCCCCATCATCCTTCACCACCACACACCGCACCCTCTTCCTCTAACCCTTTTGCAGGTTCAGTCCCTGGATCCTATGTCACTGAGGAGATGTGGCATGACCTTATGGCTAGAGAAGAAAGGCGAGATGACCTTCTCTCTACCATTCAGCAACAACTGACGGATAATATGAGCTTCATGGAAGAATCACGACGGAGGACAGATCGATCCTTCGAGTCCGTTTCTCGCACCTTGCTTGCGATCGCAGACGAGCAATCCCGTCAGCAAGACTTCAACCGCCGGCATTACGAGCTTATGGAGGCTACTCAAGGTTCCGTTCTAGGTAACCTTCGACAGGTCAGAGATGCCCAGGCGGCCTTATCAGCCCGATTGGACCGGAGAGACCAGCATCGTAGCAGATCCCGTCGTCCCAGGCATTCCCATCAGGACGACGAGGGCACCAGTGGTCCACATCAGTAGTTTTACAGGTTACTCTCCTTATCTTATTTCGAAACATTGGGGACAATGTTCGATTTAAGTGTGGGAGGGGATTTTATTGCTTTCTATTTCCATTTTTAGTTAGTTGTTTATTTCTTGTTTTTGTCTATGTCTTTTTTCTAGAAAATGCATAAGTCTGACGAGTCACCAGTACAGTGTATCCCTAGTGCACCCTCATTTTTTCCCCATTTCTTTAGCCCTTAAAAAAAAAAAAATATATATATATATATATATATATTTTTTGCAAAAAAGAAAACATTGTTGTTCTACACGTTTTTTGGGCTTTAAGACAGGTTTGGATTAGGATGTGGTGACTTAGGTGAACTTTTTGAAACATTAGTATCGTTTTAGCACCGTAGACTTCACGAATATAGGAATCATTCCAAAACCCCATGTACCATGGCCTTAATTATCATTTCCAAATTTGTCCTAAGTAGTTTATTTCAGCAGTCAGCTCCGGCCTAAGCATGTTCTACGTAGGGGACTGATGAACATAAGTGAATGATCCAGTAAAATAAATAAAGAAAAAGGAAAACTCCGGATAGATGACCCTCACAAGGTCGTTTAAACCAAAAATTTGAATTGTT
The DNA here is from genome assembly GCA_022829125.1 of Lathyrus tuberosus. Lineage (NCBI taxonomy): Eukaryota > Viridiplantae > Streptophyta > Magnoliopsida > Fabales > Fabaceae > Lathyrus > Lathyrus tuberosus. The sequence goes on along the minus strand of JALAZF010000024.1, from coordinate 23,045,285 downwards.
GCCACAAAAAATAATATATATATATATAATTTTAGCTCACCCATTGTTAGTTGGTTCAGAGGTATCTGGCGCTGAACTCGGTAGGGCGGATTACGATCCGATCCCCCACAACTGCATTTGGGTTAAATAAAAGGGTTTACATAGTCATATGTGCCAGAAACCCTATGTTTTGGATCAGAATCACTAACAGGTCACTCTACTATGAAACATGTACGGATAACGGGCTTAATGTGATTGCGCCTGAATGAAAAGGACCCAAAAAGAGATGAAGAGGTAGGCCTAGTTATTGTGGGATGATACGGTTAACTAATATAAGAATGAAGTTTATGTCCGCCTCTGCGGATAAGTGTCATTACGATACCCTTGGTTCACTTAGTACCTGTCACTACATCCTGACTTGAACTTAGAAGCCCTTTTTGCCCGAATCACGTGTCAGCACTAGTTTTCTTACTTTGAGCTTTAAATGTTTTGCTTGAGGACAACCAAAGGTCTAAGTGTGGGAGAATTTGATGACACTGAATTTCACCGTATTTTTTACTCCGATTTCGCATGCATTCTTAGTCTTTTAATGTCATTTTATTATGTTATTATTATGTTTTTCTTTGTTTTCAGGTTTTTAGTCTAATCGGAGCCCCGAGCGAGAAAAGGAGCGAAAAAGGAGCCGAAATGAGCTAAAATAGAGAAAATCAGCATTTTGCACTTATGGCATCCACTCTGGCGGCCGCCACAGGGTCTTCCATGACGTGGCCATGTCTCAAACTCCTCCCAACTGTGTTTTCCCCATGATCTCCAACTGCCCAAGCAATTTTGCACTCATGGCGGGCGCCATGGTGTTGTGGCGGGCGCCACAAGAGGAAAACGAATTCCCTCCCAAATTCAAATGCTAGGGGCATCCTTGTCTTTTTCACATGTTTCCTTGCCTATAAATAGGACTTTAGATTTTCGTTTTTCTTCATCCAAGCTTAGTTGTTCATAAGCATATATTAGTGTAATAGTGGTAATCGCTTCACATCGAGGTGTTACTACATTCGAGAGATCGAGTCTGTAAGAGCCTGTGAGATTGAGTCTTGGAGCACTCTGGAAGGAAGTTAATCCTGCCGCCATTTTACTTTCAGTTCGCATTTTACTCAACCACTCCGATTGGAGCAGGTTTTTATTACTTTACCTTTTGTCAACTTTATTTCTTGCACTGTCTTTTAATTTCATTTATTTTCCGCACTCGCTTTATTTTCATTTACTTTCCGCACTCGCTTTACTTTCATTTACTTTCCGCACTCGCACTACTTTCATTTACTTTCCGCACTCGCATTTAAATACTTTTTTATGAAAAATCTAAAAATTAACTTTTACTTTACCATGTCTAGCTAATTTTATAAAGGTTAGAATGTGAAGATCATAACCGAACCTATAATCTGTACAATTGTTAGTGGAAACACTTAAGGGTTATTTTAACTTTCAATATAAGTTTTCCTGTTCTTAAATTCCGTTAGGTAAGATCGAAAGCCGTCCAACGCCTATCTAAACTTAATTGTTTTTAAACTATTTCAAAAACAGCGAAAGCGCTTTGTTTAGTTTATTAGGAGTTTTTAATTCAAAAACAGCGGACGCGTTAAGAAGTTTAAAGTCTGGTTCGTAAGAACCTCTTTTTTTTAGAAAATCCGGGTTAAAATACTTTTCAACTTGGTCAAGGTACTATATTTCTTAAAAATAGGTTTACTACTCTAACGCAATGCGCGCCTTTTTATCCGTGACAATAAGAGGGTTTGATTAGGGGGTACAACTCGGTTCTGAATACGCGAAAGCGACAGTTCCTGTCAAATTAGTTCTTTTCAAAGTAGAAAACATTGCCCGTAAGTAGTTCTATTAGCAAGTACTTGGATTATCAATTGGTTATGTGAATTGCATTCGAACCTGTCTTTATCAATTAATTTTAATTACTTTATTTATTACCGTGCACTCTTCAAAACTACTATTTTCAATCACCTTAGATACACACCTTAACAATAGATAGCGATAGATTGACACTTGGTCTCTGTGGATACGATAATCTTTTATATTACTCTGACGCGTTCGTACACTTGCGAAAAAATACGCATCAATAATCATTGCATTCATCATTCTCACATCGCGTATTCTCCTTACCTACGAATCTCACGTTTGTGTCTCGGTTCTAGAGTCAAACTGTCTCATTCGTATAATACTCGGGCCAATCGTCAGAAAAAGATGGATGATCTTGAGGAAGAAAACAGAGAATTGAAAGAAGAGATCGACGCTCTGAGAGAGGATATGAGAAAGCTTCGTAACGACATGCAAGTCATGGCAGAAGCTCAGCTACAAAGAACTGTGATCTCAGAGATCACCTCAACGCCCATCATAGAAAAGTATGATCCTAGGTATCAGATGCCGAAAGATCGTCCTTGGGGCATGCCTGTTAACTATATCCCGGAAGGATATGTTCTGCCGATCACTGAAGATCAGGGAATCGCAACAGAAGCCGCTGGGCCTGAAGGTTACAAACTTCGGGAGAGTGAAGATGCCAGGGGCATACTCAAGACTCCTGAAGGTTACAAACTTCGGGAGGCGCCAAGACTTACTGCCGTAGTCACGGTACCGCCCCCTGTGGTGCACACTGTCCCGGAAGGACAGATTCCACAGACACCTTCTGGTAAGAAGGAAACTATGTTTGACAGAATGGATGAATTCCAGGAGCAGTTCTTGGAAATGCAGAAAGAGCTGCAAGCCATTCGCGGTCAGGATCTATTTGGAAAGGACGCCGCAGACCTCTGCTTAGTCCCAAATGTGAAAGTCCCGCACAAGTTCCAAGTGCCCGACTTTGAAAAATACAAGGGTAACTCTTTCCCTCAGAGCCATCTGGTGATGTACGCTCGGCGGATGTCAGCTCAGACGGAGAATCAGGACCTGCTGATTCACTACTTCCAGGATAGTCTAACCGGTGCCGCATTAAAATACTACATGGGTTTAAACCGTGCCACGATCAGCACTTTCAGAGATCTTGGCACTGCCTTCGTCCAACAATACAAATACAATTTGGACATGGCACCCGACAGAGATCAACTCAGATCAATGTCGCAAAAGGACAAAGAAACCTTTAAGGAGTATGCTCAAAGGTGGCGTGAAATTGCCGCTCAGATTTGTCCACCTCTTGAGGAAAAAGAGATGACAAAAATCTTCTTAAAAACCTTAAGCTCATTTTACTATGACCGAATGATTGCCAGTGCACCCAGTGATTTCACCGAAATGGTCGGCATGGGTGTACGTCTTGAGGAAGTCGTCCGAGAAGGACGTTTGGTAAAAGACACTGGATCAACGAGCGGTACTAAAAAATACGGTAGTGCTCTCCCTAAGAAAAAAGAGCAAGATATTGGGAATATCTCTCTCGGAAAGCAAAGGCGACGTTACCAGCCAGTAGCAGCTGTAACTCCTGCTATCGGCCCCACGCCTGTTCCTATGTATCAACCTCAGGTTGCGCAGACCAAACCTGACCAACAAAGGACACAACAACCTCTTCAGCAGGCTCGTCCTCCATATAACAACAACCGTACAATACGGCCACCAGGATTTGATCCTATACCTGTAATGTACGCAGAACTGTTTCCGTTACTGCTGGCTAAGGCGCACATTCAGACTAAGTCTCCCCTTTCAGTTCCGGAAAATCCGCCTTTTTGGTTTAAAGCGGATCAAACATGCCCTTATCATCAAGGAGGTTCAGGGCATAACATTGAGACTTGTCTCAATTTCAAATCCGACGTGCAAAAGCTTGTAAGGAGCGGGCTCTTATCTTTCAAAGATACGAATCCTAATGTTCTTACGAACGCGCTGCCTCAACATGAGAAAGCTGCAGTCAATCTGATTGAGAAAGAGACTAACAATGTCTATCAAATTCACGATGTACTCTTATTGGGGACCAATTTGGTCAAGATGCATTGTAGACAGAGTGGATATGGCCATGTGCCACCTCATAATTATCACCACTGTGATATCTTCTCTAAAGACAACCAGGGATGTTCTGTAGTGCAAGCAGCTCTACAGGAACAAATGGATCTTGGATGGATCCAAGAGCACCGAGTTTGTGGAGTTAACATGGTTTACACGAATTTCAACATCATTCAGAACCACGACATCCGTGCAATGAATGTCAACTTGGTGGCAATGCACTCAAGGCAAGGCCAGTATCATAATCTGCCGCAGCACGATTACAGTTCCTGTCTGATTTGCTCGGTAAACAAACAGGGATTCTCTTTCATACAAGAGGCCCTCCAGCGTCAGATGGATCTTGGATGGATCCAAGACTACCATGGTAGGAACTCCTATCAAATCAACATGGTTTAGATCTTTGACATTCGCGTGATGAATACCAACCTGGTAGAGTTACATGCTGAGCAGGTCCGACTCGGATTCTTAATATCACATGATTATCAAAGCTGTAAAGCAGGTTGTGAAAACGATCGAGGTTGTACCCTTGTCCAGGAGGCACTTCAGCACTTGTTAAATCACTGGTGGATGCCAATCTATATGGACGAAGATACTCAGCAGATTAGTATCAATCACAGGAATCCTACTCGTCGTCAAAGTCAGGATGTCCGATCAATGGAAGATAACCTAGTGAGGTTACATTGCATTCAAAGTGGGCGTGGCCAGGTGCCACCACACAATTACGACCGTTGTAGCGTCTGTTCAGAAGGTAACCAAGGGTGTTACCTTGTGAGAGCAGCTCTTCAGGGACAGGTCGATCATGGAGAAATTCATCCATGTCCGGGTTCAGGACCCATCAACTGGTCGCCGAACTACCTTGCCGAGCAAGTTGAGGATGTTGTCACGATCTCTGGTCATCACAGGACCAGGGATGTTTGTGCCATCATCCCTCTACTTGACGAATCTAGAGTTCCCAACCGGGAACGGATCAAGGTTACTTATGATGGTCAGAAAAATCAGAAGGTTCCCATAGTCATCTATCTACCGGGGCACTACCGTATGAATCAGCTAAGGCAATCCCTTACAAATACGGTGCAACAATAATCGAGAATGGAAAGGAAATTCCATTACCCTCCGTCATGAATATTGCAGACATCAGTCGTGTAACACGGAGCGGTCAAATCTTCAACCGAGGGGTTGGAGAATCCAACAAAGAAAAGGAACTTCCGGCAGAAATTCCTGATCCACCAGTCGGTCAATCTAGTAATCCCGACTTTTCAAAAGACAAATATGAGATGCTGAAGCTCATCCAAAGGAGTGAATATAACATTGTTGATCAACTGTTACAGACTCCTTCAAAGATCTCGGTATTATCACTGTTACTCAATTCAGAAGCACACAGAGAGGCTCTACAGAAAGTTTTGGAGCAAGCCTTTGTGGAATAGGATGTAACAATCAAACAGTTCGATAGTATTGTCTCTAACATCACTTCCTGCAACAATTTAGGATTTAGTGATGAGGAATTACCTGAAAAGGGTCACCGTCATAACATGGCGCTCAATATTACAGTTAACTGCCAGGACGATGCTTTAGCCAACGTACTGGTAGACACAGGGTCAGCCCTGAATGTTATGCCGAAGTCCACTTTGATGCAATTATCATTCAAGGGCCCTCCGATGAGAGTCAGCGAGGTCGTCGTCAAAGCATTCGACTGATCCAGAAAAACAGTTATCGGCGAAGTGGATCTTCCCATAACTATTGGTCCTCATACTTTCCAAGTCACTTTCCAGGTCATGGACATCCGGGCAACATACAGTTTTTTATTAGGAAGACCTTGGATACATCAGGCTGGAGCGGTTACTTCAACCCTCCACCAAAAGCTAAAGTTCATCAAGAACGGCCAACTTATCACGGTTTGTGGGGAACAATCCTTGTTTGTGAGTAACCTATCATCATCTACTTGTGTGGAACCCGAGGAGGTTATTGGAACTCAGTTCCAAGCACTATCGGTGAGCAAGAACGATCAATCTGAAGGAGGAACTTCAATTTCCTCATACAAAGATGCTATCAAAGCGGTCGAGAGTACCGATACGACAGGATGGGGACGGCTTGTCATTCCTATTGACAATAAAACAAAGAAGGGTCTTGGTTTTTCTGCGACCTGTACCCAGACGGCCGCCAACGATGAAAGTCTTCATCCCCTTCAAAACTTCTTCCACAGTGGAGGTTTTCTTCACCCGGTGTCTCAGACAGTTCATGCTATCAATGAGGAAGATCCCTCTGACGCAGATGAAGAGTGGAAGTCCTATCTTAACAAGGACGGTTATATGTCTCAGGAAGAGGTGCATATGCCTTTTTGCTTTCCTTCAGAAAGTCCGAGATTTATACCAAGATCAGATGTCGAAATGATCTACGGAGATTGTGATCCGGAAGGATGCCGTGCTCCGCCAAATTCATTAGAGGAAGACACTCTGATGAAAGACAACTTTGACCACAATTACTATGGCCCGATGGATGGCCTGCCAATGTGGCAGCCTTACCCAGGAAACTTGGGGCAAGAAAGTCAGCCAAGCAATGAAACTCAGCTGAGCGTCATTGAACAGAATACCTATGTCCCCACCATGTCATGGGATCAACACTCAGGTCATTCAGAAACTACTCAACATGAAGATGAATTCGCAATGTTTGCAGGACTTGAATTCATTAACTATGGTTTTCCCGAGGTCAACGTCATCGAGAAAGATGACTCCTCCAGTTCCAAAGAAGTTTGGGACACTCTGGGACAACCGAGTGGAAAATTCGAATTTATGGTCAAGTACGCCGCTCCCGAAAGCTCTCGTATCAGGCTCGAAGATATCCAGCCAACTGGATGGGGAGATACAGCTGAGAGTACCAATGCTATGCAAAATGCAACAGAGGAATCCTCCTACGACAATGCTGCCTGGGAAACAGATTCCAATGATCCTGCTCTACCAGAAATCAGCGTCATTTCTGAAGACAAATCAAGGAAGGTGCCAGACTTTGTGATTCACCGAGGAGCTCGCCGCCAATGGATTGTTGTCGATGTTCCGAAGGTCATTCGCCAGTCAAAGTAATTGCCATCTTTAAACCTTTCACCCTGCCCAGGTGAAACGGATATTTTGATTGGGCTCGTTTTCTGTAAATTTCCCTCTTCGCTTTGCCCAAAGCGACAGAGTTTTGTTTTATAGGGCTGTAGTTTCAAGATTCGACTTGTTCATTAATAAAATAACGTCGTTCTGTAATTTCCGCATTAATTGTTGTTTTCTCTTTTTGCTTTTTCAGAAAATGGTAATCCTAAAAAAACATTCAATAATAAAAACAAGCAGTAAAATCAAAACACTGCACACACTTACATTTTCTCTATCTCTTCTAAACACGAATCATCATGTCATGCAGATTGTTTGTTTTATACCCCGTTGAAACATACGATCCGATGCCTTCTTCCAACTTTGAGTTCCCGGTATTCGAGGCTGAAGAAGAAGTTGACAACGAAATTCCAGAAGAGATCTCCTGACTACTCAGACAAGAGGAAAGGTCCATTGAACCTCACAAAGAGCCGTTGGAAATGGTAAACTTGGGTTCAGAAAAAGAGAGAAAAGAAATCAGGATCGGAGCACTGCTCAGTCCAACTACCAAAGAGGGTTTGACAAAGCTTCTCAAAGAATTCCCCGATGTATTCGCTTGGTCCTATCAGGATATGCCAGGGTTGGATACCAGCATCGTGGAACATCACTTACCTTTAAGATCGGAATGTCCGCCAGTAAAGCAAAGGTTGAGACGTACTCACCCGGACATGGCCATCAAAATCAAAGAGGAGGTACAGAAACAGATCGACGCGGGTTTCCTTGCTACATCTGAATATCCTCAATGGTTAGCCAACATCGTACCCGTTCCCAAAAAGGATTGAAAGGTCAGAATGTGTGTTGATTACTGAGATCTGAACAAGGCAAGTCCAAAGGACGACTTTCCTTTGCCGCACATTGACATTCTGGTTGACAGCACAGCAAAATTCAAAGTATTCTCCTTCATGGATGGATTCTCGGGCTATAATCAGATCAAAATGGCGCCGAAAGACATGGAGAAAACTTCGTTCATTACCCCATGGGGTACCTTTTGTTACAAGGTAATGCCGTTCGGTTTGAAGAATGTCGGGGCAACCTATCAAAGGGCCATGACTACTCTGTTTCATGACATGATACACAAAGAAATCGAGGTATATGTCGATGATTTGATTGCAAAATCAAGAACAGAGGATGAGCACGTTGAACATCTGTCAAAATTGTTCGAACGTCTAAGAAAATTCAAGCTCCGCTTGAACCCCAACAAGTGCACCTTTGGTGTCCGTTCGGGGAAACTACTAGGGTTCATCGTCATCCAGAAAGGAATTGAAGTTGATCCTGACAAGGTCAAGGCCATCCAAGAAATGCCTTCTCCGAAAACTGAAAAACAAGTCAGAGGATTCCTGGGACGTTTAAACTACATCTCCAGATTCATATTCCTTATGACCGCGACGTGTGCGCCGATTTTCAAATTACTCAAAAAGAACCAGGATTGCGTTTGGTCAGAAGATTGCCAAACCGCCTTCGACAGTATCAAAGAATATCTGTTGAATCCTCCGATTCTATCACCTCCAGTGGAAGGAAGACCACTGATCATTTACCTCACAGTCCTAGAGGACTCAATGGGATGTGTACTTGGCCAACAAGACGAAACTAAGCGGAAAGAGTCTGCCATTTACTATCTAAGCAAGAAATTCACCGACTGCGAAACTCGGTACACAATGCTTGAGAAAACTTGTTGCGCTTTGGCTTGGGCAGCCAAACGTCTTCGCCAGTACATGATTCGTCATACTACTTGGTTGGTCTTCGAAATGGATCCAATCAAGTACGTTTTCGAAAAACCTGCTCTCACGGGAAGGATTGCCCGTTGGCAGATGTTACTATCAGAATATGACATAGAGTACCATGCTCAGAAAGCCATTAAGGGAAGTGTTTTAGCCGATCATTTGGCTCATCAACCGATTGACGATCAAGAATCAATCGGGTTTGACTTCCTAGACGAAGATGTCATGTATCTAAAGATGAAAGATTGCGATGAACCGCTACCCAGTGAAGGGCCAGAACCTGGTTCCCAGTGGGGACTTATCTTTGACAGAGCAGTCAATCATTATGGAAACGGAATTGGGGCAATCATTGTTACCCCTCAGGGTTCCCACATTCCTTTAACTGCCAGACTTACGTTCAAATATACGAACAACGAGGCTGAATACGAAGCTTGTATTATGGGTCTCGAAGAAGCAATTGATTTAAGGATCAAAAACTTGGACGTATACGGCGACTCAGCCCTGGTTATTAACCAGATAAAAGGAGATTGAAACACATACCAATCAGGATTGGTTCCTTACAAAGACTATGCAAGGAGGTTGTTACCCTTCTTCAACAGAGTCGACTTTCATCACATCCCTCGTGATGAGAATCACATGGCTGATGCATTAGCCACTCTCTCTTCCATGATTAGTGTAGGTCGATGGAATGACATACCTAAGATTGACATAATGCGCCTTGAACGGCCCGCTTACATCTTCGCGATTGAAACAGTCATAGACGACAGACCTTGGTATAACGATATCAAATGCTTCCTTCAGAAACAAGAGTACCCATCTGGGGCACTCAGAAAAGACAGGAAGACCCTCAGAAGATTGGCTGGAAACTTCTTCCTGAGCGGTGACACTCTTTATAAGAGAAATTTTGACATGGTCTTGCTCCGATGCGTCGACAGACCAGAAGCAAACATGCTCATGAAAGAAATTCATGAAGGATCCTTTGGCACTCATGCCAACGGACACACAATGGCGAGAAAAATTCTAAGGGCAGGGTATTATTGGTTGACAATGGAATCCGACTGCTACAAGTACATGAGGAGGTGTCACAAGTGTCAGATATACTCCGACAAAATTCATGTACCGCCATCACATCTCAAAGTTCTTTCTTCCCCGTGGCCATTTTCCATATGGCGAATCGACATGATTGGTATGATTGAGCCCAAGGCTTCAAACGGACATCGGTTCATTCTGGTAGCCATTGACTATTTCACCAAGTGGGTCGAAGCAGTGTCATTCGCCAATGTAACCCGACAAGTGGTGGTCCGATTTATCAAAAACAATATCATCTGCCATTATGGTGTTCCAAGCGAGATCATTACTGATAATGGGTCTAACTTGAACAATAAGATGATGAAAGACTTGTGTGCAGAGTTCAAGATCGAACACCATAACTCATCTCCCTACCGACCCAAGATGAACGGAGCGGTAGAAGCGGCTAACAAGAACATCAAGAAGATTGTTCAAAAGATGGTTGTAACCTATAAAGATTGGCACGAAATGCTACCCTTTGCTCTTCATGGTTATCGCACATCTGTCCGTACTTCAACAGGGGCAAATGGACCCCAAATTATGATGGCCCCTATGTGGTCACGAAAGCTTTCTCAGGCGGCACCTTGAGACTTGCAACCATGGACGGAGAGGAATTTGCCTACCCCACGAATGTTGATGTAGTCAAGAAATACTTTGCCTAATCTAAAAAAAAAACGTCTCGGTGGATTGAAAACCCGAAAGGGCGGTCCAGGCAAAAGTTAGAGACATGAAAAAATCATCCCGGTGGATTGGAAACATCAAGGTACAATCCAGGCAAAAATTAAGGATAATGGCAAGTAACTATGTGCAACAGAGGCAAGTCCCTCAGCAGCAGTTGCATCATCATCCGCCAGGAAAACTCCAGTCAAGGTCATCTTCGACAGAAGCTCAGGATGTCCCGAAGTCAAAGTTGGTAGAAGGATAGTGGTCGTTATGTTTCAACGTAGCCCTTTTCCCTGTAAATTACCATTTTCTAACTTTGTATATACTCTTTGGAATCACGCGTTTGGCTGATCTCCATCTTATCAATAAAATTTGAGCCCTTGTGCTTTTGTTTGTAATTCTTTACTTGTTTTAGCTTTACAGAACGACGTTCTTTAAACTTAATCAGCGATTCTTGAAATAAAACAAAAATGAATTTACTTGTTAAACTTTTTCTGCTTTTAAATTAAAGATGGCATTTCTTTTGACTGTTGAACATCAGAAGAACATCGATCGCTTCTCCCGAAGTAAGCAGACTTCAAAGTGCAGAATCAAAGTACTCCTTCTAAGCCAGTATGCCTGAATGAAGGAATTAACTGTGTCAGAGACCTTGTTTCGTATGACACGCCTCAGCCGAGTTCTCATCTCCTAAGCCCGATCAACATAGCTCCCAACGGGACTATCTCTCCTAAGAAAGGTGGAATTGCTATCAAAGGTACTTCTTCGCGCCGCGCTGGCCGAGTATCCAATTGTGTTCATCCATTAGTCTGTATGTCGCGTCAGTTTTGTCAGCATATACATACGTACTTCATGCATTTTTTATTTGCATTTACATTTCATATTGCATCGTTATCACTCTAGCCGGTCTTGTCCCCTAGTGATAAACAGTTTTCTCAATCGAGTTTGTCAGTTCTTTCCTCGTCAGGAAGTGTTGCGTCTGCACAATCTCGCCACCAGTGTATCTTTAGATCAGAGTCGGCACTTGGCCACTTTGATAACTTGAACCTCTGAAAGATCAGAGAACCTTCAATAAACATCACTCTTCGTCATTGAAGATGATATCCTTGCTTTGCCGGATTAAGCAAAATCCACAGAGAAAACCTCGTGATCAGAGATTCGGCAGCACGCCAGTTTTGCTCCGAAAAACCACTGATGAAAAGGTCATCGGCACCTCAAAATTGGACCCCATCATATGGCGTTTCTCTGGGAAGATCTCGAGAAAAGTATGATGAAAGATCCCAAATGAAAACAGTCTCTCAAGAGACTCATTTTCCCCAAATAGAGTTGACAAATGGCGTCTCCAACAGAGAAGTTTGTGTACCTCTACAATTCAGACGACTGGGTTCTCCAGCAAGTCTGACATCAAACCTTTTTCCGTCAAATGGCATCTCCCCAGGAAAATTCGGCGAGAAGTTTGAAGGAAAACCGCTACACATAGCGTCCCTTGTCAATAAAGTTTATTGACAAAAGAAACTAAGACCAGTTCTTGGTAGGAAACCAGGATCGAGGGGAAGTTTAAATCAGAAACTAAGACCAGTTCTTGGTAGGAAACCAGGATCGAGGGGAAGTTTAAAAAAGAAACTAAGACCAATTCTTGGTAGGAAACCAGGATCGAGGGGAAGTTTAAATCAGAAACTAAGACCAGTTCTTGGTAGGAAACCAGGATCGAGGGGAAGTTTACCTTTTCTAAGCATCATTGCTTAGCTAAAGAAGATGAATGCATAAGCTACCATTCATAACCACCATCAAAATTTCGGGTATTCCGATATTTAATCCTCTTGCACCCCGAATGCCCGAATCCCTTCGTCATTCACACCTTCGGGTATAAGAAGATTAAATAGGGGCATCTGTAATACCCCAAATTTTGACCACTAAGATTTCCCATCATTGTGAAAATCATCAGCACAATATGGATGTACCTTTGTACCACATTAGTCTCCCCAAGGATGGGTGAGCATCCACTACAATCAAAATTAGGGTTTCAAGCCCTCTCTGAGTGCTTAGACAAAGGATCAATCAAGAAATGACATGATATTCAACTTGTCTAATCTCTCAAACATCCACAATGGATCAAAAAGGACTCCCACTTCAAGGATTAAGCACAAGGCTGCTCCCTTCTAGGTGGATCAAGTCTCAAGATCGACAGTGTCACCAAATTAGGGTTTTGGTCGACCAGGGCCTCCAGATGGAAATTTTCATCTGGGCACAAGGCAATGATCCAAAACATAACCTAATATACTCCATGTAACCTCATGGACCCAATCATCAAGTCAATTTTGCCTTAGGGGATGCATTCATAAAAAATCAGGAATTAGGGTTTCTTGACCTAATTCACCCCTAAGTTGACTTTTGGGACAAACCATGAGCCAAGACCTCAAGACATGATTTGAGGGTCTCTAACATACCATATTGATTCATTTGGAACAATGGATTGATCCAAGAAGTTTGAGCAACAAGTCTCAATTCCATCTGCACCACAATTAGGGTTTTAAGGGAAAACTCAACTGTAACTTTGACTTTTGACCTGGACATGCTCCCAAACCCTAATACATGATTGAATATACCCTATGACACCCATGGAACATGTCCATCAAGTTTGATTTAGGTCAAGGACATGATTTCCTGAAGAATTGCACAGTTTGGAATTCATCTGATAAAAAGTCAACTGTGCACAAAAGTCAACTTTGACTTTTTGAGATTTTTCACCAAAATGGATTTTTAACCCTAAAATGATGTTAATGTGTGATTTGAATCGTCATTCATCAAGAAAAATCAAGAAAAGTGAGATAACTTGTAAAAGGGGTAACCATAAAACTTAGAAATTTTTCTAAGTTAAAAATAAAGTGGCAAAGGTACCAACTTTGGAGGACCATAACTCCTAAACCACAAGGCCATTTTTTCTCATCAAAAGATGGATTTGTAGCCCTCATTATCACCTACAAAAACTTCAACTACAAGTCATTCCAATTCATTAAGGATTTTGAGTTATGGAGTGATCAAAGTGGCTGAAAAGTGAAAATGTCACTTTTTCCAACACTTAGTGAAATTTTCACTAAGTCAGATTCTGCCTCACTTTTTGCCAAATGTAGGGGGATTTTTCACTTGGAATCAAAAGAGATCAAAACCAAACTTGTTCAAACAGTTGTTGTATCATGTAAGAGCTTTCCAAAATGGCCAAGAACATTGCCAAATTCAACTTACACCATGAGATACAACATTGCCAAGTTGCCTTGCTGAAATCTGTCAAGGCAAGGCAGAATTTGCAACTTTGGTCGATTTGCCAAAATCAGCCAAATTCAATTGCTCCTATCCACTTGGACACCTCAGAGGATTGAATCTAAAGGGGACAATCACTGAGCCAGGCCTCCAAAGTCCATGGAACAAGAAATAGCATGTTGAACCTAGAATGGCAAAAATAGGGACAAGACTTCAAATTTGGAATGAGGCATTCAATGGAACCATCAAGGTGGCATGGACTGAGCCATTCTCATCTGAAATCAGTCAAGACTTATCCAAGACCAAGGGGACCAAAGCTCTGTACCCTAACCTCTAGTCAATGGCTAGAGGAGACTTGGATTTTCAGTTGCCAACATTGGCCAAACCTACTTACCAGCTGTCATTCACTATTCCTTGGAAAACAAACTTGCTCTACTATAAATAGAGCTCAATTGTGGTCAGCTTAAGTACACCAAAGCCATCTAACAGATGCTTTCATCAAAATCTCTTTCTCTTGGCAAAAATGCCTTTCTTAGCAAGGTAGCTATCGGGTTTTGAGTTTGAGAGCAATTCCAATCAAACCAATCACTCACACACCTCACATACATCACATATGAGCTGATCAAACACTTAGATTACTTCTGAAACATCAATTTCACAAAATCACCAGCTGGTTGCTCAAGGTTTTAACCAAAGTGCAGCTGAGGTACCACAAAATGATCCAGCCAATTTCAATCAAGTCCAACCATCCAAACACAATCCATAGGGTGTAGGGAAGCTGTTCAGATCATCACCACTCATCTGTAACACCTCCAAATCAAAAATCACTTTGAACTTGCTGTCACAACTTGGAGGTAAGCACATACTTGGTCATCTCTCAATCTATGCATATTTCCTCGCACAATAATTTGGCCATATGTTCATAATCATGCATGGAATGTTTTCCCTCAATTAATTGCATTGTTTGAATCGTGTATCAAAAATCCTAGCCTTCATGCAGAAATTAGGGTTCTTGAGGTTTCTTCGTGATTTCTTGTTGTATGTTTAATTTAAATGAAATTAAAGTACATAGACATGATCGTGAGGTTGAGACGAGCATAATGATATGTGGATTGCATGATATGATTACGTATTCATGGAGATTGGATAGAAAATGCAAATCTGAGAAACCAAGAACACGCGCGTGTTCTTCAGCTGTTCTTGGCGCCATTTTTCATAAATTCAAATATTTGAATTTTGTGATTTTGTTTAATTGATTCAAAAATTAATTTCTCTCTGAGTTTTAATGATTTTGAGTTGATTCTTTTTTTAATAATTCACAAAAATGTTGAAATATTTTATTTTCACAAAAAATCCCAAAAATATTATTTATTTCATATAATTGATATTTTTGTAAAGAATTAATATTTTAATTGTTTTTGGCATTTTAAATATTTTTTCTACATTGATTTTGCAACTTTTAATGCTTTCTAATTATTTTGTAGGTCAATACTTAATTTTTGAAGCATTAATCCAAGATCACAATTTTTTTTCCATGTGTTAAACAATTTTTGATCATTTTGAAAACAAATTAGGGTTTTGGATTAATTCAACCCTCATAAATCATTTTCAAAACTCTTTGGGCCTCTTGAGAGAGTGTAAGACCCATCCCCCCTTGTACAAAAACTTTTTGGGCCTCACTCATTGTATAAGTCCCTCTGTACAAGTAAACGGCGCGATCGTCGCCCGTTTAAAAATAAAAACCATCTGGGCCTCTCCTAGAGCTATAAGACCCATTCAAAACACTTTGGGCCTCTAATAGAGTGTAAGACCCAATCCCTCTTTTGACCAAAACATTTTGGGCCTCACTTATTGTATAAGTCCCTCTGCATTAAAAGAAAACCTCGGCGCGATCGCCATTTTTAAACGAAAAAATCATTTGGGCCTACCCTCGTGTTATAAGCCCCACTCTTTTTCTTTAAACCTTTTTGGGCCTCTTGAGAGAGTGTAAGACCCATCCCTTTGTAGAGAAAACCTTTTTTGGGCCCCAGTCACTTGTATAAGTCCCGCTGTACAAATTCAAACAGTGCGCTCACTGATAAAACCCTGGGCCTCTCCTTGAGCTGTAAGCCCCAAATCTTTCTTTTTCAAAGCACTTTCTCCTTTGATTTTGAATATACTGTTGTTTTCAATCTTTCTTTGTTGAACAACTAACCAAACAGCATGGAAGCACTCCAACCGAGTAAGTGGTTATCGCTTTCGTTTACTGCTTTCATATTATAAACTGTATTGTGGGGCTGCTCACTGTAAGTCTCCTTTCATAAACTCATATCTACTGTGTAATAATAGTATAGATATTTCAAGTTTCCCCGGCTACTACGTCTAGAACTAGGTGACGCCGTTTCACTTATTCGTAGAAATAGACGCCTAGATCCCCAATAGGAGCACCAGATACAGTCTTCTCTTCGGCTGTCCTCCTTAGGAATCGTCAAGAAGCTCTACTCGCCAAGATGAATGTATTCTCCGTGAATGGCATCTTTGAGTTTCTTCCCAATTCTCGAACTTTCCTGACTTGATCTATTCCTTGTGGATAGCTTGCCTTGAATGTCTCAGGATTTGGGTACCCACTACGGTCATAATCTTGGACCTTAACTAAGGAACCCTCTTTAAAAGCTAAAAGTCGCTGGATAGTAAACCTCGCACGTTTACCAGTGGTTTTTATCTTTAAAAGAGTTATCTCTCCTAATGGAAAGGAGATGATAGACCCACGGGCTTCTTAAAAGCATCGGCCTCCTCTTGGGCATTATACAAGGACCCACAGGGTTCCTAAAAGCAACCCCGCCTCCTCTTAGGCTTCGTACAAGGACCCTAAGGCTTCTTAGAAGTATTCACAGCCTCCTCTTAGGCTTTGTATAATGATCTCTTCCTCTGGGAATGATAGCCTCCTCTTGGGCTTCGTACAAGGACCTGTCGGCTTCTTAAAAGTTTCCAGCCTCCTCTTGGGCTTCGTACAAATTATCCCGACGACCTCCTAGAGGTATAGGAATAGAACCTAGTCATCCTCATAGAACAGTCCTTTCATAGAGTCTACTACTGTTTCTCAAAGCATAGTACAAAAGATAAAACTCTAGACACAGACAGTCTAACTTCCTTGAGTCTCAAAGACATTCTCAAGCACCCTTCGTTAAATAGGAAGGAAACCCACAGACTCGGATAGTCTCAATACCCTTTGGATTTCCCGTTTCCTCAAAGAGAAGGAAATATCCCTGATCCTCAAATTAAATCCCTGAGTACAGTGTTACTCATATAAGAACTGAATTTCTCTTTTAAAATCAGTATATTGGATCTGTCACTCAATTGAAACAGTTACAATAGCCTCCATCTCGGGCTTCGTACGAGATACCAAAATTTTCCCCAGCGGGGTCAAACAACGTTTCAGCCTCTCTCTCGGGCTTTGTACGAGACATATAAGAGACTCCCTCGTTGAGCCAATCCCCCTTTCGCCTCCATCTCGGGCTTTATACGAGATACAAAAAGGTTCTTATTAAACCAAACAAACAATCGCCTCCATCTCGGGCTTTATACGAGATACCAAAAGATTCCCTCGTTGAGTCAAAACCTTTTTCGCCTCTCTCTCGGGCTTTGTACGAGACACAAATTAGCCTCCTCTTAGGCTTTGTATAATGATTTTCCTAGCGGAAAGTAGCCTCCTCTTAGGCTTCGTAGAAGAAAACCATTGGTTGATCCAATTAACCTTTTAGCATCAAAGCTGTGCCTCGTTCACAGTACACAAACATCAACAACTCCTTTCCCTCCATCTAATCGCTGTAAGCGGCAAGCCTCTGGATCATCTACATCCATGCCACTGTCCCTCTTTTAGCATGAGAAATTCCTAAGGAAAGATGGCATTGCTCTACACTGAGTTAAAGTCTTCTCCTTTAGGTTAAAACCCTTTCTTCGGAAATTATGGCATTGCTCGGATCCGCGTATCCCAGTTAAAGTAATTCTCCTTCTCCCCTCTTTAGAGATGACAAATTCCCTCTAAAACCGAGGTCTTTCAGCTTCACGTCTTGGGCTTTGAACAAGACACAAATAGACCTTTCAGCTTCACATCTTGGGCTTTGAACAAGATACAAATCACCTTTCGCTTCACGTCTTGGGCTTTGAACAAGACACCAAAAACCCATTTCCTCCCATAGAATAGGAGGAACTACGAACGCTCTGATTTCCCTGTTTCGGTAAAACGGGAATACGTAGGCATAAGATCGAAAGAAAAGATCTTAGCGAGCGCAATCAACAAAAAAACCAAATCCCATATCTCCGTCAATCAAAAGCAGTAATTCAAAAGCACCAGTCCTAAACATCCTAATCCTTGTTCCCCGCCAGAAACCTTCTGCCCAGGTAAAAAAAAAAGAAAGAAAACAGTATTGCCGAAAATACAAATAACCAGTACAAAGGCCCCCCACATTGATAGCATCCGTAACCTAACAGACCGCTGTTTAAACTCAGTATGCAAGCAGGGTTAATTGGAGACATCTATTTCCCTTCCTTATTCAGCTCATAATAGGATAAAAAATGAATCGACCTGTAGTCAAAGCTCAAACCGCAGAGAGCGACCAGCGCTTAAGAACCGCGTCCAAAATCGCTTGCTACACCAGGAAACTTGGGGCAAGAGAGTCTTTCGAACAATGAAAATCAGTTGACCGTCATTGAACAGAATACCTGTGTCCCCACCATGTCATGGGATCAACACTCAGGTCATTCAGAAACTACTCAACATGAATATGAATTTGCAATGTTTGCAGGACTTGAATTCATCAACTATGTTTTTCCCGAGGTCAACGTCATCGAGAGAGATGACTCCTCCAGTTCGAAAAAAGTGTGGGACACCTTGGGACAACCGAGTGGGAAATACGACTATATGGTCAGGTACACCACTCCCGAAAGCTCTCGTATCAGGCTCGAAGATATCCAGCCTACTGGATGGGGAGATACAGCTGAGAGCACAAATGCTATGCAAAATGCAACTGAGGAATTCTCCTACGACAATTCTGCCTGGGAGACAGATTCCAATGATCCTGCTCCATCAGAAATCAGCGTTATTTCTGAAGACAAATCAAGTAAGGTGCCAGACTTTGTGATTCACCGAGGAGTTCACCACCAATGGGTTGCCGTCGAGGTTCCGAAGATCGTTCATCAGTCAAAGTAATTGCCATCTTTAACCTTTTACCCTGCCCAGGTGAAACAGATGTTTTTATAGGGCTCATTTTCTGTAAATTTTCCCTCTTCGCTTTGCCCAAAGCGACAGAGTTTTGTTTTATAGGGCTGTAGATTCAAGGATCGACTTGTTCATTAATAAAATAACGTCGTTCTGTAATTTCCGCATTAATTGTTGTTTTCTCTTTTTGTTTTCTCAGAAAATGGTAATCCTAAAAATCAATTCAAATAAAAACAAGCAGTAAAATAAAAACACTGCACACACTTGCATTTTCTTTATCTCTTCTAAACACGAATCATCATGTCATGCAGATTGCTTGTTTTAAACCCCGTTGAAACATACGATCTGATGCCTTCTCCCAACTTTGAGTTCCCGGTATTCGAGGTTGAAGAAGAAAATGACGACAAAATTCCAGAAGAGATCTCTCGACTACTCAGACAAGAGGAAAGGTCCATTGAACCTCACAAAGAACCGTTGGAAACGGTAAACTTGGGTTCAGAACAAGAGAGGAAAGAAATCAGGATTGGGGCACTGCTCAGTCCAACTGCCAAAGAGAGTTTGATAAAGCTTCTCAAAGAATTTCCCGATGTATTCGCTTGGTCCTATCAGGATATGCCAGGGTTGGATACCAGCATCGTGGAATATCACTTACCATTGAGATCGGAATGTCTGCCAGTAAAGCAAAGGTTGAGACGGACTCACCCGGACATGGCCGTCAAAATCAAAGAGGAAGTACAAAAACAGATTGACGCGGGTTTCCTCGCTACGTCTGAATATCCTCAATGGTTAGCCAACATCGTACCCGATCCCAAAAAGGACGGAAAGGTCAGAATGTGTGTCGACTACCGAGACTTGAACAAGGCTAGTCCAAAGGACGACTTTCCTTTACCACACATTGACATGCTGGTAAACAGCACAGCAAAGTTCAAAATTTTCTCCTTCATGGATGGATTCTCGGGCTATAACCAGATCAAAATGGCGCTTAAAGACATGGGGAAAACTTCATTCATTACCTCATGGGGTACCTTTTGTTACAAGGTAATGCCGTTCGGTTTGAAGAATGTCGGGGCAACCTATCAAAGGGCCATGACTACTCTGTTTCATGACATGATACACAAAGAAATCGAAGTGTATGTTGATGATATGATTGCAAAATCAAGAATAGAGAGTGAGCACGTTGAACATCTGTCAAAATTGTTCGAACGTCTAAGAAAATTCAAGCTCCGCTTGAATCCCAACAAGTGCACCTTCGGTGTCCGTTCAGGGAAACTACTAGGGTTCATCGTCAGCCAGAAAGGAATTGAGGTTGATCCTGACAAGGTCAAGGCCATTCAAGAAATGCCTTCTCCGAAAACTGAAAACAAGTCAGAGGATTCCTGGGACGTTTGAACTACATCTCCAGATTCATATTCCTTATGACCGCCACATGTGCGCCAATTTTCAAATTACTCAAAAAGAACCAGGATTGCGTTTGGACAGAAGATTGTCAAACCTCCTTCGACAGTATCAAGGAATATCTGTTGAATCCTCTGATTCTATCACCTCCAGTGGAAGGAAGACCACTGATTATTTACCTCACAGTCTTAGAGGACTCAATGGGATGTGTACTTTGCCAACAAGACGAAACCAAACGGAAAGAGTCTGCCATTTACTATTTGAGCAAGAAATTCACCGACTGCGAAACTCGGTACACGATGCTTGAGAAAACTTGCTGCGCTTTGGCTTGGGCAGCCAAACATCTTCGCCAATACATGATTTGTCATACTACTTGGTTAATCTCAGAAATGGATCCAATCAAGTACGTATTCGAAAAACCTGCTCTCACGGGAAGAATTGCCCGTTGGCATATGTTGTTATCAGAATATGACATAGAGTACCACGCTCAGAAAGCCGTTAAGGGGAGTATTTTAGCCGATCATTTGACTCATCAACCGATTGACAATCAAGAATCAATCGGGTTTGACTTCCCAGACGAAGATGTCATGTATCTAAAAATGAAAGATTGCGATGAACCGTTCCCTAGTGAAGGGCCAGAACCAGGTTCCCAATGGGGACTTATCTTTGATGGAGCAGTTAATCATTACGGAAACAGAATTGGGGCAATAATTGTTACCCCTCAGGGTACCCACATTCCTTTCACAGCTCGACTTACTTTCAAATGTACGAACAACGAGGCCGAATACGAAGCATGTATCATGGGTCTCGAGGAAGCAATTGATTTAAGGATCAAAAACTTGGACGTATACGGCGATTCAGCCCTGGTTATCAATCAGATAAAAGGAGATTGGAACACATACCAATCAGGATTGATTCCTTACAAAGACTATGCAAGAAGGTTGTTACCCTTCTTTAACAGAGTCGAGTTTCATCATATCCCTCGAGAGGAGAATCACATGGCTGATGCATTAGCCACCATCTCTTCCATGATTAGTGCAGGTCAATGGAACGACCTACCTAAGATCGACATAATGCGCCTTGAGAGGCCCGCTTAAATCTTCACGATTGAAGCAGTCATATGCGACAAACCTTGGTATCACAATATTAAATGCTTCCTTCAGAAACAGGAGTACCCACCTGGGACACTCAGAAAAGATAGGAAAACCCTCAGAAGATTGGCTGGAAACTTCTTCCTGAGCGGTGACACTCTCTATAAGAGAAATTTTGACATGGTCTTGCTCCGATGCGTAGACAGACCAGAAGCAGACATGCTTATAAAAGAAATTCATGAAGGATCCTTTGGCACTCATGCCAACGGACACACAATGGCGAGCAAAATTCTAAGAGAAGGGTACTATTGGTTGACCATGGAATCTGACTGCTACAAGTACATGAGGAGGTGTCACAAGTATCAGATATACTCCGACAAAATTCATGTACCGCCATCACCTCTCAAAGTTCTCTCTTCCCCATGGCCATTTTCCATATGGGGAATCGACATGATTGGCGTGATTGAACCTAAGGCTTTAAACGGACACCGGTTCATCCTGGTAGCCATTGACTATTTCACCAAGTGGGTCGAAGCAGCGTCATTCGCCAATGTAACCCGACAAGTGGTGGTCCAATTTATCAAAAACAATATCATCTGCCGTTATGGTGTTCCAAGCGAGATCATTACTGATAATGGATCTAACTTGAACAACAAGATGATGAAGGAATTGTGTGCGGAGTTCAAGATCGAACACCATAACTCATCTCCCTACCGACCAAAGATGAACGGAGCGGTAGAAGCGGCCAATAAGAACATCAAGAAGATCGTCTAGAATATGGTTGTAACCTACAAAGATTGGCACGAGATGCTACCCTTTGCTCTTCACGGTTATCGCACATCTGTTCGCACTTCAACAGGGGCAGCCCCTTTCTCTCTAGTGTATGGCATGGAAGCAGTGCTCCCTATAGAAGTAGAGATCCCGTCAATCCTAGTATTGATGGAAGCTAAGCTCACCGAAGCTGAATGGTGTCAAAGCCGACACGACGAATTAAACCTGATCGAAGAGAAGCGAATCACGGCACTATGCCACGGTCAGTTGTATCAGCAGAGAATGAAGAAGACGTTCGACAAAAAGGTCCGACCTCGCATCTTCAGGAAAGGAGACCTTGTGCTAAAAAAGATACAATCATTTCTCACTGATTCTCGGGGCAAGTGGACTCCGAATTATGATGGCCCCTATGTGGTCACAAAAGTTTTCTCAGGCGGTGCCTTGAGACTTGCAACCATGGACGGAGAGGAATTTGCCTACCCCACGAATGTTGATGTAGTCAAGAAATACTTCGCCTAAACTAAAAAAAAAACGTCTTGGTGGATTGAAAACCCGAAAGGGAGGTCCAGGAAAAAGTTAGAGACATGAGAAAAAAATCATCCCGGTGGATTGGAAACATCACAGTACAATCCAGGAAAAAGTTAGGGATAATGGCAAGTAACTATGTTTAACAGAGGCAAGTCCCTCAGCAGCAGTTACATCATCCGCCCAAAAACTCCAGTCAAGGCCATCTTCGACAGAAGCTCAGGATGCCCCGAATTCAAAGTTGGTAGAAGGATAGTGGTCGTTATGTTTCAACGTAGCCCTTTTCCCTGTAAATTACCATTTTCAAACTTTGTATATACTCTTTGGAATCACGCGTTTGGCTGATTTCCATCCTATCAATAAAATTTGAGCCCTTGTGCTTTTGTTTGTAGTTCTTATTTGTTTTAACTTTACAGAACGACGTTGTTAACATGATTAACGATTCTTGAAATAAAACAAAAATGAATTTACTTGTTAAAACTTTTTCTGCTTTTTAATAAAGACGGCAATTTCTTTTGACTGTTGAATATCAGAAGAACATCGGTCGCTTCTCCAGAAGTAATCGAACCTCAAAGTGCAGAATCAAAGTACTCCTTCTAACCCAGTACGCCGAAATGAAGGGATCAACTATGTCAGAGACCTTGTTTTGTCTGGCACGCCTCGGCCGAGTTCTCATCTCCTAAGCCCGATCAACATAGCTCCCAACAGGGACTATCTCTCCTAAGCAAGGTGGAATTGCTATTCTGAACCAACGGTACTTCTTCGCCCCGCGATGGCCGAGTATCCAGTCGTGTTCACCTGTCAGTTTGTATGTCGCGTCAGTTTTGTCAGCATAAACATACATGCATCATTGCATTATTGATTTGCATTCACATTTCATATTGCATCGCTATCACTCTAGTCGGTCTTGTCCCCTAGTGATAAAAGTCCTTTCAATCAAGTTGTCAGCCCTTTCCTCGCCAGGAAGTGTTACGTCTGAACAATCTCTCTCCTCCAGTTTTATTTCTGGATTGAAGTTGGGTCCTTGACCACTTTTATAACTTGAACCTCTGAAAAACCAGAGGAACTTTTAGTCAGCATCACTCTTCGCCATTGAAGATGATATCCTTGTTTTCCCGGATTAAGGAAAATCCACAGAGAAAGCCTCGTAATCAGAGATTCGGCAGCATGTCAGTTTCGCTCCGAAAAGACCACTGATGAAAAGGTCATCGACACCTCAAAATTGGACCCCATCATATGGCATTTCTCCGGGAAGATCCCGAGAAAAGTATGATGTAAGATCCCACGCAGAAGCAGCCTCTCAAGAGACTCGCTTTCTCCAGATAGAGTCGGCAAATGGCGTCTCCAACAGAGAAGTTTGTGCAACTCTACAACTCAGACGATTGCGCTACAACAGCAAGTATGACATCAACTTTTTCCGTCAAATGGCATCTCCCCCAGGAAAATTTGGCGAGAAGTTTAAAGGAAAACTGCTACGAATAGCGTCCCTTGTCAATAAAGTTTATTGACAAAAGAAACTAAGACCAGTTCCTTGGTAGGAAACCTGGATCGAGGGGAAGTTTACAAGAGAAACTAAGACCAGTTCCTTGGTAGGAAACCAGGATCGAGGGGAAGTTTACATCAGAAACTAAGACCAGTTCCTCGGTAGGAAACCAGGATCGAGGGGAAGTTTACATCAGAAATTGAGACTAGTTCCTTGACTGAAGACCAGGATCGAGGGGAAGTTTACCTTTTCTAAGCATCATCGCTTAGCTAAAGAAGATGAATGCGTAAGCTACCATTCATAACCACCATCAAAATTTCGCGTATTCCGATATTTAATCCTCTTGCACCTCGAATGCCCGAATACCTTCGTCATTCACACCTTCGTGTCCAAGAAGATTAAATAGGGGCTTCTGTCATACCCCAAATTTTGACCACTAAGATTTCCCATCATTGTGAAAATCATCACCACAATATGGGGGAGCCATCTTGCCTCATTAGTCTCCCCAAAGATGGGTGAGCATCCACTGCAATCAAATTTAGGGTTTCAAGCCCTCTCAGAGCTTTTGACAAAGGATCAATCAAGGATTGACATGATCTTCAACTTGTCTAACCTCTCAAGTAGCTACAAAGGATCAAGAGGACTCCCACTTTAAGGATTAAGCACAAAGCTGCTCCCTTCTAGGTGGATCAAGCCTTAAGATCGCTAGTGTCACCAAATTAGGGTTTTGGTCGACCAGGGCCTCCAGATGAAAATTTTCCTCTGGGCATGAGCCAATGATCCAAAACACAACCTAATATACTCCATGGAACCTCATGGACCCAATCATCAAGTCAATTTGACCTCAGGGGATGCATTCATCAACAATCAGGAATTAGGGTTTCTTGACCTAATTCACCCCTAAGTTGACTTTTAGGGAAAATCATGAGCCAAGACCTCGAGAGAGGGTTTGAGGGTCTCTAATGAACTATATTGATCCATTTGCAACAATGGATTAATCCAAGAGGCTTGAGCAACAAGTTTTAATTTCATCAGCACCACAGTTAGGGTTTTAAGGAAAAAGTCAACTGTAACTTTGACTTTTGACCAGGACATGCTCCCAAGCCCTAAGACATGATTCAATATACCCTATGACACCCATGGAACATGTCCATCAAGTTTGATTTAGGTCAAGGACATGATTTCATGAAGAATTGCACAGTTTGGAATTCATCTGATAAAAAGTCAACTGTGCACAAAAGTCAACTTTGACTTTTTGAGATTTTTCACCAAAATGGATTTTTAACCCTAAAATGATGTTAATGTATGATTTGAATCATCATTCATCAAGAAAAATCAAAAAAAGTTGGATAACTTGTAAAAGGGGTAACCATAAAAAACTTAGAAAATTTTCTAAGTTAAAAATAAAGTGGCTAGGGTACCAACTTTGGAGGACCATAACTCCTAAACCACAAAGTCATTTTCTCCCATCCAAGGCTTGATTTGTAGATCTCATTGCCCTCTACAAAAACTTCAACTAGACCTAATTCTAATTCATTGTGGATTTTGAGTTATGGAGTGATCAAAATCAAGAAAAGTCACTTTGTTCCAACACTTAGTGAAAATTTCACTAAGTCAGATTTTGCCATACTTTTTGCCAAATGTAGGGGGATTTTTCACTTGGATTCAAAAGATATCAAAACCAAACATGTTCAAACAGTTATTGTATCATGTAAGGGCTTTCCAAAATGGCCAAGAACATTACCAAATTCCATTTGAGTCATGAGATATGACATTGGAAAGTTGCCATACTGAAATCTGCCAAGGCAAGGCAGAATTTGCATTTTTGCTCGATTTGCCAAAATTAGCCAAATCCAAATGCTCCTATCCACTTGAACACCTCAGAGGATTGAATCTAAAGGGGACAATCACTGAGCCAAGCCTCCAAAGTCTTTGGAACAAGAAATAGCATGTTGAACCTAGAATGGCCAAAATAGGGACAAGACTCCAATTTTGGATTAGAGCATTCAATGGAAGCATCAAGGTGGCATGGACTGAGCCATTCTCAACTGAATTGAGTCAAGACTTATCCGAGACCAAGGGAACCAC
This sequence comes from Lathyrus tuberosus, assembly GCA_022829125.1. Classification (NCBI taxonomy): domain Eukaryota; kingdom Viridiplantae; phylum Streptophyta; class Magnoliopsida; order Fabales; family Fabaceae; genus Lathyrus; species Lathyrus tuberosus. Next base: position 23,018,952 of record JALAZF010000024.1, on the reverse strand, counting down.
AGCCCTGTGCCCTAACCTCTAATCAATGGCTAGAGGAGACTTGGATTTCCATTGGCCAACATTGAACAAACACCTGCTGCAGTTGCCATTCACTATGGATCCCAAAACAAACTTGCTCTACTATAAATAGAGCTCAATTGTGATCAGTTTAAGTACACCAAAGGCCTACAACACTTGCCTTTCTCAAAAACCACTTCTCACTCTCAAAAATGCCTTTTCTTAGCAAGTCACTATCGGGTTTTTCATTAGAGAGCAATTCCACTCAAACCAATCACACACACACACCTCATATACATCATATGTGATCTGATCAAACACTTAAACAACAACTGGAACACTGATTTCTCAGAATCACCAGTCAATTGCTCAAGGTTTTAACCAAAGTGCAGTTGAGATGCCATGAAGTGATCCAGCCATTCTCAGTCAAGTCCAAGCATTCAAACACACTCCATAGGGTGTAGGGAAGCTGTTCAGATCATCACAATTCATCTGTAACACCTCCTACTCAGAAATCAATTTGCTCTTGCTGTCACGACCTAGAGATAAGCTTAAACTTGGTCATCTCTCAATCTATGCATATTTCCTCGCACAATACTTTTGTCAAATGTTCATAATCATGCATGGAATGTTTCCCCTCAATTAATTGCGTTGTTTGAATCGTGTATCAAAAATCCTAGCCTTCATGCAAAAATTAGGGTTCTTGAGGATTTTTCGTGATTTCTTGTTATATGTTTAATTTAAATGAAATTAATTACCATAGACATGATCGTGAGGTTGAAACGAGTTCATTGGTATGTGGATTGCATGATATAATCAAGTATTCAGTGAGATTGGATAGAAAATGCAAATCTGGGCAAGGCAGAAAACGCGCGTGTTCTTGGTCCATGTTCTTGGCGCTATTTTCATAAATTCAAATATTTGAATTTTGTGATTTTATTTAATTGATTCAAAAATTAATTTCTCTCTGAGTTTTAATGATTTTGAGTTGATTCTTTTTTTAATAATTCACAAAAATGTTAAAATATTTTATTTTCCCAAAAAATTCCAAAAATATTATTTATATTATAGAATTGATATTTTTGCAAAGAATTAATGTTTTATTTGTTTTTGACATTTAAAATATTTTTTCCACCTTGATTTTGCAACTTTTAATGCTTTATAATTATTTTGTAGGTCAATACTTAATTTTTGAAGCATTAATCCAAGATCACAATTTTTTTTCCATATGTTAAACAATTTTGATCATTTTAATTGAATTTTTATTCAATTAAAACACATTTTTGAAAACAAATTAGGGTTTTTGGATTAATTCAACCCTCATAAATCATTTTCAAAACTTTTTGGGCCTCTAATATAGTGTAAGACCCAACTTTGTAAATACAACCTATTTTGGGCCTCACTTATTGTATAAGTCCCGTTGTATTTCAAAACGTTCGACGCGATAATCATCCATTGAAAAACAAACCTTGGGTCTACCCTCGTGTTATAAGCCCCACTCTTTTTTTTTAAAAAACTCCTTGGGCCTCTTGAGAGAGTGTAAGACCCATCCCTTTGTACAGAAAACCTTTTTTGGGCCCCAGTCAATTGTATAAGTCCCTCTGTACAAATACAACAGTGCAAATCACTGATAAAACCCTGGGCCTCTCCTTGAGCTGTAAGCCCCAAATCTTTCTTTTTCAAAGCACCTTCTCCTTTGATTTTGAATATACTGTTGTTTTCAATCTTTCTTTGTTGAACAACTAACCAAACAGCATGGAAGCTCTACAATCGAGTAAGTGCTTATATGCTTTCATTTACCGCTTTCATATACATATAACTGTATTGTGGGGTTGTTTCGCTGTAAGTCTTCTTTCATAAACTCATATCAACTGTGTAATAATAGTATAGATATTTAGAGTTTCCCCGGCAACTACGTCTAGCACTAGGTAAAGCCGTCTCGATCACTCTTAAATAGTCAATACTAGATCCCCATATGATTAACAGACACAGTCTTCCCTCCTCTTGGGGTTAAACAATATGGAGATATGAAAGACAGCATTCTCTGTGAACCCTTTCATAGACTGTCACTCATAGAAGTTGTCAAAGAAACTCTATTCCCCAGAGATGATCTTTTCTCCGTGAATGGCATCTCTTGAGTTTCTTCCAAATTCTCAGACTTTCCTGGCTTGATCTATTCCTCGTGAATAGCCTGTCTTGAATTTCTCGGGGTTTGGGGACCCACAGGCTTCTTAAAAGTACTTGTCAAGAAACTCTACTCCCCAGAGATGATCTTTTCTCTGTGAATGGCATCTCTTGAGTTTCTTCCAAATTCTCGGACTTTCCTGGCTTGATCTGTTCCTCGTGAATAGCCTGTCTTGAATTTCTCGGGGTTTGGGGACCCATCGGCTTCTTAAAAGCATCGGCCTCCTCTTGGGCAAAGTACAAGGACCCACAGGCTTCCTAAAAGCAACCCCGCCTCCTCTTGGGCATAGTACAAGGACCCTACGGCTTCTTAGAAGTATTCACAGCCTCCTCTTAGGCTTCGTATAATGATCTCTTCCTCCGGGAATGATAGCCTCCTTTTGGGCTTCGTACAAGGACCGATCGGCTTCTTAAAAGTTTCCAGCCTCCTCTTGGGCTTCGTACAAATTGTCCCGACGACCTCCTAGAGGTATAGGAACAGAACTTAGTCATCTGCATAGAACAGTCCTTCCAAGAGTCTACTACTGTTTCTCAAAGCATAGTACAAAAGATGAAACTCTAGACTTGGACAGTCTAATTCCCTTGAGTCTCAAAGACATTCTCAAGCACCCTTCAAGAATAGGAAGAAAACCCGCAGACTTGGACAGTCTCAATACCCTTCGGATTTCCCACTTCCTTAAAAAACAGGAATAACCTGGATCCTCGAATCAAAATCCTTGAGTACAGTGTTGCTCATATAAGAACTGATTTTCTCTTTAAATCAGCATATTGGACCTATCACTTAACTGAAACAGTAACCACAACCTCCTCTTAGGGTTTGTATAATGATCCTTCTCCAGTGAAGTTAGCCTCTCTTGGGCTTTATACAATGATTCTCCCCAGCGGAGTTAACAACGTTTAGCCTCTCTCTCGGGCTTTATACGAGATACCAAAAGACTCCATCGTCGAGTCAAAACCTTTTAGCCTCCCTCTCGGGCTTTGTACGAGACACATATTAGCCTCCTCTTAGGCTTTGTATAAGAAAACTACTGGTTAATCCAATCAACCTTTTAGCATCAAAGCTGTGCCTTATTTACAGTACACAAACATCAACAACTCCTTCCCCTCCATCTAACTGCTGTAAGCGGCAAGCCTCTGGATCATCTACATCCATGCCACTGTCCCTCTTTTAGCATGAGAAATTCCTAAGGAAAGATAGCATTTCTCTACACTGAGTTAAAGTCTTCTCCTTCAGGTTAAAATCCCCTATAAAGGAAATTATGGCATTGCCGGATTCACACATCCCGGTTAAAGTAATTCTCCTTTATAAACAGTTGCGACATACAACCCCCTCTTTAGAGATGACAAATTCTCTCTAAAGTCATCACATTTAGCTTCACATCTTGGGCTTTGAACAAGATACAAACCATCATTTGCTTCACGTCTTGGGCTTTGAACAAGACACCAAATACCATTTCCTCCCATAGAATAGAAAGAACTACGAACGCTCTGATTTCCCTGTTTCGGTAAACGGGAATACGTAGGCATAAGATCGAAAGAAAAGATCTTAGCGAGCACACTAAACAAAAACCCAAAATCCCATACTCTCATGTATCTATCAAAAAGCATCAGTCCTAACATCCTAATCCTTGTTCCCCGCCAGAAACATGTTTGTCAAAATAACCCAAGAAATCCAAGAGAGAAAACAGTATTGGCGAAAATACAAATAACCAGTACAAAGGCCCCCCCACATTGATAGCATCCCTAACCTAACAGACCGCTGTTTAAACTCAATATGCAAAGCAGGGTTAATTGGAGACATCTATTTCCCTTCCTTATTCAGCTCACAACAGGATAAAAAATGAATCAACCTGTAGTAAACTCAATCGCAGAGAGCGACCAGCGCTTAAGAACCGCGTCCAAAATCGCTCGCTACAAGCCCCACAATACGGTTATATGTATATGAAAGCGGTAAATGAAAGCAATAACCACTTACTCGGTTGTAGAGGTTCCATGCTGTTTGGTTAGTTGTTCAACAAAGAAAGATTGAAAACAACAGTATATTCAAAATCAAAGGAGAAAGTGCTTTGAAAAAGAAAGATTTGGGGATTACAGCTCAAGGAGAGGCCCAGGGTTTTATCAGTGAGCGCACTGTTTGAATTTGTACAGAGGGACTTATACAAGTGACTGAGGCCCAAAAAAGGTTTTCTGTACAAAGGAATGGGTCTTCCACTCTCTCAAGAGGCCCAAAAGGTTTAAAGAAAAAGAGTGGGGCTTATAACACGAGGGTAGGCCCAGTTGACTTTTCGTTAAAAATGGCGATCGCGTCGAGATTTTCTTTTAACGCGAAGGGGCTTATACAATATCTGAGGCCCAAATGATTTTGGTTAAAAGGGGGTTGGGTCTTACACTCTATTAGAGGCCCAAAATTTTTGAATGGGTCTTACTACTCGAGGGTAGGCCCAGTTGGTTAATTTTAAACTGGCGACGATCGCGTCGTTTATTCGAAAATGTACAGTGGGACTTATACAACGAATGAGGCCCAAAAGGTTTTCTGTACAAGAGGGTTGGGTCTTGCACTCTAATATAGGCCCAAAGAGTTTTAAGAAAAGAAATGGGTCTTACTACTCGAGGGTAGGCCCAGAAGGTTATTTTTCAAAAGGCGACGATCGCGCCGTTTGTTTTTTGACGGTATCGGAACTTATACAATATACTGAGGCCCAAAAATGATTTGGTCAAAAAAGGATTGGGTCTTACACTCTATTAGAGGCCCAAAGTGTTTTGAAAATGATTTATGAGGGTTGAATTAATCCAAAAACCCTAATTTGTTTTCAAAAATGTGTTTTAATTGAATAAAAATTCAATTAAAATGATCAAAATTGTTTAACATAGGAAAAACAAATTGTGATCTTGGATTAATGCTTCAAAAATTAAGTATTGACCTACAAAATAATTAGAAAGCATTAAAAGTTGCAAAATCAAGGTGGAAAAAATATTTTAAATGTCAAAAACAATTAAAGCATTAATTCTTTGCAAAAATATCAATTATATAAAATAAATAATATTTTTCGGTTTTTTTGGGAAAATAAAATATTTTAACAATTTTGTGTATTATTATAAAAAGAATCAACTCAAAATCATTAAAACTCAGAGAGAAATTAATTTTTGAATCAATTAAATAAAATCACAAAATTCAAATATTTGAATTTTCAAAAAATGGCGCCAAGAACACGCGCGTGTTCTGGGATTTCCCAGATTTGCATTTTCTCTCCAATCTCACTAAAGTCTTAATCATATCATGCAACCCACATACCAATCAACTCGTTTCAACCTCACGATCATGTCAATGGTATTTTATTTCATTTAAATTAAACATATAACAAGAAATCACGAAAAATCCTCAAGAACCCTAATTTCTGCATGAAGGCTAGGATTTTTGATACACGATTCAAACAATGCAATTAATTGAGGGGAAACATTCCATGCATGATTATGAACATATGGCTAGATTATTGTGCAGCAAAAAATGCATGGATCATAGAGTTAGAAGAGCTCATGCTTACCACTTGCAGCTGGTGATCGTGATTTGTGTTGGAGGTGTTACAGCTAGGTTCCAATGATCTGGATAGCTTCCCTAGGTGCCATGGAGTGTGTATGAATGCTTGGAATGGATTGAAATGGTTTGGAGCTGAAGATGGTACCCCAACTGCAAAACTGTCTAGAACTTGAGCAATTGGCTGGTGATTTTGTGAAATCTGTGTTCCAGATGTTATGTGAGTGTTTGGATCACTTCTATATGATGTATGTGAGGTGTGTGAGTGATTGGTTTGATTGGAAAAGCTCCCAAACTCAAAACCCGATAGTGACTTGCCTTAGAAGGCAAAATTGGAGTGAAAGAAGAGATTTTGAGGAAAGCATCTGTTTGATGGCTTTGGTGTACTCAAACTGATCAAGATTGAGCTCTATTTATAGTAGAGCAAGTTTATTTTGCAAGGAATAGTGAATGGCAACTGCCGAGTAGGTTTGGCCAATGTTGGCAAATGAAAATCCAAGTCTCCTCTAGCCATTGACTAGAGGTTAGGGCACAGGCTGCTGGTTCCCTTGGTCTTGGATAAGTCTTGACTGAATTCAGTTGAGAATAGCTCAGTCCATGCCACCTTGATGCTTCCATTGAATGCTCCAATCCAAAATTAGAGTCTTGTCCCTATTTTGGCAATTCTAGGTTCAACATGCTATTTCTTGTTCCAAAGACTTTGGAGGCTTGGCTCAGTGATTGTCCCCTTTAGATTCAATCCTCAGAGGTGTCCAAGTGGATAGGAGCATTTGGATTTGGTTGATTTTGGCAAATCGAGCAAAAATGCAAAATATGCCTTGCCTTGACAGATTTCAACAAGGCAAGTTGCCAATGTTATATCTCATGACTCAAATTGAATTTGGTAATGTTCTTGGTCATTTTGGAATGCCCTTACATGATACAACAACTATTTGAACATGTTTGGTTTTGATCTCATTTGAATCCAAGTGAAAAATCCCCCTACATTTGGCAAAAAGTAGGGTAAAATCTGACTTAGTGAAATTTTCACTAAGTGTTGGAACAAAGTGACTTTTCTTGATTTTGATCACTCCATAACTCAAAATCCATGAGGAATTTAGACATAGGTCAGTATGAAGCTTTTGTAGAGGGCAATGAGATCTACAAATCAAGCTTTGAATGGGGAACAAAGGCCTTGTGGTTTAGGAGTTATGGTCCTCCAAAGTTGGCACATTAGTGTCACTTTTTCCATAACTTGGAAATTTTTCTAAGTTTTTATGGTTACCCCTTTTACAAGTTATCCCACTTTCTTTGATTTTTCTTGATGAATGATGATTCAAATCATACATTAACATCATTTTAGGGTTAAAAATCCATTTTGGTGAAAAATCTCAAAAAGTCAAAGTTGACTTTTGTGCACAGTTGACTTTTTATCAAATGAATTCCAAACTGTGCAATTCTTCATGAAATCATGTCCTTGACCTAAATCAAACTTGATGGACATGTTCCATGGGTGTCATAGGGTATATTGAATCATGTTTTAGGGTTTGGGAGCATGTCCTGGTCAAAAGTCAAAGTTACAGTTGACTTTCCTCGCGAAACCCTAATTGTGGTGCAGATGAAATTGAGACTTGTTGCTCAAGATTCTTGGATTAATCCATTGTTCCAAATGGATCGATATAGTTCATTAGAGACCCTCAAACCCTCTCTTGAGGTCGTGGCTCATGATTTGCCCTAAAATTCTACTTAGGGGTGAATTAGGTCACGAAACCCTAATTCCTGATTTTTGATGAATGCATCCCCTGAGGCAAAATTGACTTGATGATTGGGTCCATGAGGTCCCATGAAGTATATTAGGTTATGTTTTGGATCATTGGCTTGTGCCCAGATTAAAAATTTCCATTTGGAGGCCCTGGTCGACCAAAATCCTAATTTGGTGACACTGTCGATCTTGAGACTTGATCCACCTAGAAGGGAGCAGCCTTGTGCTTGATCCTTGAAGTGGGAGTCCTTATGATCCATTGTGGATGTTTGAGAGGTTAGACAAGTTGAAGATCATGTCATTCCTTGATTGATCCTTTGTCTAAGAACTCTGAGAGGGCTTGAAATCCTAATTCTTGATGGTAGTGAATGCTCAACAATCCTTGAGGAGATTGATGAGGCACGAAGGTACATCCATATTATGATGATGATTTGCACAATGATGGGAAATCTAAGTGGTCAAAATTTGGGGTATGACAATGAGGTTGTTTTCTTTGACTTCATAGACCATGTTTGAATCATTATAGGTCTCTTGAATGCAAAATTTAAGTCATTGGTGTGAGGTTGTTACTTATTTTGTGTACACGTTCCATGCTTGTTTCACATGCCTCTTTTTGAGTTATCTTCTCACTTCTTCTCATCTATGCCTCTTCTTGGTTTGTATTTGGTTTGTGTATACCATGCCATATCTCTTCTTTGCATCTCATATGATGTATGCTTCTGACTTTAGAGCTTTGCATTCATTTCATATGTTATTCATGTTTCATCTTGCATACTTTAACATGTTTCACTTACATGCTTCTTTCTTCTTCTTCTAATTACTCTCAATGCTTGGATGCTTGTTTGTATGCCTCATGTGACATTTGTACATCATGTTTAGGCATATGTTTAGGTCATCCACATTCTGACTTTGATTTTATTTGAAGCATTGTTGCATGATCACCTTGCATATCCATTCATTCTTCTTCTACTCCTTCTTTGATGATCTTCTTGGATGTTTGGCCATTTGTTTGCATTCTCTTTGCTTGAGTTTGTTTGGTAAACATTATGGGTCACCTCTAAGGTGTACATTCTGACTTGGATGAGTTTCATTTGGTTTGTAACCATTTCTCTTTGGGTTGTGACTTGTTTGGGTTTCATTTGTCTTATTGTTGCTTATGTTTGTTTTGCTAGCCATGTAGGGGCTAATGGTAAGTGAATGGGATGTGGATAGTTATCCACATTCTAACTTCTCCTTTCTCTTTTAAGCTTTCGTACTTGTGTTTGCTTTAGCATTTAAGATGCTTCTTTCTTTTCTTTCACTCTTTCTCATCCCATGAATCTCAAGACTTGTTTAAGTCTTGGATTCTTCCCCTTTAGAGCTACCTAGTCCAACTTAATTTTTGATTAAGCTTGGAGTAGGATTAGCATTAGGTTTTAGGTAGTTGTCCTTCCTAAGCCTCACTAACCATAGGTCATCCATGCATGATAACATTAGGACTCTTAGTTTCCCTTTAGAGTTTCCTTTGTGTCTTCTCTCTTCTCATCTCAAAACTTCTTGAAAACACTTAATAAAGATAAAGTGTATTGCGCACGAGCCTTAAGCGTGGGGAATGAGAAATGAGGGGCTTCCTCTCATCTTTCTAGAGTGCTTAGCGAGCGTCCTGTCTTGGGACGATTCGTTACGTATTCGTTCCTGTGCCCTAGACTTTGTTGCAATGCAATTTATGAACTAACTTAAAAAAAACTTCTGTCTAAAAAACACAAAACAAATTCAAATCTTTTTATCCTTCGGGATTGTTGGGTTTCAAATTTCATTTTCAGAAAAGAGCTTGTCGCTCACGTAAAAAACACTTACCCATCTGTGGTCGTACCCACGAACTACATTAGCTCTGATTCCTCTCTCTCGTCCGATTGAGGATATGTAGGCACAAGACAACGATTATCTTGGCGAGCAACCTTCCCCCATAGTTCCCGTCCGAACTACGTTGACTCTGACTTTCCCATTGCACTGAGGGAGTATGTAGGCCTAGGGCATCAAATATGTCCTACCGAGTCCGTCTTAGTCACCCCATCCCCGTTTTATATTGTTCATCCATATATAGTAGGACAGCTCACCCTCCGTTTAGACAACAAGCGTGGATCCCATCGAGTACGATGGATGCGTGGGGTGCTAACACCTTCCCCTCGCATAACCGACTCCCGAACCCTGACTATGGTTGTGATGACCATGTCTTTCCCCCTTCAGGTTTATGCAGTGTTTCCTTTCCCTCTCTCGGGATAAATACACATTGCTGGCGACTCTGTGTTTTCCGCGCCACTCTCGCGTTTGTACCATTGGATGCGAATCTTTCGGGAGCGACACTCGCTACGTCTGAATATCCTCAATGGTTAGCCAACATCATACCTGTTCCAAAAAAGGACGGAAAGGTCCGAATGTGTGTAGATTACAGGGATCTAAACAAAGCTAGTCCAAAGGACGACTTTCCTTTACCACACATTGACATGCTGGTTGACAGTATAGCAAAGTTCAAGGTTTTCTCCTTCATGGATGGATTCTCGGGCTATAATCAGATCAAAATGGTGTCGAAAGACATGGAGAAAACTTCGTTCATTACCCCATGGGGTACCTTTTGTTACAAGGTAATGTCGTTCGATTTGAAGAACGCCGGGGGCAACCTATCAAAGGGCCATAACTACTCTGTTTCTTGACATGATACACCAGGAAATCGAGGTATATGTCGATGACATGATTACCAAATCTAAAACAGAGGAGGAGCATGTGACCCACCTATCAAAACTATTCGAGCGGTTGAGAAAGTACAAACTCCGCTTGAATCCCAATAAGTGTACCTTCGGTGTCCGTTCAGGGAAACTTTTAGGGTTCATCGTCAGCCAGAAAGGAATTGAGGTTGATCCTGACAAGGTCAAGGCCATTCGATAAATACCTTCTCCGAAAACTGAAAAACAAGTCAAAGGATTCTTGGGACGTTTGAACTACATCTCCAGATTCATATTCCTCGTGACCGCGACATACGCGCCGATTTTCAAATTACTCAAAAAGAACCAGGATTACGTTTGGACAGAAGACTGTCAAACCGCCTTCGACAGTATCAAGAAATATCTATTGAACCCACCGATTCTATCACCTCCAGTGGAAGGAAGACCATTTATCATCTACTTAACAGTCTTGGAAGACTCCATGGGCAGTGTACTTAACCAACAAGACGAAACCAAACGAAAAGAGTCTGCCATCTACTATTTGAGCAAGAAATTCACCGACTGTGAGACTCAGTACACTATGCTTAAGAAAACATGTTGCGCTTTGGCTTGGGCAGCCAAACGTTTTCGCAAATATATGATTCGTCACACTACTTGGTTAATTTCCGAAATGGATCCATTCAAGTATATATTTGAAAAGTTTGCTCTCACGGGAAGGATTGCCCGTTGGCAGATGTTGTTATCAGAATATGACATAGAGTACCACGCTCAAATAGCCGTTAAAGGGAGTATTTTAGCCGATCATTTGGCTCATCAACCAATTGACGATCAGGAGTCAATCGGGTTTGACTTCCTAGACGAAGATGTCATGTATTTGAAAATGAAAGATTGCGATGAACCGCTACCCAGTGAAGGGCCAGAACTAGGTTCCCAATGGGGACTAATCTTTGATGGAGCTGTCAATCATTACGGAAATGGAATTGGGGCAATCATTGTTACCCCTCAGGGTACCCATATTCCTTTCACCGCCAGACTTATGTTCAAGTGTACGAACAACGAGGCCGAATACGAAGCCTGTATTATGGGTCTCGAGGAAGCAATTGATTTAAGGATCAAAAACTTGGATGTATATGGCGACTCAGCCCTGGTTATCAATTAAATCAAAGGAGATTAGAACACATACCAATCAAGATTGATTCCTTACAAAGATTATGCAAGGAGGTTGCTACCATTCTTCAACAGAATCGAGTTTCATCACATCCCTCGTGAAGAGAATCACATGGCTGATGCATTAGCCACCCTCTCTTCCATGATTAGTGCAGGTCAATGGAATGACCTACCTATGATCGACATAATGCGCCTTGAAAGGGCCGCTTACATCTTCACGATTGAAGCAGTCATAGACGACAAACCTTGGTATCACGATATCAAATGCTTCCTTCAGAAACAGGAGTACCCACCTGGGGCATCCAGAAAGGACAAAGAAACCCTCAGAAGGCTGGCTGGTAGTTTCTTCTTGAGCGGTGATACATTCTATAAGAGAAATTTTGACATGGTCTTGCTCCGATGCGTAGACAGACCAGAAGCAGACATGCTGATAAAATAAATTCACAAAGGATCCTTTGGCGCTCATGCCAACGGACACACAATGGCGAGAAAAATTCTAAGAGCAGGGTACTACTAGTTAACCATGGAATCCGACTGCGACAAGTACATGAGGAGGTGTCACAAGTGTCAGATATACTCTGACAAAATCCATGTACCGCCAACACATCTCAAATTTCTCTCTTCCCCGTGGCCTTTTTCCATATGGGGACTCTACATGATTGGTATGATTGAACCTAAGGCTTCAAACGGACATCGCTTCATCCTGGTAGCCATCGGATACTTCTCCAAGTGGGTCAAAGCAGCGTCATACGCTAATGTGACCCGACAAGTGGTGGTCCGATTTATCAAAAACAATATCACCTGCCATTATGGTGTTCCGAGCCAGATCATTACAGATAATGGATCTAACTTAAACAATAAGATGATGAAAGAGTTGTGTGCAGAGTTCAAGATCAAACACCATAACTCATCTCCCAACCGACCCAAGATGAACAGAGCGGTAGAAGCGGCTAACAAGAACATCAAGAAGATTGTTCAAAAGATGGTTGTTTCCTACATAGATTGGCACGAGATGCTACCCTTTGCTCTTCACGATAATCGCACATTTGTCCGCACTTCAATAGGGGCAACCCCTTTCTCTCTAGTATATGGCATGGAGGCAGTGCTTCCCATAGAAGTAGAGATCCCATCAATCTGGGTGTTGATGGAAGCTAAGCTTACAGAAGATGAATGGTGTCAAAGTCGACACGACGAACTACATCTGATCGAAGAAAAATGAATCACGGCACTATGCCACGGTCAGTTGTATCAACAGAGAATGAAGAGGGCGTTTGACAAAAAGGTCCGACCTCGCGTCTTCAGAAAAGGAGACCTTGTGTTCAAGAAGATACAATCTTTTCTCACTGATTCTCGGGGGAAAATGGACTCCGAATTATGACGGCCCCTATGTGGTCAAGAAAGCTTTCTCAGGCGGCGCCTTGAGACTTGCAACCATGGACTGAGAGTGAAATTCTGGTACATGTACAGAATTCAGATGTCCTAGAACATGCCGTTCGACATCTAGTCTGACATGATCACAAAGGGCAAGGTATATTGCAAAAATCATGGTACTGAAAAGATAAGAGCAAGACACACAGAATTGTTAACCCAGTTCGGTCGAACACACCTACTCTGGGGGCTACCAAGCCCGGGATGAAGTCCACTATTAGTAGTATCAATTCAAAGCTAAACTACCAGTTTACAGCTTATCACTTAATCACTACCCAATGACCCTTCTACCTAGATCCTCTCTAGACATGAGAAACCCTTCTCACTCCCAATCATCGCAATGATGTCTAGCAGATGACATCTCAGCCACTGCATCAACGGCTCTTTACCTATACAATAATTCAACAAGGAAGTCACCCTTCTAAGACACAACTTAGAGTAACTTAAAAGCTTCCTCCAAGAACAATACTCCTCTTACTTAACAGCTTCGAGGATCACACTTACAAACTGTCCAACTCACATGTTGAGTGGTACAGGAACAAACCCTGATACTAGAACTTTTACATCTTTGGTTCGTTACAAAACTAGGTTACAAAACATCTATATATAACCTATTCCCAACTGGATTTGGGCCTACAAAAACCTAGCATATGAGCTGCTACAAGTCAGCAGAAACTTCTGCTACAATTAGGACTTCAATCTACAACTTCTTAAAATATCTCCGTATTTAGAAAGTGTATATTTACCAATATTCTTCTCAATTTCAGACTTGAATCTTCAGACCTTTTAATCCAGCGCCTCACGATTGCATAATATTCCAGAATATTCTGCATCAGTTAAAACCTAACAGAATTAACAAACCACTTCAGTTCTGGCGCGATGTCGAATGAGCCTACATGGGACATCTTGATACGACATGTTGTAGCAGATGTTAAAAACTCTTCAGCTCAGCATGTTCCATTGCACACTAGGACTTCTTGCTCAACCTGTTCTTCTTTAGCAAGACAGGTTATCCTATCTAACATGTTGCTGCTATTATTTGTTTTACAAAATTAATGCCAACCCTTAAAATTAAAGAACTAACATTCTCCCCCTTTGGCAAATTTTGGCTAAAACAAATACATAAACATTACAACACAGATTTCAGCAGCAATCACAATTCTATACTACTGTCAGTAGTCATTAGCAACTACTGAACCTACCAGTAACCATCAGTAGCTACTGTGAACAGTAATCCTGGAGAAACATCTTCTAGGGAATATTTGAATGATGTTAGGACATCATGTCTGACAACTCTTTTGGCAGCGCATTTCTATGAGCTCCATAACATTACCTTCGAGCATCCCACCACAATCACTTCAGGCAGCACATCAGGAGGTAAGAAGTAGAAAGTCCCGAAGTTATGCACATGAGGAAGAAGATATCTGGTGTACATGAGGAAGAAGATTTCTGACTCCCCCTTAATCCCACACATTTCTTTTTCCTTCCAGCTCAGGCCTGGATAATTGTAGAAGACTCCTCCAGAAAAGAGACGTCTGTCTTCACACAAAAGACCAATGGTGGCATAAGAGATTTCTGCACACCTTTCTTGATCAGACGCCCCTAGTCAGCCTGTGGCATAAGATAAAACTTAAGAAGTATCAATCTATCAACCCAGGTAACTCAGAACACAAGTCACAACTGTGTTCATAACTCAGGACACAAGTCACAATCGGAACTCAACACCAGCTCAAGGAAATGACACTCTCTTCGCAAACCATTGGAACTGCAAATTCCAAACAAAGCATCTGCATTTGCATAACCCATTTCACACACTCTTTCTCCCCCTTTTTAGCCAAAAATTGGCAAAGGAGACCCTCACCAAACTAGACCCAAGTGATGCTAACCCAAGTACGAACAAACGCCGTAAAGTTTGTGAAACAAGATCACTCACTTGGCTGAAGGAGAAGAGAGCAGCCCCTATAAATAGCTGACCAGTAACTTAGGAATTAACGAGCCTTGAATCTGTCAAGGTTCTTGGTCAAAGAAACGCTATTTTAGGTAACAAAACTCCATTCAACATTCAATGCCTACCTTCCCAAAACTGCCTTGACTGACTTAAATGTTTCTCAACTGAATCTTGCCATAAATTAGGCCAATAACGCTTCATGCATAGGCAGAGACACGTGTTTCACCTTATCCTTCCATTATCGACCAGAATAATTCCTTGTTTGGCTCAAGAGAAAAATGTCATGTACCATGTTCTGACATCCTACTAAAACAGTTTGTCTGCTTGCTCATAAAATTATCAGCCCAAGACTCCACATAACCTTATACAAACCCATCTTCTTATCTAATGGATACTGAGACGACTTCTCTCAATTCCTTCTAGATTCCTTCAAGGCAGCAGAGCAAAAATAAAGTCACCCAAAACCACCAAATCTGCTTTTTAGACCTCTCCTACACAGCTATGATATGTCCCATCATGAAGTTTGACATCACACTGCACAAACTTGGCCAGCACACATGCTACACAGAAATCAGCACACTTGCAGTAATAGATCATAGATAACAGCCTTAACTCCCCCTGACATGAACAATTAATGCTCCTTATGAAGATGAACACTTGACACCAGATGATATTGCCACATTCTCAACATTAAGAACTGTCACTTCTTGTATTTGTTGAGCATAATCTCACCAGGTTTATGCCGAGTCCAACATAAAAGCCCACTTGATTTGGAATTTCACACATATTCCATAACAAATGTCTTTAGATTACCTGCAACACAAGATAAGGATTGCCACCACTTGTTACTTGTATTAGAAGAACCTTCAGCCATTCTGCTCAGATCATACCACTGACAACACTCTTCTGTCCTTACATTCACAAGCACCTAATGAAGTCTTCATCATGAAAGTAGTCATGTATTGCCAGAACAAACTACTTATCATTAAGATCAGAATCTGCCCATTCTAATCCACATTATGTCAGAACTGCCACTTCAGACACTAATGCAGCTTCTTTCAACTCCACAAGCACCATCCACAAACAACAATGACATTGTAACATTATGTAGGACATCAGCGTTAGATAGAAGATCACACCTTCTGCATTTTATTCAGGTAATCACGACCACCTGATCACAACAGAGAGAAATAAACTCTCTCACAATTCAGAAATCTGAATTGCATCCATACATCAGATAACTACCAAGCTCCCAACAAGGACTTTGTTATCCAAGAAGGATTCACAAACAAATAGCAGATGATGCTTACTTTTTCATTCACACACCTCTGATACAGTCAGCTGATAAGACTACCTCAGGTTGTCATCAACCACAACCACTCAGATAAATTCCTGAACCATAATATCCAGACTGCAGACTTGCATAATTCTCTAGACAAATACTTAGTCTCCCGTAAAAGTATTTACCCTTATGCATAACATCAATAATAGACAAATACTAAGTCTCCCGTCAAAGTATCTACTATTAGTTAGAATAAGATTACCTTCTCACACAAGGTATGATAATTTGTTTGTAATCTTCTGCATACATCTGACAACTTCTGATTCATGACATATATTCACAAGTTACTTTAACTTGGATCAGTGGCTTGATCTTGGACTTCTTTCTGCGCAAAACAACCTTGGCTGAACAAGCAACCACCTCAATTGATGCTCCAACATCAATCTCAGTTACACATCTTCACAGAGCTTTTCTGAAGATATCATCTATAGTCAAGCTCTAGTAGGGGAACACACGAGGAGCAACCATTAGTAGCTGATCAAGCTTCCAGGTCATATCACAAACACATTCAGCAGCAGGAACATCTCAAGAGTCTTCTCCTTAAATCACAGCATCTTGTCTGACTTTGAGATGTTGGATGTCATCAACATTCCACAACTAATCTGCGTTTTCTAATCCTTCAGCCAAACTCATCCCATACAATTTGGCTGATAATCCAAGCACATAGTCACCAACCAACCCCACCGGTAGATTCAATTCCACAGTGCTTAACCCTTGAAGGTTCTCCACTACACCAGAATGAGAGTTCCATGCTCTCATAGACTTGATAGATGTCATCAAGTTTGAGTAAACACCCTCCATCAAAGAAACATCATCCAGACAGCTTGAGAAAATAAATTCTTAATACAATGATGTCACGACATGTCTTCAGGTCATCCAAAACATCAGGTACTCTCCCTCAAAATCTGCCAAGAGCACTTCAGAGAATCATACATTCTCCCCTTTAATAGCAACCCAGACTGTGATTATATCAAACCTTAAGCACACACGGTCAATACTTATCTAGCTTCACAAGATCATTCAGATAATGCTTCCAAATAACAGAGAAAACTCATGACATTTTGATCTTTGACCTTCATGTCCAAGAAGTCTGCTAGAGATAAAACTTCTTGAATCTCGGGTTCTCCACTCCTGCAGCAAGGACCAGAAATACAATGACCTCAGGAGTAAGTAACATGTTGCTCACACCTTGACCAACTCACACAACTAAGATAAGTTCCAGGGCCAGAACCTTCTTAGACAAACCACCCAGATGCCTCCTCTTCCAGATCAGGAGTAGGTTCCAAACTCATGTGATCAACCCACATTAGTTTAGCACCCAGAGCATCCGCTATGCCATTCCTTCAAATAACAGAATTCAGCACAATTCTGACGAGATGTTCTAACACAAGATAGGACATCATCAAGAGATCAAAGACTGGAGATTAGCCTTTTAAGAGAAGAAGTAAAAGTAAATCACTTATCAATGCCTTTATGAGTGGACTTGAACAATAAACTTCAAGTATCGTTGACAAAGTAAGCAATCTTGCATAAATCCCATCACCATAGGATATACATTCAGAGAAGAACAACCTTCTCAGTTCCAACCTCAGGAGTTTTCAGATAGATTCGCAGCGGATCAAAATATAAACTCCTCAAAGCCTTCAGGTGTCATAATTCAGGTGACACCACAATACCACAAGTTTGAAAATAAATCAAACCTAACATAACCACTCCCCCAAGTCTTCAGCACACGCCACTGCCTGTCACGAACAGTCCATCCTCCACTTCTAGGGACCATTCTCACACCTATATGAACTACTCCAAGTTCATACAACTTTTCAGTAGAAGGCTTCTACCTTGACCACGAACCAGAAAGTATCTTCCCTCGGATCTCATCCAGATATAAAACAGAATGACCTGCTTTGATACCAATTGAAATTCTGGTATATGTGCAGAATTCAGATGTCCTAGAACATGCCGTTCGACATCTAGTCTGACATGATCACAAAGGGCAAGGTATATTGCAAAAATCATCGTACTGAAAAGATAAGAGCAAGACACACAGAATTGTTAACCCAGTTCGGTCGAACACACCTACTCTGGGGGCTACCAAGCCAGGGATGAAGTCCACTATTAGTAGTATCAATTCAAAGCTAAACTACCAGTTTACAGCTTATCACTTAATCACTACCCAATGACCCTTCTACCTAGATCCTCTCTAGACATGAGAAACCCTCTCACTCCCAATCATCGCAATGATGTCTAGCAGATGACATCTCAGCCACTGCATCAACGACTCTTTACCTATACAATAATTCAACAAGGAAGTCACCCTTCCAAGACACAACTTAGAGTTACTTAAAAGCTTCCTCCAAGAACAATACTCCTCTTACTTAACAGCTTCGAGGATCACACTTACAAACTGTCCAACTCACATGTTAAGTGGTACAGGAACAAACCCTAATACTAGAACTTTTACATCTTTGGTTCGTTACAAAACTAGGTTACAAAACATCTATATATAACCTATTCCCAACTGGATTTGGGCCTACAAAAACCTAGCATATGAGCTGCTACAAGTCAGCAGAAACTTCTGCTACAAATTAGGACTTCAATCTACAACTTCCTAAAATATCACCGTATTTAGAAAGTGTATATTTACCAATATTCTTCTCCATTTCAGACTTGAATCTTCAGACCTTTTAATCCAGCACCTCATGATTGCATAATATTCCAGAATATTCTGCATCAGTTAAAACCTAACAGAATTAACAAACCACTTCAGTTCTGGCGCGATGTCGAATGAGCCTGCATGGGACATCTTGATACGACATGTTGTAGCAGATGTTAAAAACTCTTCAGCTCAGCATGTTCCATCGCACACTAGGACTTCTTGCTCAACCTGTTCTTCTTTAGCAAGATAGGTTATCCTATCTAACATATTGCTGCTATTATTTGTTTTACAAAATTAATGCCAACCTTTAAAATTAAAGAACTAACAGAGAGGAATTTGCCTACCCCACGAATGTTGATGTAGTCAAGATATACTTCACCTAAACAAAACAAAAAACGTCTCGGTGGATTGAAAACCCGAAAGGGTGGTCCAGGAAAAAATTAGAGACATGATCAAAAATCATCCCGGTGGATTGGAAACATCACAGTATAATCCAGGAAAAAGTTAGGGATAATGGCAAGTAACTATGTTCAACAAAGGGGCAAGTCCCTCAGCAGCAGTTACACCATCCATCAGAAAACGCCAGTCAAGGTCATCTTCGACAGAAGCTCAGGATGCCCAGAATTCAAAGTTGGTAGAAGGATAGCGGTCGTCATTTTTCAATGTAGCCATTTTCCCTTAAATTACCATTTTCTAAACTCTGTAAATACTCTATGGAATCACGCGTTTGGCTGATCTCCATCCTATCAATAAAATTTGAGCCCTATTGCTTTTGTTTATAATTCTTATTTGTTTTAGCTTTATAGAACGACATTTTAATATGATCAATGATTCTTGAAACAAAACAAAAATGAATTTACTTGTAAAATTTTTCTGCTTTTTAATAAAGATGGCAATTCTTTTGACTGTTGAACATCGAAAGAACATCGATCGCTTCTCCAGAAGTAAGCGAGCTTCAAAGTGCAGAATCAAAGTACTCCTTCTAAACCAGTGCGCCTGAATGAAGGATCAGCTATGTCAGATGCGTATACTCCGTCTGACATCCCCGACAGAGTTCTTATCTCTTAAGCCCGACCAACGGGTGTTCTCCTCGGGAACTACTTTCTCCTAAGCAAGGCAGAATTGCTACTTTTGGACCAGCGATACCTCTTCATCTCCCGTTGTGGCTGAGTATCCAGTCGTGGTCATCTGTCAGTTTGTATGTCACGTCATTTTTGTCAGCATATACATACATACATCATGCATTATTGATTTACATTCGCATTCATATTGCATCACTATCACTCTAGTCGGTCGTATCCCCTAGTGATGAAAGTCTTCACAATCGAATTGTCAGTTCTTTCCTCGTCAGGAAATGTTGCGTCTGAACAATCTCGCCTCCAGTTTATTTCTGGATACAGGTTGGTTCCTCGACCACTTTGATAACTTGAACCTTTGAAAAACCAGAAAATCTTCGACAAAGGTCACTCTTCGCCATTGAAGATGCTATTTTCGCTTTCTCGGATTAAGGAAAATCCCCAGAGAGAGCCTCTTAATCAGATATTCGACAATACATCATTTTTTCTCCAAAAAATCCGCTGATAGAAAGGTCATCAGCACCTTAAAATTGGATCACATCATATGGCATTTCTCCAGGAAGATCCCGAGAAAAGTATGATGTAATACCCAAGCAGAAAACAGTTTCTCAAAGAGACTCGTTTTCCCCAGATAGATTCGACAAACGGCATCTCCAACAGAGAAGTCTGTGCACCTTAATAACTCAGACGACTGGGTTCCCCAGCAACTCTGACATCATATCTTTTTCCATCAAATGGCATCTCGCCAGGAAAATTCGGCGAGAAGTTTGAGGAAAACCACTACACATAGCGTCATTTGTCAAGAAATTTTATTGACAAAAGAAACTGAGACCAGTTCCTTGGTAGGAAACCAGGATCGAGGGGAAGTTTATTTCAGAAACTGAGACCAGTTCCTTGGTAGGAAACCAGGATCGAGGGGAAGTTTATTATCAAAAGCGTAGACCAGTTCCTTGGTAAGAAACCAGGATCGAGGGGAAGTTTTTACCTTTTATAAGCAACATTGTTCAGCAAAAGAAGATGGATGAGCAAACTGCCATTCATAACCACCGTCAAAATTTCGGGTATTCCGATATTTAACCATCTTGCACCCCGAATGCCCGAATATCTTCGCCATTCACACCTTCGGGTCCAAGAAGATTAAATAGGGGCATCTGTCATACCTCAAATTTTGACCACTAAGATTTCCCATCATTGTGAAAATCATCATCACAATATGGATGAACCATAATACCTCATCAGTCTCCCCAAAGATGGGTGAGCATCCAATACAATCAAATTTAGGATTTCAAGCCCTCTCAGAGCTCTTAGACAAAGGATCAATCAAGGAATGACATGATCTTCAACTCGTCTAACCTCTCAAACATCCACAAAGGATCAATAGGACTCCTACTTCAAGAATCAAGCACAAGGCTGCAACATTCTGAGTGGAACAAGCCTCAAGATCAACAGTGTCACCAAATTAGGGTTTTGGTCGACTAGGGCCTCCAGATGGGAATTTTCCTCTGGGCATGAGCCACTGCTTCAAATTATAACCTAAGATGCTCCAAGGGACATCATAAACCCAATCATCAAGTCAATTTAACCTCAGGGGATACATTCACTAAAAAATCAGGAATTAGGGTTTCTTGACCTAATTCACCCCTAAGTTGACTTTTGGGACAAACCATGAGCCAAGACCTCAAGAGAGGATTTGAGGATCTCCAATACACTACATTGATCCATTTGCAACAACGGATTGATCCAAGAAGCTTGAGCAACAAGTTTCAATTTCATCTGAACCACAATTAGGGTTTCGCGGGAAAACTCAATTGTAGCTTTGACTTTTGAGCAAGACATGCTCCCAAACCTTGGGACATGATTCAATACACCCTATAACACCTATGGAACATGTACATCAAGTTTGATTTAGGTCAAGGACTTGATTTCATAGAGGATCACACAGTTTGGAATTTACCTGACAAAAAGTCAACTGTGCACAAAAGTCAAACTTTGACTTTTTGAGATTTTTCACAAATATGGTTCTTTAACCCTAAAATGATGTTAATGTATGATTTGGATCATCATTCATCAAGAAAAATCAAGAAAAGTGGGATAACTTGTAAAAGGGGTAACCGTAAAAACTTAGAAATTTTCTAAGTTATGGAATAAAGTGACTAGGGTACCAACTTTGGAGGATCATAACTCCTAAACCACAAAGCCATTTTTCCCCATTCAAAGCTGGATTTATAGCCCTCATGGCCATCTACAAAAGCTTCAACTACACCTCATTCCAATTCATCATGGATTTTGAGTTATGGAATTATCAAAATGGCTGAAAACATGAAATGTCATTTTTTCCAACACTTAGTGAGTTTTTCACAAAGTCAGAATCTGCCTTCACTTTTTTCCAAATGTAGGGGAATTTTTCACTTGGATCCAAAAAGTATCAAAACCAACTATGATCAAACAGTTGTTGTATCATATGAGGGCTTTCCAAAATGACCAAGAACATCACAAAACTCAACTTGAGCCATGAGATATGACCATGCCAATATACCTTGCTGAAAATTGCCAAAACAAGGCAGATTTGTGCATTTTGCTCGATTTAACAAATTTTTGCAAAGGGAAAGCAACTCTATCCATCTGAACACCTCAAGGGGGGACCAAGGAGGAACCAACTCTGATCCCAAGCCTCCCAAGTCTTTGGAACCAAAAATAGCATGCCAAACCTAGAATTGCCTAAAAGAGGGACAAGACTCCAATTTTAGATTGGATCATTCAATACATACACCAAGGTGGCATGGACTGATCCATTTCCAACTGAATTCAGTCAAGACTTATCCAAGACCAAGGGGACCAGCAGCCTGTGCCCTAACCTCTAGTCAATGGCTAGAGGAGACTTGGATTCTCATTGCTCAACATTGGCCAAACCTATGCAGCAGTTGCCATTCACTATTCCTTGCAAAACAAACTTGCTCTACTATAAATAGAGCTCAATTGTGATCAGTTTGAGTAAGCCAAAGCCATCAAACAGATGCTTTCCTCAAAATCTCTTTCTTCACTCCAAAATTGCCTTCCAAAGCAAGTCACTATCGGGTTTTGAGTATGAGAGCTATTCCAACCAAACCAATCACACACACACCTCATAAACATCATATAGAAGTGATCCAAACACTCACATAACATCTGGAGCACCAAAATCACAAAATCACCAGCCAACTGCTCAAGCCTTTGACAGATTTGCAGTTGAGGTGCCAAATCAAGTTCCAGCTCAATTCAATCTACTCCAAACATCCAGACACACTCCATAGCACCTAGGGAAGCTGTCCATATCCTCTGAACTAAGCTGCAACACCTCTAACATAAAACACGATCACCAACTGCAAGAGGTAAGCATGAGCTCTTCTAACTCTATGATCCATGCATTTTTTGCTGCACAATAATTTGGCCATATGTTCATAATCATGCATGGAGTGTTTGCCCTCAATCAATTGCATTGTTTGCATCGTGTGTGGAATTTCTGAACCTTCATGCAAATTTGAGGGTTCTTGA
Organism: Lathyrus tuberosus; assembly: GCA_022829125.1. Taxonomy (NCBI): domain Eukaryota; kingdom Viridiplantae; phylum Streptophyta; class Magnoliopsida; order Fabales; family Fabaceae; genus Lathyrus; species Lathyrus tuberosus. The sequence goes on along the minus strand of JALAZF010000024.1, from coordinate 22,995,651 downwards.
GGTTTCTCTTTGATTTCTTATTCCATGTTAAAAATAAATGAAATTAAAGACCATAGACATGATCGTGAGGTTGAAACGAGTAGATTGATGTGTAGTTTGCATGATATAATCAAGTATTCTGTGAGATTGGATAGAAAACACAAATCTGCAGAAACAGAGGAAGGGTGCGTGCTCTTGGCTCCCTTTTTCAAAAATTCAAATATTTGAATTTTGTGATTTTATTTAATTGATTCAAAAATTAATTTCTCTCTGAGTTTTAATGATTTTGAGTTGATTCTTTTTTTAATAATTCACAAAAATGTTAAAATATTTTATTTTCCCAAAAAATCCCAAAAATATTATTTATTTCATATAATTGATATTTTTGTAAAGAATTAATATTTTAATTGTTTTTGACATTTAAAATATTTTCTCTTTCTTGATTTTTCAAATTTTAGTGATTCCCAAACATTTTGTGGATCAAAAACCTGATTTTTGAAACATTAATCCAAGATCACAATTTGTTTTCCACATGTTTAACAATTTTGATCATTTAATTGAATTTTTTATTCAATTAAAATACATTTTGAAAACAATTTAGGGTTTTTGATTAATTCAACCCTCATCAAATATTTTTCAAACACTTTTGGGCCTCTAATAGAGTGTAAGACACAACCCCTTTTGAAAACCAAAATAATTTGGGCCTCAGTCATCATATAAGACCCACTGTGTTTTAAAACCTCGGCGCGATCGCCATTTTTTAAAACAAAACCCTGGGCCTCTCCTTGAGCTGTAAGCCCCATGACTTGTACAAAAATCAATCATTGGGCCTCTAATAGAGTGTAAGACCCAATCCCCTTTTAACCAAAACAATTTTGGGCCTCAGACATTGTATAAGTTCCTCTGCATTAAAATAAAATCTCGGCGTTATCGCCACTTCAAAACAAAACCCTGGGCCTCTCCCTGAGCTGTAAGCCCCGCCACTTGTATAAAAATGAACCTTTGGGCCTCTTGAGAGAGTGTAAGACCCATTCCTTTGTACAGAAAACCTTTTGGACCTCAGTCACTTGTATAAGACCCTTTACAAATTCAAAACAATGGTGCAATCATTGTTAAACTTTGGGCCTCTCCTTGAGCTGTAAGCCCCAACAATTCTTTTCAAAGCACTTTCTCTTTTGATTTATAATATAATATTGTTATCAAAACTTTCTTTGTTCAACCACTAATCAAACAGCATGGAAGCTCTACAACCGAGTAAGTGTTTACCCGCTTTCTTTATCCGCTTTCATATATATATAACTGTATTGTGGGGAAGCTCACTGTAAGTCTTCTTTCATAAACTTTTATATATCTGTCAAATATCAATTGTGTAATACTAGTATAGTTATTTAGAGTTTTCCCCGACAACTACGTCTAGCACTAGGTAAAGCCCTGTTGGTCACTCTTAAATACAAACAAAACTAGATCCCCATAGGATTACCAGACACAGTCTTCCCTCCTCTTGGGGTTAAACAATATGGAGACGTGAAAGGCAGCATTCTCGGTGAACCCTTTCTCAGACTGTCACCCTTAGAAATTGTCAAAGAAACTCTAACTCCCTAGAGATGATCTTTTCTCTGTGAATGGCATCTCTTAAGTTTCTTCTAAATTCTCGAACTTTCCTGGCTTGATCTATTCTCAGTGAATAGCATGTCTTGAACTTCTCGGGGTTTGGAGACCCACGGGCTTCTTAAACGCACCCTCGCCTCCTCTTGGGCGTTGTACAAGGACCCTTCGGCTTCTTAAAAGCTCTCATGCCTCCTCTTGGGCTTAATACAAGGACCCAGAGACCTCTACAGGTATAGGAACAGAACCTAGTCATCAATTTGCTAGAGCTGTCTTTTTGAGTCAAGTATCAGACCTGTTAATGGGTTGACCTTCATCCCTTAACATACCAGCCTTCTCTTGGGCATTATACAAAAAATATTCACTACCTGAGAATCGATTTCTCAAAACACCCGTAGACTTGGACAGTCTCACTACCCTTTGGATTTCCCCTTTCCTTAAAGAACATAAAATAACCCTAATTCTCTGATCAGTACCAAAGCACAACAATACCTTTAATTGTTTCCTTTATAAGAACTGATTTTCTCTTTTATCCAATATACTGGACCTGTCACTAAATTGAAACAGTCGCCAACGGATAGCCTCCTCTTAGGCTTTGTATAAGGATCCTTCCTCAGTGCAGTTAGCCTCCTCTTGGGCTTTGTACAATGATTCTCCCCAAGGGAACTAACCTTTTCAGACTTTCTTGTTGGGTCACTTCCCTTTTTAGCCTCCATCTCGGGCTTTGTACGAGATACCAAATTACTCTCTTATTGAGTATAAAAGACTCTCTTGTTGAGTCAATCACCCTTTTAGCCTCTGTCTTGGGCTTCGTACAAGACACACAAAAAAAACACTCTCTTGTTGAGTATAAAAGACTCTCTTGTTGAGTCAATCCCTTTCAGCCTCCATCTCGGGCTTCGTACGAGATAACAAAATACTCTCTTGTTGAGTATAAAAGACTCTCTTGTTGAGTCAATCCCTTTCAGCCTCCATCTCGGGCTCGTACGAGATACCAAAAACACTCTCTTGTTAAGTATAAAAGACTCTCTTGTTGAGTCAATCCCTTTCAGCCTCCATCTCGGGCTTCGTACGATATACCAAAAACACTCTCTTGTTGAGTATAAAAGACTCTCTTGTTGAGTCAATCCCTTTTAGCCTCCGTCTCGGGCTTCATACGAGACATATAACAGACTCTCTTGTTGAGTCAACCCTTTTAGCCTCTCTCTCGGGCTTCGTACGAGACACATAAAAGCAACCCTTTTAGCCCCCGTCTTAGGCTTTGTATAAAGAAAACCCCGGGTGAGTCAATCGACCTTTTAGCACCAATCTGTGCCTTGCTCACAGTGTACAAACATCAACAACTCCCCTTTAGAGATGAAAAATTCTCTCTAAAGTCAAAACTCTTTAGCTTCACATCTTGGGCTTCGAACAAGATACAAATAGACCCTTCAGCTTCACATCTTGGGCTTTGAACAATATACAAAACACCTTTAGCTTCACGTCTTGGGCTTTGAACAAGACACCAAAACAACCTTTTCCTCCCGTAGAATAGGAGGAACTACGATCGCTCTGATTTCCCTATTTTGTTAAACGGAAATACGTAGGCATAAGATTGTAAAAATCTTAACGAGCACACTAATCAAAAAACCCAAAATCCCGTACCTTCATACATCAATCGAAAAGCATCAGTCCTAACATCCTACCAATAGCCTAGACATTATGTTCTTAACAAAATAACCTAAGAGAGACCCACAATCTTAATAGCATCTTTAAACCAACAATCATCTGTTTAAACTCAGTTTGCAAGCAGGGTTAATTGGAGACATCTATTTCCCTTCCTTCATCAGCTTCAATAGGATAAAAAATGAATCGAACTATAAAACAATAGTGCTTCGCAACCACGCAAAAATTCGCGCTACAACGAGGTCGCCTTCTCTGAACACACGAGGTCGAAACTTCTTATCAAAAGCTTTCTTCATTCTCTGTTGATACAATTGGCCATGACACAAAGCCGTCATTCTTTTCACTTTAATCAAATTCAACTGGTCATATCTGCTTTAGCACCATTCAGCCTCAGACAATTCAGCTTCCATCAAAACTCTCATAGAAGGGATTTCAACTTCTACTGGGAGCACTGCTTCCATACCGTAAATAAGAGAAAAAGGGGTTGCCCCTATGGAAGTGCGGACGGATGTACGATACCCATGCAAAGAAAAAGGGAGCATCTCATGCCAATCCTTGTAAGTAACAACCATCTTCTGAACAATCTTCTTAATATTTTTATTAGCAGCTTCAATAACCCCATTCATCTTAGGTCTGTAAGGAGAAGAATTATGATGCTCAATCTTAAACTCATCACATAATTCCTTTATCATCCTGTTATTCATATTTGACCCATTATCAGTGATAATCTTGCTTAGAACACCATACCGACAAATGATTTGGTTCTTGATAAACCGAACCACTACTTGCTTGGTCACATTGGCATATGATACCGCTTCAACCCACTTGGTAAAATAGTCAATAGCCATCAATATGAAACGGTGTCCGTTCGACGCTTTAGGCTCAATCACTCTAATCATATCAATGCCCCATATGGAGAAAGGCCATGGAGAAGAGATAACATTGAGAGGAGTTGGAGGCACATGAATTTTGTCAGCATAAACTTGGCACTTATGGAACTTCTTCACAAATTTGCAACAGTCAAATTCCATTGTCAGCCAATAGTAACCTGCCTTTAACACTTTTTTAGCCATTGCATGCCCATTGGCATGAGTACCAAAAGATCCTTCATGAATTTCTTTCATTAACATGCCTGCTTCGTGTCTATCCACACATCTGAGCAAGACCATGTCATAATTTCTTTTATACAGCACATCATCATTCAAGAAGAAACTACCAGCCAATCTTCTCAAAATCTTCTTATCTTTCTTGGATGCCTCAAGCGGGTACTCTTGATTTTGAAGAAAGCATTTAATATCATAATACCATAGTTTATCATCAACGACCTATTCAACCACAAACACATGAGCTGGCCTATCAAGCCACATCATCGATTTTGGGCACAACATTCCACTGATTCACCACAATCATGGAGGATATAGTGGCTAAAGCATCCGCCATTCGATTTGCTGCTCTGGGTACATGGTGAAACTCAACCTTATTGAAGAAAGTTAACAACCTTCTTGCATAATCTCGATAGGGAATCAAATTAGGTTGACGTGTCTCCCATTCTCATTTAATCTGATTAATCACCAGGGCTGAATCTCCGTTTACATCAAGAATCTTGATTCTTAAATCAATGGCTTCTTCCAGGCCCATAATACATGCTTCATACTCAGCTGCATTATTTGTGCAAGTGAACATCAACCTTGCAGTGAAAGGAATATGAGAACCATGAGGAGTAATAATTATTGCCCCAATACCATTGCCATACCCATTAACAACTCCGTCAAAAATCAAACCCCAACGAGATCCAGGCTCAGGCCCTTCATCAGGTAATGGTTCTTCACAATCTTTAACCTTTAGATACATCACATCTTCATCAGGAAAATCAAACTTGATAGGTTGGTAATCATCAATGGGCTGGTGTGCCAAATGGTCAGCCAAAACACTTCCTTTTATCACTTTTTGAGTTCGGTACTCGATATCATATTCTGACAACAACATTTGCCAATGAGCAATCCTCCCAGTTAAAGCAGGCTTTTCAAAGATATACTTGATTGGATCCATTTTGGATATCAACCAAGTTGTATGATTCAACATATACTGGCGGAGGTGCTTGGTAGCCCAAGCTAAAGCACAACATGTCTTTTCGAGCATTGAGTACTGAGACTCACAATCGGTGAACTTCTTGCTCAAATAATAAATAGCAAATTGTTTTCGACCAGATTCATCTTGTTGACCCAGAACACATACCATAGACTCTTCCAGCACAGTCAAATACATGATCAAAAGTCTTCCTTCCACGGGAGGAGACAAAATCGGAGGTTCAAGAAGATACTCTTTAATTCTTTCAAAAGCTTTCTGACAATCCTCTGTCCATATACAACCCTGATCTTTGCGGAGAAGCTTGAAGATCGGCGCACATGTGGCAGTCATATTGGATATAAATCGGGAGATGTAATTCAAACGTCCCAAGAATCCTCTTACTTGTTTTTCTGTTTTGGGCGCATACATTTCTTGAATAGCTTTAACTTTACCAGGGTCAACTTCAATGCCTTTTTGGCTGACAATAAAGCCCAACAATTTTCCAGAACGGACACCCAAAGTGCATTTATTAGGATTCAAACGGAGCTTAAACTTTCTCAAATGTTGAAACAACTTCAATAAGTACTCAATATGATCTTCTTCAGTCTTCGACTTACAAATCATATCATCCACATAGACCTCAATTTCTTTATGTATCATATCATGGAACAAAGTAGTCATAGCTCTCTGGTACATTGCACCAGCATTTTTCAAACCTAAGGGCATCACTCTGTAACAGAATGTTCCCCAGGGTGTAATGAATGTTGTTTTTTCCATATCCTCGAGTGCCAACTTTGTTTGATTATAACCGGAAAATCCATCCATAAAAGAAAAGATACTGAATTTAGCAATATTATCTACCAACATGTCAATGTGTGGCAGTGGAAAATCATCTTTCGGACTCGCTTTATTCAAGTCTCTATAGTCAATGCCCATTCGGACTTTTCCGTCTTTCTTTGGAACAGGCACAATATTGGCCACCCATTGAGGATACTCAGAAGTCACAAGAAAACCAACATCAATCTGATTTTAAACCTCCTCTTTTATCTTCACAGCCATGTTAGGATGAGTTCTTCTTAATTTCTGCTTCACACGTGGACATTCAGGCTTTAATGTCAAATGGTTCTCCACAATATCAGTATCAAGACCAGGCATGTCTTGATAGGACCAAGAAAACACGTCAACATATTCTCTAAGAAGCTCCACAATCCTCTTCTTAACATCTGACTGAAGCAGTGCCCCAATCTTGACTTCTTTTATATCATCATCTGAACCCAAATTAACCAATTCCAACGGCTCTTCATGAGGATGAATGACCTTTTCCTCGTGCTCAAGCAACCGAGAAATTTCATCGAGAATCTCCTCAATATCCTCTTCTTCAGCTCCAAACACAAGGAACTCAAAGTTGGGAGGGCGCATAGGGTCATTGTTTTCAATGGGTTTATCAATCAATCTACACAATGATTTATGTTTGATTTTAGAATATGAACGAGAAGTGCAAGTATCATGCAGATAAAAGTGATTATCACATTATTATTATTTTTTGGTTTTTTATGTTACCATCTTTCAGAAATAAAGCAAAAAGGGAAAAACATAATATGGATAAACAAAATAACATTTTATTGATGATGATAAAATTTGAAACAAAGCCCTCACAAATTCGCTTTCACCTTGGGCAGAGTGAAAGGATTTTTTGGAAAGAAACAAAAACAAATTACTTTGAAATATGAATAACTGTAGGAACATCAACAGCTATCCAATTCTGGCAGATTTGTCCATGTGTCACGAAGTTGGGAAGTTCTTCTTCTTCATCATCTTCAATGATGGCAGCAGTAGAGTGATCTTTGTTGATGAATCCGACGTTGTGAAAGGTCTCATTAATACACTTCAAATCTCTTCTGACTGTACCAGGCATAAAACCTAAACCAGTTTTGCCCAGGTTATCAACCACATCAATGACTCGGCCCCAACCACCAGATCGACAGTCTTTAACACACGTAGAGCATCTTTCAAAGAAGATATGGGTAACTCATTCTTCTTAACAGCTTTGTCATCAACAGCAAGAGCTTGGAACGGAGTTCCAACAGTTTCATCAGCATCAACATACGAAAAGGATGAAAGGTGGCTCACCAGCATCGCTTGCTCACCTCTAACAATTACCAGCTTATCATTCTTAACAAATTTCAATTTCTGATGAAGAGTTGAAGTCACTGCCCCAGCCTCATGAATCCAGGGTCGGCCAAGCAAACAACTATAAGCAGGACGAATATCCATTACTTGAAAAGTAATCTGGAAGAAGCATGGTCCTATTTTGATCAGAAGATCAACTTCTCCAATCACAGTTTTTCGAGATCCATCAAAAGCTTTAACAACAACCCCAATATACCTCACGGGAGGACCTTGGTAAGAAAGCCTTGACAAAGTAGATTTTGGCAACACATTCAAAGAAGAGCCAGTATCAACCAACACATTGGAAAGTGCATCTTCTTGACAGTTCATGGAGATATGTAAAGCCAAATTGTGATTTCTCCCCTCCTCAGGTAACTCTTCATCACAGAAACTCAAATTATTACATGCGGTGAGGTTGGAAATAATGCCATCAAGCTAATTAACAGTCACATCATGCTCAACATATGCTTGTTCCAATACCTTATGCAAAGATTTCCTATGAGCTTCAGAATTCATTAGTAAGGATAACACTGAAATCTTGGACGGGGTGTGCAAGAGTTGATCCACAACACTGTAAACACTCTTCTTGATCAATTTCAATACTTTATCCTCATAAGCCTTCGAACCACTGGACTGACCAGAAGCATCGACATTAGTCTCATCTTGAGTTCGTTTTCCAACAATAACATTCTCCACAATCTTTGGAGGCTCAGGAGCAAAAACTCGACCACTCCGGGTCACACTACTCACATCAGTGATGCTAACCACAGAAGTCAAAGAAGGAATAGGCACTTCCTTACCATCTTCTACCATTGTAGCATTGTACTTATACAGAACAGCTTTTTCAGATTCATAGGGTACCGGATCGGGCAACCGAATAACTAAAGGCGTAACAGCGGTCTTCCGACTATCATAAGAGATAACAACTCTTTCGGGAATATTAAAGCATGGTGTAATAACATTCACCTCATTCTGATATTCATCTCTTTTAGCAGTGACCTCAATCAAATTCTCGTCCATCATTCTTTAAATGTCCCTCTTCACTATCACACAACCACACGGATTCACGGAACAGATGCAGCAAGCTGCATAGTCATGATCAATATCATGGTATTCACTCAAAAGTGCATGCATTTCCACAAGAGATCTTCGGATCCAACGGATATCAAAAATTTTGAATGTACCAGGACAACCATAAACCATATTGACAGACGCCTTGCCGTGATTAGGCAGCGGATTCGATTGGACATTAGGATTGGAATCTTCGAAAGACAAAATACCACTTCTAGCCAACCTTTGCACTTCCATGTTTAATGGATAACAGTTCTCAGTGTCATGCCCAGCTCCCCCCTGATGGAAAGCATAATGAGCTTCAGGCTTATACCACCATGGTGAATCTTTTGGAACAGCAGGTGGTGGAGGGTCTGAACAAGATTCTTCTTAATTAATTAAGGAAGTAATTCTGTGTAGGTCATCGAAATCGGATCAAAATCTTTCCGAAAACGGTCCCGTTGATTGTTCTGTTGATTAGAGCGTTGTTGAGCATGAACTGTCTGAACAACAGGAGTTGAATTGATAACAGGAGTAACAGATGCAACATATTGCTGACACTGATTGTTTCTATTGCGAGGTCTTCTATAGCTTTCTCGAGAAACGACATTGGTCTCTCTTTCTTTCTTTTTGGCAAATCCTCCACTATATTTTTTGGAACTTCCAGTAGAATTGCCATCTTTCGACAAACGTCCCTCACCGAAACCCTCTTCCAATATCATCCCCATATTAACCACCTCAGTGAAATCACTTGGGGCACTAGCAATCATATGCTCATAATAGAAAGGACTCAGAGTTTTTAGAAAAATCTTGGTCATCTCTTTTTCTTCCAAAGGAGGGTTGATCTGAGCAGCGATCTCGCGCCACCTTTGCGTGTATTCTTTGAATGTACCCTTATCTTTCTGAGCCATTGCCCGAAGCTGGTCACGATCAGGAGCCATATCCACATTATACTTATACTGTTTCACAAACGCCTCACCCAAATCTTCGAAAGTGAGAACTCGAGTACTGTCGAGTCCCATATACCATTTCAAAGCTGCACCAGACAAACTATCTTGAAAGTAGTGAATAAGAAGCTGATCATTATCCTTCTGAGCCGACATCTTACGAGTATACATACTCAAATGACTCATCGGACAAGAGTTACCCTTATACTTTTCAAAGTCAGTGACTTTGAACTTATGCGGGATCTTCACATTAGGAACCAAGCATAACTCATGAGCATTCTTTCCAAACAGCTCTTTACCTCTCAGAGCTTTGATCTCTTTCTGCATTTCAGCAAACTGGTCTTGAATCTCTTCCATTCTTTCATCAACACTGGCATTTTCACTTGGAGCAGTATGGAAAATTTTCTCTTCACCAAAAGGAACAGTGTGGACCACAGGCGGTGGCACAGTCATCACAGGTTGAACGGTAGGAACAACTGGAACTTCAGGAGGCGGTGGCGGTGGTTGATAACCCTCAGGAACAAAGTTATGAGGCATGCCCCAGGGGAAGCCAGGAGGCATGGAGTATTGAGGAACACTAGCAGGCGCCACAGAGATGGGCGTAGAGACAATCTCAGAAATGACTGTCCTTTGCACAGGAGTTGAAAGCGGAGGAGGAGGTGGTGGCTGATTCTGAGCAGCCACCAGAGCTTCCATCATACGAGTGAGTCTTTCCAAACCATCCTTCAGAGTTAATACTTCTTCACGAAGCTCATTGTTCTCTTGTTGCGGCTGATCCATCTTTTTCTTCAGATTAGCCCGAGTATTATACTGGTGCGACAGCTTGGCTGAATGAAGACCAAGGGAAACATATGACACCTGGAAAAGGCAAGAAACAATGCAGAATGATGCTTGAAGTGCAAGATACAAATGCAAAGTTTCGAGGAATTATAAGGAATATTGCAAACATTGTTATCTGAAATACCAAAATCTCATTCATTAATGATGGAAAAGATTACATCTCGGAAGTACAAATTCAAGAATCCTAAAACAATAAAGAATAAAGAAAACTAGATCCCTAGAGAATCCTATAAGAAGAAGTCCCAGCTCTATCTTCTAGCTTCTTGATGTGGGCCTGCATCTGAGTCTTCTCAATCAGCAACTGATAAACGATCAACTTCCAAGGAGATTCTGAACTCTTCGGAATATCGGAAACTGGCTGAATGCGAGAGGAAAATAAATCCTCTTGCGCCTTTCTCTTCTTGTTGGCAACTTCATCTTCATTCTTCTTCTTAAAGTGCTCTTGAAGTCTTGCATTCTCTAACGCAACAATCTGATACTTGTTCTTCCAAGAATATCTCTCTTGTTGCATCTCGGCCAAAGCGATCTGAAGCTTCTCTGTGTCTTCCATAAAGTAGAGAATAGGCTTCTTATCAGTTAGAGATAAAGGCTCCTGACGCGCATAAGGCGTCTTCAATGTAATAGCTCTATTTTTAACCCACTGGAGGTAAGGTTCCAAAGAGACACAATTCGGATTTCCCAAACTTTCCTTTCCTTTTCTATGAATGTTGCACCAAGCTTCCACAATTTCTCTCTTGAGAGCAACCTGAGATTCTTCTTCCTTGAAAAAGAGACCAGCCAAATGAATGTTCTTCGGTACCTCTCGTAAAGGATATCCCAACTGACGACGAGCCAACACCGGATTGTAGCTGATTCCTCCCTTTGTACCAAGAAGAGGCACGTTGGGAAAATCACCACAACTATCAATAATCATCGCTCTAGAAGGAACATGGCTACACCAATCAATATCTGAATGAGTGAGAGACATAATCTTCCGCGGCCAATATAAACCATCCTTGAGATTCCAGAAAGCTGCAGACTTCGGCAAGTGAGAAATAAACCACTTGTAAAGCAAAGGTACACAACAGATAATCATCCCTTCACCATGGAAATTCCTAAGGTGAATAGAATGGTAAGCATCGGCAAGCAAAGTGGGAATTGGATTCCCAATCAAGAAGATCTGAATAACGCTGATGTCGACAAAGTTCTCAACATTCGGGAAGAGGAACAATCCATAAATAAGCAAAGCAAGAATAGCCTCAAAAGCGACTGTGTTCTTCACACAAGCAAAGTGGTGAGCTCTATCCATCAAGAACTTAGCGGGTAACCCAAGAATCTTTCCTTTGGTATCCATGCGAGCCTTAATCTCAGAAACCTTCAAGTGAGTAGCCTTCGCAATAACATCATGCTCGGGAGAGGGGTCCAAACCAGAGAAAATCCAACCATAAATAGGCAAACCAAGAAGGAGAGAATACTCCTCTAGCATAGGTACCAACTGATAATCATGAAAGGTGAAACAATGTATCAACGGGTCATAGAACTGAACCAAAGTAGCAAGCAATCCTTCAGCCATATCAACCTTCAAGAGAGATAAAATCCTTCTGTATCTAGACTCGAACTTCTTGGTATCAGCAACCAAATATCCTAGCTCTCTCAAACCCCCTAACTTAGGACTCTTGAAAGTGTACTTATTTGTACTTATCCTTCCAAAATCCATAACAAAAGTTCCTGCAATGTTTGTAATAACACCTTTAAGTTCCTTGAAACCTTTCAAAATAATGCTCATGAATGCATGAGTGCATGGATGCAACACCCACAAACAAGATCACACAAAGCACACGGGTCAAGGTTCAAATCACGAGCATGAAGCCAAGGGTAAGAACCAATCCCACAAAGGTGTGTACTAAGGTTTTTTCATTGTACCTGCAAAAAACAATGGTTCTAACAAAGTGCCCAGAGTCCACAATCCACTATTAGACACACCAGCACACCGATTTGCTCGGAGGTTGGTATTTATCCTCAAGAGAATCTAACATGAGTGTAGCATCACGTGACAGCTAAGTCAGATTTGCATCTTCATAGCTTCCGCGCTACGATCCTAAAAAGGCTAGGATGGGTTAAGTGTTACTACGGTCCTCAGTATTATAGGCTTCTATGGGAAAAGTAATGCCTTCTCGATCGCTCGATCGACATCAGTAATTCCAAAGAGGCAACCACCGAGTGGATAGATTCTCAAGTTCTTCTTTTTCAAAATTCAACTCCTTCAAAGTTCCCTTGACTATACTATCCTCCTATCTCAAAGTGCACTCTGGTCCAGGTATAAGACCTATCTCACACACAGAGGAACTCCCAAACAGAACAAACAAGTAACAAGCAAATCAGACAAAAAGCGGTAAATAAATCAAAGTAGGCTAAACCCCTCAAGGGAGGTTCTCCCCAGCAGAGTCGCCACTTTTCTGTAGCGGGGAAATTTGTGAGTCTAAGATATTGATGAACTTAACTCAAAAATAAACAAGAGTCGCCACCACACTTTTATTTTTATCCAAAAAGGAAAGGAAAAAAAAGAGCGGACAAAACCTAAAGAGTTCTAAAAGAACAAAGAGATAAAAGGTAAGGGGGTTGGTTATATAAAGGGAAGGTTTTACGCAACCAATACATCTATAGTACTCTATAAGAGCCCTTTGATGTATTCATGCTTTTGGTCTGAAAATGGTTTTCTTGAAAGAGATTGGGAGAGATGAGAGGAGAAATATTTTTTAAGATTTTTGTGCTTGGAGAGACTTATCGCCTCATGCCTACGAACCCACGATGTGCAATGTAGGATCAAAACCTCGTAGTTCATGGTACAAAGAACAAAAATTTGTTTGTTATGATTGATTTTAAATGTAAATACAAGTCGTCATTTCCAAGCGAATAATTTCGCTTTAAGAAATGAATCATGTCTAAACTTATGAAAAAGTTTAAAAGAAAAAGTGCACAAAGCACACAAAAAAAAATTTGATGAGTTTTTGTATTTTTTATGTTTTTATGAAATGGTCAAAATATGATTAATATTGATTGACATTTATTAAAGAAAACAAAGCTTAAAAATCACTTGACCAAAGTCAAGGTTTTATTATGAAAGCGGTTTTAAGTTTAAGAACAAGAAGGTTTTGAAAAAGAGAGGAGATTTTGAAAATTGAAGAAGGGGTGGAGAAGAAGTGATTATCCTAGTGCATGAAAATAAAATCTAAGGATAAGAAAGATCTAACCACATGGACAAGCTCCATAGCATAAGCATTTTTCCCTTTTTAATTTGGTCTTAATTCAAAATAAGTCTTCAAAAAAGGACTCCAAGTATCCAAAATCCAAGGTTTTCCATCACAAACTCCCAAGCAATAGGTTAAGATCCTAACTCTAAGTCCATAAGTCCATAATCAAGAGTATAGGTCCTCCAAAGCAAGGGATAATGGCCATAGTACAACAATTAAGAGCACAAGTCTTTTAGTGGTTTAATCCTTTATTAATGTTTTTGAGTCCAAATGGACAAAAGAAAAACAAAGCACAAGATAATATGGTCCAAGCGGACAAAAGAAAAATGACATAAACATAAACATGATATAATAAAATGACATAAAGCATAAAAAAAATAAAGAGAGATAGGGAACGAGAAGGAAAAGTAAAGAAGTTAGGAGTTAGTGGTTAGTGGCACAAGGCTCTAGTGCCATAACCCTTCACCGATTATTCCATTCCGCGTCTTGAACTATAGTGATTAAACAATGTACTTAGGTCAAGGTTAATAAAGACTTGTTAGAAGATTGATAGAATCAAAGTCTCTACAACAACAAGCTTCAAAGATTTTGAACCTAATACAAAAGATCAATCACCATTGGGTTGACGCGACCAATCAAGGTCCGGACCACGAAAGTTCAAAATCCGAATTGGATAAAGAGGGACAAATGTTGCACTATGTTAAGAAATCGCCGAGTAATTTACGGATTAATTACCCTACAATGAGGTCGGTCAATAGATCTTTGTGCTAATGCATGCTAGATGAACGATATGTTGATCGTCATCCAGAAGCAATTCCGTACGAAAAGAAAATAGGTAACGATCTAGTCTTGATCAAGAATTCAACAAAGAAATTCCAAGATCCAAAAGACTTTCATCGATCAAAATAAAAAAGGAAATAAATGAAGAGAAGGCCAATTGAATTACAAAGTCAAGAACCTTTCATCTTCAAGTTCAATCACTTTTAATTGATAAGTTTAAGTGTGAAAACATATCACTAATTCAAAGCACCTCAAATGAATTCAACAATTCATTAAAAGATAGATTTGAACTAATGAATGTTTAATTACTCTAACCATATCCAAAGTCCATTGAAATTGAAGAGAAATTAATCTCAACAATGCATTTCAAGACTAAAACAAGAAGAAAGGGGAAGAAGGAGGAAGAAAAACCAAAACAGCCCCAAAAACAAGTGAAAATATGCATTTTGTTTCGAAGTAGCCGGTTACTCATCAGACGTTAACCGGTTACTTAGTTCAAAATAAGCACAGTTTTTCAAAATTAACACAGAGTAACCGATTACTCACCATACGTTAACCGGTTACTCTGCACCAGAATGCAGAAAATTGTGCAAAATTCAGCATGATCCACTTTCAAAACTTCTTACAAAGAGCTTATGATCATGGAACTGAAATTGCACGAAATTTAAAGTAAAATCATAGTAAAAACCAGAAATTAAACACAATTACAAGATCCAAATAATCAAGTAACAAAGATCTCCAAAGATCTACATTATGGAAGATGAAGATGAAGCTTCAACAATGGTGAGAGATGAATTACCAATTCAAATCTGAAAATTCCTTCAAATTGCTTCAAGATCCAAATACCAAAGCCTTGATCTATGAGAATTGATGAAGAAAACAAGTTTGGATGAAGGTTTAGCTCAAAGTTGAACAAGATTCATTGTGAATTCTTGTTAACTTTCAAAAGAAGAAAAATGGGCTTTAGTGAAATTTGTGGTTGGGAAGAGAATTTGCAAGAGGTTTGTTGGCTATCAAAAGTTTGTGAAATGAAGCCTCTATTTATAGAGTTTAAACTTGGGAAATTGGTGGTTTGGAATTAGGCTTGGATGATCAAAATTAGGACTGGAATTCAAATTTGGAGGGAATTATCAAAAGAGTGGTGATTAGTGAAGGTGCATGGTGGAAAATAATCAAAGTGATGTAGGGGAATTAAAATGAGGTGGCCTAGAATATTCCAAATGTGATCAAGGGCCGAGATTGGTGCCAATTGCTGAATTTAAATTTGCCACCATTTTTTCAAAGTTTCACGAGGGTAACCGGTTACTCAGTGCAAATTTTGAAAAAAATGCTCCTTTTTAAGTGCTTTGCTGTGGTTTGGCTCAATTCTTTTGCTCGTCAAAGAAGGCATGGAAATAAACACATGAACCTTGGAGTCTCTTGAATAATAATCAATTAAAACTTGGAAACTCTTGATCAGATAATTTTTTGAATTAAATACCGGATCAACTTTGACTTTGTTCAGATGGAATTCATTCGAGTTGCGTGACTGATTTTTTGGTATTTTTAACCTATTCTTCCCCTGAAAATGTTAGTGAAGGGAAACAAAATATTTTTGGATTTTAATTAATGGTTAGTAAGCATAAATAAATTAAGCAATAAAATAACTAACAAACACACACAAACACAAAGATCCCTGCAAGGCACAAACCTACAAAAGAGGGGACGAATGTGTGATCTTGTTTGTGGTATGAGATGCAGAAGGACATGTGGGATCTTAGGGGTAAAAATTAGGGTATTACAGGGAATTAGGGTTTTTACGTTCCGAATCGCTCAGGAGCCAAAAGTCAAAACATGACTTTTTTGACAAAAATGATCCTTATGACTCATATTTTCATAAAATATGAGTTATAATGTCATTTGAACAAGAATTGATCAAGAAACCAAGATAACTTGTAAAAGGGGTAATCTTGGTGCCAACTTTCAAGGATCATAACTTTTGATCCAAGCAACCATTTTGAGTGATCCAAAGCCTGATTTGTAGGTCTTCCTACATCCTACAAAAGCTTCAACTACATGAAACTCGAATTCTTCATAGATTTTAAGTTATGGGGTGATCAAAATGACAAAAATGAAGAAAATGACACTTTTTCAACACTTAGTGAAAATCTGCCTAAGTTACCACCCTTGAACATCAAAGTTTATGAGGTTTCGTCAATGGGATCCAAATAGTTTCAAGACCAACTATGATTACACATGGACTGTACCATATGAGGGTTTTCTAAAAAACACAAGAGCTTTCCATAACTCCATTTGAGCAAGGAGATATGATCCCCTAAAAACCACATTTTCAAACTGTCTTGTACAAGACAGTATTTGGCTTTTTTACTCGAATTGGCAAAATCAGACAAGTTCAAGCCTTGTAATCCATTTTGACACCTCAGGGGATAACTTCAAAGAGAAATGATCTGATCCACAAGCCTCACAAGTCCATAGATCTATGTTTAGGCATGACACCCCTAAAATTCAAGATTCTTCAAATGGTCAATTTTGTTTCAAAGCATTTAACTGATGCATAGAGGTGGCATTCATCAAGACAATGTTATCCAAGTTCAATCAAGCCTTATCCCTGCCACAGAAGGTTCATCAAGACAATGGCTAGAGGAGACTTAAGATTCCATTTGATCACCATTTGCCACAGACCTGCTGTAGTTGCCATTCACTATTGCAGCTAAAACAAACTTGCTCTACTATAAATAGAGCTCATTTGTGATCAGTTTGAGTGCACCAAAGCACCTAAACTGATGCTTTACTCAAAATCTCTCTTTCACTTCAAATTTGCCTTCAAACTCAAGTCACTATCGGGTTTTGAAATTGAGAGTGATTCAAACCAAACCAATCATGCCAACACCTCATAAACATCATATGTAGGTGATCTAAACACTAAAACAACATCTGAAACATCAAATTCACAAAATCACCAGCCAATTGCTCCAGTTCTTGACAGAGTTGCAGTTGAGGTGCCACATCAAGTTCCAGCTCATTTCAATCCACTCTAAGCATTCAAACACACTCCTTGGCACCTAAGGAAGTTGTCCAGATCATTGGAACACGTCTGTAACACCTCCATCATTAAGCTCGATCACCAGCTGCAAGAGGTAAACCTCAAACTTTCAAACTCAATGAATCATGCATCATAAATATAGTTTCAAATTACCATTGTGTTTCTGAATGTCTGTAGATCATTAACCCTCAATTAATTGATGTTTATGATTCGTGTATGTGATTTCATTGAGCTCTTGCACATTTTAGGGTTCGTCTGATTTTACCATACTATATTTTGATTTACCCAATTTAAATAAAATTGAATATTGCCATCATGTTCCTTGTTTCAAAATGCACAATTTTCATCTTTACATCGTGTGAAATGGTTGAGAAATCAGAGAGATAGCATGCTTCACGTAGCTTGCCCAAGGAAGAAGATGGCCATGGCGCCATTCTTCAGAAAACCAACTAGTTTTGAATTATATTATACACTTTCCATATTATGTTTGAATTGGCATTGTGCCCTAGTGGAAACACTAGTATATGTGTGTGTGTGAAGCGAGCGAGAGGTCTGGGGTTCGAATCCCCCTCGCCCCAGACCTTTTGGTTTTATTTTTTAAACCATTTTCAAAGGTTGCTTTCACATATTATTCATTGTTGTCACTCTCTATCAGGCCACGCACATGGCTCAGATGGTAGAATTTTAAACTCTCCACCCCAAGGGCGTGAGTTCAAGCCTTGTGGGGACCATTCCTAATTTTTTATCACTTGCTTTCTTTCACTTTTCTTCACAATTTTTAATAACTTGTAAAATTAATTTCTCACTCATTTTTTATCATTTTTGATTGGTTCTTTTTTAAAAAAGTCACAAAAATGTTAAAATATTTTATTCTACAAAAATTTCACAAAAAAATATTATTTATTTTATATATTTAATATTTTCATAAAGAACTTATTTTATTAGTTTTTTTAACATTCGAAAATATTTCTTTTCTCTTGATCTTTTCAAAACCAAATGAGTTTTAAATCATCTTGTGATTAAAATATCATTTTTCAAACCTTAACCAAAAATCACAAGTGGTTTATTTAAACTTATTTGGTGTTTTTATCTTTTTTTAATTAATTTTCTTTGAAAAATTACTTTTAGAAATGAAATTAGGGTTTCTTTGATTTTGATCTTTTTCAAACATTTCATAAACACTTTTGGGCCTTTAATAGAGTGTAAGTCCCAACCTTTTTTGTAAATAAATACCTTTTTGGGCCTCATTCTGTGTAAAAGTCCCGATACGATCTAAAAAATTTTGGCGCGATCGCCGATTTCAAACAATTCTTTGGGCCTCTAATAGATTGTAAGTCCCAACCCTTTTTGTAAATAAATACCTTTTTGGGCCTCAGTCATTACATAAGTCCCGATATGATCTAAAAAATCTTGGCGCGATCACCGATTTCAAACAATTATTTGGGCCTCTCTTTGAGTTGTAAGACCCATCCATTTGTAAATAAACAATTCTTTGTGCCTCTCCTTAAGTGTAAGCCCCAATCTTTTCAAAACAACTTTCCTTTTTGATTTAGGTTCAAATTCATAGTTGCTATCAAAACTTTCTTTAATTTCTAGAACAACTAACCATACAGCTATTACAATGGAAGCTTGATCACCTGTAAGTTTTAAACGGCTTTCTTTTACATACTTGCACATATATATATATATATATATATATATATATATATATATATATATATATATATATATATATATATATATATATATATTTGTTTATGCTGGAAGCTTGCTCATCTGTAAGTCCACCTACCTCTTTTACATACTTGTATATATTTCATCTATATATATATGCTTGTATATATCTGCTTAGAATTTTCCCCGACAATTAGGTCTAGGGTTAGATCAAACCAGTGGTCACTCTATTAACACAGTCAAAACTAGTTCCCCGTATGAATTTCAGATATAGTCTCGCCTCCTCTTGGGCTTATACAATATGGAACAAAGAGAAAGGTATTATTCTCGGTGAAACTTTTCTCAGACTGTCACTATTAGAAAATTGTCAAAAAAATTCACTTCCCCAGAGAGGATTTGTAGCGAGCGATTTTTGGATGTGGTTGCGAAGCACTACCGCTCTTTGGTATCTACAGCTCGATTCATTTTTTATCCTATTAAAGCTGATGAAGGAAGGGAAATAGATGTCTCAAATTAACCCTGCTTGCAAACTGAGGTTAAACAGTCAAAATTGTTGGTTTACAGATGCTACAAAGATTCGAGGTCTCTATTGGGTGTATTTTTTTAAAAGTGGTGTTCGGTTAATTGGTGGGGGGTTAAGATGTTAGGACGGATGTGTGGAAGTATGGGATTTTGGGTTTTTTTTAGTGTGCTCGCTAAGATCTTTTCTTTCAATCTTACGCCTACGTATTCCCGTTTACCGAAACAGGGAAATCAGAGCGTTCGTAGTTCCTCCTATTCTATGGGAGGAAATGGTATTTTGGTGTCTTGTTCATAGCCCAAGACGTGAAGCTAAAGAGTCTATTTGTATCTTTTTTAAAGCCCAAGATGTGAAGCTAAAAGGGTTTGCTTTAGAGAGAATTTTTCAACTCTAAAGAGGGGGTTGTATGTCACAACTGTTTATAAAGGAGAATTACTTTAACCGGGATGTGTGAATCCGGCAATGCCATAATTTCCTTTATAGGGGATTTCCAACCTGAAGGAGAAGACTTTAACTCAGTGTAGAGCAATGTTATCTTTCCTTAGGAATTCCTCATGCTAAAAGAGGGACAGTGGCATGGATGTAGATGATCCAGAGGCTTGCCGCTTACAGCGATTAGATGAAGAGAAAGGAGTTGTTGATGTTTGTGTACTGTGATCGAGGCACAACTTTGATGCTGAAAGGTTGATTGGATCAACCAGTGGTTTTCTTATACAAAGCCTAAGATGAGGCTAATATGTGTCTCGTACAAAGCCCGAGAGAGAGGCTAAAAGGTTTTGACTCAACGAGGGAATCTTTTGGTATCTCGTATAAAGCCCGAGATGGAGGCTACTTGACTCAACAAGAGAGTTTTTGTATCTCGTACAAAGCCCGAGATGGAGGCGAAATGGGTGATTGACTCAACAAGGGAGTCTCTGGTATCTCGTACGAAGCCCGAGATGAAGGCTAAAATTGTTAGCTCCGCTGGGGAGAATCATTGTACAAAGCCCAAGAGGATGCTATGGTCACTATTTCAGTTGAGTGATAGGTCCAGTATGCTGATTTAAAGAGAAAATCAGTTCTTATATGAGTAATGTTGTACTCAAGGATTTGATTCGAGGATCCGGGTTATTCCTGTTCTTTAAGGAAGTGGGAAATCCGAAGGGCATTGAGACTGTCCGAGTCTACGGGGTTCCTTCCTATTTTTGAAGGGGTCACTTGAGAATGTCTTTGAGACTCAAGGAAATTAGACTGTCCAAGTCTAGAGTTTCATCTTTTGTGCTATGCTTTGAGAAACAGTAGTAGACTCTTGGAAAGGATTGTTCTATGAAGATAACTAGGTTCTGTTCCTATACCTCTAGGAGGTCGTCGGGACAATTTGTACGAAGCCCAAGAGGAGGCTGGAAACTTTTGAGAAGCCGACGGGTCCTTGTATGAAGCCCAAGAGGAGGCTATCATTCCCGGAGGAAGAGATCATTATACGAAGCCTAAGAGGAGGCTGTGAATACTTTTAAGAAGCCGATGGGTCCTTGTACTAAGCCCAAGAGGAGGCGGGGATGCTTTTAGGAAGTCTGCGGGTCCTTGAACAATGCCCAAGAGGAGGCCGATGCTTTTAAGAAGCCGATGGGTCCCCAAACCCCGAGAAGTTCAAGACATGCCATTCACCGAGAATAGATCAAGCCAGGAAAGTCTGAGAATTTGGAAGAAACTCAAGAGATGCCATTCACGGAGAAAAGATCATCTCTGGGGAATAGAGTTTCTTGATAAGTGCTTGTAAAAAGCCTGTGGGTCCCCAAACCCCGAGAAGTTCAAGACATGCCATTCACCGAGAATAGATCAAGCCAGGAAAGTCTCAGAATTTGGAAGAAACTCAAGAGATGCCATTCACGGAGAAAAGATCATCTCTGGGGAATAGAGTTTCTTTGACAACTTCTACGAGTGACAGTCTATGAAAGGGTTCACCGAGAATGCTGCCTTTCATATCTCCATATTGTTTAACCCCAAGAGGAGGGAAGACTGTGTCTGGTAATCCTATGGGGATCTAGTTTTGACTATTTCTAAGAGTGATCAACGGGCTTAATGCTAGACGTAGTTGCCGGGGAAACTCTAAATATCTATACTATTATTACACAGTTGATATGAGTTTATGAAAGAAGACTTACAGCGAAACAGCCCCACAATACAGTTATGTGTATATGAAAGCTGTAAATGAAAGCATATAAACACTTACTCGGTTGTATAGCTTCCATGCTGTTTGGTTAGTTGTTCAACAAAGAAAGATTGAAAATAACAGTATATTCAAAATCAAAGGAGAAAGTGCTTTGAAAAAGAAAGATTTGGGGCTTACAGCTCAAGGAGAGGCCCAGGGTTTTATCAGTGAGCGCACTATTTGAATTTGTACAGAGGGACTTATACAAGTGACTGTGGCCCACAAATTGTTTTCTATACAAAGGGATGGGTCTTACACTCTCTCAAGAGGCCCAAAAGGTTTTAAAGAAAAAGAGTGGGGTTTATAACACGAAGGTAGGCCCAGATGATTTTTCGTTTAAAATGGCGATCACGTCGAGATTTTCTTTTAACGCAAAGGGGTTTATACAATATCTGAGGCCCAAAAGGTTTTGGTTAAAAGGGGATTGGGTCTTACACTCTAATAGAGGCCCAAAAAGTTTTGAATGGGTCTTATAGCTCAAGGAGAGGCCCAGATGGTTTATTTTTAAATTGGCGACGATCGTGTCGAATTTAAAAATGTACAGAGGGACTTATACAATAAGTGAGGCCCAAAATATTTATGTACAAGTGGGTTGGGTCTTACACTCTAATAGAGGCCCAAAGTGTTTTAAAGAAAAGAACTGGGTCTTACTACTCGAGGGTAGGCCCAAGGTTTGTTTTTCAACGGATGATGATCGCGTCGAACTTTTTGAAATACAACGGGACTTATACAATAAGTGAGGCCCAAAATAGGTTATATTTACAAAGGGTTAGGTCTTACACTCTATTAGAGGCCCAAATGTGTTTTAAGAAAAGAAATGGGTCTTACTACTCGAGGGTAGGCCCAAGGTTTTTTTTGTTTTGAAAAGGCGACAATCGTGCCGTTTGTTTTTGAAGGTATCGGGACTTATACAATATACTGAGGCCCAAAAATTATTTGGTCAAAAAAAGGATTGGGTCTTACACTCTATTAGAGGCCCAAAGTGTTTTGAAAATGATTTATGAGGGTTGAATTAATCCAAAAACCCTAATTTATTTTCAAAAATGTATTTAATTGAATAAAAATTCAATTAAAATGATCGAAATTGTTTAACATATGGAAAACAAATTGTGATCTTGGATTAATGCTTCAAAAATTAAGTATTGACCTACAAAATAATTAGAAGGCATTAAAAGTTGCAAAATCAAGGTGGAAAAAATATTTTAAATGTTCGAAACAATTAAAACATTAATTCTTTACAAAAATATCAATTATACAAAATAAATAATATTTTTGGGATTTTTTGGGAAAATTAAATATTTTAACATTTTTGTGAATTATTAAAAAAAGAATCAACTCAAAATCATTAAAACTCAGAGAGAAATTAATTTTTGAATCAATTAAATAAAATCACAAAATTCAAATATTCAAATATTGGAAAATGGCGCCAAGAACAGAGGCAAGAACACGCGAGTTTTTCAGTTTTGCCTAGATTTGCATTTTGTCTCCAATCTCACTGAATACTTAATCATATCATGCAATCCACATACCAATCAACTCGTTTCAACCTCACGATCATGTCAATGGTATTTTATTTCATTTAAATTAAACATATAACAAGAAATCATGAAAAATCCTCAAGAACCCTAATTTCTGCATGAAGGCTAGGATTGTTGATACACGATTCAAACAATGCAATTAATTGAGGGGAAACATTCCATGCATGATTATGAACATATGGCCAAATTATTGTGCAGCAAAAATTGCATGGATCATAGAGTTAGAAGAGCTCATGCTTACCACTTGCAGCTGGTGATCGTGATTTGTGTTGGAGGTGTTACATCTAGGTTCCAATGATCTGGATAGCTTCCCTAGGTGCCATGGAGTGTGTATGAATGCTTTGAATGGATTGAAATGATCTGGAACTTGAGATGGTACCCCAACTGCAAATCTGTCAAGAACTTGAGCAATTGGCTGGTGATTTTGTGAAATCTGTGTTCCAGATGTTATGTGAGTGTTTGGATCACTTCTATATGATGTATGTGAGGTGTGTGTGTGATTGGTTTGATTGGAAAAGCTCTCAAACTCAAAACCCGATAGTGACTTGCCTTAGAAGGCAAAATTGGAGTGAAAGAAGAGATTTTGAGGAAAGCATCTGTTTGATGGCTTTGGTGTACTCAAACTGATCACAATTGAGCTTTATTTATAGTAGAGGAAGTTTGTTTTGCAAGGAATAGTGAATGGCAACTGCTGAGTAGGTTTGGCCAATGTTGGCAAATGAAAATCCAAGTCTCCTCTAGCCATTGACTAGAGGTTAGGGCACAGGCTGCTGGTTCCCTTGGTCTTGGATAAGTCTTGACTGCATTCAGTTGAGAATGGCTCAGTCCATGCCACCTTGATGCTTCCATTGAATGCTCCAATCCAAAATTGTAGTCTTGTCCCTATTTTGGCAATTCTAGGTTCAACATGCTATTTCTTGTTGCAAAGACTTTGGAGGCTTGGCTCAATGATTGTCCCCTTTAGATTCAATCCTCAGAGGTGTCCAAGTGGATAGGAGCATTTGGATTTGGCTGATTTTGGCAAATCGACCAAAAGTGTAAAAATTTGCCTTGCCTTGGCAGATTTCAGCAAGGCAACTTACCAATGTCATATCTCATGACTCAAATTGAATTTTGTAATGTTCTTGGCCATATTGGAAAGCCCTTACATGATACAACAACTATTTGAACATGTTTGGTTTTGATCTCTTTTGAATCCAAGTGAAAAATCCCCCTACATTTGGCAAAAAGTAAGGTAAAATCTGACTTAGTGAAATTTTCACTGAGTGTTGGAACAAAGTGACTTTTCTTGATTTTGATCACTCCATAACTCAAAATCCATGAGGAATTTGGACATAGGTCAGTATGAAGCTTTTGTAGAGGGCAATGTGATCTACAAATTAAGCTTTGAATGGGGAACAATGGCCTTGTGGTTTAGGAGTTATGGTCCTCCAAAGTTGGCACATTAGTGTCACTTTTTCCATAACTTAGAAATTTTTCTAAGTTTTTATGGTTACCCCTTTTACAAGTTATCCCACTTTCTTTGATTTTTCTTGATGAATGGTGATTCAAATCATACATTAACATCATTTTTGGGTTAAAAATCCATTTTGGTGAAAAATCTCAAAAAGTCAAAGTTGACTTTTGTGCACAGTTGACTTTTCATCAGATGAATTCCAAACTGTGCAATTTTTTAGGAAATTCTGTCCTTGACCTAAATCAAACTTGATGGACATGTTCCATGGGTGTCATAGGGTATATTGAATCATGTCTTAGGGTTTGGGAGCATGTCCTGGTCAAAAGTCAAAGTTACAGTTGACTTTCCTCGCGAAACCCTAATTGTGGTGCAGATGAAATTGAGACTTGTTGCTCAAGCCTCTTGGATTAATCCTTTGTTCCAAATGGATCAATATAGTATATTAAAGACCCTCAAATCCTCTCTTGAGGTCTTGGCTCATGATTTGTCCCAAAAGTCAACTTAGGGGTGAATTAGGTCAAGAAACCCTAATTCCTGATTTTTGATGAATGCATCCCCTGAGGCAAAATTGACTTGATGATTGGGTCCATGAGGTCCCATGAAGTATATTAGGTTATGTTTTGAAGCATTGGCTTGTTCCCAGATGAAAAATTTCATCTGGAGGCCCTGGTCGACCAAAACCCTAATTTGGTGACACTGTCAATCTTGAGGCTTGATCCACCTAGAAGGGAGCAGCCTTGTGCTTAATCCTTGAAGTGGGAGTCCTCTTGATCCCTTGTGGACATTTGAGAGGTTAGGCAAGTTGAAGATTAAGTCAATCCTTGATTGATCCTTTGTCTAAGCACTCAGAGAGGGCTTAAAACCCTAATTTTATTGTAGTGAATGCTCAACAACTCTTGAGGCATTTGATGAGGCATGATGGTTCATCCATATGGTGATGATGATTTGCACAATGATGGGAAATCTTAGTGGTCAAAATTTGGGGTATGACAGATGCCCCTATTTAATCTTCTTGGACCCGAAGGTGTGAATGACGAAGGTATTCGGTCATTCAGGGTGCAAGAGGATTAAATATCGGAATACCCAAAATTTTGATGGTGGTTATGAATGGTAGCTTACGCATTCATCTTCTTTAGCTAAGCGATGATGCTTAGAAAAGGTAAACTTCCCCTCGATCCTGGTCTTCAGCCAAGGAGCTGGTCTCAGTTTTCCTTTGAAATAAACTTCCCCTCGATCCTGGTTTCCTACCAAGGAACTGGTCTTAGTTTCTTTTGTCAACTTCCCCTCGATCCTGGTTTCCTACCAAGGAACTGGTCTTAGTTTCTGAAGTAAACTTCTCCTCGATCCTGGTTTCCTACCGAGGAACTGGTCTAAGTTTCTTTTGTCAATAAACTTTATTGACAAGGGACGCTATTTGTAGCGGTTCTCCTCAAACTTCTTGCTGGATTTTCCTGGGGAGATGCCATTCGAGTGGAAAAAGTGACGTTAGACTTGCTGGGGAGCCCAATCATCTGAGTTGTAGAGTTGCACAAACTTCTCTATTGGAGACGCCATTTGTCGACTCTATCTGGGGAAAGCGAGTCTCTTGAGAGGCTGCTTCTGCGTGGGATCTTACATCAAACTTTTCTCGGGATCTTCCCAGAGAAATGCCATATGATGGCGTCTAATTTTGAGGTGCCGATGACCTTTTCATCAGCGGTCTTTTCGGAGCGAAACTAGCATACTGCCGAATCTCTGATTATGAGGATTTCTCTGTGGATTTTCCTTAATCCGGGAAAGCAAGGATATCATCTTCAATGGCGAAGAGTGATGCTGACTGAAAGTTCCTCTGGTTTTTCAGAGGTTCAAGTTATCAAAGTGCTCAAGGGCCAACTTCCTTCCAGAAATAAACTGGAGGCGAGGTTGTTCAAACGCAGTGTTTCCTGATGAGGCAAGAATTGAAAACTCGATTGAGAGAACTTCTATCACTAGGGGACAAGACCGACTAGAGTGATAGTGATGCAATATGAAATGTGAATGCAAATCAAATGCATGATGTATGTATATAAGCTGACAAAACTGACGCGACATACAGACTGACGAGTGAACATGACTGGATACTCGGCCATCGCGGGGCGAAGAAATACCGTTGGTTCAGAATAATAATTCCACCTTGCTTAGGAGAGATAGTCCCTGTAGGGAGCTATGTTGGTCGGGCTTAGGAGATAAGAACTCGACCGAGGGTATCAGATGGGAAAGCCGCATCTCATACAATTGATCCTTCGTTCAGGCGTACTGGCCTAGAAGGAGTACTTTGATTCTGCACTTTGAAGTTCGCTTACTTTTGGAGAAGCGGTTGATGTTCTTTTGATGTTCAACAGTCAAAAGAAATTGCCATCTTTATTTTAAAGCAGAAAAAGTTTTACAAGTAAATTCATTTTTGTTTTATTTCAAGAATCGTTAAGCATGTTAAAATGTCATTCTGTAA
This sequence comes from Lathyrus tuberosus, assembly GCA_022829125.1. Taxonomy (NCBI): domain Eukaryota; kingdom Viridiplantae; phylum Streptophyta; class Magnoliopsida; order Fabales; family Fabaceae; genus Lathyrus; species Lathyrus tuberosus. Next base: position 22,968,433 of record JALAZF010000024.1, on the reverse strand, counting down.
AGCTAAAACAAATGAGAATTACAAACAAAAGCACAAGGGCTCAAATTTTATTGATAAGATGGAGATCAGCCAAACGCGCGATTCCATTGAGTATTTACAAAGTTAGAAAATGGTAATTTACAGGGAAAAGGACTACATTGAAACATGACGACCATTATCCTTCTACCAACTTTGACTTCGGGGCATCCTGAGCTTCTGTCGAAGATGACCTTAACTGGAGTTTTCTGACGGATGATGTAACTGCTGCCGCTGAGGGACTTGCCTCTGTTGAACATAGTTACTTGCCATTATCCCTAATTTTTGCCTGGATTGTACTTTGATGTTTCCAATCCAACGGGATGATTCTTTTTCATGTCTCTAATTTTTTCTTGGACCGCCCTTTCGGGTTTTCAATCCACCGAGATTTTTTCCTTCTTTTTTTTTTTCGTTTAGGAGAAGTATTTCTTGACTACATCAACATTCGTGGGGTAGGCAAATTCCTCTCCGTCCATGGTTGCAAGTCTCAAGGCACCGCCTGAGAAAGTTTTCGTGACCACATAGGGGCCATCATAATTTGGGGTCCATTTGCCCCGAGAGTCAGTGAGGAACGATTGTATCTTCTTGAGCACGAGGTCTCCTTTTCTGAATACACGAGGTCAGACCTTTTTGTCGAACGCCTTCTTCATTCTCTGCTGATACAACTGACCATGGCATAGTGCCGTGATTCGCTTCTCTTCGATCAAGTTTAATTCGTCGTGTCGACTTTGACACCATTCAGCTTCTAAAAGCTTAGCTTCCATCAATACCCGGATTGATGGGATCTCTACTTCTATGGGGAGAACTGCCTCCATGCCATATACTAGAGAGAAAGGGGTTTCCCCTGTTGAAGTGCAGACAGATGTTCGATAACCATGAAGAGAAAAGGGTAGCATTTCGTGCCAATCTTTGTAGGTTACAACCATCTTTTGAACAATCCTCTTGATGTTCTTGTTAGCCGCTTCTACCACTCCGTTCATCTTGGGTCGGTAGGGAGCTGAGTTATGGTGTTCGATCTTGAACTCTGCACACAACTCTTTCATCATCTTATTGTTTAAGTTAGATCCATTATCAGTAATGATCTGGCTCGGAACACCATAACGGCAGATGATATTGTTTTTGATAAATCGGACCACCACTTGTCGGGTCACATTGGCGAATGACGCTGCTTCGACCCACTTGGTGAAATAGTCAATGGCTACCAGGATGAATCGATGTTCGTTTGAAGCCTTGGGCTCAATCATGCCAATCATGTTGATTCCCCATATCGAGAATGGCCTTGGGGAAGAGAGAACTTTGAGATGTGATGGCGGTACATGAATTTTGTCGGAGTATATCTGACATTTGTGACACCTCCTCGTGTACTTGTAGCAGTCGGATTCCATTGTCAACTAATAGTACCCTGCTCTGAGAATTTTTCTCGCCATTGTGTGTCCGTTGGCATGAGTGCCAAAGGATCCTTCATGAATTTCTTTCATAAGCATGGCTGCTTCTGGTCTGTCCACGCATCGGAGTAAGACCAAGTCAAAATTCCTCTTATAGAGTGTATCACCGCTCAAGAAGAAGTTTCCAGCCAATCTTCTGAGGATTTTCCTGTCTTTTTTGAGTGCCCCAGATGGGTACTCTTGTTTCTGAAGGAAGCATTTGATATCCTGATACCAAGGTTTGTTGTCTCTGACTGCTTCGATCGTGAATATGTAGGCGGGCCGTTCAAGGTGCATTATGTCGATCTTAGGTAAGTCGTTCCATTGACCTACACTAATCATGGAAGAGAGAGTGGCTAAAGCGTCAGTCATGTGATTCTCATTACGAGGGACGTGATGAAACTCAACTCTGTTAAAGAAGGGTAACAACCTTCTTGCATAGTCTTTGTAAGGAATCAGCCCTGATTGGTATGTGTTCAAATCTCATTTTATCTGATTGATAACCAAGGCTGAATCGCCGTATACGTCCAAGTTTTTGATCCTTAAATCAATCGCTTCTTCGAGACCCATAATACAAGCTTCGTATTCGGCCTCATTATTTGTACATTTTAACGTAAGTCGAGCGGTGAAAGGAATGTGGGTACCCTGAGGGGTAACAATGATTGCCCCAATTCCGTTTCCATAATGATTAACTGCTCCATCAAAGATAAGTCACCATTGGGAACCTGATTGGTTCTTGATCGTCAATTGGTTGATGAGCCAAATGATCATCTAAAATACTTTCTTTAACGGATTTTTGAGCATTGTACTCTATGTCATATTCTGATAATAACATCTGTCAACGGGCAATTCTTCCCGTGAGAGCAGGTTTTTCGAAGACATACTTGATTGGATCAATCTCGGAAACCAACCAAGTAGTATGACGAATCATGTATTGGAGAAGACGTTTGGCTGCCCAAGCCAAAGCGCAACAAGTTTTCTCAAGCATCGTGTACCGAGTCTCGCAGTCGGTGAATTTCTTGCTCAGAAAGTAGATGGCATACTCTTTCCGTTTGGTTTCGTCTTGTTGGCCAAGTACACATCCCATTGAGTCCTCTAGGACTGTGAGGTAGATGATCAGTGGTCTTCCTTCCACTGGAGGTGATAGAATCGGCGGATTCAACAGGGATTCCTTGATACTGTCGAAGGCAGTTTGGCAGTCATCTGACCAAACGCAATCCTGGTTCTTTTTGAGTAATTTGAAAATCGGCGCACACGTGGCGGTCATAAGGAATATGAACCTGAAGATGTAGTTCAAACGTCCCAAGAATCCTCTGACTTGTTTTTCAGTTTTCAAGGAAGGCATTTCTCGAATGGCCTTGACCTTGTCAGGATCAACCTCAATCCCTTTCTGGCCGACGATGAACCCTAAGAGTTTCCCCGAACGGACACCGAAGGTGCACTTGTTGGGATTCAAGCGGAGTTTGTACTTCCTCAAATGCTCGAATAGTTTCGACAGGTGGGTCACATGCTCCTCTTCTGTCTTAGATTTCGCAATCATGTCATCGACATATACCTCTATCTCTTTGTGTATCATGTCATGAAAAAGAGTAGTCATGGCCCTTTGATAGGTTGCCCTGGCGTTCTTCAAGCCGAACGGCATCACCTTGTAACAAAAGGTAACCCATGGGGTAATGAACGAAGTTTTCTCCATGTCTTTCAGCGCCATTTTGATCTGGTTATATCCCGAGAATCCATCCATGAAGGAGAAAATTTTGAACTTTGTTGTGCTGTCTACCAGCATGTCAATGTGTGGTAAAGGAAAGTCGTCCTTTGGACTAGCCTTGTTCAGGTCTCTGTAGTCGACACACATTCTAAATTTTCCATCCTTTTTGGGAACGGGTACAATATTGGCTAACCATTGAGGATATTCTGATGTGGCGAGGAAACCTGCGTCAATCTGTTTTTGTACCTCCTCTTTAATTTTGATGGCCATGTCCGGATGAGTGCGTCTCAACCTCTGCTTTACTGGCGGACATTCCGACCTTAATGGTAAATGATTTTCCACGATGTTGGTATCCAACCCTGGCATATCCTGATAGGACCAAGCGAATACATCGGGGAATTCTTTGAGAAACTTTATCAAACCCTCTCTGGAAATTGGACTGAGCAGTGTCCCAATCCTGATTTCTTTTTTCTCTTTTTCTGAACCCAAGTTTACCGTTTCCAACGGTTCTTTGTGAGGTTCAATGGACCTTTCCTCTTGTATGAGTAATCGGAAGATCTCTTCTGGAATTTCGTTGTCATCTTCTTCTTCAGCCCCAAATACCGGGAACCCAAAGTCGGGAGAAGGCATCGGATCGTATGTTTCAACTGGGTTTAAAACAAACAATCTGCATGACGTGATGATTCGTGTTTAGAAGAGATAGAGAAAATGCGAGTGTGTGCAGTGTATTTATTTTACTGCTTGTCTTTATTTTTGAATTGTTTTTTAGGATTACCATTTTTTGAGAAAAGCGAAAAGAGAAAACAGCAATTAATACGGAAATTACAGAACAACGTTATTTTATTAATGAGCAAGTCGATTCTTGAAACTACAGCCCTATAAAACAAAACTCTGTCGCTTTGGGCGGAGCGAAGAGGGAAAATTTACAGAAAGCGAGCCCTATCAAAACATCTGTTTCACCTGGGCAGTGTGAAAGGTTAAAGATGGCAATTACTTTGACTGATGAACGACCTTCGGAACCTCGACGGCAACCCATTGGCGGCGAACTCCTTGGTGAATCACAAAGTCTGGCACCTTCATATTGCACCCCAAAATTTGCCCTCCTTACTTTAGTACTAACTGACTTATGTTTCATTTCATTTTTGAATTATCATGTGTGCATATCATTAGTTCTTAGCATGGGGTCAAGGTGCCTGAGGCAAGTTCAAGAGGAGAAGATGTTCTTCAAAGGGTCAAGCAAGAGAGTTCAAGTGGATCACTCTCTCCTAACTAGTGCAGAAACTAGGGTTTTGAGATTCTTGGGTTTATTGCTCCAATTGGGTTTTTATCATCACCAAATGGCATATCTTATCTTTGTTGGAGAGGATACACATCATATTCAGAGGAATTTGGATTTGGAGACCGTGCTATTTCCTCCTAGACTGAGGGTACCTAAATTAGGGTTTGCTATAAAGTCAGTTTATTTCTGATCTTTTGGGCAAGACTTGATTCCATGGTATTCCTTGGGTCCCTAAGTGTCTAGGAATGGAAGATTGTCCATCAGTTTGGTTCAAGAGAAGTTCAAGTGGCCAATGGATTGGGAATCAGGTGAATTGGGTAAAAGTCAACAGTGAGAGGGGAAGTCAACTGTGGAATTTTGAGGTTCCCTCCAAGGTTTTCAAGGTATCACACCCTCATATGGTCTTCAAGAGTCAAGTTTCATGCCATTTATCAAGAATCAAGGGTTGGTGCAAAAGTTACTAAATATGGAAATGACCTATAATTTGAAAGTTTCCTTTTTGGGCAAGTTCCTACACTACATTCACCTTGACTTTTCATCATCAAAGAAGCTTCAAATGAATTTTTCTCCAACATGAAAGTTGAAGATCGTTTTCTCCTCTTTCCAACAAGTACTAGTGGGTCTCCATACCATTTGTGAAACTCAAGTTATGATCAAAAGAAGGCAAAGTGGTTTTTTAGGGTTTCTCATGATTCCATTTTCACAACTTTGGCATAGTGACCTATAATTAATTCCATTGCTTCATGTCACATGCTAACATCAAAGGACACTCCTCAAGGATCATTTTAGGCCTTTGAATCAAGTGAATCCATGGTGTATTTATCACTTATTCTCCATTATTCAAAATTGCCAAGTCATTGAAAACTCATGAACCAAAATGTCTCAAGGCCCAAATCAAATTCAGGTGTGGTTAGCAATTCAAACATAAGTGATCCATCATAGAATGTTTGGATATCCATGCATGGAAGGAGGTGTATCTCACATAATGCAATTTTCTAAAAGACATCCAAAACTCTTTAAACAAAGAATCACCAAGGCCCAAATCATTATCAGTGAAAAACCCTAATGTATTTAATCTCACTCATGCACTGGTTAAGGTTTGAACACGTGAAATTGGAGGAGAACAAAGCTTGAGCCCTAAAAACTTTTTCTCATTGAATCTCTCAATCCACAAGGTTTTTTCCAAAAGTTCTTCCACAATATTCTTTCTGGGGATCCATAGAGCAAAAATCAACCATCATTCGCAGCTAAAAGCAAGGATATAGGAGGCGTGCATAATGTTGTGTGACATCCATGGATCGTTCTGATGTGTTTTGTTTTGAATATGGACGTGTATATTGGTTGTTTTATGAGTTTCAAAGTTTTGAACCTTATTTTATTTCCTTCGATTCTCCTTATTTATGCGTTGTTTGTGATTTTTGATGAGATATTTGAAATCCTTGTGAAAATATGGTTGGATTGGTATAGTTGTTTGCAGTTTCTGGGAAATTTCAGGTTGGTGTTCATCTAAGACGATGAACGGAACCCTAGCTCCGTCACCGGAGATGTTTACAGGCCGCCGGAGGGAATTTGGAGAAGACGATGTCTTGGCCGTTGGATCTAGGGATCTGACGGTCCACTGCTTGCCACGTTTTATAAGTTGTATTTTTTTTCTGATTTTTAATTAGTGATTGTGTGTGCGTGCTTCCATGCTTATTATGGTGAGCCCCCAATCAATTTCCCTAATTTTAATTACCTTTTATTTTATTGACCTAATCGTGTGCGTTGATTAAATTTGACGTTTATAATGATGCCAACGAATTAAAATGGCATGTGCTTCTCACGTGGCTGATGTATGATGTTCTATTTAATCATGTGTGTGTGTGTGTGTATCATTGCTATGGTGTACCTTTTAATCATGGCTGTTAATCTTACTTACTTGGACTTTTTGTTGACTGGATAATAGGCGCAGGATTCATCCAAAGGCAGGTACGCAGTCAACTGGGTTGACTAAGGCCCACGCGTGTCTCTTTTTTTATTTTATTTTTCTGATGGGTTCTAATGTTTGGGCTCGCTAATGACACCCCCACTTTTCCAGCCCATTATCTTTCCAACATTGTTTTATTACTGAACGCACCCCCCTTGCATGTTTCAATTTATTTATTTTATTTAATTTATTACATTTCATTTTTAAAGTTTAAAAATAGTTATATGCATTTAAAAATTACCAAAAAATGTATGCATCATTTTTATCATTTTATAAAATTTCCACAAATTTTATTTTTTTATTTTATTTTATTTTCATCATCTGAATTATTTATTTGTTCATTTTCTTTTTGAATTATCCATATTATGCATACCTAAATTTGTTTATTTTATTTCTCTGCATCCATAAAACATTTTGAACTCATTCCTTCTGCATTATTTCACCAACACACTGAAATGAATTAAGATATTTTTCTCTCAATTTTAAAATCATCTCATATTGCATTTCAGTCCTTTTCTTTAGCACATTGAACCATGTTTCTCATCTGTCTTTGCATAATTGTTTGAGTGACTTACACTTTGAATTTTTGCAGGGGTTTTTGATATGTTGTTTGTCTCTGGTTGAACAATGTTGATAATTAATTTGGCAATTTTAAAAGATGTTTTACTACTTGTTTAATTGCTCCTTGTGTGAGATTTTCTTGTATGCACATCCTTGATCTTGTCTGGTTATCTGTTTGAAGAGGCACTTGTGCCATTGTTTTGGGGTTGTTTATTTGACTTCATAAATCATGTTTGAATTGTTGTAGGTCATTTGATCATTATTATATGTCATTGCTTGGTTTTCATTTGCCTTAATATCACTTGTGTCTGTTTTGTGCTAACCTCTTATGCAGGGACTGAGGTAAGTTATTTAAGGGTGTGGATAATCATCCCTATCCACCTTACTCTTTCCTTCTCTCATCTTTTCTTTTCTTTAGGCTTAGGTTGTGGTCAAACCTCACTAACCGTAGGTCACCCATGCATGATAACATTAGGACTCTTAGTTTCCCTTTAGAGTTTCCTTTGTGTCTTCTCTCTTCTCATCTCAAAACTTATTGAAAATACTTAATAAGAATAAAGTGTATTGCGCACGAGCCTTAAGCGTGGGGAATGAGAAATGAGGGGCTTCCTCTCATCTTTCTAGAGTGCTTAGTGAGCGTCCTATCTTGGGACGATGCGTTAAGTATTCGCCCCTGTGCCCTAGACTTTGGTGCAATGCAACTTATGAACTAACTCAAGTCACTTCTGTCTTAAAAAACACAAACAAACTTCAAACCTTTTTGTCCTTTGGGATTGTCAAAGTAAAGGCTATTTTCAAAAAGGGCACATTACCTTCCGTCTGAGTCGCAAACAGGCATCGACCCTAACTGCCGGATGCGAGCTTAACGTCGCTCATAAAAAACACAAAAAGATCTTGGTCCGAACTACATTGACTCTGAATTCCCCATTGCACAAAGGGGGTACGTAGGCCTAGGACGACGACGTCCTACCGAGTCTGTCTTTGTTTTCCCCTCCCCCGTCTTAGTACAGCCATAGATGATAGGATAACTCACCCTTGGAATAGACAACAAGCGTGGATCCCATCGAGTACGATGGACGCGTGGGGTGCTAGCACCTTCCCCTCGCGTAACCGACTCCCGAACCCAGGTTATGGTTGCGATGACCATTCCTTTCCCTCTTCCTAAGGTTTATGCGGTGTTCCCTTTCCCTCTCTTGGGATAAATTTACACGGATGGCGACTCTGTTTTTCCGCGCCACTCTCGCGTTTGTACCTGGATGAAAATCCTGGGAGCGACAGCTGGCGACTCTGCTGGGAAAACGGTTGACCTATGCTGGTCCATCCCCTTTAGCGAGTCGATCCTAACGCTTGTTTGTTTTTTTGTTGGGTGTTTATTTGTTATGCTATATTATGTTGTATATTACCGTTTTACAGCTTTTACTGCATTGCATTTCATTTTTATTACTGTCATACTGGATATTGTTGTGTTGTGCTGGCTATTTCTGTTTTGTAGGTTGGGTTATTCTGAGAGATAAGCCCAATACCCAGGCTTGAGTACACCCTAGGACTAGAGTGGAGAGTAGTGGGACCTACGTGCCCGCTTGGTACGTTTGCGTGTTCACGAAATTCAAAACCAGACGAGGCTATCTTGAGACGCATTCTAACGTGTGTGTCTTGCGCATGTTAGGGTGTTGATCTAGAGAGCTGTCGACTCTGGTGACCGATCATCGAGGACCTTAGTGAAACATCCCTCTTTAGTGGTGACAGTGGCAGACCACATGCTGTGGCAAACCCATTCGTACCTGAGGGCCCACTTTGGAACTCGCATAGGATGGCCCCTATCTTTTGAAGAGAATCAGTGGAGGCACTCCTCGATTGACGATAGTACTATACCCCGAGGGATGAATGTACTATTGTTTCTCGACCTCAGTGCCAGAAGCTGAGGACCTTCCGTTTTAGAGAATCAGTTGAGGCCTCCTCGATTGATGATGATGCCAAACCAGAAATGGTGAACGTATCATCATTTCTCGACCTGAGAGCCTGGGATACTGAACATCCTAGTACCCACACGTGAGAGGGGATGGGTGTTTGCAGGTTTGCAGGTAACCGAAACCTTCAACCTACCAGGTTTTTCTAGATTTCTCATCAATGTTTGATTATCTGGGTTCCTGGTTATCTCAGTGGTTCGGTATTTTGGAATTCTGGTTTTCTGGGTTGTGGTTCTCGTTCAGTTAACAGTACAACACATCCAGCAGTGTTGCCTTGATCCCATGTTTGCATGAGCATATCATTTTTCTTGCATTCTGACATGTTTGACATTTTTCAAGGCTTGCATCTCACTCTTGATTCCGGTTTTCTGAGGTTACCTTGGCATAGATGTCCAGAGAAAGAAGATTGTTGCCTATTCGTTCCCATATCCGACCTTGACATTGATTCACAAGCTGATTAGTATGGCTGGTCCCGGAGTTCGTACAGTGTTCAGTGGGGGGTATGGGAGACTTCTGAAGTTTGTCTACAATATCTCCAAGTATGAGAAGGATGCCATTCATACACTTCTTCAGTTTTACGATCCATCTTTGCGTTGCTTCACTTTCTCAGACTACATCTTGGCCCCGACGTTGGAAGAGTTCTCATTTATTTTGGGGATCCCCATCAGGCATGACATAGTATTCTTTTCTGAAGAACACCCTGGGATAAAAGAAATGGCTATTGCTCTTCATATTGGTGAATTCATTCTGAGCAGTAATATTGAGGAAAAACAAGGAGCTAAGGGTTTCTTATTGAAGTTCTTGTTTGATCAAGCTTGCATACATGTTAAAGAGAAGAATTGGACTGCTTTCCAAGCTATTCTGGCTATGTGCATCTATGGGATTGTCCTGTTTCCCAATGTTCCTGGTCTGGTGGATATGCATGCTGTCAAAATCTTTATTTCAAAGAATCCTATACCTACCTTGCTAGGTGATGTGTATGACTCATTCCACTACAAGAATGAAAATAGGCGGGGAAAACCATGAGTTGTTGTCCAGCGCTCTTATCTACTTGGTTTCTGAGCCATCTCCCCGAAACTGGCACCTTTGTTGATACGAAAGATTCTCTGAAGTGGTCAAAGAGGTTAATGGGCTTGATGGCTGACAACATTGTCTGGTTCAACCATGATTTGCTAGGAATAGAGATTATTTGCAAATGCGGAGAATTCCCTAATGTACCCTTGATAGGGAGAAGAGGTGGAATTAACTATAATCCTTCCCTTATTATCAGGCAGTTTGGTTATCCTTTGAAGGGTCCACCTGAAGAGCGAGATGTCAGAGAGTCCTTATTCCTCAATGGTACTGAGGATCAAGAGACGATAAGGAAGATTGTGAATGCTTGGAAGCAAGTGACCAAGAAAGGAAAAACTTCATTCGGGAAATGTAACAACCGGGCTTTCCCTTCCTATAAAGAGTGGATCAAGAAGAGAGCAGAAGAGGAACTTCTTCCCTTCCCGGTAGAACCACCATCTTACCCCTTGCTGATTGAGCCTCCTACCACAGTTGAGATAGAGAAATTTAACAAGTTGTGGGCTGAAAAAGAAAAGTTGCGAGAAGAAAACAGTGAGCTACTAAGGGAGATTTATCAGTTGAAACATGAGCGCGGTGAAGCTGTTCATACCGCCAAGTTGAAGACAGAGCTTCTTGCTAAGGCAGAAAAAGAGCTAGCTGACATGGTCACATCCAGACAAAGTATGAAACAAGCTCTAGATGGTATCAGTAAGGTTCTTGAGTCTAAGAAGGAGGAATTGGACAAGGCTTTGTTGAAAATTCACAGGTTCAATAATCACCGAGAAACTGCAATGGCTGAGAATAAGCAAAAGGAAGACAGTTATCTAGCTCAGATTGATGAGTTGAAGTTGAAGCTCAAGAAGAAAGAAGCTGAAATCTTATCAGGGATATTCCAGAGACAAGTAGTCGAGGGTCGACTCAATGAAGCCATAGCCTCCATAGAGGAACTGAAGGTCCAAGCTGAGGTGAAGAGATCTAGACATGAGAGACCTAGCATGGATGGTGTTTCTGGAGAAGACGCTTGGGAGTTGCATTGCCGATACTTGGAGGGGATCATGCATAGGAGAGACGTTCTCATTCAAGAGCTAATTCAGAGACCGAAGCATCCCGACACCAGAAAGTTGTTCAAGGAAATTCAAGACTGGAGCAGGAAGCATAATGGATTGGGGGGATTGACACTTGTAGACTTTGACGACATGCCGTAGTACTTGTAGACTTTGACGACATGCCGTAGTTTTCTATTTTCTTTCATTATTCGGACCACCGCCAGAATTATTGGTTGGGATCTATGATTATTGTGTTCAGACTTGTTATCTTGGATTTGTGATTGTTGACATTTGGTTTTCCTCTGGTTTTCTTAATATATGAGCAGAAATTATGTTCTATCTTATTGTTAAACTGGAATCAAGGGGTGGATCGCCCTGCGAATTTTTTAAACATGTTCATTTGCATCTGCATATTCATAATCATTATGCATAATCATTGTGCATAACAGGTGTTCAAGGCGGGTTATTCTTATTTTGATCTGGTTTTCTTCAGAATGGCAGACTTAACTCCTCAGGCCATTCAAGAGTTGATCATGGAGCAAGCTGAGTTGAGGGAAATGTGAGGCCAGATGGGGCAGCTTATGGGGAATATGCAAACTCTCATGTAAGACCAGAAGATGCTGAGGGAGGAGGTTAATCAGATGAAGACTCAGATGGGTTTGGCCATGGAAATTTTGAATAGGGTGTTGAAGAAGGAAGACAGTCTTGTGCCCGCTTCCATAACAGAGATCCTTACTCCCCCCATCTCTTTGGAATTTGATTTAAGTCATGGATTACCTCGTGAATCTCTTCCACGAGTGGAAGTTCCTGAACTTTCCCAACAGCAGCCAGGTCTTGGCTCCCAAGAGAAGCCCAAGGGAAAAAAGTGTACACAGAGACAGAAGAAGTCTGACAGAGTTTTTCATCCGCTCCCTATGCCATATTCTCATCTATTGCAGCATCTCCTTCAGTTGCAACTGGTACAGAAAAGGACTTTGGCTCCTCCCACCGGTAATCCTCCACCAGACTATGACGCAAGAGCCCATTGTGATTTCCATTCTGGGGCACCAGGGCATACTGTGGAGAAATGTAGGGCCTTTCGACACCAAGTCCAGGATTTGATTGATGCAGGGGCAATTGAGTTCACGTCAGGCGGCGTGAATGTACAAGGTGATTTTACCCCAATTGTTGCGAAAGAAGTGAAGGCTCCTCCCCTCTTTGCAGGATCCACCTCATGTCATGGACTTTCTCCACAACCTTTTGCTACAGAAGCTCTACGTCAGCAACCTTTGTTTGTACCTCAGCCAAATGTGGAAAGGAAAGTGCAAGCGTAGGTGGGGCGTCCAAATCAGCACTGACAGCAGAGTTATCAGCAGCAGGGGCAACCGAGACCAAGAAGGCCCAAGAGGATATTTGATCCTATTCCTATCCCTTATAGTCAGTTGTTTGCTCGTCTACTCAAGAACTCTCTGATTCAAACGAGGAGTACCGCGCCGGTACCGTACCCTATTCCTCCAGATTATGACATGACTGCTAGGTGCGAGTTCCACTCGGGAACGTTTGGGCATGCAATTGATAAGTGTAATGTATTCCA